>OY720444.1:97980980-98724049 GCA_963082915.1 Dolichopus griseipennis
ACAGTTTATTATGCTCAGTTGATAGTTGCCCAGTTATTCAATTAAACTTCAACTTGAGGCAAGTTTTCCTAAAATGATTACGCTCAATCTGATCTACAGCTCTTTATTTTTCTTGTTGCTTTATTTACTTGTAATTTGATTTTATTAACTTGTAAAAAAAAGAAAGTTTTGAAGCTTCATATTATAAAACTTCCAGTATAAGTTTTTAATAAGATAAACTGTTTAAAAATGTCCAAATATATCTTGGATCTTGTTGTTAAAGAACTCTGTAATCTTTACAAATATTGAAGTTTGAGTTTAAACAAAGAAATAAAACCAAAAAAAAATTCATTTCAAATAATTTTTTTTTTGTTTTATTTAAAAAAAACAAAATAAATTTTTTTTGTTAATGGTATTCTAATGGTATTTCAAATCTTTTAAAAGATTTTATCTTAAAATGTAAAATTTCTTTTATTTCTATTCCTTCTATGTATTCTCCATTAGAGCCCGGCAAACTCATTTCTAATTCACCAAAAATTGTAAAAACCACAAAAGACCAAAAAAAAAAAAACTTTTTAGAAATTTTTTTTTGGTATGAAAAATTAAAAAACATTTTTCTTTCCCTTTCTAGTCTGTCAGTTTAAGGGAGGACCAAACTTTTCTACATATTTTAATTTTATTTTATTATTTTTTGTAATGGTCCTGTAATCTTGGGAAAAACTTTTTCTTATATATGAAATAGTTAAAGTGTAAATTTATCAAACAATTATATGTGCTTATACAGTTAGTTTAAAACAATTAGTTGCATTACTTTTTTATTATATTAGATATAACAGATCTGATGATATTTGGCCTTCCTAGAAATACACTTCGTCACTGTTTTCTGTTTAACATCTTATTGTCATTTGCAGTTATTCCGAATTAATTACTGATAGTTCATCAGCATTCGATTTGGTATAATTTGCGGGATGCATCCTTTAGTAAAATTATTTGAAGCTTGGGTTGTATAGCTGGGGGTTTATAACGTTGCTTTGTTAAATTTATAGCTGTATACCATTTTGTTCCGTTAGGTTCAAGATATACTTTTAGCTACTTTGTTTTTAAAATTCCGGAAGTTATTCCTGCTGCTGGATTAGTTTAAAATTTTACCATCGAAAGGTTAATCCCCTGAAATGTTTGGCATGTACTTGTTTAAAATTGCGGATGTGTTTCGTTCTATAATACCTATGGATTCTTCAGGAGACTTGCTTTAAATTAAACTTTTATTGATTGAATTTTAGGAACAACTTGTCTGTGAGTTATAAGAATCGATTAAAAATTTTTTTTTTTTTAGAATACTCTTTTGATTAATTACATATCTCTGAATAAGTGGTCTTGAATATTATTCGATGAAGAATTAGGGACACCTTTTCAAAGAAGCTTGGGGTGAAAGACGTTGAAACAAACTTAAGGAAGAATTAGGTTTGAGTTTATAAGTTTAGGCAAAGATTATGTAAAAAATAATTAACGGACATTTTAGTCTTATTTTTTCTAAATACTATCTAGCAAAATACTTTCCAGAAGAAACATACTGGGTTTGACCTTGGTAAAGCAATTGTCTGACGCAGACTAAGGGTCGTAATGTCCTTCTAGTTTCAATCAATACTGTTGCATATGTTGTATACAACCAAATATTTCATGTGTTCAACATGTTCTACTACTAGGTGCACATTCATTACAATTTAAAAATTTTTATGTACATTTGTTCTTTTTCCAAGAATTTTTAATAAATTTAAAATTCTCAGATGAAAGTAATGAAAATGAATTGTTTGAAAATTAAGAAAATAATAGTTTTTCTTCTTTTTATAATATGTAAAAATTTTTTCATTGTTTGGTTTCCATGAATGATTTTTCCTGTTTTGAAAAAACTCTGAATCATTAATTTGTAAAATTGTTTTGTACAAATATTAAAATTATACTGAAAAAAAAATAAAATAAATATTTATTAAATACATAATTTTAAGGAATTTAATTGAACAATGTACATATGAATAAGTAATAATATACATGTCACTTGCAGGGAGCTATAGAGCTGCCTAAAAGATTTAATTTTTTAAATAAATAATTTTAAATATATGTGATTAGTATTGCTACATAACTGGTGCCTCAGTTTTATTTGAAAATATTATTAGATCTATTGAACCAGAAATGAGTTATTTTATTTATGAATCTTAAGAACTAACTGAAATCTTGTAAGATTTCATATTTTTCAACCATTTAAGATTAAATATTAAATTTAATAAATAATAAAAATGATTTACTTTTCTATTTTCTTTCTATTTATTTTATTGTACAGTGGTTTTCCCTAAATATGAAAATTTAGAAAAAGGAACTTTTCTTAAATAATAGGGTTTAGCCTTTTCAGTAATAATTTTTCAAACAGTTTTGACAGTACCAGTAGCACATTTGTTTGGGAGCTTCCCTGGGTTTTGGAATCTTTATCTTTTCCACTATCTTCTAAGCGTTAGGCAAATATTTGAGTTTTATAAAAGCATTCAATTTCTTAAGTTTTCTACACTTCAACCATTTTACTTAAAAATATTTTTTAAATGTTTAGCACACAAATTGACTTTATTCTCATTATCCATTGTTGAGCAGCGATCTGATTTTTAAAGTGGTGGGGCTAATGGTGCCGGTTTTTTCGTGCTCATTATCCAAAGCTAGAAGTTTATTTTCTTTATTCTAGATAAATTTTTTATAAAATTTTCGTGAGAAACTGATTTTAGCAGTTGTATGGCTCCTTTTTTTTCGACTAGGATAATTTGTATAAAATTTCTATTTTTTTTCCTGTTTACCCCTTAGGACAGCACAAAGCTCTGTTCCCAGGCTCTGTTTCCATTTCGTTTTTTTTTTTGTTCACTACGCTAGATATTTCGTCTTCTGTAGCATCCCACATGATTTTCAATCTCACACCTTGTGGAAAAGACAACGCCAAATTCTCCGTAAGATGTCATTGCGTTTTGGTGTCAATTTGACAGATGTATATGTTTGTCAATTTGATAGATAAAGTTAATTTTTATTTACTATTAAGCTAGGGTATCTCGGGAACACGATAACAGGCAATATTTTATATTTTATTTGTTTATTAATTATAATTTTCTATTTTTTAGACTATTAGATATTTAATTATAAGTTAATTTGAATTTCCTTTTTATATTGCTATATACTATTTATTGAGTTTACTCAGCCAGAGATCGAACCCGACATCTTCCGCATGAAAGGTCGGCGCCACAACTATTGCGCCATCGATTGGATACAAAATTTATGTATGCAACATAAAAAGTTTAATTCTGAATTGTAAAACATTTAAATAAAGCATAAATTACAATATTTTAAAAAAATTTGGCATCCATTAATAATTTTTAATTAATTAGTTTCATTTGATCATGCATTAATTGAATGTATGCAGTTAATTTTATTTTGTTTTAATTTTATAATATTATAATTACATTTAATTGATTCAATTATTATTGTTTTTATTTTCAATTGTATTAATTTTATTTTACATTATTTTAAAATTTAAATTAAATAAAAAAAATAAATATAATTAATAATGAATGTGGAACTGAATAAATGAATTAAAATAACTACAAATTTCAATTTCATTTAAAAAATTTATTATTTTTCTGTTAAATATTAAGTAAATAAATTTATTAATATTGGATATATTTAATTTTTATTTTCAATTAAATCAAGTTGAAATTTTATATATTAATGTTTAAAAAATTTTCAAATTTCCGTTTTTATTTAAATTTGAGTGACAGCCTGAGATTAATTTAAAATGTCAGTTAACGCAGAAGGAATTGTACCATTCAAGGTCTTTAAATAAAAGTAAATATAACAAAAGATTTCTGGTACATTTAAAAAAACTTTTTTATAATTTTAATTAGTTCATCCAACTTGTTTATAAATCTGGTGGGTCGTTTGAGATAAAACTATGCAATAAATCTAATAATAATATTGACATTTGTAGATCATAGTTTTTAAAATGACTTTTATTAACTTAGAGGAGAAACTAAATTAATTATTGAAAAATTTTTAATGTAATTCTCAAAAATCATAATATACTATCTTATTGCTCCAAGTTTCCAATTCCCATATTATAATTAAGCATTTACTTAGTGCAGTGTTTTGTGACAGTTATTTTTTGACAAGTGACCATAATTTTTGATGTCATAATTTCACCTTATGTCATATTTTTTTTTTTTAATTATATTATATAACCTTTTTTTTAAATTTATTCTTAAATCATTTGTATTTTGTAAATTAATCTAATAATCGTGGCATTTTTAGAAAATTTCATTAAAAATTTCTAACCTGAATTCAAAATATGCGGTAGATTAATACGATTTTTGGGCCTAATACGATTATTCAAATTTTTTTTATTTAAATTAATAAATTAATTTTTATTTTTCGTTTTAATTTAACTAAACTTTAACATTATAAATGAATTCTTAGGTATATACCGTTATTTATTATCTTTTAAACTGTCAAACCGTAATCAATCTCCCCGTTAATTTACTTAATATTTATGTTTGCCTCTATTATTAAAAGGTTCTGTTAGATCTCACCAAAAACAAACATCAATAAAATGGTTCCCAATGCGAAAGAGAAGGATAATGTACAAACGTATATATTGGTTTTATGTATATGTTCAGAGTGGAAGGCATCCAAACGCTAAATGAATGTAATAAAATTATGAAAGCAAAAAAGGAGTAACTGGATTATAATAATTAAAATTCATTAAATCATGTTACGGTAAAATAATAATATTCTTGTTATTTGGTTGAATTTATTGAAGTAATGTATAATGTTGCCATGTAATAAAAAGTTTTAAAACAATGGGAGTTATTAATATGACTGACCCTTTGTGTACCCCCTTTGAAATGTTGGGATTGAGATTTGAGACCCTTAATAATAATGATTGGTGTTTTCAGTTATAAGTTAGTTTAAAACAGGAATAAAAGGATATAGTTGTTTTATTTTACCCGTTATCAGAGGAGAAGTTAGTTTTCAGTAATAGATCTTTAACAGCTGCGTGGCTAAGTGCTTAAAGTGCCGACCTTTCATTCGAAATTGACGACTCATTGGGTTCAATTTAATGGTATTACTAACAATTATTAATTACATATCTTAAACATATATTTATACATTAATATAGTCATTTAGCTACAGCCGAGTAATCAACGGCTTAGGGAACATTACGATTAAAGAAGACGCAGCTTAGTCCAAATAGACTTGGTGAATGCATAAATATAATTGTATAATTGTAATACAAAATATAAACAAATAATTTATGAATTATTAAAAATCAATGAATCGCATAGATGTAAAAGTATTGAGGCTATACTAAACGTTTTAGAATGTTAAAATGTATGATTAAACTTTAATTAGGTTTTACCGTTATTCAAAAAAAGAAAATGCTTAATATGAAGCTTTTTTTGTAGATTAAAATATGTAGGAATGTAGGAACATGAATATAATCCCCTGTCATTTCAAAAAGTTTAAAATATCCAAATTTTTGAATAACTCATATAAACCATACTCATATAATTCATGCAAACCATAAAACTTTAAAGATTAATTTATTTTCACATTGTATTAGTAGATGGGCATGAAATAATTTCCCATGAGTGAAATTTTTCTCGCGGCTTTAATATTCTGTTTTTTTTTTTTTTTTTATTTCATTAACCACATTTGTGATGATTTTCTTCTCATTATAAATTTTCATTCTATGTTCAGTCGCATTTATGAGTGAATGAAAATATCCTAAAGCATATCAAAAAATTTTCTCAGTAATTCAGTTGAATTTTATTTTACCATTTTTATATTGAATTTCTTGTTATATCTACACATTGTTCTTTGTATTTGAATTGGACATTGATAACAAATATATTCTTTTGGAGAATAAATTTCCACTGAATTAACAACTGAATATATTTATAGTATAAAATACAAGAAAAACGATTTAAGGCTTTGTGGTGAGTTTTTGTGTTTGCACGGTATATAAAATTTCATAATTATTGAATACGGAAAACTAAGTGAAAAATGATGAAAGGAAATACCGTTATCCTTTTAAATTTTATGTCATTGGATTATAAAAAGGCTTTTAAGAAAAAAAAAAACCTCCTTTGCATCAATATAATTATTATTAACAAAAGTTCGGATCATAAAGAGATGTCAGATATATTCTGGTTTTTATATACCTGTTTTGTTTTAAGGTGATTAAATTCTATTAACCGGAAATATCTTTTGAATGCAAACATTTTGCTGTTTGTATTCAAAAGATATACTTTATTTGTTTAATCAAACAACTTTATAATAATCATAAATAAAATATAATAAAATCCACCCTTTTTAATATTTAATGCTTTAAGTTATGATCTGAGTGTATAAAATAAATTTTTTTGTGTTATGATTAAAAAGAATCCGTATATTTTATATTCGTTTAAGTATTGAGGTATAAATATATATATTTTTGAATTTTTTTTAGCCTTAGTATTCATAACTAGATGTTGCTATGGTAACAGAAGAAAAATTGTTAACAGTTTGTTTTTGCTTATGTATTATCAATACCTTTCTGAATTTTTTAAATAATATATTTTACTTTAATTATCTTTTTTGATTCAATTCGTTTAGAGAATACAGATTCACAAGTTCTTTTTTTTTTGGAAATATGATGCGGAATTTATAATAGGATTTATTTATAGGATTTTTGGTTAGTCTCAGAGAAATTTTACTACATAAATGTAGAGACCGAATATTTTTTTGAAATAAAAGTAAAATAGTGCTTTGCAACTGGAACATGCAGATTTAAAGTACGTATACTGTAGGTTTAGCGTCTTCATTTTCATACTCGAATAATTCAATTACTTTTATCATCCTATAAGGTTTTAACACGGGTTTCCACACTAATAACAGTAATAACTTCAGTTTATAGGATTTCATAACCGCACTGCCACCGGAGCTCAAATCGTTTTAAAAGATTGCTGATAAAAACATATTTATAATAATTGCATACTTTTAGGTGTAAAAGAAAATTTATAAAGTTGTACTATAAAATATTTAAATAAACATAACTGTTATCATAATAACGGCAGCAATTTAATTTTACCTGCAAGTTGTTTTGAGCCTAGGGGAGTAAAACTGTAAGATATTTTTATTATTGGGCTTGTGCCAATAAATTCATCATGGATTGAAGAGATAATAAATGAAATGAATATCTTCTGTGTTCTGGTTTAGTTGTTTATGAACATTGTTGAGGTGAATAATAAGGTTTTATCATATAATATGTTTGTTGTTGTTGTTTTATGTATAACTGTGTTAAGAACCACCTTTATTTTTGGTATTCTGATGGTAATCAAGTTATTGTATTTTGGTTGGAAATTAATATTTTATATTCTTATTTTATGTTTATTTTATAAAAAAAATTTATGAGTTTATGGCAGGGACAGAACAGAAGAAAGGGAATACCAATCTTTCATCTTTACTCGTTCACTTAACTTGGTAATAAGTATAATGTTTTTATTATATTTAATAATAAAATTACATTATTAATTTTAGTAAAGGTGTAAATTTTGGATACCGACATATATAATTGTGTTCTTGTATTATTTTATATAGTTCATTATTGAATGATAAAACTAATGATGGATTGTAATGCGATGTTGAATATAAGAAAAGGATAATTGGGACAGGGAGTTTTGAATGGAAGAAAAGAAGGAGTAAAATAATTAGGTGTATTGTGTGTAGGTTATATTATTTAGATAATAATTTATTGAATCTGATGACTTTATAAAGTTTTTGATACTTAAATTTATCTAATCAATTAATTTTTAAAATAATTTTTTTTTAATTTGTTTAATTGGAATTATGAGCGGCAAAAATCCCTAAATTAGCGGTATATTTTGAATATCAGTTTGATGTTCATTCTGTGTCTATAAAAATAGGACACCCGGCGTTTTATAATTTTAGATATTTTCAGGGAAAAATAAACTAAAAATTATTTTATATATTAGCTTTGGTACGGTGTTTGTAGCCTCTAAAAGGGGACAAGCTAGATAATGCAAAGTTAAATATATTTTTGATTAGTGTCACTTCTTCAGTCGATTTGGATATGTCCTTCCGTCCGGACGCAGGATAGCTTAAAAAATAATTATACTATATTGATGAAATGTATACTGTAGGTCACTAGTGACGAAAAAAAGACGTTGATTGTAAATGGGTAAAATCGACCATGGGTTCGGAATCTGGAAGCTTTCGATCGAATTAAGGCCAAATTAGCATTCAAAACATTAAGGATTGAAGAAAAATTTTTTACAAGAGTTTTCTTTTCTGTATCGTTATATTCCTAAAATTTGAAATTAATTGGAGCCGTGGTTCGGGTTACTACCACGCACCTCTCAAGATCTTAGAGCATGTTTTCGAAATTAATTAAACCGGAAACTGGAAATTTGGTGCAATGGTGCTTTGTTGTTTTTTTTTGAAATTTGAGTCTAATGAAATAAGGGGTTCGGATAATTGCCGCACGTCTTCACCGACCTAACCAGGATCTCTTGGAAATTAATAAAGTTAGAAAATTGAAATTTGGTATTTGTATTGGTATTAAAATTTTCAATATAAGTTAGTTGGTTGTTAATAAATTTGATAGAATTGTAAATTATGTAATCTTCGACATTGATAGGAATTACATAGCTGTCGGATGCATCTTCTGATTTCTAATCTACCATATCATTTCAGACAATTTATTTTTTTGGCTACCATCCCTTTACAATTTTTGGGATTTAAATATTCGATTTGCTTTATTAGTTTACCGAGTTGTTATAAAAGTTATATTTAAGCATCTGCCTTTTCTATAATCTAAGTCTTTCTTGACATCCAATTCTTCTTTTGTGCTTTAAACAAATTTGCAATTAAAGTTATGTTTCAACAATTGCCTGTATTATAAATTTACAATTCTTTAATATCTCCAATATATAACAAATAAAATGTATAAACTACGAAACCATATAAGTTTTTACTATTAAATTATTTATAGTATTATTTCATTGAGGAGAAAACTTAGAAAATTTTCTATTTTCATAACATTTGTATTGCATCTTTGTATATTTTTTTTTGTAATAATTAGTAAAAATAATAAAAACTTAAGTGATTTTTTTAATTAGTCATAAAATATAGCATCGGAAACAAAATAATTAGTTTTGCTGATTTATACATTATTTCATTATAATTAAAATTTTATATAAATCTAAAAGATCTAATCAAATTTTATGGGATGGCATTATTACCAAATACCGATATTTTCATTATTTTTCAAAAAAATTTTGAAAGTACAAAAAAAAAAATTTATAAAAATATAATTTACTATTTCAATTTCCTCTATTTAATTTCTAAATTTATGATTTTGAAGCAAAAAAAAAAAAAAGCAATTAATATTAAATTATCTGAATTGTAAATGAATTTCAATCAAAATAATTAACAAATAAAAATAATATAAGAACAAAAAACATGTATAAAATAATTAAATTATAATTAAAATTAAAATTTATTTATTGTAGAATTAAATAATAAACTGAAAAGCTGAGCACAGGAAATTGATTTTTTACATTTAAAATTTTTATGATCTCATTATTTACAAATGAGTAGAAATTAAAAATTAAAAAAATAATAAAATTTAGAAATAAATTATTGAAATATGATAAAGTAAATTTTAAATATATAAATATTAAATTTCAAAATTAAATTATTACATTGCGGATAAAAATCTATAAATTGCCTTGCTTGAATGTATAATTATATGTCAAATATCAAAGGAATAGAATTTGTTTTATGGGATGACATTTACAGGTTAATTGGGTGTTGTTTTGCTAATAAAAAAAAATTAAAAATTTTAATTTGATTGTAAAAGGAATTTAATGATACTAATTTATGATAATTTTTAATTGCTTTTGTAATTTAATATATAATAAGTTTAATTGTTGTTGTTGTTATTGTTTGTTATGGGGATAGCATGTGCCATCATAACACGTAGGTCTTGCGTCCCGTTGTGCGTCCCATGTTTAATACTTTCTATCAATTTATAAGTAATATTATTTTGTTGGTCACCAAGGGGATTTGCACAAGAAAAATTATTTTTATACCCGTGCATACATATATGAACATCGGGTATATTAAAATTACTCCTCCGTTTGTAACGCATCGAAATATAAGAGCTAGATATAGTGTCTAGGATACGTATCGAATCAGCATCGAAAAGTGAATCGATCTAGCTATGTGTGTCCGTCCGTCCGTCCGTCAGCACGATAACTCAAAAACTATAAGAGCTAGAGTTCTGAAACTTTCACAAAGTAATTTTTAGACAATTTGTAGGTTCCCTATTGTTTTTGGTTAAAATCGGAGAAAGGCTTCGGGTAGCTGCCATACAAATTTTTCGATATTTTATGATTATTTTCTAAATTAATAACGAAATAGAAACCAAATATAAAAACAAACAAATTGTTGTTTAATTATTAATCGATTCATGGTGTAGTGGTTAGGACATGTTACTTGTAGCAAAAATGTCTCGGTTCGATTTCAGGCTAAGGAAAATTTTTTTTTTTTTTTAAATTCATTTGTTTTTATCTATTTTTTTTTTAATAAAATATATGTATTTATTTTATGTTTGAAAAAATTTTATTTTATAGAATATTAGACAGAAGATTCATTTATATTAAAAGTTATTAATTTTTTTTAATATTTCTATAAAAAAATTCAAAACTGTTATTTAAAACAAACAATTGATACTATAGCAACTACGATTATTTAAAACTGTTATTTAAAATCAACAATTGATACCTTAGCAACTACAATTATTAAAAAAAAAATAATGAGATAAATAAAAACTCGTTTTGTAGACAATTTATTAATTGTTCTATGGTATAGTGGATAGGACATGGGACTAGTAGTTAAAACGTTTCGGTTCGATTCCTGGCTGGGGCAAAATTTTTTTTTTTTTAAATTCATCTTAAAATTCTCATTTTTAAATTATGTATTTATTTTTTTTAAAACATTTTTAAAAAAATTCAAAACAGTTATTAAAAACAAACAATTGATACCATCGCAACTATAATAATTTAAAAAAAAAATTGAGATGAATACAAAGTCGATGGCTTAGTGGTTAAGACGTCGACATTTTAATTGAACAGTGTGGGTTCGAATCTCGTTGAGAGCATATTTTTTTTTTAAATTCATCTTTTTTTTTTTATTTCATTTTTTTTTTATTAATTTTTTTTGTAATTAAATATAAAAAAACAAATATTTTGAATTTTCTGCCAAACAGTTCAATTGCAATATAAGAATTTCTTATTTATTTAATACACGCACGGGTATCTAAAAGTTGACAAGGGCAACTATAATCTTCCTCGTTTAATATTTTTTTCAATCGAATATTTCATGACTTGTACGAGAATTGAACCCACACCCCTCGGTAAAATAGCCAAATGATTACCCAACTAGGTCAACGAGGCCCCCAAATAGTTTAATACTTTGATAAATTTTAAATCAAGGTGCTAATGCAGGTGAGGTGATCAAAATTTTGAAGTTAAAAGGACTTATGACATTATACACTGCAAATGCAGTTTAAAACTTAATCACATTGTTTTTAAAGTATAATGAGCAACTATGTCTCATTTTTAAGGGGATGTTTGACTAATTCATCGGAGTAATAATGTCCCCAGTACTATTAACTAATTTTTTTAGTCATGAATCCCTGAAGTATTTTGACTACGAAACTTTTGTCATTTCACTGCTATTTCAGTGTTACCAACACAAGAGTGAAAGAAATTTTGTAGATAGTACCTTTATAAAATAAATCTTTAAAACTTTGATGCAACCTTATTTTTATACCCGTGCATATATATATGAACATCGGGTATATTAGATTTGCTCCTCCGTTTGTAACGCATCGATCTAGACGAGCTAGATATAGTGTCAAGGGTACGTATCGGCTCAGAATCGAAAAATTAGTCGATCTAGCTATGTGTGTCTGTCCGTCCGTCCGTCCGTCCGTCCGTCCGTGTGTCATCACGATAACTCAAAAACTAAAAGGGCTAGAGTCTTGAAATTCACACAAAGTCATTTTTAGACAATTTCTAGGTTCCCTATTGTTTTTGGTTAAAATCGGACCAAGGCTTCGGGGAGCTGCCATACAACTTTTTTGCACCAATATGAATTTCTTCAAAACTATTTATACTACGGGGATGAAAATTACACACGGTTAGTTTTATATTGACTCCGGCACTTATATGAAGTTCCAAAATGTTAGGGCCCCATTTTCGGGGGGCTGCCATACAACTTCCTTGCACCAATATGAATTTCTTCAAAACTAATTATACTACGCGGATGAAAATTACACACGGTTAGTTATATAATGAATCGAGCACTTATATGAAGTTTCAAAATGTTAGGGCCCCATTTATGGGGGGCTGCCATACAACTTCTTTGCACCAATATGAATTTCTTCAAAACTAATTATACTACGAGGCTGAAAACTACACACGGTTAGTTATATAATGAATCGAGCACTTATATGAAGTTTCAAAATGTTAGGGCCGGAGGGCTGCCATACAAAGTTTTCGATTCTAATAAAGCTACAAGGTTAAAATTAAAATTGGGCAGGTAAATTAATAGGGCAAGTTACTTGGCAAAGTTGGACATCACTTGGACCATCGGACTTTTAGGGTGGGCCAATTTTTTTTTTTTGTTTTTTTTTTCTTTGTTGTTTTTTTTTTTTTATTTTTTTTTTTTTTTTTTTTAAGCTAAAGTTATGGGACAATGAATGAAAATTTTGTTTTTTGTTTTGTGAATTTTTTTTTTTTTTTGTTAATTTTTTTTTTTTTTTTACGTCAAAATTATGGGGTAATGAGTTAAATGTATAAGAGAAGTAAATTACGGTTTATTTTATACACCATAGTGGGTATGCACGGGTATCTAGAAGTTGACAAGGGCAACTATAACCTTCCTCGTTTTGATTTAAAAGAAATCTCTATGGAAAATATTAATTTATAATAAATTTTATTTATAATAATTCTTTCCCTTATTCTAAGTCTAATTTTAGTGTCGTTTATGATTCTCTAAATTGATATCTATTTTAGGTAATTTATTTTTATACACTTTTTTTTCGAACAAGTAATTCAGTATGTACAAATATTTTACTACAACCATATTTTCTATTTTACCTCAATATATTTCAACAATATTCAATTTAATTGTATCTGCAACAATATAAAATCAATTTTATTCAAAATCAAATTAAAAATTACCAAAAAACAAAATGCTCCCATGTGTCCCAAAAACCAAATTACATTAAATAACCAAAATATTATGTATAAATTCTATTTTATTAGTGAACATTATCCCAAAAATAGAAAATTAAATAAATTTAAAATAAATCGTTGTTTACAAATTGGTTAAAATCCCTACACTCTACACAGTGTTTTCAACCTCATCCCTAACAATCTGTCATTTATAAAAACTTTACATCCATTTTGTATAAACACCATATTGTCAATATTTACCAAAAAATTCTATTAATGTGACATACTTTATGTTAAGCAATATTTTATTTATGGATTTTCGAAATTATACTAAACAAGGTCGAATTTTGACAAAAAACACAAAAAAAAATACAAAAATAAATATTTATTCTAATATTCTGTTAAAATATAGTTTTAATTAAACTTCCAATAGAATAATTGGATAAACAAACCTATTTACAAAATATATTTTACTTCTGAAAAATATCATTATTTTTAAACTTTACGGTAAAATTCAATAAAAATAACTGTAACTTTAAATTAATTTTCCATGAACAAGGTGTTACTGTTTGTTTTGCTATAGAAAGAAGAGTTACAAAGGTAACTCGTGCATTAATAATTAGAATTTCCTTTTAATTTAAAACAAAAACTAACAATTGTTATTCTCAATAATAAATAAAATATGAAAGTTTAATAGTTTTTAGATTCTCAGTTCATGAAAACTTTTTCTTTCATTTTTCAACTTCTTCAAATTTCGAACTTTAAATTTCGAATTGATTTCCTAACTAAAATATACACAATAATATGTACACTGTATACACAAATATAATATATCATACTATCAAACAGGCGCCATATTCTTTTTTTCAATTTTACATAAGTTTTTATTATTGTTTTTCAAAAAAAAAAACTAACGGTAAAAACAATGGAAAGAAAAAATAGAACTTTAATTTGTTTGTTTGTTATTTTTAATTTTCTTTCTCTTTCTTTCATTGTTTTTTTTTCATTTTATTTATTTGAACATAGCTCATAATAACAACGTGTTGCCAATTGTAAGTTTAATTTCTGTTGGTTTTTTCCTTCAGAACTTAGAAAAAACGAAATATTACCTTATTTTCAATCTTCTATCTCTTTCTTTCGAAAAAGTGAAATAAGGACGGAAATAAGAACCATTAAAGCGCGTCTCACAAAAATTCAATTCAATTCAAATTCAATTTTTAATTTTAAAAAATAAAGCTTACAGCTGGGTGGCACAGTGGTTGAGTGCCGACCTTTCATACGAAAGGGCCCGGGTTCGAATTCTAGTGAAAGTGAAAAAACTTTTCTGGTTTTCGACTCGACTCAGCTACCATTCGCCATTGGGTTCAAATTAATGGCATAATCAATAATTAATAATTATAAATCTTTAATAAAAAATACTTTAATATAAAAATATAAACAAATGCAAAATATAAACAAATAATTTAATTAAATAATATAACTCGCAGATATAGAATACCATATAAGTAAAATATAAAATATTACAATATAAACAAAAAATAGAATTGTAAATATTGAAAATCTAAGACGTTTCTACATGTTATAAGGCCTAGTACTATCTCATGTTTAAATTGTATGTGGAATTCAATAAGACCAATTCTAATAACACGAATATAATATGACCCCCTGTTCCAACATGTACCAATGGTATAGACAGGCTTATTAGCCTAACAGTTGAACAGTTAGCGCTTAAAAAAAAAAAAAAAAAAAAAAGCAAAAACGTCAAAATTAAATTTGAAACTGTGTGGTTCTTATAAAAAAAACAAATTAACGGTAAAATAAAACACCAACTTAAATAACGGTTTATTAAGGAGCAAAATATCATAAAATAAAACGTAATATAAAACAAAGCAAAAAATAATTTAATTGTAATTTAGCACCGTTATATTTTCCAGACTCTTTGGTACTACAATCTACAATTTGTTCATTTTGCTCTCTTTTATTAGTTTCTCTCTCTTTTACTCTTAAAGTTTTTTGAAAAAAGGAAATCATATAATAATAATAAAAAAAAATGTAAAGTTTTTCATTTATTGTTTACAGTTATAATGGCAAATAGAAAGTAAACAAAACAAGTGATGAAAAAAAACCAAGGGTTTTTAAAAAAGCACATTTTCAAAATTATGTTGTATTCCATACTGAGTTTAACTTTGGAAATATTTACTTGGAAATAGTTACTACTGACTTATAAAATTTACTGCTAACAGTAAATTTTTTATTTAAAAGTTGTTATAGCCCTTCAATGGGAAAGGTTGCCCAATTTCTCAAGTCTCTAACTTCAACTCCCCCCCCCCCCGAATCCTCTAGTTTTTTAGGTTCTAGGAATTAAATTGTGAATTACACAAAAATTTGGAATTTTACTTAGAATTTTATTATCTAAGCAAAAATGGGTAAAACGAAGAGACACTTTCTTCAGTTTAAGGAACCCCTTTTAAATTTAAAAAAAACCTTTAACATATGTTAAAATATAATGTTAGACCTTCAAATTTTGTATATTAATGAAAAAAAAATTGGACAGGTATTCAAGTTACAGGTGCTTAAAAATAGCTTAATTTCAATTTTCGGGCCCATATAGCTCCTAAACAGGGGGCTTGACAAAAAAATTTTGTTAACTGACTCCTACTATTTTTTTAGGATCTAACATCTCCCAAAATTTCAAGATCCTAGCTTGAACCGTTTAGAAGATATGTGGGGCCAAAAATTTTGCAAAAATTGAGTTTTATATAATGGTAAATTTTAGTACCGTATGGCAATCCTATACATTTAAGCGACATAGTTTTGTAAAGCCTATAAAAGCAGCTCTCTAATACCGTTATTCGATTGAAAATAAACCTAACAGAACTTTTGTTATATCAATTTAAATATAGGGCTTTTTTGGAATTTTCAGGGGCTGTAACTTCGTCAGCCTTCAAAATTAAGAAAAACCTTTGACACATGTTGAAATATAATTATAGAGCTTTGAATTTTGTCTATAACAAAAAATATATTTTAACAGGTATTCAAGTTACAGGTGTTTAAAAATAGCAAAATTTCAATTTTCGAGCCCTTATAGCTGCAAAACAGGGGAGGTGACAAAAAAAATTTGTTAACTGACTTCTACTAATTTCTGAGTATCTAACTTCTCCCAAAATTTCAAGACCCTAGCTTGAACCGTTCAGAAGATATGTGTGGCCAAAAAATTTGCGAAAATTTAGTTTTGCGTAATGTTAAATTTTAGTACCGTATGGCAACCCTAAACATTTTCCTTGTAAAAATTTATAAAGTTTATGAAACCAGCTATCATTTGCCGTTTTCAGATTGAAAATATATGTAACAGAACTCTTGTTATAACAATTTAAATATATGGCTTTTTCCAACTTTGGGGGGCTGTAGCCCTGTAACAGGTGGGGTTACAGAAAAAAATTCTTCTACGAAATTATTTTTTTTACAAAAACTACCCATGGTTAAAATTTCTTTTGTCTATTTCAAACGGTGTAAAAGTTTTTGTAAACATACGGACGGACGGACGGACGGACGGACGGACAGAGTGAAGCTATATAGGCACATTTTTACAAAATTTTTTGAAAATGTGCTAAAAACGTTTACACTCAATTTTTATTTATTTTAATGAATTTTATATACAGTTATATTTTTGTAATAAGAGTCATATTATCACAAAATGATGCCAATATTAGATTAAATATTAGATTAGATTAAAAATTATCTTAAGATATTTGTGTGTCAGCTTTGTATTGTGCAGTTATTTCAGCAAATAGAAAGTCATAATAATATTATTATTATTAAAAATTTGGCAAAACAAAGATGATACCATTATTTAATAAGAAAAGATACAGTAAAACTAATTTTGATATTATGCAACTAATAATAATAATAAAAGTAATTTTTAATATTTCTTTCCATAAAAAATAATATGCCGTTACTTTTTATTTGCAGCTGTTAATCTGTTTAGTATTATGATTAACATTATTAATAATGAATTTTAGTTATTAGTTAAGATCTGGAAATTGAATTTGTTTTATATTAGATAATTAGCTTTAGGATGTATGTTTTAGAAAATATTGTTTGTATATTTAATTAATTCGGTACTAAGTGCCTTCCAGCGTTCGCATTTCGAACAGGTTTAATTTTAATTAGTTAAAACTTACAATTTAAAAGTTACTAAATAATGAAGTAAAAATATCTTCTAGAAAAATTTAAGTGGCGCAAGCAATTTAGGGATAAACTATATACATTTTTTGGTTTTTTTAATAAATTGGATAGTAGGTCTTAGAATAGTTCAAGTATAGACACTATCTCATATAGCTTACTCTGAAGCATAAGTGTCCCTGAAATGTATTTTAAGGATATCCCTTTGTAATTTTTATTTAAATGCAAGATTTAGTTTTTAAGTCCATATTTTTGACTTTAAACACAAGTAAAACATTAGATCCTGTATCTTGGAAAAGGCGACCCTATATTGCAAGTTATTTCAAAGGTTTGAACAAAATCTATAATTTATTAAAAAGGGAAGATAAACTAATATCGCACTTGTTTTTAGTTTAATAGACAACTAATGTTTAAAATTTAATAAGCTTCAATCTCCGGTTTCGACAGTTTTGTTTTTTTTTTCCGACACATCTACGTGCTAACTGTTCATTGTGATAGGCTAAACAGCCTGACTATATATGTGCATTTCAGAACAGGGGGAGATATATTTACATATTAGAACTGATCAAATGAATGCCACATACCATTTAAACATGAGATAGTACTTCGCCTTATATCATGTAGAAATGTCTTAGATTTTCAATTGATTCAATTCTATTTTTGTTAATAGTTTTGTCTTCTTTATGGTTAATTATTAATTACAACATTTTTTTTTTGAAATTTTTTATTAAATATACATTAATACCATACCAGTTGATTCTAAAAACATTAAATATCGAACTCTAGTTTAAACTTAAAATTTTATGTTTACCTGTTAAGCACAATGAGCGCAGCCAACAACGTTGAAAAACAACTTCAAAAGTTAAAGATAATTAACTAAACAATTTTTAATTTCATAAATTCTAAAAAGTTATTAAATCCCAATTAAAAATTATTGGTAAACAATTAATATTTGTTGGTTAACCCCTGAAAAAAGATAAACATGACAGCACTGAACGAAATTAGTTAAAAAATTTTAAAATTTTAAACAAAATAAATTATGAATAAAACGTGAACTTAAAAATGGACTTTGATTAGATATGAGGGTTGAAAAATTTCTATTTTTTTTCAAAAAACCAAATTAAAAACTTTTTATAATTTTTTTTTTCAAAAATTTAAAGCATGACAAATTACGATCAAAATTAATCCTTTTTTTTTTCAAAATAACATCAGCTGCCATTAAAATATAAAAAAAAAAAAATTTATTGACTTATCATAAATTCTCTAAGAGATTATCTAGGATTACAAGTGTCCCATCAATATTCTTTTTCAATAAAATAACAAAAAAAAAAATAAAAAAAATATGAAATATAATTAAAGTCATTTAGGGGTAGCTAATTTTTTTTTGTAAATGTATTAGTTGAGTTATATAATAATTTTATTTTAAAAAGGCATTAAACCTAACAACTATGGGTATGCGGTTGGTGTACTCAGGTTTTTTGAAAAAGACTATAATGAAAAAAAAAAAAAAAACCAATTAAATAAAAGAAAAATTATTTAAATCAGATTATAAGTTAACCTATGTTCTTTTTTTTAAACCCATTTTTTATTCTATTTTATCATTATATTTTCCCTTTAAGGGTTAGTTTTTATTTTGTTTTATCCTGGAAATCCTTTCTGTATTCCCTCTTTAACTAATACACAGAAATTTCTCTGATTACCCAGAAATAGAAATGTTTTTGTTCACTTGTGGGTTAGTAGTTAAAGTATATTGTATCTTGTAGATATTTTACTACTTTCATAATCTTATGTTTATCTAAAATTGTAAATGTATTATTATTGTTGAAAAAAAATGAAAATTAAATTGGGATAAAGGATTGTTTTTAAGATTGAGGTAAGTAAACCTCAATGTAGGGGTAAAAGGGTTTATTTAAAATGTCTCTTTCAAAATATTTAAATTCTTTGTTTTGGTTTTTTATTGGCGCAGTTTATTGGCGCTAGATTTTGATGATGATAAAGAAAAAAAGGAGGGCTACAATCAAATGGGTTTAGGATCCAGAACATCTGCCTTCGAAATTAGTTTCATTGATAGTAAATTTGAGATTTTAAAAGAGTTGGTTTTAAAAATATAGTCGAAGGAAGTTAAGAAATGGGTTTTGATAATGATAAAATTAGAATTAATCTTTCAATCAAATGGTTTTAGGATCCAGAACATCTACCTTTTAAATTGGTTCCAGTGATAGTAATTTTAAAGACTTAAAAGAGTTGGTTTTACAAAACTAGCGAAACATGGATGATATCCAACAACATCGTCCAGAAGTTGTAACCGCTGTCTGCGCAAAATCTGCAGAATAAGCAACGAACACCTATGGAGACTTACAGGAGAGGAACCTATACTGAGGCAATTAAGAAAGAAGAAATGGAGGTGGGTAGGCCACACGGTAAACAAAAATCAGAACAACATAAGCTGCATAGCCTTGGGTTGGAACCCCCAAGCAAGCAGAAAACGCGGGTATCCAAATAATACCTAAGGCGCACCAAACTAAGCAAGCTCAATCAGTGCAACCTCACTTGAGAGAATGCAAAAACAGCAGCAGGAAACCGGGTGAGATGAAGATGTCAAATTAAGATTTAAGTTCATATTTCTTAAGATACTTCGCATACAAGTTCCTTTAGTGTATCTCTCACTATATTCGCATTTTGCATACTTGAAGACTCTAATATCAAGTATCTCAAATTTCCAAAACTAAATATTCTTTAAAAATCCCATGTTGTTCAGTTGAATTGAATACAACATCCACACCATATTTAAAATACAATTCTGAATTTTAAGTGACATTCTAATAATACTCAAAAATTTAAATATTTTCAAATCAAATTTTTAAAAATTCAGGAAGCTATTAAATAAAATCACAAATTTTAAAATTCAATATTTTTTTCCTTAAATATCCAATTTATAATCGAATCATAATCGATAGATTTTCTTAAATCAATTTATATAAAATACTCATTTGATTTGATTCATTTTAAATGACATCTGGTTGGCTTACTCGAAAAAATAAATAGGTTTACCTTTTTTTTTTTAAATTCTATAAACATTTTTTTTGAATAAATTTCTTAGATGGATCCGTATCTAGAATAACCAATATTTAGATTATAAAAGAAATAACCAAAAGAAAAAATATACATTGAAAAGGATCATTGTAAAATGAATTAATTTTAAAGTTCATTGAAAAATATTTTTCCATCTTCTTATTTTTTATTTTAAAATACCCGAAAAAAGGGGTTTCTTAAATTTTTAAAAATTTCCAAAAAAAAAAAAATTATCCAAAAAAATTTTTTTTGGGTACTCGAGTATAACCATATTTGGGAATATAATACTTGCCTAATATTTAGAGAGTGTCAATTTAGAAAAGTTCCAAGCGCAAGAAAGTTTATTAAAGATTTATTAAAGACCTTTTAAGCGTCTAACTCCGGTTAATCAACGGTCGATGGTATTATAAAGGTATGCCCCACCTTACAGAGTCAAGAGTTGACAATTCCTCTGAAGGACATTAACATGATCCATGCTGAAATTGTTTCAAATTTTACCCTACATGCCCATATTTCGCAAACTTTATCCTTCCATTCCTTTAATTCATTGCTCCGTTGCTTTCTTTCCTAATTTCAGTCTTCAAAGTTATAATGTGTATTTGTATAAAATATCTAATTCAGAGTTAGCTTTAAAAAGTGAGTAATGTGCGTCGGATAGTAAAAACCAACACTATACCCGGAAGTAATTTATTCCTCGAGGAGCCTGGTGATCGAAGGAGCTTTATCTAATGTTTCTAAATGTCTTTAAATGTTTTCTACCCAAAATACCCAACCAGCTTCTTGAAGTATGCAGAAAAAATATTTTATTGTAAGTGTTGGCCAATTTCTATGCGGAAGGAAGACTTGGTACATGTTGAAATCATCGCTTTAAATTCTTGAAAAAGGATTCAGAATAATCATACAGTTCTAATCCTGGAATAATCTTGTTGTTCTAAAACATTTAGAAAATATCAATTTCCAACAATTTCATCCACAGAATTTCTAGCAATTCAATCTTTAAAATCAGTTATAAAGCCCCATTTCTTTATCTTTCGGTTCACTACGTATTGAATATTATTAAATCCATATTATATACATTGAATCCTTTTGTATCCTTATCATAATTTTTCCAAAGATAACATAAACCCAAATGACAAGAAATTTTCTTTTATTCTTTCAATTTTCTTCTTGAATCTACAGAGAAGGTGAGTTTCTGATCCTTAAATGTGGTTTGAGATGAGTTGCCATAGAAACTCATATTATACTTTTGAAATTCATTCAAACGAATTTTATAATAATCTGAAAGTTTTATAGGCTTCTTTTGTACATAATAGGAAATCTTCCGTTTTCTTATAATAATAGACCTAGACTTAACTTAAATATGTTATTAAAAAAAAAGTAGGTAGAGGTCAGGATTTAAAGATATTTTATTGACAAAAAAAAAATGGAAGAGAGTATGCAACAATTTGTATAATAAAAAAAAAACATATACAACACATATATATTTATATAGAATATTTGGCATTGAATATAAACTTTTTATCAATGAAATTGGACAATAAAATTTATGTTATAAATAATAAAGAGTAGGAAATAAAATAATTTTAAAAAATAAAAACTATTAAAAATATGTTATAGAAGATATTAATAAATATCTGGTAACATATCTAGGTCAAAAATTTATTAGTTTTTAGGTTTTTAATTTTAATTTATTTGTAACCACTTTAAAATAAATTATGAAAGGATATCTGAGTATAAAAATATATACAGGATAATAAAATTTCAAAAAAAAGGACATTTAAGAATTTCTATAATTGTAAAGCAATTAGTTAAATGATAGGGTATTGTAGAGTATTTTGTTTATTTTGTATTTTTTTTTTCTATGGAAACTTTCTTATAGCATAGGTCCTGTCCTGTATTTAATTGAAATAAGTGTATGACCGATCGATTTTTTATCCAAAGTGGAGGCTTTTATTTAGTCAAATTAAAAGTAAATATTAAAATTTCAAAATTCTAGATTTTAGTACTTAACACATCTAAAACTGTTTACAGAATCTCGGACCTTGCGATTTTTACTAAAATTTCCAACAATTTAAAAAACAATAGGTTGGGATTAAAAATTAGATAACTAAATCCGTTTAACAAAATCTAGATTAGAAAATCTTGTTTTTGAAAATCGTATTTTTGAAAATCGCGTTTTTGAAAATCGTATTTTTGAAAATCGCGTTTTTGAAGATCGCGTTTTAGAAAATCTTGTTTTAGAAAATCTCTTGTTTTCATATTCCGAAAAAAAATAAAAGGTTCTTTCAATACCAAATTTTAAAAAAAGGTTCTATAAGATTATAATATGATACTTCGCTTAGAAATGGCTACGACCTTGTGGAACATATTTAAAATTAAATTATTAAAAATTTCCTCAATTCTTGATTTTTTTCAGTCCGATAGGCGACTTTTAATATAGAATAATTTTAAGTCTCTTAAAATTGTGCGCCTCTTGAAAAATAAAGACTCCATAACAAAAATGACACAAGTTGAAACTTTTGAGGCCATAACTCAAATCGAAATACGGTCTAAAAATAGAAATTAAAAAAAAATCCCAATTTATTTTATTTGCGGACCTCAATTCATTATGGAATATATCCCGATCAAATGAACAAGTTTTTATAATAAAGATATATTATATGCAATATTATATTAGTAATGGATTGAGGCATATTTGTTGAGCAGACCAGCTTTGATACTATAAAAATATATGTGACTCCTCAACTACACAAGCTTTCGGAGACTGTTTCCAGGCTGCTCTGTTTTCTATTACGGTACTAAATAACATAAGATACTAATTTTTTAAAGTAATCATCGTAATTATTATCATAAAATATTTAAGATACTATTATTTTGGGTATTAGATTATTAGAATTTTTCTGTCAAATATTGGCAATTTTTTTTAAAATGTCCCCAAGCTCAAAAATATATCTACAAAAAAAAATCCTTATTTCATACAAACTTTACTATTCATCAATAGGGAAAACTCTGACGTACAAATAACCAAGATATTGAAAATTATACTTTATCTAAATAAGATAAATAAAGACCCCATAAGGAATTTCTAGGATTATTTTATTTATTTTTTTATAAATATTTTTAATAATTTTTTTTTAAATTTTATTAAACCTTAGCACTATATGCCTTCGATCATTTTGTTGAAGACCCTTTATTCTATTCTATTTTATCTATTTTTCATATTTTAAATAAAAACAGCTTTAGGCAATTAGGTCAAATTTTAAGTTACATGAGAACTTAAACAAAAATAATAAAATTCTCATTGGAAATTAATATTGTTTCATGTTAGTTTTTTTACCTCAGTTTCAAAAAGTTTTAAATATATGCAAAAAATACTTATTTTTAAAAAATTATTTTTATCAAAACTTTCTTAAAATATTTATGTATAATGGTTGCCAAAAATAGATTTCGAAATTGGTAAATAAATTATACATATATTAATAAATTTGTTATATATTCAAAAATAATAGATATTTTATTATCATTTATTTCATTTATTTTTTTTTCTGTTTTAGTTTTATTTTGAATTAAATTTTAATAAAAAAAAACAAAAGCCCCTTTAAATATGCAATATTTTATTTAATAGTGTAAGAACTTTCTGATTAACTTAACAGTTATTTTCAGAAAAATTCATAGTATAATTAAGTCGTTATTTATTTATATAATATTTTAACCAACAAATACAAGAGTAAAAAAAATATAAAAGCCCCTTTAAATATGCAATTTTTTATTTAATTATGTAAGTACTAACTGATTATCTCAGCAGTAATTTTTATAAACCAACAAGTATATTTAAGTCGAAATATATTTATACAATTTATTCAAACATTTTTAAAAGTTATTAATTTCATTATTTAGATTTATAACTTATAAATTTTAAACTTTAAAAAAAAGTAGTAGTGCAGTTGGCACTTATAAGCATATATTCCTTTGTTTCTTATACACATTGTGTTCAATTAGAAATTCAAATTAATAAATCTTGATCTTAATAGAATATATATTTTGATGAGGCCTTAAAGCTGTAATATTTAAACCATCTTGACAGTATGACATAATAAGCTCATTACATATCATGAAATTGAAAAAAAATATTTCCTTAAAGATTTCCCCTCCAATTTTTCCTCAGAATTTGTTACTCTGCCTTGCTACTGGTAAATCTAAGAAAATATAAAAACGATTCTATGTATAATAAATACGATACCAATATTTGAAATTATTGTCAAGATTTGAAATGATACAAAAAGAATGGGGCAATTCTTAAGGGAGTTTACACAATATTTTACTATGAATATATTATGTATTGTATTTGCTTTTGTTATTTTGGATTTTTTTTTTGTTGTTCTAATTTTTTTTTTTTATTTTTCTATTTTGTCAACAGGAGCAACAATAACGAAAATAATCATATATGTATTATCTTTATTTTAAAAATATTGTTCTTTTCGTCCTTTTTGAGGATTTTTTATTTTTTTGTTTGGATGGAAGGGCTTTTTTTTATTGGAAATACATTTGGTTTTTGTTATTGTCTATTTTTTCATTGATTAACTGGTTTTTATTTAATCCTGTGCTTTTAATGAATTATTGCCTAAATAGGTAGATATTGGATGACTGTAGGGATTGAGATTTTATTGTTCTATTTTGAGATAAAAGCCAATGAAAACTTGAAGGTAATGAAATGATTTTATTTTAATTAGTTAATTCACCTTGCAAAATTTTGGACTTACCATCTAAGTTCATGTGAACTCTGTCTTTTTCTATATGGAGGGCTAATTTGATGGTGTTGTTAGCAAATTGAAACTAATATCGCTTTTGATTATCGAAGTAGTATATGTTTCTTTAGTTCAAAACCCAACTTATGCAGTCGCTCGTTTTTCTTTGCATGGAGCATTGGCACAGCATCTAGCCCAAAGGCATTAGTTTATTGATTTCTCGGCTTCCTTATTGGTATTTTTCTATCTATTTTCCCTTTCAATACTTTCTTTGAATGTGCAAGAATCTGGCATACGTGGCATATGACTGGCCTATCTAAGTCGCTGTAGCTTGATGAATGTTACAACATCGATGTCGGTATATACATTGTATAGCTCCGCATTGCGTCGCATTTTAACGTCGTAATTTTAACTCAGCCAGTCCAAAGTCCAGTTGAGAAAAAACGAGGGAAGAAAAGTTGCAACATCAATCGCTACATAAATCGGCGTCTCAAGGAGTAGGAAATTTGTAGTTATGGGTACTCAACACATTATATAATAAATTCTAAAATAACTTTTCAAACCCAACAACCCTCCAAAGATGGGGTTTGGCATACGATTAACAGCCCTATCCAGTAAAAACCTAAAACCAAAACAAATAATATTATTAAAAGTTGATGAAGGTGTTGGAAATTAGGAGGCACATTGGGTCATATTGCCTAACTGCAAGGATAGAAAGCTACTTCCCACCAAAAATATTTGTATGCCGACTATTTGTATTGTAAATTATTAAAAATAAGTTTCAACTACCTTTAAAAATTTTCATTTGAACTTCCCTTTAATATACTCGTATATACATTCTATAATTCGAAGACCTACCAAAACTTTAATATGTCTTTGGTTATTTTACTCACATCTACATAAGGATTATATCGAATTTGCTTTACCCTCCTTATTTTTGGATTTACTTACTATAGTTCTCTTTTCTTTAAGTACTAATAGCAAAACAAGTACAGATATTTTTTTTGTACTTTTTATAGAAAGTAAAAGTAAAAAAAATATGTCCTTTATTTTTGGCTTGTGTTGGTGTATTATCCTTAAACAAACTGTATTGTATTTAAGGATATTTTGAAAATAAAGATTATATACAAAAGTATAAAATGAATCAATAATAATAATAATATGGTATTTTTAGAAATTCGATGTTTGGTAGCATATTGACAGAAAATACAAAAACAGCAACTACAATAAAAGCAATAACAACAATAAAAACAACAATAATAGCAACGAAAAACATAAAGCAAAAATTCAGGAAAAAAATATTAGAAAGGATAAAAACATGATGAAAATATAAAGTAATAATAAATGTAACGGTGTACTTTGACGTATTCTGATGGCCGGATATAATTTGTTGGTCTAAATATAGGAAAATATTTTTTTTTTTTGGTTTTTATATTTATTATTATTATTCTTCATTTTTATTTTTCCATTATTTATTCCTTTAGGAATTATCCTTTTATCCTTTTAAAAGTAAAATGTGCATTATTTCTGTTTTATATTTTTGTTGTTTTTTTTTATTTTGTTGTTGTTGCTGTTGTTGTAATAATAATTTTATAGTTTTCTTCGGTCTTTCGGTCTTCGGCTTTCAATAAAAAAATAAATAAAAAAAATTGGACATAAAAATAGAATAGTAGTTTATAAAATATTGAAGTTATTATTCGAATGGAGAAGTATAGAAGTTTTATTTCGAAATTGAAAACCACATATTCGAAAGTAATTGAAATAAAATTTAGAGACAAATACAATTTAATTTGTATTTTCTCAATAGAGTTTCTTTCAATCGAATAATTTGGAAGTTAAATTACAATTTAATGGTCGAATAATTCGGAAGGAGTTTGGAATTACAATTTGATGGTCCTTGAACCTAATAAACTACAATTTGAATCAATTATAACATTCCGAACAAAAATCTGATATTTGCTGTATTTGAGTTAATTAAAACCCTAATTAACTAAAGAATTCGGCGCTAGAATATGACACTCGTTGAATCCGATGAAATTAAGATCCGTTTAGAAGAATTCCGAACAAGAATCGGATGTTCCTTGAACCTAACAAACTACAATTCGAATCTACTTATAGGATTCCGAATTAGAATTTAATATTTCTTGAACTTGAGTGAATTAAAACACTAATCAACTAAAGAATTCGGAACTAGAATCCAGTGATCCTTGAAGATGACGGAATGGAAATCTGAAGTAATTAAAGAAATCTGAATTAAAATCTGATAGAACTAAATTCGGATAAAACTAAAATTTGAATTAGTTAAAGAATTCGGAACTAAAGTATGATTGAGAACATGAACTACGTATGAACTGCTGGCAAAGACTAAAGTTTGGTTCAAGAATATGACTCTTCTAGTGGGTTTTGGTGTGTTAAGGTCAGACACAATCGAAAGGAACAGCGCCCAGTTCCAAGCTAAAAAAGTTCATAGAAAGGGTGGCTTCAAGCTTTCTTAAGTTCCTCGAAAAAAAACATGCATCTTAAAAACTTCTTGTTTAAAACATATCTTATATAAAAATTTACCACTTATATTTAAGCCTTCGGTCCTCAACTCTTAATAACATGTATAACAGGTCATTAAGCCATTCTTGGTACAACAATATTTCCAGAGCATAAGATAGCAGCAAGAATCCGGGAACCTGATCGTTTATTTATCCTCTTTATTTAGTTTAATTTTCATTTATAATTAGTTGACAGTCTTAAGGAATCCCCTACCAAAGGATCATTGTTCTATAGAATATTGAGAAAGTTATAAACATCTTATCTTAATTAAAAATGAAGTATAATATCACAATTTATTATAGATTTTTTTAACCCTTTAAAAAAACAAAATGTTAATTACTTTATTCGTGTTTTTATTTTCCTAATAAATATAATATTTTTATTATTTTTTAATTATGTTTGTATGGTATCTTCGAAACCGCCATTGTTGTTTTAATTCCCAGGAATTACTGTTATTTTTGTCCTCGGTTTTTTTTTTTTGGAAACTTTTAAGTATAATATTTTTGTAAATGTGTAATGAATGATTTAAAATTCTGACTGAATGCTTTCAAGGATAAAATGCCTAATGGGAATTTTTTTCAGGATAATAATGATGAAAGGAACTGGGGCATATTGCTGGTCTTTACTTTCCATAATAACAGAGAAAAATTTCCAATTTTTTGTGTACACCTTAAGGTGTACAATAAGTGTAAAAGTATGAATATTTTGTTTTTGTTTCCTTTTCATTTCGATTGTTTTGCTGGGGACTGGGATGTCCAATGGACGGTAAAAAAACACAAAAAAACCAAAAAAAAAAAGAAAATTTGAAAAATAATTTTGAAAATTTTTTTTGGGGAAAATTACACCTATTTTTGGTTTATACCTTTTGAGAATTAAAATTGCGTAAAAATTGTATTTTATTGGACCTTTAAGAATTTAAGGGTTCAGATGAGAAATTAAATATAAAAAAAAGTTTATTTATTTTTTTTTTTCTGTTGTTGTTTTTCTGAATAAAACCGTTTTTTTTTTTTTCTATTTTCGGTATTACTTTCTCTTTCTTTTGGTGCTTTTCATAACTTGTCTTAGTAGAATTATAAAAAAAATAAGAAAAACTTATTGATCGAATTCGTGATGAAATCGTAAATGTGCAAAAAAAAATATTTCGAATAATGAAAGAGACAAAAAATGAAGAGAGAAAAAAAAAATCCGAAGGTAAAAATTATTGAAAGGTAAAATGCTGTAAATTTCTTTAGGACTTTTATAATACTTATGGTATTGACGTGTTTCTGATATCGTTTTTTTTGGTTTCTTTCATTCTGGTTCTATGGACTCTTCCAGTTTCTTTCTTTTCTTGGACTTTTGTTTTTTTTTGCTTGCTAATACCTTTCGGCATTATGTTTTCTAGAATGGGAAATTGATCATTTTCAAATGGAAAAATGTATAAGTAAAAACTTATAGATGACTACATAAATCCATATTTTTTTTCTGATTAGTATAAAAGTTGATAATGAATTATTAATTGAAGCGAAGAATTTCGAAGAATATCGAAGAATTTCTGTCCTTTCTGTGGTTCAACATTTATTCCATGTTTAGTTGATTTGAGTTTTATACTTTAATGCTTTTATACAAGGTACTGTTGTAATAATTTTTTGGAGTATGAAATTATGGAAAATGGATAGAATTTTAATATAGAAAGGTTTTTAAAAATGACATAGAAAAGTTTTAACAGCTTCCGGCAAGGGATTCAAAAATTTTAAATCGAAAAATATTTTTTTGAGATTTGGTTACCATATGAATTTGAGGAGACTCAGATGATTGCAAATATGTTGGTATATTTAATAAATGCCTTTACAAGCTAATGTTAATCGAAGATGGTGTATTTACGTAATTAATTACAAATTTTTTTTTTTTTTTAAGAGCAATGTTCAACGGTTAGGCTAATAAGCCTGTCTATACCATATATGTACATGTTGGAACAGAGGGTCATTTTAGTTATTAATTATTAGAATTGATCTTAATGAATTCCACATACACATGTCGTCTTAGAAACGTCTTAGATTTTCAATAGATACAATTCTAGTAATATTTTCTATTTGAGTTATATGGTATTCTATATCTGTGAGCTATATTATATAATAAAATTATTTTTTATATATTTTGCATTTGTTTATATTATTATATTAATGTTTAATTACAGATATATAATTATTAATTATTGATTAAACCATTAATTTGAACCTAATGGCGAATGGTAACGAGTTGAGTCGAAAACCAGAAAGGTTTTTTCACTTTTCCTGGGATTCAAACTCCGGGCCTTTCACATAAAAGTTCCTCACTCTAACCACTGTGCCACCCAGCCGTAGCATTTGTTAAATGATTCTGGAAATAGGATGAGATTAGACACAGAATGTATAAAAATTGGTGTTAAAAAATGCAATAGTGAGTTGAATCATGGAACACTAGGATTAAAATTCATCAAAACGTCTGACACAGAATTATTTAGTTTAAGAATTGGAAAAACCTAAAGACACTGAAAACTTGAAGGAACACAACTTTCAGTACTTTTTTTCGACTCCTCGTTGCTCGTTTTAAGGAAATTATTAAGATAATGGCATTATAAAAATCAACAAACTATTTTAATCTTTAGTCCTATCATCGTTCCTACAGGAATGAAGATTAAAATTCTTGTTCATTGGTATAATATCATCTTCTTATTGTAAATTTAAATCAAATTTAAATCTTTTAATTAGAATTTTCCAACAGCTTGTGTTATTTTATTAAAAAATTTTCAAATAATTTTGAAAAGAATGAAATTTCTTATAGTGCGTCTAGTCAAAATATTTTCTTAAGTTTGGTAACATTTGTTTTGTAGTAAAAGAAAAGTTTATTTGATATAATTCAGGAAATTTAAACTTTTAAGTGAAAATATCAAAAACGTGATTATTAATTTTGAATTTAAAAAAAAAATTTTTAATAAATTTTGAGCAATTAGTTTTAGATTAGTCATTTTCAAAAAAAAAATTATGATCTACGATTTATACTCAAAGAGCTTAGGAAAGATTTTAAGTATAAAAGAAATATTAAAATTAAGATTTAAGTTGATATGAAACATTATTAAGGCTTCTGATCAGAGTATTCGTTGTTGATTTTTTCAATAGGAGCAGGTTTATGATTTCCCAATTACTTTTTTAAGGAGAACCACATTTATTGACCTTATACACTTTTAGAAGAACTTGATTGAATAGGATAGCCATTTACTTCAATCGCGTTTTGTTCTTCTCTTTTGTTGCATCTCTTACTTCACTTGGTCTCTCTTGAGAGTTTTTATATATTTAAAAATTTTGGAGGCAGTAGTTGATTGTAGGTATAAGTAAATGCAAAACTGTCCCTTTATATCTCTCCTATTCTTCTGAAATATTGAAAGTTAAAATTTCCAGAGTTTTTTAAACACTTGCTTATTTCTAAAACTGCTTTTGTTTCTTTTCCTGACAACTCACATTTCAAAGTGCAAATATTGAAAGTTTTTGGAATACGTATAAATGCATTCGAGGGGTTTCCTCAAATTCTTCTACTACTTTTCAAGTGGTTCCTCTTACATTTTTGATTCAAATGGTTTTTAGGTTTCTGTTTCACTTGGTCTTAGACCGTAAGTATACAAGCATTTACCCTATTCTTGAAACCATGGTCCTATTGCACCAACAGTTTATACTAATACAATAATCAGTTTTTGATACAATTTCTTTGTACCAAAATCATATTCGATTCAAAAAATCAATGGAAGTTTATTAGTAAAAATACTCTCTTATAAAATAATGATTATTTGAATAGTGATAAATAGTTGGTGTAATACGTTCCCAACATTATTTATTACGCTTTTAAGTTAAATATAAAATTTGAAATAAAATTTAAAGTGTTATAATTTTACAATTTAAATAACTCTTCATTTTAAATTAATTAGACCTTCTTTAATCTAATTTAATATTTTTTTTTAAGAAACCAACCACTTTTTTTTAAAACTATAAAATAAATCCGCTAACAAATTCTAATTAAAAAAAAATCTACAATTATTATTTAATTTATTTTTAATTGTAGTTCTAATTTACTGTACATTGAAATTTTATAAGCTGATATCATTTAACTAATAATTATTTAGAATTAAAATTATAGCGTAATTATTTTTCTAAATTAATAAATTCATTTATTGAATTTGTATTTCATTATCATTTGAATAATTGGACTTAAACCTAAAAATAAATTCATCACTTTTTTAATGTTTTTAACACATTGTAACACAAATTGCATATTTTCCAATTTTTGTAAGCTCTTTAAAGTTAAATACTTGCATTAAAATTTTAATATTGTAATTAAAATTTGCAAAAAACATAATAAAGGTATGCGATTACAATAAAATAATTATTATTTCTAATAAAACTTATACGAGTATTATAATTGTTTATTTTATGCTTATTTTATATAAAGTCATGTATTGTTTTATATAAAGTTAATTATATTCAATGTACATAGATATATGTATACAAATTACATAAATATATATTTAGAATATATTAATTGAATTAAAATGGCTAAATAAACATATTTAATAACAATACTTTCATTATACACAAAAGGAATATCGAGAATTGTATAGGGGAAAGAACAATTGCATAACTTTAGGATGAAAAGTTTATTACGGAATTTTAAAAAATTGTAATTTTTATAATGTTGAATTCCAAATGTAAGTGCTTCCGTTTTACATCCTTTTTGAAATACATTTTATAATATGAATATACATTAACAGTTATATTATATATATTATATATAATTATATAAAGTATTAATGTTATAATTTTAAACAAGTTAATTAGTACAAAGACACACAATAAATTTGAAATGTCAAATCGAATTACAAACATTTATATTGATTAAGACAGGCATATATGTATAATATATATGTATGTGCATGTAATAAAAGTTTTTATAACAATACAAATAAAATTTCATGTTCATTATATTTTTTGCTTTTGTTTCATGACTTTTATTTAACGTTTTATATATTTTTTTATTATATTAGTACTAGGTATATATAAAATAATATAATTCATTATTAAAGGTAAATTTAGTGAATTTTATTGTAAATATATATTTTTAGACAGAATTTATTTAACTTCTTAATTAAATGTAACAAAAAATAAATAATGAAAAAAAAGTAGACACGTAAATAGATCACGTTTAATTAATTTGTAAATATTAGAAAGAATAAGGAGTGAAAAAGAATATGAAGAGGGAAAAAATTGCATACTGTTAGGATGAGAGAAATATGAAGTAAATAAAAGGTTGTTAGCACGGAGCCATTTGATTGATTATTGGTTATTGTTAGGGGTTTTTATACCCGTATGACTATATAGTCCAAGGGTATAATAAATTTGCCATTACGTTTGTGACGCAGAGAAGGAGGGGGGGTAGATATAGACTCAAGTGTATGGATCGGATCAGAATCGAAAAATAAATCGATTTAGACATGTATGTCCGTCCGTCCGTCCGTCCGTCAGTCCGTCAGTCCGTCCGTCATCACGATAACTCAAAAAGTAAAGGAGCTAGGATTATGAAATTTTCACAAATTCGTTTTTATGCAAAAAACGGAATCGAGTTTTAAATTCAGCCATTTTGGTCCACGGGTTCGAGTACCTGCCATACAACTTCTAATTTTATATGAGCATTACTCTACACCAGATGAAGCTGGGTGTCTGAAATTTTGCCAAAAATAGTTTAGTGTAATGGCCAAAGTTACTGCAAAATTTGGTTGGTCTACTGCAAAGGGTTAGAGTAGCTGCCATACAACTCCTTCTTTTATATGAGCATTACTCTACACCTAATAAAGCTGAATATTTGAAATTTTGCCAAAAGTAATTAACCGGATGATATAATGTATATGTTATGGTCATACGGGTATCCCAGAGTTGACACAGTCTACTCTACTATACTCTTCCTAGTTTTTTATTAAGTTTTGAATTTTGGCACAAGTGCTTTTTCAATTTGTAGAAATTTTTGTATATTTTTCTATAACCAAAGATTTTATTCCAAATAACCAAAGATTTTATTCCATTTGCAACTATAAATTTAAACTTGGATATTACTGCAAAATATTCAAAGAATATTTATTACCGCATTTACGACACCATTATAAAGTAATTATTTTAAATTTAATCGATTTAACACTTTTTTAATATGTGACAAATGTAATGATTTGTATAATAAAGGTTATATGGACATTATTACTAATTAAAAACTTTAATTAATTTGTTAACCTGTGTTTATTTCAACTAAATTTATGATCAAAGAAAATAAAAAAATGTTTCCTCACCTTGACAAATTTAAAATAATTAACTTGAGATTCCTTTTTTTTTTTTTTCATAAATTTAAAAGTATCTATAGATTAATTGCTATGTAGATAATAATTATAAACAAGTAGTTATTATAATTTAATTAAAATTTTTTGGTAATTATAGAAAATATTTTAAGCTTTTGAAAGAAAAAAATCTGGGAAAAAAATGTAATGTTAAATGAGGTGATTATTGGTAATGGAGACACTTTCAAATTATTTTTTAACTCCGTTTTTACAGGGAGTTTTTTACGAACATTTGAAATAACGCGATTTGAAAAAATGTTTCAATTCTGTTTTTGTCGTATCGAATTTGTGTTAAGGCCTTTTTTTAAAACGGGATTAAATTCGATTTAAAACAATTTGATATTTTCCAAAAAAAAAATTATATAAAGAAAAAAATTTATATTTTTTTATGAGATTTTGTTTTGACGCGGATTTTCGATTTATTTATCGCGTAAAACGAGAATTCAGTGAAATTTATTATACATTTTATTCAGTTAAATCTATTGTAAGATTAATTATTCTTTACAATGTAAAAACAATATTCTAAAATTTAATTTATATATTCCAAAATGCTTAAATTAAAAGAACATATTCGAATTAGTTCATCCTAAAGTTATGCAAAATTTTTATATTTTAAGCATCGTTTTACAGATGCTTTTAGGTTTAAAGAGGACTTCGATTTCAGCTGTCAAGCGATCAAGTTATATTATTCTTTGTGAAAATTAAAAATAAAAATTATTATAAAAATCAAAAATTCAAAAATATTTAAGATTAAAAATCTGATTAAAAAATTTAACGAAAAAAAAAAAAAAAAAAAAACTTTAATAAAAAAAAAATTTTTTTTAAATAAATAAGTGGTGTAATTACAGATTGCATCCTATCAAGGATAGCAATCATGCCATCAAAAAAAAAAAAAAACATATTAAAAGAGACAATAAATGTCAGATTTAAAGAAATTCTAGACAAAAGTGAAACTAAAGATCAACAAAAAGTTAAAAGCGGTGCAAGCCGAATAGAAAATTTAGTTGAGCATTTAATAAAAGAAAACAATGAATTACGAAAAGCTTTAAAAAAGTTTCATCCTTCAACATCATCTAGTCCACCAAGAGACGAGTCGAACTATTACAGTTCATTAATGGATCTTACCGATGAATACAGCGAAACAGAAGAAGATAACAACGACCAACCAGAGCCAAAAATTGTTGAAATTGACGAAGAGGACACATTTGACATCCTTAACCTCAAAAAAACATCAACAAAAAAAAATGAAAAAGAAAAACGATCATCAACTATTAATTTGCTGCGCGGAAAAGGTGAAAAAATGCCACCAATTAATATGTTTGATACTAGAGTTGACAGGCTAAAATGTCTTATAAAGAATAAACTAGGTATAAAAAATTTTGCCATAAAAGAGCACAATGAAAAGCATTCATCGTTGTATACATACAATATGGAAGATTTTAAAAAAGCTCGTGCATTGTTAGAAGAAGGTAAAATAGACCACTTTACATTTACACCTAAAACGGAAAAAAAGAAAACCTTAATCCTAAAAGGTTTAAATAGTATGTACTCACCAGAGGAAGTTCTTCATTTCTTAAAAGAACAAGAAACAGTAAACATAAAATTTGAAAAGGTTACACGATTAACCACTAAATATTCCATTAACAACGGAATAACTCTTCCATATTATATCGTTCAAGCTTCAGCTGATAGCTTGACAAATGATATTATGAATATTAATGTGCTGGACTACCAAATAGTAAGATGGGAAAAACTAATAAAATCCCATAACTTGCAATGTACAAAGTGTCAACGCTTCTCACATTCAGCGGCTAATTGTTATATGCAGTTGAGATGCGTTAAATGTGGCAATAATCACAGGCCAGAACAATGTTCAATATCTGCAGAAGATCCAAAAGATAAATTATTCTGCACCTTGTGTGGGAACCACGGGCATCCGGCATCATACACCAAATGCCCAGTTTATATTAAAAAAATGGAGCTTCGCCAAAAAATTAAAGATAATTCAAAACAAAAAATTGTAAGTAAGCACTTTAATTCAAATTTTATTGATAAAAATATTTCATTCTCAAATATTGTAAAAAATAGCACAAAACAAAATAATTCTAACCTTAAAAATAACAATAATAATTCTAATAATACAAATTCAAATTTAAACACCAATAATAGTAATGATAGCATTTTAATTGAAATTAAAAATATTTTAATTAATATGCAAAATGAAGCTATTACACTAAAAAAACAAATTAACCAAAATTCTAACAATATAAAAATTTGTATGCAATCATTAAAAATTAAAAACTAATTTGTAAATGAATATCAACAATACTAAATTAAAAATAATATCCATAAACGTCAATTCACTAATCTCCAACAATAAAAAGCTTTCTCTTATGCACTTTGTAGAGTTCAATAAACCTGACATAATTTGCATGAGCGAGACAAAATTAAAACCAAATAACCATATGTCATTGGATAATTATGACATAATTAGAAATGATCGAAATATCGATATTGATGGTGGCGGTGTTGCCATATGCATTAAAAAATGTTTCCAATATGATATTGTAAATAATCGCATTTTCGATAGTTTTTTATGTATCGAACCATGCATTATATCATTACAATTAAAACAAAGAAAAAAATTATTTATAATTTCTATTTATGCATCAAATAGAAATTCAAATAGTTTTTTAACAGAATTAGAAAAAATATTCGAAATTTTAAATCTTTCGAATCTCAATAATTTCTATATATTAACTGGCGACTTTAATGCCAAACATACTTCTTGGTTAAACTGTGTTAACAATACTCGAGGCAATCAATTATACAAATGGTTACAAGACAACAAAATTTTATACAAGAGTAACTTACTCTTAACCGATGCACCAACACTACCACGTGCAAATTCTTATATTGATTTAGTGATAACAGATATTAGAATAAAAATTTGTTTTGAAACAAATCAAAACAAACTCACCACTCTCCCATACGATAGTGACCATAATGCCATTCAAATTCCAATGTCACTAAAAAATGAAGAGCTTTTATTGCAAGAGTTACCAAGTCATAGTAATAAATTCATATTTTCAAAAGTAAACTGGGGCAAATTTCAAACTAAATTAAATTCAAACTATTTTTCCAAATACAACTCCAACAATTGCAATAAAATTTTCGATAACTGCAATTTGTCTAACCAAAATGTAGATTATCATCTTTTACAGCTGAACGAAATAATTCTTAAAACTATGGATGAAGTTATACCAAAAATTAAAAATCAAAATAATTTAAAAAAATTCTACTCAGTTAAGCTAAAAATTCTTTTAAACAAAAAACACAGCCTCATGAACGATATACATAAGATCAAAAAACAAAGATTAAACTTTTCTAATCAACAAATTCAACTGCTCAAAAGCCTCCTAAATAACATCAATACATTAATTAAACAACAAATTAAAATAGAAATTAATAAATACTGGCAACTCCGTCTCCAAAAAATAACTCCAAAAAATAGTTCAAACATGTTCCCCGAAATAAATAAAATATTCCGCAAAAACAAATACAATCAGATTTCAAAATTACACATAGACCAAAATGATATAACTTTACTCTCTCAAAATAACATAGACTTCAACAAATTAAATAAAACCACCACAAATAAATTTATAGTAGAAGATCAATCACAAATTTACAATGTACTTGGCACATACATTGAAAACACTCACAAAATCAATATACCTACAAATAACAGAATACATAACCAAATCATAAATAAAATAACACAATTCAATAACTCTCAAACATTAAATTTCAACTCAACTCTGAGTAATTTCTCCAACACAAACAAATCATCTGAGCAAAGTGGTGAAAATAGCGAATTCACGAACCAGTCAGAGCTTTCTTTAAAGTTTAAAGCTTTAAAAAATAAGGTTTCTTCTGGTATCGATAAAATCCCAAACATAGTTTTAAAAAATTTAAGTGGTGTAATTATTTCGAAATATGTTATCCTATTCAATAATGCAATAAATAATTCGTATTTTCCGCATATTTGGAAAACATCGAAAACGATATTGCTAAAAAAACCTGGCAAAGATCCAACCAATCCCAGCAATTATCGACCGATAAGTTTACTGCCAAACATTAGTAAAGTATTTGAAACCTTAATAAACGATAAAATTTCAAATTATGCAAAGTCAATCAATCTTATTCCAGAAAATCAGTTTGGGTTTAGGCACAAACATGGTACTGTTAATACTATAACCAAATTAACCTCAGATATCTGCTGGTTCATAAACAAGAAATACGGCATTGGTGCCTGTCTGATTGACTTTGAAAAGGCTTTTAATTCAGTTTGGTTGGATGGATTAATCTATAAACTAATAAAATATAAGTTCCCCCCACGCTTAATTATACTGATTAAAAATATGTTATATAACAACAAATTTTTAGTATATAGCAAAAATAACGAGTCTGACAAATCATTCCTAATTGAAAACGGTCTTCAGCAAGGTATTGTTAATGCACCTATCCTTTTTACTATATATACAGCAGATCTTTTATTCTTGCTAGAACGAGTAAAAGGAAATAACTACGCCCTGGCATTCGCAGATGATATTATAATATACTCTGCGAATGACACTGTAAATAGCATTCAATATAATGTACAAAAAATGTTTAATATTGTGCAGGATTATTGCAAGATATGGATATTAAAAATGAACTACAACAAATGTGAAACCATATTATTCCGTAATACGGTTGACAAAACTAGTTCAGACATTAGAAAAAATTGGAAACAATTTAAAATTAAATCGCCTATGTCAACTCTCGCAAACAAAAAATTCGTTAAATATCTTGGAGTTCAGTTACATCGAAACTTAAACTTCATAGATCATGTAAAATACTCAATAGATAAAGGCAATAAATCCTTTATGGCAGCTAAAAAACTCTTTTACAACAAAAATATTAGCAACAGAGTTAAAATAATATGCTACCAGACATTAATTAGGCCAAATCTTGTCTATGGGGTACCAATATGGTACAACATTAGTGCAAGCTTAATGGAAAAAATACGTAAATTCGAAAGAAAGTGCATAAGAGTTTGTATTAATAAACATAGAAAGCCTGAGTCCGAATACAAGCATTTTTATTCTAATAAATATTTGTACAAGGAAGCCAAAATCATGAGAATAGATAATTTTATGATAAAATTAATCAGAAGTCATTTTGATAGAGCATTAAAAACTCCAGAAAATGGTTTAATATCACATATATTTTACCACAATGAGGAGTACATTAAGAAGACCTTGCTCACGGGTTTTATAGCTCCTGAGCACTTCATCTTCTTAGACAAATATAGATACACTCAAAACCAAGATCATGTCCCTATACTATTTCATTATAGTAGACGGGCTACATGCAAAAAAATCGAGTATATCCCAGGCAATATTAACGGAGATAATTTAAGATATGAAATGTCCATACCAGAAAAAGATAAAGCTATAAATAAAGATTATTGGTGGTTAAATACATCTTAATTTAATTTCTAAAAGCATTTGTGCTATTTTATAGTCAATAAGTTAGTTTATTTAAATTTAAGTTTAGGTTAAGTTAGGTTAAGTTAGTTAAGTTTTATAAAAAAAAAAAAATTATTAAACATTGATTTTTTAAATTTTACAATGTATTTATAAGATTATATTACAATAGTTTTGTTCTTACAGAAACAGAAATAATTTTACTTACTATATATTAAATTTAACAATAAAAAAATCCAAATATTTTTAAATGTTAAAAATAAAAGAGATATACCTTGTTTGTTAACTTTGTTTTGTAGGTTAAGATACTCATATGTAAAAAATATAACAAAATAAAAGTTTATTTAAAAAAAAAAAAAAAAATTTAGGTTTAAAGAAATTAATAAATATGAGCTTCCAACGAGTTTTCTTCGAAGTGGAGAGTTTCAGCACAACGTTTATTGACCGAAATTTTGGAAGTTCAAAGCCTGAAAAAGAAATTTTATCGAACCTGAATGCTTATAGAAGCCAATGGTTTCAGTAACCCTGTAATTATACAGAAAAATTTCAAGGTTTCAATGAAAATCAAGTTAACATAGCATTGTCATTAAGTTTTAAGATACGTGTAAAATTTTAAGTCCCTTTCTAATCGTTAACTTTGACTTACAATATTTGTTCCAGGTTTACTTTTACTGGATTCCTCTGGATAGGGTCCGCCTTTTAAAATCAATCTTCAGAATTAAATCTTAAATTCCAGTTCATATATAAATTGTTTTGGGATCTTTCAGTATTTTTTAGGATAAGTGAACATTTGAGCAACAGTTCAATTCTCCTCAAAGTAATTAGAAATAATAGTACTTGATATCAATTACTTTATTTTAAGTACAAAATACTTTTTAACAAAATTTTAAGTATTGAAAAGTACAAACCATAGATTCGAACACCATTCAAGTGGGCAATTCGAATGGAGGGTATATTTTGTCACTTACTTTGATTTAAAAACGTTATTTAATCATTTTTTAATTAAATTTAAAAAAAATAAAGTACTTAAATATTATTTACGAACACAAAAAAAAAACAGAGTATTTTCCGATGAAAATTTCACAAAAAAAAAAAAATAAAGCGGTAGATAACAGTTAGAGTGTGGAAATGATTTATAGTCATAGTAACAAGTTGTATTTTTTTTTTTGACAACATAAAAATTTGTAAAAATGTGTTCAATATTTAATTTCCTCTTCCTGTAATATTTTATAAATTTGTTTTTTTTTTGGAAATTGTAATAAGTTGTGTTTTTCAATTTGGATTTTCTTGTTTTATTTTTTTCTTTTTGTTTTTTTTTGAGTTATTTACATTTTAAGATGAAAAATATTTATTTTTTTATTTTGATTATTATTAAAATATTCAAAATAAAAAAAAAATAAATCAAGGTAACATCAGTATCAACTGGTAAAGGTAGATCGAATTCACATGAAAATCTCATTTATTTTAATTCAAAAAATAAAAAAAAAAAAAAAAATTTTTAATTCTAAATTTAAATCGAATTTCAATGAATTTCGACAGAAATTGTCATAAGCTTTAGCTTTAAAAAATATTGTAATTCAGCCTCCAGTGATCTACATAGTAATTTAGTTTCAAATTTGTTATCGAATTTAAAAAATATTTCTTGGAAAAATTTAATTGTAAAAAAAGAAGAAAAAAGTTGTTGATTACTACTTAGTACTTCTTAGGATCAAATACAAATAAAATATTTATTTTTAAGATATTCATTAAATTTATATTTAAATCTAAATACCTTTTTTTGAGAATTGTCAAAATATTATGATTAATATTCCCATAAGTAATCACTTTTTTGAGGTAATGATATTTAGATTTCGAAAAATTCAAACAGGATTTTTGAATTGAAATATTTTCGATTGAGTTTTTGTTATCACTGAATTTTCATTTTCGAAGTGTGATGCTTCTTCAGCACTATACAGGAGACCTGATTATACAAAGCACCTCAAAAATGTAGTCTTAGCTGGGGTCGTCTTTGTTGGTAATTACTCTTCAGTATTTAAAAAGAATACCAACCCATCTCCCTTCACATTCTTTAATCTCTGTTTACGAAATTTAACTGGGGTCCGTGGCAACACTCGTATCAGCCTATTTTATGAAATCCTATTTCAAAAATGATGGAAGCTTTTGTATGCTATGCTTTGTGTTTAAAAATGGTCCTGAATTTGGTTCATTTAGGAGCCATGTGAGATTGCATTCTATGTGGAGAAAGTAAATAGTATTCAATATCTGTGTATTAAGTCTTCGAAAATATCTGAAATTGAATTGGGGTCGTCAACGCGGCGGATGTTATTGAAAAATTATATATTTACTATCCTCCACTATTTTTTAACAGAATTTTCAGTTTTATTTAGTTATTTCTCGAAATAATTTAGTTATTGTACAGATTTCGTAGCAACCTTGACGAACCTGTGTATTGTTACTTGCCAAAACTTATTCTGTAAGTTTGTAAAAAATTATTTTGCAAATAGACGAAACCGAAGCAGGGGTTCGGCTGGAAGCTTCTTGCATACCTCCGAAACAAATATAGATAAAACCATTAAATTTGGGACAAGTTTGTTCTATTATTCTAATTTGTCACCAAAATTTGGAATGGATTGGAGTGAAGGTTCAAGTACCTCCATTTTATGGTAAGTAATCTAAATAGCATGTCGTCGAAATTAAAACTGATAGAACTCGAAATTAAATTCAAAGTTATTCTTCCTACGCAGTGGTGTTTGGACCACCATAGAAAGGAATACCAACCAAGACCTAAGAAGTGTATTTTCGAAATTATTAAAGGTAGAAACTAGAATCATGATACGAGTATGGTTTGTCGTGTTTCGACTATACCTCTTAAATCTGATTGCGTTTAAGTATTGTGGTAGTTTTGGTACCTCCCACAAAACTACCACCATACTAATCATAATTTCGATAAGGATAAAAACTTAAAATTTGGTACAAAGTAATTCTGCTCTGCTTCCTTAATGCTTTTGCAGTTCCAGGTGAATAGGAAGGTGATTCATGCAACTGTCACGTACTCCAAAAAACCGAACGAACCAATTTGCACTAAGTTACACAATTATGTGTTTTAAAGCTAATAACAACTTTTAAATAAAATATCTTATGGGCTTTAAGTTAAAATTGAGTGTTTTAAGGTATAGAGGTCGGTTTTCATTTCAATTCTTTGATTTGGTTTTGTACTTTATAAAATTTTTGATTTTCCTAATAAATAACAATTTCATAAAGAAACTTAAATGTGTTTTAAATTCAGAATCACATCAAATACATATTTTCATATTGAAAGTAATTTTGAATAATCAAATGTAATTAATCAGTTGAATTCTTCCAAATATTAAAAAGAATTTAAGAAAGAAATGTTGCAAGAAGAAGCAATGAAAACAAATTTTAATAACTTTTAAAATCATTAATCAAAACTTTGGACAATATTAAATTTAAGATACATTTTATATTGAAAAAAGAAAATTCGGCTTCAGAAAAAGGAAGTTAAAAAAAAAAATAACAATGAAAATTCCAAAAAAAAAAAAATTGAAAAAAGAAAATGTATTATTTAATGTTTCTTTGCCAGTGGCTACATTTTCTTTTATAAAATTTTATTCTAATTTAATTGAAATAATCTGAAACATATATACACATAAAAATTTTTTTTTTGTAATCTTTTGGTATTCGCTTTCTCTTTCTAAATTTACTTTTTAATTTTTTTTTAAAATTCACCAAAATAAATTTTGAAAGAAAATTAAAAAAAAACCAAAAATTTTTCCATTTGATGAATTTTTCATAATTTTCCGGCTTGAGAAAATTAAAGATTCTTTTGTTTGGAGCAAATAATGAAAGTTATCTTAAAAGAATCCTGAATTCATAACTGATGGTGAACTGATATTTTTTGATCATCTCTGAATTGAATTAAAAACAGAATTCAAAATAAGGTTTAGATAAATATATCCTCCATCCAATTCATAGATTAGTAAACTGATGACAAGCATATGTCAAGGTTTTTGAATCATGTATTATTGGGAGGACATCATTTCTATGTTTCTTAATTTGTTTTTTTCATTTATTAGAAATTAAATAAAATTTTTTATGGGAATTATTGTTGGAAGAAATACTTAGTAGAAAGTTGAAGCATCAGTGGATTGAGAGATTAAAAGCAAGTATTCTTTCTTTTGTAGTGCATGTCAAACAATTTTTTCTGTGTATATTGAAGATTTAATGTGAAATGGGAGTACTTTATAGCTAATGTTATTTTTTGATGATCTATATGTCAGCAAAATTATTTTTCAGGCCCTAATGTGATTAATTTTTCAAGTACTTTGTTTTTGAAGGTGGAATATATGTTTTGAGTTTTTGAATGATTAGCAGATAAAATTATAAATGAATTAAGCAAATACCGTTATAAATATTCCACGTTCATTAATTTTATTTACTAAAAAGCATTTAAGCAAAAAGCAAAAAATTATTCAGTTATTGTGTTTGTATTGTGTTATTTTTCTCTGTATGTATTTTTTTCCATTTTACTTATAGTCTCCCAATATTTCTCTTTCCTTGTGGACTTCATTCCACTGCCTGTCTTAATATGCCGTTTGCGGATCTTCTAAGCATGTGATCTATCCATCTATGTCGTTTTTTTTCTTTATTGCTATTGTTTTTTGTTTAACTGAAAAGCCTTACTATATATTTGCAAATTGGGATTTCCGTTGGTTCTCGATCAGTAGCTTTCCAGAGATCCTCATTACTTATTCTTCTTGGTCAGTGTATTTAGCTTATAATTTGAAGGCATTTGTTGAATTCTTATAGTTGGTGTGTTTCTTTCTTGTTTACCAGCCAAGCTTCGCTATATAAGAGGATGAATTTTCTTGATATTTGCGATGAGCACCATATTTTTTAAATTCTTCTAAATACCACAGTAGCTTTCGTCAATTTGTTGTCAATATATTCTTTTCTGCCACATTTTTTGGTAATAAAACTCACTAACTAATAGTAACTAAATTTAGTTCCATCTTCTTTGATTTTTTTTTAATTGCAATTGGTCTTATGGTGTTGTTCATTAGCTGGGTCTTATACCACCAGTTAGCAATGAACTAGGTACCATCAAAAACATGTTAAATATAATAAAACCATATATTAACTTTTTATTTTCAATATTTTAACTTTATATTTAATTTAATTAAATTTTATTCATTAAATTAATGTTCTTCAATTTTTTTCTAATTTCAGGTTCTTTTAAGTCGTAAAAAGTAAGTAATTTTCTGTAAGTAACAAAATTAATGATTACTTTTAAGTACAATTTTTATTTCTAAACATGATTACTTTTAAGTATACTTTTCCTTATTTAAAATTTCTTTTGAGGAAATTAAAAAATATTGTTCAAAAATTTTTATTATTAAAAAAATAACAATAAAAATACAAAAAAAATTTCAATTATATTTTTTTTTTTTAATAAATTGCCTATTCCTTTTCTGTTCCTGACTCTAACAATTTAAATTGTAAATAATAATATTTTCAAAAACTAAAACCCTTCATTTTAATATTTAATTTAAAAAAAAAAATAAAACAAAAATTAAATTCATTTACATTTTTCATAACACATTAAGTAACAATTTAACCCTTTTGCACATAATTAATTAAAAATTTACATAATTTTCAACTCATAAAGCTTTTTGTTTGGTATGCGACCCTGACCTTTTTTTTCGTCCTCGTATTTTTCATCATTTTTCTGAAGAAAATAAATTGTATATTTATATATTTTAGAATGTCCTCAATTTTAACAATATGTATGTATGTATGAATTTGTTGTTGTTTTCCTAACTATGAAAGAAAATCTAAGAAAAAATCTTTAGTAAGAGAAGAAAAGTAAATTTCTCATACACTGCTTTTTTTTGTAAATTTTGTGAAAATTCCTAAATGTTTTTTAAATTTTTTTTTACTTTTTTTAATTTTCAAGTGCTTTTCGTAGAACAGGGATTTAAAAACTTTGTTGCATCAGTTTGGTATTGTACCATAAAATTCGATAGGGATACCATATGAGAAATTCTTTTACACAATAATAAGTTCTAACAATCGTTGGGTTTGGATAAATGTATAAAGGCAACAAAAGACCAGGGTTGGGTGTTGTAATCAAATGCAATGACATATCACGGGGTAACAAATATTATTCTAAATCTTCAAGGAATTCCGTCAAACAATTTGAAAAACAAGACAAGACAATTTAGTTTTCGTTTCTAGAGCGATGAACCATAAAATCTTAAAATATTTTGATACTGTTTTACCCAAGAAGAACTTGCCAAAACCTAAACATAATCTTTGTGTAGATACCATGGCATAACAATGTTAGAGGCAATGAAAAAGTAGACGAGCTATCAGAAAAATAGTAATCTTGAACCTAAACTCTCCCGGAAGAATAAGAACTGTTCATTGAGTGCCCTAAGGCAGTATCCTTTCTTTGTTTATGGTAAAATCCCAACAAAGTACAACACAATAGAAATCATTACATACTACCCGCACGTTGATACATATGCAACATCGAAACAGTTCGGAATTCCTCACTAAATTTCCTGCAAAAGTTGTAAGGAAACGGACGAAGTGGAAAACTTGAGCGAGCTCTTTGCAGAAGTCCAGCCTTAACTAAAGTTAGACTTTTTACTTGTCAAACCTATCGATCTTTGAATGAACATGAATGCAGTGGACTCAAATGAACATAACTAATCCAATTTTTGTGAAGAACACCTTATCTTTCTTCGCTTCGAAACATAAATACAACTTTAGGTAAAGTTTTGAGCTATAAATGCAATATTAAGGACAAAGTCTTCGGAGCTGGTTATACATTAAGCATCGTGAAGCCAAGAGAGCCTAAATACAAAAAAACATATTGTACCGCAAGGGGTTAACGAACAAGGAAAAAGAAGTATTTATAAACAGTTCCGAAGCTAAAAGATCAATCTTTCGAAGTTTGGTATTTTTACATAGTTAATTTCCCGCATTTGTAATTTTGAAAAACTAATGCTCTTAATCATTTAGGTTCATCTTCAAACTCCTGCAAAATATCTACTTACCAAAAGCAATAAATTGAAACCTGCACACATTTTCACTTCGTTCGGTGTGTAATCAACAAAAGCCTGCTCCATACAAATTCAATCCAAATTTTATTATATTTTACGAGTTTCAAGGATTATTACAAGAGGTTTCAAGGATTTTTATTTAATCCTTTGAAAACTTTTTTCCCAAAAATTATACCATAAAATACAGTTTGAAAGCCTAAAAAGAATTTCAAGTTTTTTTTTTGTGGAAAAATAAACATTTATCCCATTACTGAAAAAAATCCCTAAACAGCTCCCCTTTCTACTCATTCGTGTTTACTCAAGAAAATGAAATAAAACATTGTATTATTTTAGTTTTCATTATTTTTTTTTTTTGTAATTTTTCTTATTCTTTTATAAGTTACACTTGTAGTATTATAGTTGTATTATAGTTTAGAAGTAAAACTTCACTATAAAGGCAAGGCATACATACAATTAATATATGTATATGTAAAACATTTAAAAAGATTTTTTTGTTTTGTTAACAGAAAAGGACGAATGGATAAAATAAAATAAAAGATAAAAGAAAAAAGAAAATTAAAAAAAAAGTAAAAACGGAAAAGGAAATAATGTTAAGCTCACGTACATGCTAAATAGTTTCCAAATACAAAAGGGCCACTGTTGGTTGCTTAATTTTGCGACTAGGTAATTTGCAGAATTTTAATATGTCTACTAACTTTTAAACTTATTTTAGTTCGGGAGAGCGTATGATAGCTTTATGTGTTGGAAATAGTAAGGGGACTTCATATATATTGTTACTTTTCTACGTACTATGGATTGTTGATATGAACCCCCAGGCTATTTGGTTATTAAAATGAAATTATTGTCAAAGTTTAAGTTAACTATTATTTCTTACTACTGATACTATGCTCCTTTGAGGAATATGCTATAATTTTATTTCTTCTCTCAGCCCTTATACAAATATTATTAGGAAAGATTTGTTAAATAACTAGAGCTATTTTACAATTTTTATATTAAATATTTAGTTTAGTTTTCTAATTTTTTCCTTGGAATTTCAGCTACTGTATTTTGAATTTTATACTAGAGTAAAGAATATTAATAGCTAATTACCTTAAATCAATTGATCAAATGCTTCAAAAAAAGCACTAAGTTATAAAACGAAGTTGAATCTTTGAAATTTTGAATAAAAAATAAATATTGTTAAGTCTTTACAGTAGAGTTGAATAAAAGGCTGCGAAGTAGAAAATCAAAACTACCGTTTCTGACGCGACTCCACTTGTTTAATAAAGCAAATTGTAAATGTTAGCTCATGACTCCAAAGATTTGATTGAATCACATTTCTTCGGTGGTTAAGTCATTGGCTTAAGATATCTCAAGATTTCAAAGATTTTCTTTAGGCTTAGGCAGCTTTTTGCTCTCTGGACTCGTCTTCGAACACGGATTCCTTATTTATTATATCAACCTATTCTTTTACTACCTTATGAACAAAGACTTAAGCAAATTCATTTTCGAATTTTGTATATTAAATTTTAGGCTTCATCTAATTGACGTCCTTTCGATTTCTGAAAATATTAAAGATATTAGAAAAGTCCACGGTATTCAATTAAGAAACTTCCCGAAAGTCATAGCATATAACTGTACTTTTTTTATATTCCGCACATTATTTATTTATATTTTTATTTCGAGCTTAAATACTTAGGTCAAAGGTTATTCAATACATTCCGACTCACAGATGCAGATTATATTTTAGTGATGGTCTTGTTAGCCGGTGGTTAATACGAAGTTTACAGTTATAAGCTACAAAGAGACATCATTCCTTTAATTAGAAGCATCATCCATTCTATGAAATACAAATATTAATCTCACTATTATGCATTCCACTGTATCTAATTATTCATTTTTGTTACCAAAAAAATATTTCAAAGTCTTTTCTAAAAAAAAAAAAAAACAAATAAAAAAAAAAAAAAAAAAAAAGAGAAAAAAATATCTTATTATCCTTTTTCATCATGTATAATTATAAATTAGTTCTGTTAAAAATCCAAAAATCAAAAAAAAAAAAACAGAAATTAGCAAAGTTTTTTTCCATTGTTTTTAAAAACCATAGGAGTAAAAAAGAGAAAAAAATCCAAATTAGGAAAAAAAATTAAAACCAAAAAAAAACAAAAAAAATAAAAAAAAAGTTAGACAATTACAATTTTCCTTTTGCAAGTCATTTACACTTACATTTGTCACAGTAGTAAAAATAGTTGTAACTGTCAAATAATTATACTCGTAAAAAAACTAAGAACAATACGATAGACAACAAAAAAATACCGTTACAATAATATAAAAACTTAGTTTATTTTATATTATATATTGTATAATTTCTTATTATTTCTTTCTCTTTTCTTTTTTAGTTTTTTTTTCACTTTTTCTATTCAGAGTTGTTTTTTGGTAGTTTTTTCTTTGTTCCACTTAATTAGCTTAGAAACGGATTCTTAAAATTTTCTTTTATTTGAAAATATGGTTTTTTTTTGAATTCAAAAAAAATTCCGACTTAATTTGGCACACTGAAAAAACTCAACTCTGTGTTTCAAAAGAATTGAGAAATCTTTAAGTTGAAAAAACGATTAACAAAAGAAATACAAAGAAAAAAGAAACAGTTATTCCTTTTAGTTTATATATAAATAAAACAAATAACATACACACACACATAAATTAATAACTTTTAACATTTCCATTCCATTTGATATTTAATTCATTGTAATTTACAATTATTTTTTTCATCTTTAACTGTACATGCTATAATATTCTCAAAAAATTTTCGAAAATCTCCACAAACTCTCCAAAATATAAAAATTACTTATAATCGTTTATAAAAACACATTAATCATTCTTTTCTCACCACTATTTACTCCACCCTAACAAATACAAATTTCGATTTCATTTTAAGTCTGTGGTGAAAATTTGGATTTTCATATATTTAATTTTGTTTCAAATATTTGAAAGTTGGTCCTTAGTCTGTCATCAGGCCGATTATAACGGTGATTCTTTTTAATTTATTACACATAACGGTAATATGTTTAAAAATAAAAAGAAAAAAAAAATTAAATTGTTTTACCGTTATAAATATTTAAGGTAAAAACCAATTTTAAATCGTTTTAAGATATGCTGTGGTAAAATCAGGGTATATGTGAACATACTATCTTGTAGCTCCATGAAAATAAAAAGGACGTTATCCTTTAAATGTGTGTTTCAGTTATTTTAAAGACTATAAAAAGAAACAGGAGCGGGGAAAGATGAGAATAAAAAAGAAAAGAAAATTTTAATATAAAAAAAAAGTTGTTGAAAAGACTAACAAAACCGCACATTGGTTTAAAAAATTGCTATTATCCTGTATCCTGCTTCAAAATCTTATTATATACATAACTATAAATTAAGTAGTTATGTATAACAAAAAAGAAAAATTATAATAATAAAAAGGTAGAAAGAGATAGAAAATAAAAAAAACAAAAACAAATAAGTTGTAAGAAAAAAACGTAACAAAAGCAAATTAGATATTAGATTTACAAGAAAAAGCAATTCGATTCTCAAAAAAAAAAAAAAAACAAAAAATTCACATTTAATAGTCATGGAGCTTGAAGATAAATCTTTGTATTTTCATGTAATGTATTATTTTATATAATGTATATTTGTATATAGTATAAATTGTGTACAAATTGATTATATTATGTACAGATATATATTTAAAAAAAAAAAACCAAATTTATTTGTAATATAATGAAAAAGTAAAGAAAGAAATTTAATATGAAAATTTAAATAAAATAAAAAATATTGCAGGATACACGTTATTCAATTGGATTTTGTCTGATTTTTTAATTTTTTCTTGGTTTTTTGTACTTTTTAGCACATTTTCAAAGGATTTTGTAAAAATGCGCCAATATAGTTTGACAAGGTCCTTCCGTTCGAATGTTTACACCGTTTCGAATAGAGAGAAGAAATTTTAACTACGGGTAGATATTGTTAAAAAAAATTTTATGGAAATTACCCTACCCGTTACTGAGCTGCAGGCCCCCAATGGCTAAAAAAGCCTTAAATTTAAATTGTTATAACAAGAGTTCTATCAGGCTTGTTTTGAATCTGATAACGGTAAAAGACAGCTGTTTTTATGGCTGTATTAATAATAGGCGAATGTATGTATGGTTGACATATGATAAAATTCACCGCTATGCAAAGTCAAATTTTTTGTGGTCTCTCACATTTTTCAAAATTCAAAATTTGTGGTCTTTCATATCTTCTGAGCGGCTCAAGCTAGAAACTTGAAATGTTGGGAGAGTAAGATCATCAGAAAGTAGTACGAGTCGGTTAGGAAAATATTTTATAGGAGCTGTAAGGGGTCGAAAATTGCAATTTTGCTATTTTTAAGTACCTGTATCTGAAATACCCGTCCAAACTTATTTTTAGTAAGGTACAATATTTAAAGCTACAACATTATCTTTCAACAAATGTCAAAAGTTTTTCTTAAATTTAAAAGGGATCTTTAAAATTGAAAGAAGTGTCTCTTAGTTTTAACCATTTTTGCTTAGATAAAAAAAATTCTAAAAAAAATTCAAAAATTTTAGAAGAAATTACTATTAAATGCCTAAAATCTCAAAATTTTGGAATAGTCGCGGCGGGGTTAGATCCTTGAAAATAACTAGCAGTTTGTTTAGTAAAAATTTGGGAATCTTCCTCATTGAAGGGCTATTTGGACTTAGAAATTTCCTATTTTTATGAATCAGAACTTATTCACCAGTATATATGCGAGTATTCCTAAGATTAGACACAGTATGAAAAACATTATAATTTTGAAAATGTGCTTTTGTAAAAACCCTTGGGTTTTTTCATCACTTGTTTTTTATGGTTTTATCGTGTATTCGTTATCTGTTCATTAAAAATATTAAATTTAATGTTATTAATAAATTTTTTTTTTTTTATTTAAATTCGTTGTTGGCGGTGTTTGGTTGTGCTTAGTTGTATTGGTTGCTGTATTTAGTTGTGTTTGGTTTTTCATAATATTTACATTTATATAGAGAAAAACAAAATTAAAAATGGATTTAGTGAGAGACTCAATAGATTTAATTTCCTTTTTAAATTAGTTGAATTTTTCTACAAAATTTATTATTAAAATAAATTTTGAATTAAAGTTTTAGTTAATCGTGAACGGGAGGAGTTGAAAATAGAAAAGTAAAAATAATTGTGTTGAAATATTATATTATTGCATATTTTAAGGGGAGAATCTTGGTTATTTAAAAAAATAAATGGGATTAATTCTCAAACAACGATTAAAATTTATTAACAAATAATTTTTCAGACATAATAACTGTAAATTTTTAGTATTAACTGATAAATATATTTCAATTAATACGTTGAATTTAATTTGAAGATGATTTTGATTAATTATTATAATAAATCAAGTTCAAATTCAAATTTTTTTGATTTAGAAAATGTTAAGTAATTTTAAAAGATGTTTATTTATATCCGGTTCAATTTATTTACTTCCTGTTTTAAAAGTTTGTTTGTAATTTGAGTAATGCTTGTCCATTTATTTAGTTTAAACACTATTTCTCGAAAGTGAAAAACTATGGGTCTATAACAAAAGGGGATATTTCGATTTTATTAAAGTTCTCTAAAGCTTTTGTAGAAAATATTAATTTTCAAAATTAAAAATTTTGATAGATTTAATGTAGCCCTTTAAAGTTTTTTATAAAAAAAATTTATTTGGAAATAAATTAAACCCCCTAGATGCAAATATAATAGTTAATCACTTTATTGTACATTATTATTAATATTATTAAGTTTCAACCGACTTTACCAAACTCAGAGCATTCTTCGGAAAGTGTATTTAACAGCTTTATTTTACCTTTATGTATACAAATCATTTTTCCAACTTCAGTTGTCTAGTACTATGAAAAAATAACCTTGACAATAATTAATCAATCCGAAAATGATAAAATAGAATATATATTTTTCAGATAAATAACAAAATGACCATGTCAAAATCTCAAAAAAATTATCACTAACAAATATTTACTAATTATCGTTAATTAACTTTCTAATCTCTAACTTATAGTCTCTGAAGAAAGTTTTAAAATAAACTTGTACAGAATAATTGTAGGATTAAAAAAGTAATAGAAAAACATTCATAAGAGAAGCAGAGTTAGAGAGAAGAAAATAAAAGAACATTACTAATTCAAACAATTCTGAAAAATTATAGTGATTAGAAGCCTCGTAGATTTCAGAAGACAGAGAAATTGTAAATATATCTTTATATACAAATAATAATTGTAAATTGTAAAATAGTTTTAAATTTCTTTACAACAAGTGTGTTATAATATCTTATTGGTTATCTTCAACTCAATTAAAGTTTTACCTCATATTAATATTTGAACTGTATTCCAAACTAATTAATAATATATTAAAAATTTTATCAAAAGCTACGACAAATCACTGTAGAGATTTGATTACATTTATAAAATTTAAGATTAACTATTTAACAAAAAATATTATAATTGCTGGAAACGTTAATTACAGAGTTGATCAAAAGATATTGTTTTTATAAGAATTAAAAAACAACAACCTAATGCAAAAAATCAAAAGTTTTTTAAAAAGCAGATTTGCAAATTATAAGTTAAGCAATCATTTTTTTTTAGAGACTGAAACGGCTTGGAGGATATAAGGAGCAAGAGCTGTGTACCAAAAATTGACTTTCATATAATGGTATATTAAGTTATCAAAATGGCAATCCTATATGTTTTGTTATATGTATTTACAATGCCTAATCTTTCGTCATTTTCATGTTGCAAATACTTCTAATAAAACTGTTTTTATAACAACTTAAATATAGGGATATTCCGAACTCTGAAGGTACGTAGCCAAGGAGACTAAAATTTCTTCAATGAAATTAATTTTTTTTTGAGTTATTTATCTGTGGTTAAAATTCCATTTTTTTTATTTCAACCGGTGTAAAATTTTTGTAAACGTTAAAAGGATTGACTGACGAACGGACAGACAGACTAAAACTATATTGTCACATTTTTTCATTAATATTTTGAAAATGTTCTAAAAAATTAGTAAAATCAGTTTACTTTTGATTGATTACTTTAATTAATGGTTTTTTTCTCATATAATTTCTTAAATAACGGCATTTCCTCAAACCTAATAAATTACTTTTGTCTAGTTTTTTAACAGTTTTTGCTGAATGGTTTGAATCATTGTAAAAAGAGTTCGAAGAATATCTGGGGACAAAAAAATTTTGAAACTATTTCAGTTAATTAAAACTTCTTTTTCTGCTTAGTAACCAAAAAAAACTGATGTTGAAGATTAGTGTTCGTCCACCAGATGGAAACAAATTTTTTTTTTAACTTATTATTGGTTACAAAGTTTTAATGATTACATTATAAGTTCATTATTTTTTTCACAGTTGGAATTGTGGTGGGATGCTGACAATGGAAATTACAAAAACAACAAGAACGCAGTTTTGAGATACAAACCATCTTTTCTTTTTATAGATTTCTTTTATTTTTTTGCAAAACAAGGAAAAGAAATTTGCAAAAAAATTTATTTTTTCTTCACAGTTTTTATTATCTTTGCAAAATAATAAGTATAAATATAATACCGTAAGGCATATTGTATATAAAACAACAAAATGTAAGGTCTATATATTTTAATACATTATGCCATATCATAAAATATATATAAAGGGATAATCATTGGCATGGAAAAAGAAAAAAAAACTGGTTGATTGGAAGAACCACTAAGTTATGAACATAAAGTTTATTAGTTTTTTGTTTGAGGCTTAAAAGAAATCTTATATCCCTTTTTGCTATCAGCCATTAAATAAAAACAACAAAAACAACAGCAACAAACATTGTTGCGAAACACAATAGAAAAAGTGTTATCCTTGACCGAAATGATATAAAAAAAAGGAATTGATGACGACTAACGATTGAAACTATAATTTTATGATTTCTTTACCATAAATTTAATGTTTTGTTGTATAATAAACACTAACTTTACTTAAATTACAATAGAATGAGTACGAAAATTGAAATTGAAGTCGTAAGATATTAATAGTGTTAAGTTTAATAATATTTTTTTTTAAGTGTGATATAATGTACGTTATAGAGGAAGTATCTTCTCGCCTAGAAGTAGTGCCGACGAAATTGTACAAAATAGAATCAATAAAGCTAGAACCGCCTTTCGTAGGCTTCGTCCCAAATGGAACAGTTTAGAAATATCTAGACCAACCCAGCTAAAAATATTCAATTCGTCCGTAAAATCTACATTAAAATATGGCTGCGAGTAATGGTTGCTCACTAATTCAAATGGGAATGAATTACAAGTCTTCATAAAAAAACATCTCAGAATAATATGCCGAATATTTTGGCCTAACCAAATAAAGACTAATAGGAAAGCAAATCACCAGAGAAAAATGGAAATGGATTGACCATTGACTAAGTAAAAATGGAAGAAAGTAGTCGTCAAGAAGTAAACCCAGAACAACATGTTTAAGATGTTTTTTCTCCCAGAAATTCCTTATATAACGGGTTTTCCTCAAGCTTAATCAAATGTTTTTTTTAGTTTGGCAACAGTTTTTGTTTTAAGGTTTACAAAAATTGTACATTGTACAAAAATATCAGATTTTAGCTTTTCTTTTTTTTTGGTATTAGCTTTTGACAAATTGTCATTTAAGTTTCTTCCTACAGTTAATATTATAGTTTTAAACTTACGCAACAATACAACAATTCAGAAAGTATTCCTTCTGAATTGTTGTATTGTTGCTTAATTCCCCGATGGTCCCGGATTTCTAAATTCTTAAATTCTGCTCCCTAAACAGATTGTAATTTATCTATTCCGATCTGTATTACACCAAGAAAATAACAATGTCTAACATTATCTTGATTTTTTTTTAAAACCAAATTTAATTCCATCTTGATTATTCAAAACCCTTCCATATTATTAAGTCCTCAACTACTACTAAAGATCTATTTTACATCCTATATTAAAAAAAAAAAATGTTAAATAAATTTTTATGTAAAATCTATTTTCCAAAAATAGAATTTATTGTGATATAAAATGGAAAAAGATGACTGTTGCTGATCTAGAAGATAAGATGAAGTTACGTTTGATTTGATTGTGAATCTGACGCATTTTTAAATTTAATATTTCAAGGTTATATTATGCTTTAATTTTTTATTTTGTTATTTGTATTACATTTGAATTTTTTTTTTTTATTTTGAATAAATCTCTTTCCAAGGAAATTTCAAGGACGCCTTCTTTCAATTTTATTACATTTCTTATAAAATTCTTAAAATTTCAAAAAACAAAAAAGTTTTTTAAAGATGTTATTTAATTTTATTGTTCCAAAAAATTCAAAATAAGTGTTTTTTTGTGTATTTTTATTGTTCGGGAGAACCTCGCTTTAGGTTAAATATTTTTCTATAGATAGATAATTAAGGTGCCCTTCAATTTGAAAATTTTTTTTATTATGAATTTTGGGATTTTAAGAAAAGAACTTAATAAAAGGTTAAAATGGGATTTTTAAACATAATGTTTTTATTATATTATATTGTGGGCTAATAATAATTATGTGCATCCGAGTAAGATTTAGAATATACTGGCTTTAAAATTCATTGTGTAAATTAAAACTTTAAAATTTTTCCTTTGATAATTACGCTGGTTATCATTTTCAGGGAGTGCAGAAACTTAATTTGCGGGACAGTTCACCGTTCCAATCAAAAGCTGTCTAGAATTTAACTTAGAAAAAATCTTTATTTCCTATTTACAATTAGACGAACAGTTGTTGAGTGATTTCGTTTTTGACAATCACTGTGAATTGAAGCATTCAGTTCCATAACATTGAAGCTCTAACTAATTAAAATAGTTTAGGCAATTCAAAATTTTGTTGAATGAAATAATTACTAAAATTTCTGAATACTGGCACATATGAAGACCAGGCTTAGTAGTTAGAGTGTTGCCTTTTAATTCTATAGACCTACGTTCGAATTCCCAATAATAAACATATAACATGTCCCTTCTGTACAAGCTGTACCTATATAATGGCTGAATTAATTACGGTTTTTGAACAGAACCTAAATCAAAAATTTTACGATTTTAAATAATTTTATAATTTTTCAAATTTTAAGAGCCCAGCGTCTGGTTTCGTATGCACCTACATCCTAAACTAAATTTTATATAAGCAAAATTTTAATTAGTTTAGTTCCTTGGATTTCATTCAAATTGTATTAGGTACTAAATGCGTTCATGTCCTATCCTTAGTAAGGTATTGAAGAAAAGAATCATTAAAAGACATTTGGAGAGAAGGAAATTGAAATTTCCAAATATGTGACAGAGATTCGGTTCTAAATAATTAGAAGGAGTAAAAAAAATGGCAAAGAGTTAAAGTAGCAGCTTAAATTTCAGTAAGATATATCGTCTTTCATCGACGCCCTCAATCCTTCCAGAGCAAATAAATAGAGAAATAACTAATAGTTATCCATTCTTCTCAAACCGAATTATATAATTAAAATAATCAAATAATAAGTACTGTGTGTAAATTCCAAAGGAAAAAATATAGAATCGTTCTTGCGAAATAACTATATGCAAAGTAGTTTTGGAAACTTAAATTGGACTGCAATATAAAAACAATTTTTAATATATTCTTGTACATTTTCTTTATTTCTCAAAGCATAGATATCCTGTTGCAAAGTGCTTCACAATTCAATTATTATTTCTGTATTTTCTTTTAATAATTTCAATTTCAATTTAATTAAATTTAAAATTGAAAATTTTTTATATATAACCTTGAATATTTAATATTTTCTTTAATGCTTAAACGAACATGTAACTAGAATAATTTAATATTATTATTTTGTTTTGTTTTTATTTTTTTTTTTAAATTTATTAAAATATTTAAATTAAATACAAAAAAAAAAACGAATCCTTGAAATTAATGTTTGGAAAAATAAACAAATACATATATAAAATATTTTTAAATTGACCATAAAGTCTAATAATTACATACTAACCATTCCCAAATTTATTTTTTAAATACAAAATTTATGTTTATATTGTGGTTTTTGTTTGTAATGTCTGGTGAATTTAAATATGCAATGAAATTGTAAATATTATGCATGTTGTGAATATATTACATATACTATTATATTTAAAGATACTAATACACTTTGTTATTTATTAAATAAATTGAAATTGTGATATAAATACTGATACGTTTTTTTGTGATTGAAATTGTAATTTAATAAAATTGTATTTTTTAAATAATATTTAGAATGTTTGAAATCATTTGGAACTTGAAACGACAGTGTAATTTAAATCTATAGCAAACGGTTTTGATTATGACGGAAGTTAAACAGTTTTGGGTCATTCGTAATGATTTTCATTGTTAACAATCTAATATATCGGAGATTTTGCTGCACCTATTCTGCTTGGCAGCAAAGTACCATGATCAAATATTGTGCAGGATATTTTAAAAAAATTCCCTGAAAAAGGAAATACCGTTATCTCCAATAAAGCTTATGGGTTAAGATGCCTGGTTCAGCCGAACATAACCATGGTTGCCAATGGAATGTTAGAACCATTTTGTTGCCACTTCTGCTCCTATAAAACCTACATTAAGACAATTTAAGTTCTATTGTATGTCTCACGATTTTTGCAGGTTATACTTACAACTAGTTCTAGGTTGTTTGGTTCTTTGGGTCCATGATTGTCTGAGGTTACTATTCTGCCCCTAATTAGTGGTGTGCATTTACATATAAAATATAAAATAGTTTCTTTCTGATTCTCTTCACAAAATTTACGACAGGGTGGATTAAACGAAATACCTAGCACAGACGCATCCGAAAATTATTTTTACAATTTACTAATCCCAGATCTAATAGAGGCTCACTTTAGTGTTTTGAATACGCAATGAGCTTCTCGTTTTATAGTTCTTACAAGAAATTAAAGTTTTATTTAATCTATAAGTTGATACTCCAATTGAATTTGAAATTTTTTTTTTTCTATGAACACTAGGATAGTTGATAAAATTTGAATGCAGTTTATTTATTTCTGAACTTCAGGAAACGTTTCCTGTTAGGTTTTAGTATTTGTTTGCAAACTTAACAAAATTTGTTTCAAATTGAAACAATACAAAAATAAAACCTAATATAAGATCATCCAAAAGACTCCAATTGAACTTTAAAAGTCAGAACAAATGAAATCAAAGTGCTCCAAATTTTATATTTCTTTTGAACGAATTGAAAGAATAAATTCAAATCCAAAAAATAAAACACTTTAAGATTTTTAGTTAAAAAAATTAAATTAACATAAATCTTTCGATGCCTTGCACATTTAAATTTTTTGTCAACTTTATAAAAATTTCCTTAAACGTTTTTTATTATCACAGATTTTACTTCAAACATGAATAAATCTCCGAACCGGTATAACATATCCAGAAAATATCCATAAAAATAATTAGCAATTAAGGCAAACTGTTTTTTTTTGCTTCCAAACAAAAACAATGGAATTTCAAAAACAATATAACAAATCTATTGTATGTGTTACTGTGTTTGAGTCTCTTCAAAACTTTGCCAATCAGGATGTAACAATAATTCTCTGGATATTAGAGTTAAAAGTTTTACTTTCTTCCTTACAGTCGTTGCTATTCTCTGCTTCTATTTTTAACGAGAAAACTCTAAAACTCTCCTGGGAATATTTTTTGACAAAAAAATTTTTTTTTTGTTTTTTTCAAGGACATGCGCATATTAAAAGTCTCCAGTAAATGATAGAAGAATATTATATTTTATAAAGGAAATGAACAGCAATAGGTACTTTGAAAAAAAAATGATAACAGAGAAAATTGTAGTTTCCAGTCGTTAACTAGAATTCAATGTTATGAGAAAAAAGAAAAAAAAACAAACTTTTGTTTTCTTTTAAAATTTAAAAATAACAAAATATAAAAACAAAAAGAAATGATTTAAAGAATAAGCAAAAGTTTTGGTAGAAAGTAAAAGAAAAAAATTTTAAGTAAAATTTAAAAGATTTAATATGGTTTATTAGCTATAGAGTCGGTTTTGTCTTCATTCCTGTCTGATTATAAAATGTTAATATTACCGTTAGATTAGAAATTAGGTGGTACCCTCGACAAGTGTGATACAATATTTTACTTCCTAGATAGGTTAGGCGGTGTTTTTTTCGTCTAAATTTTTCAAGACACGCATAAAAGCTATGATATTTTGTTCTGTTTGTTCGAATGGACAATTCTTATTTTTTAAGATTAATTTAAAAAGAAGTTTTTCTACATTGTATAGATTCTTTTCTTACCTGATTTTTGTTTATAACCAGGAATTCAACTAATTTTAGGGAACACGGAAGTAAAAAAAAGGGGTGATACTGAGACTAATTGTTTCATTGCACGAGCGGGAGGAAATTGAAAATTGTAAAATTTAATCTTTAGCAGAGGGTTTACGATCCATTAGAAAATCGGCAAACATAAACAGTTATTTAGTTTAAAGCGGATCTCTTAAATAACTTATCAAGTTCTCGTAAGATATTATCTGTTTTGAGACAGGGTTCCCTGCGATACGTTATATTACTAAAAACATTATACTGCAATATTTCTATAAAAGTTGAGTTTTTGTAACACTTACTCATTGTCCTCACCTTATCATTATGAGTCTTAATTTTGACTTATATTAGCCCTTTAGTTTAGATAAATGTCAAGGGTTCATCAGTTATGCAACATAGAAGTTTTCTTTTGCTTGCCAACAATAGTGATTTTGCTTTAGGCTATAGGAAAAAGGATCTCTAATAGTTTAAAGTTTTCTGACTTTATATTTCTTTTTTGACTATATAAGTAAAAAATATTACTTTTCTTATGAACTTTCATTTATAAACTGTATCTTAAGATAAAAAAAATAATAATTTCATTTTTGATTCTGTTGGATAGATAAAAAGACTATAATATTGTTTTATATTGAATGTCCTTTCTTCTGCCAATTTCTTCTTTCGTTCATTTTTGTTGACTTTTATTTTTTTTTGCTATTCTTCTTTCTCTTTTTTTTTATTTCTTATATATTTTATCTAAAAGATAGCTAAAAAAAAACATTATTTTTGTATGTCTATAGATGTATATAAAAGTTTGTAAAAATGGTTAAATTCCTTCAAGTAAATTCTATTATAAATTGCCCTATAAACCTATGAGAAGCCGTCTTAAATGAAAAGAAGATTTAAGTAATTTTTATATTTTGTTTTGTTCTTTTAGGGTTTTTTTTTTATTTTTTTTTGTATCTTGAGATACTTTTGAAATATATAGCATAAGATAAAGTAGTGTAATACGGGATGTATAGAGTTTATTTAATTCGAGAGAATTTGTTATTGGAAAAATAGTAGGAAAAGTTAAATAAAATATTAAATGAATGCTTCTTTAAAAACAAAAATAAAAAAAAAAAATAGAAAGAATTTAAAAACATTTGAAAATGAAATAAAAATTTATTTAAACAATATTAAAAAGATTTAAAGTTTAAATGCCTTTTTGTCAGGCGATATTGATTGATGAAAGGAATTTATTTTATAATTTAAAAGTTGGTTGTTTTTTTTTTCTTAAATTGTTTTTTGAAAAATTATTTTTACAATTTTTGTTGTTATGGTCAAGTAAATATCAAATGTAATGATAGGATCTCATGATTATTGTATCTTTTTGGGTATTTTGATACATAGAAAAAAGATTTGTAATTTGTTTGTTTTACTAGAGGGCTTAGATATTTTGAAAAGATTTTCTTGGTAATAAACTTGAAAAGAATTTTTTTTCTGAAATAAAAATAAATTGAGTAAATTTTAATAACTTGAAATATCTTCTTCATTCAAGAAGAAATACAAGGGAATCTTGATTTGTAGTAAAATTTTATTACGATTTCTAAGGTCTAAACTAAAGACTTTTTAATTGTTATTAGACTTTAAAGTTCTATATCGTGCTTGCTTGATGCTCATTTTTTTGCTCTTGTGAATTAGATGTTGGGGGTTCTTTGTTGTATGGGTTTGATTTTTATTAAAGGCAGTGGAAAGCTTCATAAATTAACAATTCGTACTGTACCTAGATAGTGTGTTAATTTAATACACCTTAACCAACACCCTTTTTGAATCATACTTTAGGCTGACACCTTTGATATAGGTGTGCAGTTAGGTTTCGAGTGTAAGGATTTAAAATGATTTTTGGGAATCGTATTTAGAGAACTTACGTTTTAGGATTATGGGGAATGGAGAAAATTAAATGGGATATGGTTGTAAGTTACATGCAATCTTAACTCATAGTTAATTCGCATTAATTTTATCAACATAGTCTGTTCATTTTCTTCTTTCTTTTCTTTCTCACCGTACCATGTCTTCAATTTCACGGGAGCTTTCGATGTCTACATTTTTATTTTCGGAGGATATGAAACAAAAGTGTCTTTGGAGTAAGTTTTCTTAAGTGTTTTATCCTTATTGTGCTGAGCCTTTTTTTTACTTTTGATATTTCTACCGCATCCGTTCTACAGCATCCGTTAATAATTTCTAATTGTTTTAATGATTTCTTTCAATTTAAATTTTATAAGGATAAAAAGTAATTTTAGGAAAGTTTCACTCCATTCCACAACAACAGTTAAGTTAAGCATCAAAACACCATACCAATAAAGAAAATACGAAAAAAAAACTAAAACATGTTGATTTTTTTAAATAACATAATTTAATTTTTTTTTATGAAAACCATTTTATAATGATCCTTTAGGTGTTGTTAAAAACAATTTATTAAAAAAAAATAAAATAAAAATTAAAAATAAATAACGGTAAAACCTTTATCGTTGGTAAGACAACAAAAACTTAGTTATTTCTACGTTCCCATAATAGTTACCATAAATAAATGTGAATATATAAAGACTCCCAACACTTAACTACAACAAATTTTATTGGAAATTATAGTTGGAGTAGAGGTTAAGCAACTGATATATCAACCAAGTGAATGTGGGCTCAATCACCCCTCAGGTCGTAAGTTTTTTCAAGGAAAATTACCGAAGAATTTAATTTAATTACCATTGCCCTTTAACTACCATGTCTTCGATTTCATGGAAGCTTTCGATATCCTCACTTCCATTCGGAAGAATATGACACAAAAGTGTCTTTGGAGTAAGTTTTCTTAAGTGTTTCATCCTTTAATATAATATTCACATAAATAAATGAAATTAATAGTAATGATTTATAATTTAATAGTAGTTCTTATCCAAATCTATAATGAGACCATTAATCGCTGGTTGATCTATGAATTTTAAAGTGTTGTTTTAATTTAAAAGTAAATTGCTGAAATTAGAAAAAGTTCTCCTTTCTATTAACCTTAATTCAGCAATTTACTTTAATATTAGAACACTTACAACAACAATTTACTTTTAAACAGTAATTAATTCCCAAGATCTACCAGTTTTTAGTATTTTATTTTCTGAATTTAAGGAGGGTTTGTTTTAATAAAAGTACATATTTAAAAAAATATTTCAAAACCAAACATCAAAATCTCATATATTTTGAGATTCACTCAAATTTATAGATAGGCAGCTTTAAACTCAATAAAAAGTTTTAAAATTTGAAATTCCAATTATAAAATATGTTTCTCCATCAACATTTATTTTTATGATGATAGAATGTCTATAAAATATGTATCAACCATAGATCACACATGTATATAACAGTAAACACTTGTAAAACCATTTTGCAAAATATCATCAATTTTATTACCATAAATACTATCTATATAGTAGTGTACACTACTAGTAGACCACTGTAAAAATGTAAATAAACCTGAGGCTTATTTTATTTTTTTTTTCTTTTCTACTAACTTTCTGTTTGTTTTTCTTTTTTTTTTTGTTTATTATTTTATTGCAACATTGAGGCTATACATTCAGTTTTTTATATAAATTATTTAAAATACCCACTCTTTCACTCTTCAATATTTCTTTATTTAATTTTAAAATTTGTGTTAGGTGTTAATGTATAGGTTGTGTAAGTAAATAGCTGTACTCTGTAGAGGTGATTGAGTAGAATAGTTAAACATTTGTTTACAGAGACAACAAAAAGAAGAAGAGAAAAGAGAGTGAGGAGAATATTTTATAAAAAATAATTATGAAAGTGTCAATGTCTCTCTCGATTAAGATATGATGATACTGATGATGCTTATCATAGAAATAATGATAATTGTGGTATAGTATATTGATGATATTGTATCTGAGGACATCAGTGATAGTCAATGTTATTCAATTTCAAGTCTTTTTATAATCAACATTTTCTGCTTTTAATTTACTTACGAAGCAGCGATGGTAAGGTGTCAATATCGAGGTATCAATGACACGGAATGATGATATCATTATTTAAATACCTATGATGATGATGATAATTTTAAAATAGACAGCAGAAGAATGATGATTCTTCAAAAAAACAGTTCAGTACAACTGTTGATGATGTTTTGAAGTTTATTCAATGGGTATGATAATGATTGCAAGGACCATCATTTGGTTTTTGCTGTTTTTTTACTTTTCACCTCAAATTTTTGGTATTGGCATGTTTGATTTTTTGTTCTCCTCCTCTTGAATTTCAATGATAATGACATCAGAATGTAAAATAGTCGTATTGCGGTATTATTTAAAAAAAATTTTTTTAAAATAATTTTATCTATGCTTCAAAAAAAAAAAAAAACAAAAATGTGAATATAAAGTAAATTTTAAATTGCTTGACCATTTAGATATGAAAAATGGAACAGATAAGGGCATTTGAATTGAAGGCCAGGGGAATGAAGTACTGTCCCCAAATCTTTGTATAATTATTAATACCCACATTGGGTAATTCAATACTCACGTTGCTGTGGGGTGAAAATCTAAACAAAAAAAAGCTTGTAATTTCCATCTTCCGATATTTTAATTCTAGGTTTTTACAGTTGTTTCTAGGAATGGGGGGCTTTTTAAGTGAACGAAGGTGCCATACTATAATAAAAATGTAAAATTTCAATGTTCGAAGAAGAAAAGATAAAAACATTTTGAGATGAAAAGAACTCGGCAGAAGAACAACTTGAATTGAAATTGTGGTTCAATAAGAAAAACTTTTCTATATGCGGTTCTTTTTGAATTGTTTTATAGAGTGGATAACGAAGAGAAGTGTGTGGTAGAGAACTACTAAATAAAAGGAATAGGAATATGTTGAAGGTTGCTGACATGAATTTCTAAAACAAAACAAAATGAATTCTTTTGCGTGTTAAACTTTCATATTATTAAGTTGAGGCATGATTTGAATAAAAATTATATAAGTTCTAAAAAAAAAAAACTAAAGTGATTTCAATACAAATTTGTATTTTTACTTGTAAATTGATTTTATATGTGCACAGTATTGAACAAAATTCATTTTGGGTTCTATTAATTTTTTTTTTTTTTTTTGAATTAATATTGAACTATGTGTGGTGAATTTTTTAACAAATGGTTTATAATTTAATATATTATTAAATTGAACCGAGTTCTAGGCAAAGAATGAAGTTTTTTTTCTTAGGAATTGTATTTTAATAATAATAATCAAATATTTGAAGCATGATACATTTGATTATGAAGTGTTTTCCACTGTTGTGGCTGTATTCCTCAAAAATATTCCCTTAATCCAATTTAAATTTAATTCTCAAATTCTAACATCGATTTCATTTTCCAATACTGATCATTAAACCCAAACGAGACATTTAAGTTCTATTCTAAAGTTTGAAAGGAGAGATTATTTTAGTTGGTCCAACACTATTCAGATAAATCCCGTACAGTGATTTCTTATGGCTTTCAATGCTCTCCATCAACCCTACCGTAAAAAAAAATAAACTAATGCATGGGGGTGATTTTAGAAGTTAACTTAGATGATCTTAAAAGATTCACCTTAATTCGATAGAAAACTTAATCTTATATTTAGGGAAATTCTAATGAAAAAAGGTTCCGTTAATACTCGCCATAAAGGGTTTATATAAATTGAATACAAATATGCTCCATAACCGAAGTTGTTCTTTTGATGTTACACTGTATAATTGGTATATCTTATAAAATGGAAAAATGGAAATTGCAACTTGTTTAAGATTCCCTTACAATATAGTTGTAGTAATAAACGTTAAATTCGATTCTTGCTACATCGACATCGTGACGACGACGTACCGAGTTTTCTATTCTTTTTTTATTTCGAGAAGAGTATATCAGCACTGAATGACAACGACGCGATCGGCATCGCCCGGACCGTGATTTTTGCTGGTATAATATAAATAGTAAATACGATGATCCCACGTCATGGTGTCGTCACATGCCGGAGTAATGGAAATTGAAATTTGGTCAAGAATGATTTAAAAAATTTCATACAGAACATTAGCTTTTGTTTACTTTCGAATATAATTCGTTCCCATGCTTGGTATCCTACCACTATTAAAATTGTCTAAACTTAAATAATGTATTTTAAATCAATTAAGTTTTCAATCCAAATATAAATCAATTAAATTTTCTATACACTGTATACAATTCCAAAGTATAGAAATTAAATTAGAACTGAATTTTCAAAGATAAAAATAGAAAAGAATAAAATATTTCTGCCCCTTCTACCAAATTGACCTTAGGGGTCGAATGGCAGTATAGTGAAATGTGGTGATTATAATAAAAAATCTCCAAGCAACAAGGAATAATAATAATGGTATGAAAAGAATTTGAAAATATACATTTTTCCTTTTAAAGTTTTATAAGTTTTGAACTGTGAGAAATGAATATAAAAATGATCTGATCTGAATTGAATTGAGAGACGGAGCTGTAGAATGAAATTGAGGAAAAAACAACAATTTTCCTGAAAAAGAAAAATTCTTCAAAAGAAAGAAAAATTTTCATTTTATTTCAATTGCATACGTCACGATTTATAAATTTCTTTTTTTTTTTTTAAATTTAGGTCAGAGTCATAAGGGATAATAATTTAATGAAGGCTATTTAAACTTTTCATTCTTCTTCAGTGACGTGGTGTAGGAAAAGAGTATCCAGAGGGTTCAAGAGAAACCATAATAAAAATTAAGGATAAGAATAAAGGAAAAAAAAAAAAAAAGAATTTTTTTTAATGTACATCATTAAATTGAGAAGAGTAAATATGTACTGTGCGATAGAGATAGAGATAAAGATAGAAATAGAGATATATTATATATACTTGAATACTTTGTGTGAATGTATCTGAAGATAAAAACGTTTTAAACATATTTTAAAGATTTTAATTTTAAAATCGTGACAAACATACCAATTCATACAAATGGACTCTAATTTAATTTTTTCTATGTTATCCCCAATCCACATTCTTCTATAGCCCCGCCGTTTCTATGTTCAATATTATCCCACGATTAATAAGTTTATGTTTTTTTTTTAATCTTTCATATAAAAATTTCCTGAAATCAGTTTTAACTTTTTGTTTTATTAGATTTAAGAACTTATAAAAAAAATTCGGAAAAAACTTAATTAAGTGATAGATTAAAAAAAAATGGAAAAATAAAAAGATTTAAAAGAAAGGAACTTTTGTGGCAGTCAATAAGAGGACGTGATTCTTTTCATTTTTGGAAAATTATTCGTAAGTACAAAATAGTCGGGATAAAATATGATTATTAGATTATTTTGCTGATATTTTTTATTTGATTTTCGGACTTTAGCTAATAAGATAAGTTTTATGTTTTTGGCACGGATGTTCGGAGATTAATTTTGATTTTTAAGAATAAAAAAAAGTATAAAAGAACTTTAAAATTTTTGGGTTAAATTTAATGGAAAGAAAAAGCAAACAAAATGTTAGAACTTTTTCTGAAGAAAAACGGAACTTAAACTTGAACCGTTTGAAGCTTATTCAGACATATCGATATTTTTTTTTACCTGAATAATAACTAAACTTATAAAAAACGAGATTTTGATTTTCGAGCTCTTAAAAAATTGAGATTTTGGCTATCGAGGTTCTTAAGAGAAGATTTTAATTTGAGCTATCCGACTCTTTTACTGAATGTAAAATGGAAAGCATTTTTTTTACTATTGTGTTTTGAGTTTTAAAACGTTTTGAGACTCTCCCTTCGTTAAAACTGCCTTATGCCTTATTATAACTTAGATAAACCTCTTTGAAATTTTTTACCATTCGTCTGACCACAACTCCTTAAAAAGTTTCAATCTTTTCTTACAGTGTAACTTGAGTGTCAAGAAGCAACGCTAATAAAATCCTGAAAGTAACTCAATAAAACTGTGAAGAATTTGAATATTTTTTTTAACCTTATTGGGGCTTCTCAGATGCTCAATATTAATTGGCAGTATTTGTTGAATTTAATTAATATTGATTGTTGAAAGAATGCTTCAAGCTAAAAATGTCGATATTTTTTCATTTTAATTGAACGATGAAGTAATCGTTATAAATGTATTTCAATTTTACTTGTAAATTTTTTCAATTGATTTTAAAATTGGTATTGGAAAGTTCAAAATTCTGTTTTTGCTTTTAGTGGGTTTTGTTGAAAAATGATAATAAAGCTACGATAAAAAGTACGAAAAAGAATAAACAGCTTGAGGACGAATGTACATTTTCAATAAAAAAAAGTACTTGCATCTCAAAGTAATTACATTTGAGGTTGGAAACAGGTAAAAAGGAGACATTTAACCATCTTTATGATATTAACCAGCTTTGACTTCTGAGAGACCAGGAAATTCTGAGACATTATTTAAGAATCCATAATTCAATGGTAGTTGAGTCGACTCGAAAACTAGAAAAGATTTTCAACTTTTACTGGGATTTGAACCCGGGCCTTTCGTATGAAAGGTTGGCATTCTAACCACTGTGCACCCAGCTGTTTGTATAATAATTTTTAAATCACGAATGAATAAAAATGTCCAAAAAATAATTTTCAATATTCATTGAATGTAGAAATGAATAATTTTCATACTTTTTACTTGGCAATTGTTCTTTACAATAATAATTGTGGTTAATATTGAACGTGTCTGGTGCCCTAATGAGTTACGAATCTAAAAACTTTTCTGCAACCCATTGATACTTGATACTTTTTTAGAAGCCAGATTCAGTTTAGAAGTCAATAACTAAATAAGGTTTGAATCTTCCAGGAAATTTAAAATCTAAAAGCTTTTGTGTGAGACCTCGTTCATAAAACGCAATAATGAATGCCAATCAGTTTTAGCTTCGGGTCAAAATTCTTACGAAGTTTTGGGTGCGGGTTGCAACTTTAAAACGAAAAAAATTTTAAAAGTCCATATCTTCCAAACAGATGTGAATCGGCACTTCCTCAAAAACAAATTTTAGATTGTTTACACCTCTAAAATAAACCCTAATTCTGTGGCAGGATATTGAAGACACACCCTGTAAACATACATTATAATAGACAATATTCCAAAAATAATATTGAAATGAGTCAAAAAATGTATAATTTTTCTTAACACATTTAACTTTTAACATCTACAATAAAGACTTGTAAGGTTAATTGTAAAATTATGTTAAATTTTAAAAGCGTAGTACCAATTTCTCAACCTTAAACTAATTTTTAGTTGTCCTGCTTTACTTTTTAAATATTTTTAAACAAGAACCTTAAATTAAAAAAACATGTATTTGTTTTGAATTTTAAATTTTAAAAGTTTTCTATTTTCCTATTGATTTCCATTATTATTGTTTTTCATATCTAAAATGTGTCATTACAATTTCCCAAGTTAATTTTTCAAAACAATTTTCAAAAAACAACAACGAAAAGTTTAGAAGAAAATTTATGGAAAAACAAAGTTGAAAATATACTCATTCTATGATTTTAAAATTTTTTATTATTTCCAATGAAAATTTTTCATAAAAAACTTAAAAATAAACAAAATGGCAAAAATATATTAGAAAAAAAAATAAATTATCATTTATCTCCTTCACTCATTTCATTTTTGTGTACAGTTCTGGTTCAGTATAAGGAAAACAACATTAAATACAAATTTAAAAACTAAAAGTTACTTTTATTTCAGAATTCAATTGAAAAAATTAAAATGAACGGTGACCTGAATTAAGGCCCTGCCAAATATGGCCTCCAGGGTATTATTTCCGATCTAATGAGAAACAGTGCTCTGGGGTCTTAATTCCCATAGTAATTAAGAAATAAAGCCCTCAAATTATGGGAAATAAAGGCCAAAGTTTTATTTCTCCTTTAAGATGAACTATGGCTTCTTTGAGAAATAAAGCCCATTAATAATACCCCCAGGGGTATTATTTCCCATTTCAATTGAAATTGCTAACGAAAAAAACACAATGGTTTCATATATTTTTAGTAAAAAGATAATTTTAATTATATAACATCAGTGAGGGGTACGAATATATACAGATTTTCTTGAACTATAATATCACAAAAAATTAGGACACATTTTGGAGCTGAAATCGAAATCAGGGGTATTCCCTTTTTCCGAAATTAAAAACCAAATAATTATTTTACATAATAAACTATATTTATACTACAAACCAGCTGTTGTAACTAAAGTATTACATATATTAATCCATTTGAAAGAGAAATAAAACCCCGGGGCTCTATTACTCAATTACTATGAGAAAAAGACCCAAGGGCGTTATTTCTCATTAAACGGGTAATAATAACCTGGGAGCTTTATTTCGCAGGGCCTTAATTCAGGTCACCAAATGAACATCTCTTAGACAGAATTGTTTTTAATGTATAAAATTACAGAAGCATAAAAATAAACAGAAGACCAAAAAAAAAATAAATATTTTAAATGAAATTTCCATAATTTTTGATTTAATAAAAAGGACAAAAAAATCCTTTTATAACTTTTTTTTTGAGAACAAGTGCAAGCTCTAAGCTCTTAAAAAGAAAATTGAACAGGATGAGGAATTTTTCTGAAAAATGTTATATTTTAAATAATTTAAGAATTACATATTTCTTAGATAATAATATAATATTTAGTATAATTATTATTTTTAAAGTTCAAAATGTTGTGTGTTTGAATTTTACTTATTCCTAGTTTTACTTATATTTTGATTAGTTAAGCATAGGACGGTGGAAATATCTCTCAAACCAACTTTAACCTATTCTCGGTTTTATATAATCAAAACTAATGTCAGAAACTAACAATTAGTGATGTTTCCATAACTTGTCTTCGAGATAATGCCATATGAAGACCCTCGTTTTAAATAAAATGGCAGGAACCGAGAGGGAACTTGGATTCAGTGGTTTTCTACCGATTTGTTTTCTCTAAACTATGGTTTAATGGATTTTAATGGTTTGTAAAACATTGAAAACTTGTGCAAAGCATAGGATGGTGCAAATATGTGGGGTTATCACCCTAAATAAAACCTGTCCTCAGTTTTATGTATTTAAATAGTCTATAGTATCTAAGTTAATGGTCTTAGTATCTAAGCATTAATTGTTTTGTGAATTCCTGGTAAGCACCTTGAATGTGTGAGAATTCCTGGTAAGGGCTTGGAGCTAGTGATAAATAAAGTCCGGAACTGCTATAAGTAATCTGAATTTAGTCCTAGTTCTACCGGTTTGTTCCTTTAAATCTTCCTATTTCATCTAGCTTTAAGAGTACCTTTTAAAATAACGTGCAAAATCCGACATTAAGTAACTACTTTAGATCATGTTTTCTCTGATTGTAAAATTAAAAAACCATTCATTAAAAAAAACACATTATTAACTTATAAAACAAGAATATAATTTTTATATCCCTAAAAGTATGCAATTTTTTTTATATGAAATATAGTTTTCGTATCGAGTATACAAAACTTAGGAAACTTATTGTAAATAACTTTGTAAATAAAATTTTTTATTTTGGAAAGTTTATATATTAAAGTTATTGAAGAATAATATGTATTGTTACTGTGCAATTTAAAAATTTCAAATATGCTGAACATTTAATATATACGATGTGTTGATACTACTATAGTTTTGTAAATGTTTTTAATCTATTCGCATTTTAAAGTAAACTGTTTTATAATATAATTTTTTAAATATTTATACTAATTAAATTCAAATTCGAATAAATTTTATAAATTTATTTTTTATTTTGAAAATATGCAACAGGCATTTATTTTTTGTGCCGGAATTGTTAAAATAAAATTGTTTTAAGTAAAATTAGGATGTATAAAAGTTAACACTATATAATATATACTATTTATAAAGTATATAATAAAAAATATGTCATATGTTCAAGGTTAAATGAAATAATAATTAATTTTATTATTATATTTTATAGTATAACATATATACTTCCTATTATATAAAATAATTCAAATGTCGCTTTTGTTACTATGAAATTATTTTGAATTTATGTATAGGTCTTTCTATGGGTCTTTTTTGTTTTTGCAGACGTGAAATTAAAAAAAATTTTTATAACTTTTATATAATTTTAGTTAATGTAATTAATTACAAAGTGAAATAAATTATATTTGGATTCAACATATATTGTTTAAACGACTGCCGCTCCATAAATAAAAATATTTATTTATTTATTTATTTATTCATTCATTTATTCATTCATTTTATTCTTTACACTTCTCATTACTTTCTTAAAACCTAATAACAAATTATATAAAATATAACATATATAGTTACATCAATAATTCAATAATAAAATTACAATAAATCGATAGTTCAATAATATAGTAAATGCAATATTAATTAAAAGAAAATTCAAAAAAACAAAAAAGTACTTAAATAGAATAGAAACTAAGTAAGAATAAAAAAAAAAAAATAAATGATTAATGACATTTTGTATTTTAGATAAAATAGTTTTAAATGCCATATTATAATTCTTTAATTTGCACAAAATTCCTGAAAAATGGTGGGGTGTACCAATTAAGATATTAAAAATTAATAAGTATCAAAAGAAAGAAAATAAAAACAAAATATAACAAAATAAAAAACTTATTTGCTAAATAGAAGCTCAATCAAAACATTACATCAAGCAAATCTTCAACCTGATCAAAATTAAAATCAAATAACCAATGTTTCAGTGCTTTAATAAATTTGCTAAAAAATCGACATTTTCTTATGTACAAAGGTAATATGTTAAACAAGCGACATGCAAGAATACTATAAAATCTACGATAACACACAGTACGGAAAGTTGGAACATTCACATAGAACATATTATTAGTACGCAAGCGATAAGTACTTGAAAATCTATTATTTAAATATCCAGATCTGATAAAGAACAATTTTAACACTTTGTAATAATACAAATGACGAACGGGCAAAATTTTTGTTTCTTTGAAAAGATGAAAACTATGATGCAAACGTTGTTTTTTACATACTTTTCTTAACACATTCTTCTGTAAAATAAGTATTGGTTGTATCTTGTACCAATGAGCTCCTCCCCAGCATGTAATACCATATTGCAATTTGGATTGGAATAAGCCATAATAGAAAGTCATTAAAACTTCTGTAGAACATAATTCCTGTAAACGAAAAAAACTACATAGGGTGGAGCGAAAATAACTTTTTAGCAATTCTGTATGGGGAGCCCAGCTCATTTTATTGTCAATAGTAACACCTAAATATTTAAACTGTTCCACAATTTCTATGTCAAAACAATTAATACTACAAAAAAGGTTACTATTGAACGAACAAACAGAACTGCTACATGTACAATAATTAAAAGTTAATTTATGCCTTTCACATTCAGGGGCATGATATTTAACTTGCCCAACACAAGGTTTTTTAGGTGGAAGATTGAAAAACATAATTTTTGTTTTATTACTAATTACTAGCATATGATATGCGAACCAATTTCGTAGTATATTTAAATCATGGTTAACATCACAAAACAAATTTAGAGAACTGTCTGATCCATACACGCAACCAAGATCGTCCGCAAAAGCAATTGCCGTACACTTAAATTCTAAATCAAATATAGAATTAATATATATTAAAAAGAGAATTGGCCCCAGTACAGACCCCTGCGGTACCCCATTTTTTATGTACTTTGTATCCGACAGTTTACTTCCAATTTTCACTCTTTGGCATCGTGACTTCAAATAACTGGCAAACCAATCCAGCATAAAGCCCCTGAAACCAGCATTTTCAATTTTTTTAAGCAAAAGTTTATGATTGACCATGTCAAAGGCTTTTGTAATATCTACGAACAGGCCAGCACTGTATTTACCTTTATCCAAATTTTCATACACTTTGGAGCAAAATTTTAATAACGCATCTTCTGTGGAAATGCCATTTCTAAAGCCAAATTGAGCCGGACTTAAAAATTTTGTCTTATTTAGAAAAGCTATAATCCTGGTTTTTACAATTTTCTCAAAAACCTTTGCTATTGAAGGGATAAGTGAAATTGGTCTGTAATTATTCAGATTCTTGCGTTCCCCTTTTTTGAATAAGGGAATTACGATTGCACACTTAAGGGCATCAGGAAACACACCTGAAAGAATGCTCCTGTTAAAAATATGCGCTAGAATATCACAGATCATTAAATGTATTTTTTTTAAGAAAATATTAGACAAACCATCATGCCCACAGGAATACGTATTTTTTAGTGTTTTTATTGCTTTAATTATTTCGAGATAAGAAATTGGTTCAAAACCAAAACTAGTATTACTTCTATATTGTTCTAGAGAATTAAAAGTACAATTACAACTATAAGAGTTGGCTTGAGAAATCAAGTTTACAGTAACATCACTAAAATAATCATTAAATAAATTCGCAACTTCTAGTTCATCCTTATAAACATAATCATCTTTTTTCACTACAATAGTATTGCTTTTATTTTTTGGTTTACTTAAAATATTGTTAATCACCTGCCACTCACCTTTAAGATTACCTAAATTTTTTGCAAATTCATTCTTATAAAAATTATTCCTTTGTAACTTAATTTTCGTTTTTAAATTTTTGCTAATTTTTTTATATTTTTTCCGAAGATTATGACTATGTGGTGACCTACTGCATTTTTTACCTAACTTATTTTTTAAATTTATTTCATTTATTAACTTATTATTAATCCACGGTTTTAACCTCTTATATTTGCTGCGTAAAGTAAGAGTTGTGCTACAACTACATATATGTGCCTGCAAAATTTTACTAAAGATGGTATAAGCTTTGGAAATATCATTTTCTACCAGAACTTCTTCCCAAAACTCATACTGTAATCTTAAATTCAATTTTGCATAATCTATTTTCATTAATTTTTTGACATTACTGTTTTTATTATTTTTAACTTCAATCAATTTTTTAGTAATTAACCCTATCATACAGTGATCAGTGATATTCAGATCTAAATTAATTTTTTGAATCAATTCGAATCTAGATGATCGAACATAAAAATGGTCAATGCATTTACCCGAAGATGGACGAGTTGTTTCGTTTATTATGGAAGTTAGCCCATGGGTTGCCAGCAATGTTAAAAGATTTGTTACATCATCATTTACCTTCGATAAATCTAGATTTATGTCACCTACCACGAAAAGATTTTTTGCATTTTCATTAAGTAACAAATTTGAGAATTCATTAAGGAATACACTAAAATGGTGTTTATGAAACCTATATATACATAAGGAGGTAAAATTAACGTCATTGACTGTACACGAAATTTTTAAAATATCGGCACTCTTAAGGTTATAGTTAACCACTACACACTCATAAACATTTTTTACAAAACAACCTACACCACCTGAAACATAATTACCATTTGTACATGCATAAAAGTCATACCCTGGAATGTGAAAATCCGAAATTTCATAATCATAAATCCATATTTCCGAGACAAATAAAAAATCTGGTAGTGATTTAAAACCTTCAAGTTCAGAAATAAGATGGTTGAAATTTTGCCTTAAGCTTCTAATGTTTTGATGGACTAAAACAAAATTATTCAAACAATTACTATTAAAATTTGCAACATTATCAATAGTAGGTAAGGTAAGGTCATTGTTAATAAGATCGTAATCGAAGCTAGAAATATCAAGTAACATTTTAAATATAAAAAATAAAATTAAAAAATCAAGAATTAATTTTTGATAAATCTTCGAATGAACTTATAACAATGGCCTTATCTCCCTCCACTTTTCTAAGGAATATTTTGCAATTATGATACCATAAAAACATAAAATTGTTTTGTTTTTTTAATTTTTTTGCTTCCATATATAAAGCTTTGGTATAATTTGTAAATGCTTCGTTTATGTAGATGCTGCTTTTTTTTTTTGTACCAAAAGTAGATGTGTTGAGTTTTTCTACATTCGAAGATTTTGCCTTAATAATTTTTTCCTTTGTATCATAAGAATTAAAATCCACACATAACACTTCTTTATTTTTCATTTTAGCATTTTTTAATGTTTTAACATAACAATTACTAATTTCATTCACATCAATGCTTAATTGCAAACAATCAGAAAAAACTTTCTTTGCCGTAGGTAATGCGTTATTATTATTGAGATTGGGAATACCAACAATTTCAATTGCATTATTCTTTTCTTTTTGTTTTATAACATTAATTTTTTGCTCCAATATGTTGATTTTTTTCTTAAGTAAAATATTCTCCTCTCTTACTAATGATAACTCACTTAAAAATCGAGCGTTAATATCTTTAATATTTACTAATTCTTGATACAGTAACTCCATAGTGACTTCTTTGTTGTTATTCTCAGCAGTTAATGAATTGAGTGGTGGAATAGGCGGAGTAGAATTAATCTCGGCTCTTTTTTCTGTTTGTGTTTTGTTATTATTCTCTGAAGAGAGTATCATTTGAGTAGTATAACTACTGCTACCAGACAAATTATGTTGATCGTGAATAATAGATTGTCGTCTCACTTTGTCACATTTAACGCAACGAAATTTATTTCCACTTTCCTTAAAATAAGATAAATCCTCTTCTCGAAGATTAGCACATACAGCATGAAAATTGTTATTGCAATCACAGCAAGTACTATAAACGTCATAGCGTTGTACTTTTTTTGTACACGTATAGCAATACATTTTAGTGTTTATTTTCTCTTTAAAATATAATTTTTTTTTTTTTTTTTTTTTTGTTTTTTTACTTAAATTTAATATGCTTTTTTTCACTGTTAGATTTCTCTTTAAATAATTCCAATAGTCTCTTTTATTTTGATATTTTTTCCTTTACTTATATTTATATTTTTTTTTTTTTTTTTGTTCTTTTCTATTTTTTATTTCAAATAATTATTAAAATCCAATTAACAATAATTTATAAATTCAAAATTAATAATTTTAATAAAAAAAAAAAAATTTTTTTGTTTTATTTTTTATCACTTTTTGATTTTTAATTGTTAAAAATTCAATAAATATTCAAAATTAGTATATTTGATTTGATTAAACTGTATAATTTTACTCTAAATCCATGTGCACCCCACACAAATTCATTAGAGAGATAACTTAGAGAATAGTAAGTTTTTTTCGACATTTTTGTTTTTTGCTGGAGTTATTTAAGTGGATTTGATGAGAAATTACAGTTAAGACCTAAATATGAATATAGAAGTAAAAAAATGCAGACTTTATAGCATTATTGAGGCGTCCTGAAATAAGTAGTATAAATGAGATAGTTTCTCAAAATTTTGTTATATATTTTATCAAAAAATTCCATGCGATATAGGGAGTAGTTGATCAAATAAGGGAATTGTTCTCCGGTTAGATTTAAATAAATTTGATTATAGTGATATAAGAGATCTACGCCCAGATTCCTATTTCTTTTATATAAAAATTGAGAAATTGAAATAAATCAAAATTATAAAAAATTAAATAATTTTTTAATTGAAGATGACTTAAATAATTGAATAATTGAATTTATTCATTCAATCAATGATCCATTAAAATTTATTGAATAAATATTTCTTTAAAGCCTTCCAGACTCAATTTGTGTACTTGATTTTATGTTAAATCTTAAAAAAAAGGATATCTTCTATTGTATTTTTCTTTGGGACTCGTTTGTATCAATGACTTATGATTTTTAAAGATAGGAAATTTCAAAGAATTCAAAAATATTTTTTTAAAAAATGTAATTCACAATAATTTTTTTCACTTTAAATAATTTTAAACCAGATTTTAAAAAAATTTCAACATAATATTTATATAAAAAAGTATCTCAGAGATTCTAGAAAGTATTAATGTCATATTTTTTTTTTCTAAGAAATCATATTATTCTGTAGATTGTTTTTGCATAATGGAGTTTATACTTGTATATCTATCAATCTGTATTTCCACCACCTTCCTCTTAAATACCCCACATAAATATTAGGCTCAGGTGAAATAAAATAAAACAGTAAATAAAATGTATATATATAATCAAATTATTTTAAGTAAAAATCTGATATATTTCTATTCAATAATGATATAACATCACAATCAGATTTGAAGAACTTTCAAGTATTCCCATTGGAATAATCTATTATGAATTATTTCTTTAATTTATCATGAATTATTGGTTGCATGAAAAAAGTCCCCAAGAAAATTTTTCCCAAAATTAATTTGAAACTTTGGGAACTTTTTTTATATGTAAAAAGTTTCAAAACTTGGAAGTTTTTTCGTTTACTTTATGAGCTTTACATCATTGCATTTTGGGGATTTTTAGCAAATGAAAAAAGTCCCTAAAAGTATTTTTAGTATACGACATACGAGTATACGACAGTTTGATTCATTTGATTGTTGCGAAAACTTTAAGTTTTTTTATACCATGTTTGACGTTGTAAAATTGGTTTATTGAAAAAGCATGAGGTATCGCTTTTTCCAGAATATATTAAAAAATTATGGTTCTTTTATCTCTATTGTAAAGGTAGCATTTAGTGTAATAGGATCTGCCAAATTAAAAATCTCGCAAAACAATTTATAGGATTGTTTTTTTTTAATTCTACAAAAGAGATAGAAAAAATCATTTTGGTTTTATATTTTCTGGAATATCGTTACTTCTGCTGTGTCACCCTCGTTAGACAGAGGGTAGACTTTTCCTTTTCTTTTGGAGACTTGCATAAAAAGTGTGTTTTGGGGACTTTTGCATAAGAAAATAGTGTCCAAAATTTGAGGCTTTTTTTATTTTTGTTTTGGGAACTTTTTTCATACAACCTATATCACCTTCTAAAAGTGGTTTTTTAGAATTTTCGAAAGTATTTTTCAACATTTTCTTTTACAATAATATTCAATTTTTTTTTGCGTTTTTAAACTTCTTTCACTTATAAATAAGTTGATTTTTTTTAGATGAAAGACGAGATTTTAAATTGAAATGTACCTTCATTCAAATTGTAGTACTGTGTAAGTCAAAAAAACAAATTTAATTCATCATACGATACTCAATCAATTTCATTCATAAATATGACAAAATGTTCGAAAAGAAAATCATTTGCGAAAAATGAAGAAAAAAAATTATTGAAAAAAATTAAAAAAATTGAGTTGAAATATTTTGCTGTAATGTCATTCAATTCATAAATTAGAAATATCTTGTAAAATGAAATTTTTTTAATATTCCAGTGTCAGATTTTGTTAACTGTGTGGAAATGTTTAGGTGTAGCGACAATGTTGACATCTCATATTAATTTTTGGAAAATTTGATTACTTTTCAAAAATTTCTATTTAAAATTTACATGTATTTTTGAGATTTAATAAATATAATGCCTAATTTTGAGATTTGGAAATTACAAAAGTTGTTTAGTATTGTGTTATTTTGAAGTTAGTGGTAATAGTAGTTTAAGTTTTTGCCTTTAGGCATATCTGCTTCCTGTAGAAAGTGGGTGGGTATTAATAGTACTAAGTTAATTAATAGTATTTATTATCTTGCAAAATGTAAGACACCTTGTCCTGGCTGGTTAGGCATTACATTTTTAATATGTTATATGAATAAGTTTTATTTACCACATCGCAAAAGAGTTGAAAATTCTTTAGCTTATGTCATTTTAATCCTGACTTTGTTGGATATTCTGTTAATTTAAATATTTTTCTTCCGGAAATTATTATTCTTCGACATAAAATATAAGTTATAAAACCATTGTCTTTATTACTATTGTTTATAAAAGGGCTTCAATATAGTGGAGGCAAATTTGAAGACTTTTATTGTTCCAAAGACTCAAAACTCCTTACAAGCATTAATCCTTTGTAGCAATATAATTTTCCGACATATGTATTATGTAAATTAGTTTTTTTGGCAAAATTAATATTTTATATTAGAAAAAATCTAGGAAGGGGTTTTACTATTGTGGATTTATTGTTATAATACATCAAGAGTATGTTTCCATTAGAGACATGCTGCAGACGGTTAAATGCTTCGAACGTCTTCAAATTAATAACGAATGAAATCGTGTGACAAACAAATATGAAATTCACAGATATTAAAAAATATATGAAAAAAAGCAAATTTATTCATTTCATAGCAATTAATTTTTAAAAGAACTTCTAATACAAGATATTTTACTCAAATTAAAGAACTTTCACTCTAAAAACCAATAGTCTTTAACTCAACGTGTTGATATCAATTAAAAGAATAATTAAAAGTGTTCGAAAGCAACATAAACCTATTAATTTACAATTTAATTATGCTGTTTGCATTATATTTAAATGTTCTACTAACATTGACAATTATTTAAGCTTAAAACATGTTCTTTTACTAAAAGAAAAAATTTAAATCTGATGAAATTTTTTCTTCAGTCAAAATCTGAAACGAAATACAAAATATCACTCATATACATTCATTTTATTTTGAATGAAATCAATTTTCAAAATACCGTAATACTTTCATGTCTGTTTAAGAAATAAAAAGAAAAACTTGAAATAAGTGTAATAAAGTCTGTTGAAAGAAGGTGGGGGAATATGAAATAAGAAAATTGATTTTCTTCTGTCAAAGTTTCTCTGAACTTTTTTTAGTAGGAAGCAGAATTAAAAAAAAAAAACTTGACATAATTTCAATCAGTCAAATGTAAATCAAAAAAAAAACAAAAAAAAAAAACAAAGACAATAAAAAAACTTTGTTTTTTAATCTTATGTTTTTCTTTCTCTTTCTATTATGCTTTCTTTACGGTAATGCTGTACTGCTCTTTTTTTTGTGATTTTTTTTTTCATATTATTAAACATAAGTGTAAACAAGTCTTTCACTCAAACGTATTGTTGTTTTTGCCATTGTAATAACAGTGAAATGTTGTAAGGTGTTTTCCCAATTTTTCATTAAAATTTAGAAAAAAGGAAAAAAAAGAAAAAGTTAAAATAAAATATGGGACAGGTTGTCGCAAGGTATCGGCATCTTTAAAAGAAAAGTTGAAGATTGAAAAAACGAGGAAGATTATAGTTGCCCTTGTCAACTTTTAGATACCCGTGCATACCCACTATGGTGTATAAAATAAACCGTAATTTACTTCTCTTATACATTTAACTCATTACCCCATAATTTTGACGTAAAAAAAAAAAAAAAAATTAACAAAAAAAAAAAAAAAGTCACAAAACAAAAAACAAAATTTTCATTCATTGTCCCATAACTTTAGCTTAAAAAAAAAAAAAAAAAATTAACAAAAACAAAAAAAAATCACAAAAAAAAAAAAAAAAAGTTTTCATTCATTGTCCCATAACTTAAGCTTAAAAAAAAAAAAAAAAAATATAAAAAAAAAAAAAACAACAAAGAAAAAAAAAACAAAAAAAAAAAATTGGCCCACCCTAAAAGTTCGATGGTCCGAGTGATGTCCAACTTTGCCAAGTAACTTGCCCTATTAATTTACCTGCCCAATTTTAATTTTAACCTTGTAGCTTTATTAGATTCACAGTTATTGAATCGAAAACTTTGTATGGCAGCCCTCCGAAAATGGGGCCCTAACATTTTGAAACTTCATATAAGTGCTCGATTCATTATATAACTAACCGTGTGTAGTTTTCAGCCTCGTAGTATAATTAGTTTTGAAGAAATTCATATTGGTGCAAAGAAGTTGTATGGCAGCCCCCCATAAATGGGGCCCTAACATTTTGAAACTTCATATAAGTGCTCGATTCATTATATAACTAACCGTGTGTAATTTTCATCCGCGTAGTATAATTAGTTTTGAAGAAATTCATATTGGTGCAAGGAAGTTGTATGGCAGGCCCCCGAAAATGGGGCCCTAACATTTTGAAACTTCATATAAGTGCCGGAGTCAATATAAAACTAACCGTGTGTAATTTTCATCCCCGTAGTATAAATAGTTTTGAAGAAATTCATATTGGTGCAAAAAAGTTGTATGGCAGCTCCCCGAAGCCTTGGTCCGATTTTAACCAAAAACAATAGGGAACCTAGAAATTGTCTAAAAATGACTTTGTGTGAATTTCAAGACTCTAGCCCTTTTAGTTTTTGAGTTATCGTGATGACACACGGACGGACGGACGGACGGACGGACGGACAGACACACATAGCTAGATCGACTAATTTTTCGATTCTGAGCCGATACGTACCCTTGACACTATATCTAGCTCGTCTAGATCGATGCGTTACAAACGGAGGAGCAAATCTAATATACCCGATGTTCATATATATATGCACGGGTATAAAAATTTGTGTTTCTTTTTGATGCCATCAAAATAGGAAAAAATCAAAAATAAAAAATGAAAATAATGTGACATCATACCGCAGAACCGCGATATTCAACAACAGTAAATAAGGATGTTTATAGTAAAAAGAAATTTGAAAAAAAATAAAAAAAAAATACCTGGATTAAAAATACAAAGAATCCCTAGAAAAAGTGACAAAAAAAACAAATGAGGGTGTTGTATACGTATACGAGAATTTTCACATTAAGTTTATTAAGGCTTCAAAATTCAGATCACGTGAATGTACTAAGAAATAAATTGTAATAGCAAAGCATTTCAAATAAATTAAGTGATTTAATTAAAATTAGGATTTGTTGAAAGTACATTTCCGGGAGATTATATGGACTATTTGCAGAAATTTCAGAAATTGAAAAGTCTGTTGAAAAGTACAATGGAATATAAATATACAAGCCAGTCAAATTTTATATTCCAATAGTTGCATAAAAGAGTTACTGGAGAACGACTAATATAGATGGGTTTAAAGAACGAAGCAACTTTCACAAACAGTATTTACAGGTGAACAAGAGGATCTACAAGGAACTCTCCTTTAAATTTATGCAAAAACCTACCTTGAACTGATATGGCTGGGTGGTTAGAGTGCTGACTTTCATGCGAAAGGCCCGGGTTCGAATCCCAGAGAAAGTGAAAATACTTTTCTGGTTTTCGGCTAGACTCAGCTTCCATTCGTCATTGGGTTCAAATTAATGGCTTAGTCAATAATTAATAATTGTATACCTTTAATAAAAAATTCATTAATATAATAATATAAACAAAGGGGTTCGCCACAAGTGCATATCATTTCTTAGAGCCTGTGAATAATAAATAAATAAAACTACCTTAATTCAACTTAAGTTGAAAACTTTTATATATCTCAGATCAATTTTAATATCTATTCTAAAATTACTTTACGCGAATATAAATGGAAACCTTTTATAAAAATTAAAAATAACAATAGTCACAACATCATCAATTTTTAAACCTAATAATTCACAACCCAATATTTTGCTGTAATCCCAAATACCTGATACAAGAAAGGCAGCATAATATACCACGAAGTACAGACAGAGTTGATGTCAAATTAAAAGACTTATCATTTAAATTACTTTAAAAAAATTTTAAATGCGAAAAATTAATTAAAAAATTTTCTACTTTTTCTTCACATAATAATGATCAAAAATTTATTTTCCATTTGTCAACAATATCACATTATTAAAGTAATGAGTGTTAACGGTATTTCCTTGTTATTTTTGACAATAAACTGAAGCAGAAATAGGGAACTCCTACTATTATGAGTTTAATATATACCAGGTATATAATTGTTTAAGGCAAAAAGTTAAAGTACCTAGTAATATTATTTCTATATTATTTTGTTATTTAATCAGAGTTTTGATCAGTTGATAAGTACAGACTTCAAAGACAGATTTCTAAAAGAAAGCAGTTCCCATTGAAGCAAAATATTGAGTCTTTCGAGCAGAAAAGTGAATCTTTTAAGCTTTGAGGTATTAAAAATTATAAAAAATAGTAGAGTTATATTTAGAAAAAGGATTAAAGTTGAAAGATGATACTTAAATATTTTTATAGCTGAAGACCGCTGTCCGAAGAGGCATAGTAATTGACTTATACATATTCTAAATTCGAGGAAAATTCAAGCTATGCAGTAAGTGAGCACATGCTATTTGCTAAAAAATTGCAAAAAAAATTCAAATAACATGTGTTCATGCCAGAATAAACCGATTTAGATGCATATTTACCTTTGTAGTGTGTGTGTAAGTGCTTCGTTTTTTGGAGGTTTTAAAAAGATTGTGTTTTTGTTTTTTTTTGAAAAATTGAAATAAAATTTTTTAATTATATTCTTGTGGGAGATTTTAATTTTTTGGTATAAATTTTCGCGCAGTTTTACAGATAATATTCTTTATTTGTATTTGTTTGGTTGGTTGATTGATGTAAATAGAATTATGTATGCTAAAATATAAATGATGATTGATGTTGTTATTATACAGTATTATTACTAATGTTCTTTGTATTTATTCGGTATATTTTAGTTTGTACAGTATTCGACAGAATTTTTAAAACAGTTTTAAACCTACCAAATCGTAGTAACCAATGGCAACTAGGGGATTGAGACAAAGTAGGCGATTGAGAAACTCGCCTAAGTGAATCACATGCTGACCTTTATTATTCATTATAAATGACTTAATATGGTGAATACTGGAAACCTACTGACTTACAACATTTAAGTTTAATAAATTTTAATATTTATTTTGAAGAACCGGAGTTTGAGTCCCTGGTTCCTTCGTAAATGAGATGGTGTATTCAATTCGTTTGTGCTTTTCACTATTTTGTTAAAAGAAAGGGCTTTAGACTACCACTGTTCACCACTGTCACTAATGTGCATTTGAGTTAAAAATTCTTATATAAATAAATTTTAATACCTATTAAGTTGGCTCTAAATTCGGACCACAGCTCTGCAGTTTTAAACGAATGTAATAGGTAGATTAAATTATTTTTAGCTAATTTTATGCAAGGCTACATAACATCAGAAGAGTTCTAGGTCAACTCAAAACTGATAATATAGACTTGAGACAAGTTTTTAATTGTATTTCGTGCTTAGCTCATAGCTCTTAGCAAGGAAATGCAAATCAAGTTTTCGAACTGTTCTATCAAAAATCTAAAATTCGAAATTCATTAACAGAAATCATTTTAATCAACTTGTTTTTGCTAATACTGTAAAACACAAATAACACACAATTTTTGTTTTTGGTTAACTCGTTACTGATTTTGGTGGTTTTTTTTTTTAAATCCCCGTTATTTAATCCTTATGAGAATTAATTAATGGTAAAGCTATTAAGATAATAATTAACTAAAAGTAAAAAAAAAAAAAAAAAAAATTAAATTAAATCGATGGTGGTGTAAATGTTTTTGTAATGTTTTATATTTAATTGAAAATTTTTTTTAAGAGTATAATTTACCTTGATTAATTGAATTTTAAGTTTTTTTTTTCAATTCACATTTCATTTTTATTTTAATTGACTTTTAGTTTTAGTCAAGAGGAAAATTGTTCAAAAAAATTTGTTTTGGGAAATTGAACAATAACAATTGAACCTTTGATAATTAAACGATGCCTGATTTTAATCAAAAAAATTTGGATTTAAAAAAAAGTTTTTAAATTTTCAAAGTTGAGACTTTAAGGTAGGTTTAATTAAATTTGTGAAAGCTTCAATTAATAAATATTGAAAAAAGTTTTTGGAATATTACTAATGGAATCCAATTTCCCAAGGTTGATACGCAAGGTACTTAACCACTGCCCCACTAAACCCCAGGTTAAATAAAATCAAAAGAATTAAATTGAAGCACAACATTGCATACCTATTGACGTTTCGTTATTTGATGCTTAAATCAAAATTAATTAATTGTAACCCCCTTCGTCGATTTTGAACGTGCATTCGACACCGTTTCAAGAAATGCCATTTGGGAAGCGCTAAGAGTTCTGGGAATCCCTGATAAGTTAACAGAACTAATAAAAGAACTTTATAGGGATACCGCTTGTACAGTACGATTTAAAGGGAAAACAAGCGCTGAATTTGCAATAAATAACGGAGTTCGTCAAGGTTATTTATACTCGGAGGAGGTCATATCGTCCCGGATAAATAAGGCCAGGCATGCTTATCATAAACTCAGTAACGTTTGGCGCTGTAGAAACATTAGTAGAAAAACCAAACTAAAAATTTTCAACTCGAGCGTTAAACCAGTTCTACTATACGCTTGCGAAACCTGGAAAGTCACAGATAACATATCTAGAAAACTACAGACTTTTGTTAATAGGTGTCTGAGGAGAATATGCAGGATATTTTGGCCTAATACAATTTCAAACCAGGATCTTCTAACACTTACTGCCAGCAAACCAATAGCAACAGAAATCCTATGTAGAAAATGGCGGTGGATAGGCCACACCGGCACAGAGTCCCGGCAGCAGAGTTGGGCAGAAGTCAGGCGAATAGCGCAAGATCGAGATAGATGGAAGGAGTTTGTTTCCGCCCTATGCTCGGACAGGAGTGGCATTTATTGAAAATACGTGTATTGTAGAGTTTATAGTTGTATCTGTAATTTTATTTTTACTTGTAATTGTAACTCTCTAATTATTATTCGTGTTTTGAAATAAATATAAAGGAAGAAAAAAAAAAAAAAAAAAAAACCCCATGAGCATGTTGTGTGACAATGCGTGATGAGTACCAATAAACATATGTCTCGTTAAAGGTTGCTATGACAATTAAATCTCTTAAAATTTGCATTCCAGATATTATGCTCGATACGATATTATGCAAAAACAAATTAGATAACATGGAAAATATATACATTATTAAGATAACTGTAATATGTTTCAATATGTTTGTTTAAAAAAAAAAACAACAATGACATTTTACAAGAAAATCACGTAGGGATGCAAAAAAATTCAAACAATAATGTGATATATCAAAAAGTTTTATAACTCTTAAACATAACTGGGACTTTCAAAATTCTGGTTCATTTTGACAGCAATTTTAAATATGAAAAACCTTGTTACAAATCACGCATGAACCTGCTTTCTTTGAAGAACCTGGATCTAGTTCATAGTGTGAACATGGTATAACATAAAAATTACTCATATAAATTTACTTTAATAATAATTCAAAACAAATTAAAACCATTTTACATTCAAATTTTATAAAACAAAATAATAATTAAATTTTATATTGAAGAATTATAAGATTCCTTTAAAAATTTCGGACATTCTTGAAATAAAAGAAACCACAATTTTTTATTTTTAATTATAAAATTTTAATATTATTAATTTTTATGTGATAATTAAGGAAAAATTCTTCTTAGAAATAAAAATAACAATTAAATTTTTTTTTTTTTATTATGAATAAAACAATAAAAATTAGAAAAAAAAAAAACAAAAGAAAATGGAAATAAGAAAAACTTTTCAAATCAAAAATTTGTTGATTACTTGTGAAGTTTTTGTCATCGTTATCACAAGGTTCTAAGAAGCAAACCATCAAAACAATAGAAAAGAATTTTCTGCTCTGCCTCCGAATAAAAAGATTATCTTGAGAAGGAAAATAAAATTCCTTTAGAATAAAACACTCAAACTAATGAAAATCCATTTATTCAAAAAAAAGGTGAAGGAGTGAATTCCATTTGAAATTCCTGTTAGACTATCTACTTTCCTCCTTCATTTGAATAAGTTTTATGAGTATTTTTTTTTTTTTTTTATTCCTTTTTCCCTCCATGTGGCAGCAAGGGCACTGACCAAGTCATTTCAACTAAGCTTTCATTTAGCTAATTATTATTTTCACTAAGCTATGAATACACAATTCACAATGGTAAATTTTGTGCGCCATCTATTATCTATATATATTTTAATATAAACTGTATTTTATATCACGATATAAACTTTTACGATATACTTATACAATTTTTACGATATGATTTTTACGAGACATGATCTAACTGAGGTTTCAAGACAAGACCTCCTACTTTAAAATATCGGCTTATTAACCACTACGCTTTTGGATATTCTTCTAATCTATTGTAATTTTACTTTAAAGATTACAATAGATTAGAAGCCGATTTAAAGTTTATTTGGAATATTGAGATTGAGCATTTAGACGTCTAAAAATTTTTGTCATTGAATCGTAGACATTAATTTAATTTGCCCATTTGGACTTATATAATATCTGAATTTCCATTTTAGCAGACACTTGAATGTATTTAATAAATACTTAGAAATAGAAGATGCTTTAATATTACAAAATATCATGTTAGATTTTAGAATATTATTAGCATCATCGGTTACTATATGAATCTTGGGGTCGAAATTTTAGGTTACTTTTCTGCTTGATTAAAAATAGGGACAAGGGACTTACTCAATTGATTTTTTTTCTATTTGAGTCTTTTAATAAAACCTATACATCTATGTGCTCTCTGAAAGCTTAGATATAGTTCTTCTTAAAAAAGAGTTCATTATTTCAGAAGAAGTAATAGAAATATTTATCATTCTGACCGCTTTAGACTACTCAACTTCCAATTATGAAGCTTCACTCAAGTTTTGTTAACATAATTTAACTTCAGTGAGTCACTGGGTAATATTCGATGTCTTTGATATTTTTTTTGTCCTTATTGCTCCTCTTGGGAGCATAGGATATCTACTAGACATCTCAATCTCACTCTATTCGGAGCAGCTGTTTTTGCTTCCTCCCATGTTTTTCCCCTCTAAGTGTTATAGGGATGGTCTCGTCTTCGGGTTCCTACATTGAAGTAGTTCTTGTTTTATATTTGATAGTGGGTTTATATTCGATGATTTCGACATAGTTCTTTCGTTATAAGTCAGTGGGTTATATTCGATTTATTGAACGTAATTCTACTTTGAAAAATTTCGATTCCAGACTTTTGAGAATCGATTACTTCTTGCAAAACCTACGAGTTTAGAAATTCTCAATTATGATTGCAATACCTTTTTTTTACATAAAATTAGAAGAATTAGTAAAAGTAGCATAAAGTATATATCAAATATATATAAGGAATTGAAAATAATTTGTTATTTTTTAATAAAGGAAAAGTCAATTAATTTTTTTCTTTTCAGTTTTTTTTTTCTTCGTTCTTCTTTTGATTTTTCATAAAAAAAAAATTTATCATAATTTTCATTATTTTTATGACTAACCCCTTATAGACAATAGAAATTAAATGAAAAAATTTTTATTTCTCTCACTCACAATCAGATAAAAAAAAAAACATTCTCTAAAATTTGATGTGAGGAATCGGGACCTATTTGATGGCAAAGAGAAAAGTGAATAAAATAATGAAAGATAAATGGAAAAACAAAAGAAAATTGTTTTCTATCATAATAAAAAAAAAAAAAATTTTTTTTATTGTTTTTTATGTCAGCGAGAATTTTATGTCACTTTAAAAGCATTAAAAAACGAAATAAAATACAATTTAATATTGAATGGAATTCAATTGTTTTGTAAAATATTTACACTCAATCCATCTTCTTCTTTTGGTTAATTTTCCTTTTTCACTTACGTAATTTTTCCTTGGTGTTGTTTTTGTTTTTGGATTTTTCAGGAAAATTTTTTTTAACATTCGTATCTTGAATCATTTTTTAATCTTTAAATTATTATGTTTGTGTACGTGATAACCATTAAAGGGACGTTTAAAGTAAGAAATAAATAAAATAAAATATATTTAAAAACAAAACATTCACTCTCTTGCAAAACAAATTAAATTTTTATTTTATTCAAAGTAAAAAGTCAGTAATATTTAAATTTTATTTTGAAAAATATTGTATTATTGTGTCATTTGTGGGAAGACTGTAGAATACTGTTTAATAAACTGGAGGGGCGGGGAATAGTAAATGTTAAGTTAAAAATTTTATGGTTCTACTAATGATGTAGAAGTAAAAGCAGGCAGTTTAATTTGTGGTGTTACAGTTGGTCGGTTGAAAACTACTGGAGTTGGAGATTAAAAGTTATCTCACTCTTGTTTTTCTTTGGTTGTGATTCATTTTTCTTTGTCTTATACTAAGGATTTTTATGCCATTCCTTTATCTTTAATGAAACTTATGATTATGATTGGACTCTAGATTACTTCTACTGTGCTGCTTGGTAAAACATAGGTCGGTTTGGTTATCTTAAACTCCTAGCTACCTTTTTGACTTCGACTATCTACAGATACATTTTTTAGCGCAATTACTTTTGACCTCAAGTCTGAAAGGATTTTAGATCACTTTTACAATAACCCTTAAAAGACATTGCATCAGGTTTGTTTTTTTAGAGTAAATTGGTAATGGCTTGGTTTAATTAATGAAAGATAGTACTTTTTTTTTTGTTTATTTAAGTTTTACTTAAAATCCTGAATACTTAGATTAGAGATGAAATGGTTTCAAATACCTCACTTGTTTTCCGGGAAAACCAATTTTCGGATGGCTTAACTTTAATTTGCTTATCTTAAATTAAACTTGCTAAAGATTATTTCTTCAACGATACTTGGGAGACATAACTAAAGTTTTTTCGTCTCAAGTGGTTGATAAAACGCTTGCAATATTTAAGAAAACAAAATATAGTAAAATAAAATTAAAGAAACTCTCATTCTAAAAAGTTCATCTAAGATATATTATTTAAGTCGCGTAAATTCTTATTGATCTCACCTGCACTTCTGGAACATTTCCAGTGGATGGGAAATCATATTTTAAAAGTTTTTAACCTCAAACAGTATGAAGATGAATTATGAAGAGCATCCCGCACTGCCACTGGTGGTACTTGTGAGGACGCGTTTGAAGAACAGTTGCTTTGAAATAAGCGTAATTGGAGTTGTGAAGGTATTAACAAAAAGAAGAGCGAGGAAGCAATAAGACAAGGGAGCTGACTAGAATGTAGAAAATTGTTTGAGGCTCTTGAATATATTTGAATTTTACAGTCGGCTACAAGTTTGGAATTGGAATAATGTAATAATATAACATTTCTAAAGTGAAATAAGGCCTTTGGGCTTTAGTTCTCTTCGGAATGAGAAATAAAACCTAACTCCAAATTTCGTGAATCAGGCCCTATTTCTCAACCCAATTGTACAACTAATATAATAATATAAATAATAAAGGGTGAGACTTATTGAATTAAAAAGGAAGGTTTAGAGAACAGATCTAAAAAATATGGTAGTATTTAAGTTGAATTAATGTCATCATTGAAAAACAGACTACATTACATGAATAAGATGAATCCAACTAAGCCAGTTCTTAAATTATATGAGTACCTACATTTATTTCTGATCTCATTCCTACCAAAATTAGTTGATCAAACCTAACCATTCATTGGCAGCTTAGTAAAGTATAGCACGATGTAAAATGAAAACATGTGCCGCAAATAAATACGTAAGATAGGAAACCATAAGTTTTTTCATTTAAAATGAACTAAAAGCAAACATACAACAAAATTCATATAACTGATGATGATGTCGTTATTCTTCAATTCACGTATAATAAATAATAATCTTTTATATAATATTTTTTTATTTTATGAATCATGAATAAGAATTTAAGAATTTTACATAAGGGAATCATTTTAAATATAATAATATTTAAAAATAAAGAAAAAACCCAAGAAAAAAACAAATTAATATTTTATCTGTTGTTTCATAATATAATCATTGATGTTTTCAAGCTATAAAAATTGTTTAAAAAAATATTTAAAGATAATAATATATAAGATTAAGTGTGGAAAATTAATTTTATGAATACTTAAAATTTTAAAAGTTTTCCTTTAAATTATTTACAAGTGGAAATTCTGTGTTCCTAAAGAATGAAGTTATGCACGTTTCCTTCGAAAATAAATATTTAATAATTTAATATTAAGTTTTAATAAGAACTGAATATTTTCTGAAAAAATATTAGAAAATCTTTTCCTGAAAAATAAAAGTCATGAAGAATAATCTCATGAGGATAAAGCAGAGCAGAATCCTTCAGAAGAATGGTTGATTTTAGTTTCCTTCCGCATCTACATAACTTAATCCACAACTCCCAAAACCGTTTTACCTAATTTCCTTTCCTAATCTTAATCCACAAAACCAAACGGTTCATTTGTATTTTAAAAAGATTATTTGTTTCCCAGGGTAATGAAATGTCCATTATTAATCCCTTTAAGAGATTAATTGGACTCGGTTATGAATCCAACAATTAGAAATAAGTTTTTATATCGTTTCAACAGTAACGGGTTTTAAAAACTTTAGGTTGAAAAATAACCCACAAGTTGAACTCGTGTTCAAAGAACAAATAATTCCTTCACTGGTTCATACTAACCAAATATTGTTATGATGAATTTCAATAAAGGTAAATTAGATTTAGGCTGAGGATCTATTGCAATCCACGCGTTAATTGATGAAAATTACCAGCTTTTAACTAACAGCTCATACAATTTTGTGAATTCTAATAACTGTAAAAGCTAAATTGAAATCAGTTAAAAAAGTAAGGCTTAATTAAATAGAGTTTAAGTCAAGGTTAAGTCAAGATTAAGCCAATGGTAAAAATGACAGAACGCAATTAAAACATATTTTAGCCGGAAAATTCAATAAAACTGAATAAGATAAATGAGGTTTGGACTTTAAACACATTAGAAAGGTGTTTTTTAATTAAAAATTAATGCAATTGCGATCTACTTTTTTTGTGGTTATTTCCTGAATTTTTGAATCTACAGCTCATGTCGTTTCACAGCTTTGATATCTTTTAACTTTTTTTTGGAGCAATACATTATGAATATCTATGATTAATAACTGTGACATTCAAATGTACAGAACAATTTTAACCTTTATTCCAGTTCTTCAATTTGAATCATCAAATTCAAATACATGAAGAGCAAGAGCAACAGCATATTATAAAAAAAAAATTAGCAGCGAATATTAAATAACAAAATTTAATTTTTAAATGAAGTCATATATTATTATAATTAAATTTCATTTTTTCCCAAAAAATATATAAAAAAATTTTTAATAGGTGTAATTTGTTTAAACTCAAAATCAAAATATTTAACATAGGCTTTATACTGATTTAATATTAAATTTAATTTTCTGTTCTCTTCTATAAAACCTCATAGAACGCCAAATTGACAAGAAAAATTAATCAATAAAACGCTGAACTTTGCTCGTTAACTTGTTTTGTTGTAAAATAAATGTTTTAATGGTTCCCAGTAATAAAATACGAATACATATAAACATATTACATTTTTTTTATTATGGTTACATTTTCTGCACTTATGCTGTTCTTCGAATATCGTAAAAATAAAAATTGCAACATAAAAATACGCTACGATAATAAGAGCATATACGAGTATAGAGCAAAAGTACATATTTCTAATCACAAATAATATAAAAATTACCTATTCAATTATTGAACGAAATGAAAAACATGTAGAATATATTATAAAAATGTCCTAAGAGGGGGTGCTGACGCATGTCTAATAAAGCGAACATATTCAAAAAATAAACCTTCAAATTTTATTAGTAATACATACTCGTATACCTACGTATTTTGTCATCAATTAATTTTTTGGTACTCATCATATTATAAAACCACCACCCGCTATGTGTAAGTAAAAGTAATAAAACAGTTACATAGTATTTTTCCTGATTAGATAGGAGAGCTGCCAAATTTATATCATTTCCTCATCAATTTTATCATTTTTGCCATGTCAAAAGATGTATAAGATATGAATTGATTCAGTGAACTCATAAAAAATATAGTCAATTTGACTCTATTTAACATATTGAGCATGAAGTAAAAATAAAGTAATTTTGGGGAAGGGTACAAAATCCCAAAAGTCAAAATCCCCAAAACCGAAACCTCTAAAACAAAAATCCTCAACTACTTCTGTAAAATTTTTATATATTTAAGGATACATGCGAGATTATGAATTCAGAGAAATCTATTATTTGGTTACAAAATATCAGGGTCTAACGCTTTTCTCGGAATATTAGTATATGTCTGTAAGTTATTCTGAATTAGGAAAGATTATAAAGTTCGTTACAGGGTTTCGGGTTTTAGATGGCGGAGATTTTCGCTTTGGGGATTTTGGTTTTGAGGACTTTGTTTTTGGGGATGTAGAGTTTTGCGAATTTCGGTTTTCGGGGTTTTGGTTTTTTGAATTTCGTATTTGGAGATTTTATCTTAGGGTCTTATATCCAATCCTCATATTTGCTTGTGGTTACAAAAATGTCATGTAAAAGAACTCCCACCACCATAAATTTTCGAATTTGTCTTATATGATATGTAAATTCTTGGATTGAAAAAAAAGAGACAAGAAATTCGTATTTTTTTTTTATGTAACATATAAAATTGTGTTTGTTGAATGTATGATGTTGTTTTTTTCAGGTTCAGCAAATAACAATAAAATTATTCTGTGGTTGATTGAAATACAAAAAAAATTTTTGATATTAATTTGGTGCTTCGTTTTACAGTGTGTTAGATGGAGAAGGAAACGCAATATAGAATGTTCACAGAAGAAAAACTATTCCTATAATAAGATTACCATAATCTGTGCAATGTATACTAGTAACTAGAAGTTACCGGTAACCAAATACAAATTTATGCAAGGATACCATTCTTACAAGATCTCCAAATTGAATGGTCAGACAAGCCTCGGAAACAAAGAAATATGGATAAACTTTGTATTACATATGGCGGAAAACAGTAGAACAAGAACTAGCATAGGACCATATAAACGAAAGTTGTAGCACAAAATACAGGTAGGTGGAAAGACTTTGTGAAAATCCTGTGTTTGGTACGGTTTTTGGGAAAAGACAAAAAATTTTATTGAATCTTCATGTTTGATGAACGAGAAAAGAAAATAGTAAGAAAGTGGGTTTGGAATTTTGGCTCTTATATCTCAATCTAAATTTATTATAATCCGTCTAAATTGATATAGTTTTCAAAGCACTATGCATAGACAAAATCACCAAAAGGATGTATACTAATTCATAGACTACCAGTAAGATAACCAACCTTTGGAAGCTAGTGGTTACCATTTAACCGAATACGTAATTATACAATGATCATATTTTTAGAAGATCTCCAAATTGGATGGTCAAACATGCCTGGGGAACAGAGAAATATTGAAAGACTTAAGATCACATACTCATAAATGGATAATCCTGTGCTGACCCTTTGTGAAAATCATGTACTCGGTATTGTTTTTGGAAAAGGACCGAAAAATGAAAAAGCAAAAATTTTATTTGATCTTCATGGTTGATGAACGAGAAAAGAATATAATAAGAAAATGGGTTTTGAATTTTGACTCTTATATCTCAATCTAAATTTTCTAATTTCGGTCTAAATTGATATAGTTTTCAAAATACTATACGTAGACAAAATCACCAAAAGGATTTAATAAAATTTGTAAATGTAAATAATGAAAACAGCTATGGAGGTTAATTTGTTCATCCATTTGACTTCTTCTAACTTTCCCCGAAAAGTATGTAATATTTATGCATTTCTTTGGAATACTATAACTTTACTTTGGATCAGTATCTACAATCAGAACTCTACCAAACCTAATGCTAATATTACCTAATGTAATATTCATAATACAATACATTTAATATTAGTCAATTTTTATGGATTCAAATAAAATTGAATAATCGACAAATTGGAAATAGTGAGGCGGGTAACTGTCCCACCTGTGGTTATTTTATAATTTTCTAATAATGGCAACCAAAAATATTATTTGGAGTGTTCAATATGCGATGATTTCATCGCAAAATAAAAGAAATTTGGAAAAAAAAACTAAAATAAAACATAAAAACATAAAAGTTAAATGATAAATGTATGTTAATTCTTCCTTAAATATCGATTACGTTATTTACAGGATATTTGATAACGGAAGTTATATATTACGGTTGATATATCCGGAAATACTTTAATCTAATTAGATAATTTCAAAAAAAAAAAAAGATAAATAACATATAACCTTTATCAAAGATTTAACTTAGCACAAAATATATGACATTGATAATATAATAAACTTAGGGCCAAGGATGAATAAGGAGGTGACTCAGTATTTTAAAAAATATATCTTAAGATTTATTTTTATAAATTGTTATAGTAAAAAAAAAGTTCCATAGAACCTTATCTAGATCTAAAATTTTTTCAGAATTCAGTTGAATGTCTGCAAAAGCAATTGGATTTATTATAGCCAATTTTAAAAAAAATAATGTGATACTTTGTGTTAAAAGTAATTTAATTTAACTGCAATACTGTTTTTATTTTATTACATACACTTGAAATCATTTTTGAATGAAATGAAAATGATATCTGGACACAATTTTATATAAAGTACTACTTCAGATATTTAAAAAGAAAAATGGACAATTACATTAAGTATTATTGGAAAATGTCTTTTTAAAAACAAAGTCTGCAGTATTTTAATATAAGTCTGAAGTTTTTATCATCAGAAATTTTTATATCATTTTTAAGTTGAGTTTTTTTTATAAAGTTAAAGACAGCATCGAAGGGTCGATAAAATATATAAAATTTTTTTTTGCAAATTTAAATTATGAAAAGTAAGCATTTATTTTTGAAGCGATACATTAAAGAAATTGGTTATCATAAAAACCCAATTGAATAATGCAGTATTTCATTGTCGCAGAAATTTAAAAGATAAAATTTTACAAAATTTCAAACTCTGAGATAAGAAATTACTTTGTTTCCTTAATTAAAAGAAGACATTTTCAACCATTGGAAAAGAAGAGTTAAGAAATGAACCATAAAACAATGCTTTAAATCGAATTTTTTCAACTTGAAACAAGGAGTTGAGCTATCCAGCTGGCGTAATATAGTCTATGAGAGCATGCCATTTAGTACACTATCCCAAACCTCAAATCCTTCCACGTGCTTACCTTACAAACCAAACTGTATATATGTATTATAGATCTCGACTAATTAGCTGTGATTTTAGCCCGTAAAGAACTACTTAGACTACCCCAAGGAACTCCACACAGTTTGTTTTAAGTTAATCTGATGTTTCATCCACAAAGTTGAATGAAATATTAAATAATATTATTGTTTTTGATCACTGATCTATCTTTTAAATCAAATGATAGATAGTATTATTTTATGTAAATTAAATTATTGAATGATTTATTATAGAATTTAAAATTTTTAAAATTATTAAGAAAATAAAAATAAATAAATTCTAAAATAATTTTTAATGTCTATTGAACAGAATTCTTAGTACAAAAACTGATTTTATAAATTAGAGTAAATCTATTAAAATTTATAATAATATATCAAAAATTTTCATTATATTCGAGAGAAAATTTCTTTATAAATTATTAATATTTATATCTAATATTATTTTATATATTTTAAGAAATTATTCAAACTTGAAAATCGAATTGATTATCTATGGGAGGATATAACTTATAATTTAAGAATATCTAATTTAGTTTAGTATTTATATTATTAACATTATCAAATTACATTTTATATTTTACATGATTACACATTTACATGTTAAATATTTACATTATTTAAAACAAAACAACAAAAAAGCTTAAAATGTAGTGCAATTAAACTCTTCAACTCTTTACCCACGGATATTAAAAATTGTCAAAATGTGGAGATACTTAAAAATAAATTTAAAAAATATATTAAAAATTTTAGAAATTAAAATAGTAAAAATCTATCAATATCTATATATATAAAAATGAAAGTTTGTTTGTTTGTTTGTTTGTTTGTTTGTTTGTTTGTTTGTAGCGAATAGACTCCTAAACTGCCCAGCCGATTTTCATGAAAATTTGTATATAGAGGTTTTTGGGTTCGGAAGGAAATCGTGGCCCAAAAATTTTGCTCTAACGGACCGCCAAGTTGGGGCTGTGGTGCAAGTATTTAAACTTCTTTGTTCTAAAATGAAAACGGTTTGACCGATTGACTTCAAATTTTGTATACGTGATGCTCTTTGAGAATTGAGTAGACACTATTAAGAATTTTGGAATTTGTTAACCCATGTCGGGCCGACGGGTGGTAAAAAAAAATTTTGGGTCCAAATTTTGTCCGATTTTACGAAATTCTGCTTTGGCTTAAAAGAAAGCCCCAAAAAAAATTTTGTTGAGTTCCATTAACCCATTGCGGCCCAACAGCTTTTTATAGGTTTTTTCAATACTTTACTCTAAATTCGAAACTGTTTGACCAATCGACTTCAAATTTTGCATACGTGATGCTCCTTGAGAATTGAGTTGACACTATTAAAATTTTTGGAATTTGTTAACCCATGTCAGGCCGACGGGTGGTCAAAAAAAATTTTGGTCCAAATTTTGTCCGATTTTACGAAATTCTGCTTTGGCTTAAAAGAAAGCCCCAAAAAAAATTTTGGTAAGTTCCATTAACCCATTGCGGCCCAACAGCTTTTTATAGGTTTTTTCAATACTTTACTCTAAGTTTGAAACTGTTTGACCAATTGACTTCAAATTTTGTATACGTGATGCTCCTTAAAAATTGAGTTGACACTATTAACAGTTTTGGAATTTGTTAACCCATGTCGGGCCGACGGTTGGTCAAAAAAAAATTTTGTGTCCAAATTTTGTCCGACTTTACGAAATTCTGCTTTGGCTTTCAAGAAAGCCCCAAAATAAATTTTGTTAAGTTCCATTAACCCATTGCGGCCCAACAGCTTTTTATAAAGTTTTTGGTTATTTTACTCTAAATTAGAAACGATTTGACCGGTTAACCTCAAATTTTATATGTGGAAGCAACTTGCAAATGGAGTTAAGCCTGTTAACAGTCGGTCCTACGGTTAGTCAAAGAATTTTTTTTGGAAGTAAATTACGTTAAATTTTTGAAAGTAGTTTGTACTGCTTTGAATTACAGAAAGTTTCAAAAATTACTAGAATAATCCTAGAAAAATCTTTTTAAAAAGATTGCTTTCATACATATTAAAATTTACATGTGTAAACCGTGTGTACTTTTTGTGTTAACTTTTTGCTGTATTATCAACTTCAATTTAACCATTAAGAGGCGCAGCAACGCGCACCGGGTATTAGCTAGTATTATATAAAAGGGAAAGTTTGTATGTATGTTTGTTTGTTTGTTTGTTTGTTTGTAGCGAATAGACTCCTAAACTGCCCAGCCGATTTTCATGAAAACTTGTATATAGGGGTTTTTGGGTACGGAAAGAAATCGTGGCCCAAAAATTTTGTTCTAATCGACCGCCAAATTGGGGCTGTGGTGCAAGTATTTAAACTTCTTTGTTCTAAATGAAAACGGTTTGATCGATTGACTTCAAATTTTGTATACGTGATGCTCTTTGAGAATTGAGAAGACACTATTAACAATTTTGAAATTGGTTAACCCATGTCGGGCCGACGGTGATCAAAAAAAATTTTGGGTACAAATTTTGTCCGATTTTACGAAATTCTACTTTGGCTTAAAAGAAAGCCTCAAAAAAAATTTTGTTGAGTTCCATTTACCCATTGCGGCCCAACAGCTTTTTATAAAGTTTTTGGTTACTTTATTCTAAATTAGAAACGGTTTAACAGATTTTCTTCAAATTTTGTATATGTGTTCCCTTTTGAGAATGAAATTAACTCTTTTAACAGACTTACTATTGGTTAACCCATGCCGACCCGACGATTGACAAAAAAAAGATTTCGAAGCAAATTACGTACAATTTTGCGCTATACTGCTTTGCCCAAATAGAAAGTGTAGTTTCGTTAACCCAATGGGGCACAGTGGCTTTTAATAGATTTTGCGTTACTTAGTTTTAAATTAGAAACGATTTGACCGGTTGACCTCAAATTTTATATATGTGAAGCAACTTGAAAATGGAGTTGAGTCTGTTAACAGTCGGTCAAACCGTTTTTTTTGAAAGTATATTACGTCAAATTTTGGAAAGTAGTTTGTACTGCTTTGAATTACAGAAAGTTTCAAAAATTACTAGAATAAGCCTAGACAAATCGTTTTAAAAAGATTGCTTTCATACATTTTAAAATTTACATGTGTAAACCGTGTGTAATTTTTGTGTTAACTTTTTGCAGTAACATCAACTTCAATTAAACCTCCATTGAGAGGCGCAGCAACGCGCACCGGGTACTAGCTAGTTATATTTAAAAATATAATTAGAGATAAGTACAATTAATTTGTATTTAAATTTTGATTTCTTATACATAATGTTATATTTATATTGTAAAATTATCTGAAATTAAATAAATTATTATATATATGTATGTTTATATATAATATACATATAAAAAAAAAATTTCGTTTCATTATACTTTAATTTACAATTATTTTTGATAATTTTTACAATTTATTACATTAAATTCATAGTAGTAGTAAAAATCAATTTGACAATTGACAATTACAAAAACAAAACAAGGGTTGTGAAAATAAATTTTTAAAAATCAATACAATAATCGAATTTTAATGGATGAACTACTCAATTTTGAGATGATTTTGAGAAAATCACTTATTGATAATTTTTGAAAATTATACATTGATTATTTGTAAATATTTATACTATACTATTACAAAATTAAATTACCTAAATTGACATTCTTCTTAAGGAATATATTAAAATAATAGATTTTTAACAAATAAGGTAAATATTATGTAATCAAAATAATTATATTAAAAAAATATTTATGTACTTTCTATTTTTCTATTTTACTCCATAATTAATTATTAATTTGCATTAGGTAGTTTTACTTTACTTTGATATATTTATAATTTATGATTTCATATTGTAAAATATTATTTTATTTTGAATTATTGTGTATATTTATTAATTCTATTTTTGAAGTTTTAAAAATAAAATTATTTAAATATGTTTTTGTAATAGAACTGAATTTTTAAAATTTTATTTTAATAAATTCAATGGAAATTATAATAAAATTGAATAATTTTGAATTTACATCGATTTACATAAAAAGCCAATTGAAATCTGATATTTATTTGGATCTATTATTTACTTTTATTTGAAAAATATTTGTTTTATTTTATAAAATTTATAAAATTTATTTATCTAATTGATGGATGATGAATTTTGCTACCATAAGTAACTCAAATAAATTTAAATTAAATCCTTGAAATTAATTTTTTCTTTATTCATTTTAAAAATTAAACATTTTTATTAAGTTATTTTAATTGGTTTTGAATATTATTGAATTTAAATGGCTTCCACGTTCAGTGACGTTCAAGTACAACATCTTATCAAAAAGTTGTTCATTACTGCTTGTAGAGTATCAGATGGAATTGCCTTAATTACCGTTCGAATTGATTGTTTTAAAGCGTTCAAAGTTGCTGGTTTTGTTTTGTAAACTTCTTGTTCGCAATAACCCCATAAGAAAAAATCAGGTGCAGTAAGGTAAGGAGACCTTTTCGGCCAACGGAATGTGGAGTTTCTTGAAATCAGTTTATTGTGGAATTTTTCTGCAAATCTCATTAAACCTCATTATGGTCCATCTGCTAGAAGGTGTGTCACCGAATGTGCGTCTATATTCCCTTTTAACAAGTATTACGAACTCCAGCGCGTGAAAGCGGCGCACTATCCAAATTCTTTTTTCTATATTCCAATCCCCCATAATCTGTATCTTTAAATATCAATCTGTAAGAAAAAAAAGAAATAAAGAGTTTTCACCCAGTTTAGTTTTTGTGTGGTTTAAATAAGATTTTGGAAAATAACATTTTGAAAAACAAAAGGTTTCAGTATCGAACCTGGAAAATTAAATCTATATAATCTAAATAAAAGACGATTAAACTGTGAACTGACTCAGATTATGTTTATCAAACTTCACTATGGTATTTTGATAATCTACCATTTCCCAATGACAAAATATTTATCTACGAAATATCTACGAAATTCCTTAAGGCATATAGTTTGTTTAATTAAGGTTATAATTCAAATTTATTTAAACAAATTTCTTTAATTTTTTTGATAGAATAATTAACTTGCACTTTAATGATCTACTATACATTGTATATATATAGTTTGTAAGTTTTAATTGAATTTTATTGTTGATTTTTTGAATTACCACCATATTTAGTTTTATAATTTTAATAAACTAATTCAATTAAATTTAATATAGTGTTAATATTGCAACTTTCTACAGTCTTTATTTAATTATAAGAAAAAAAAAGTTTATTCATAAGTGTTTTAATTTTTATCTTTAGGGTACCATTGCATGTCTCATCATAAATTAAACCCTTTTATAGCAGATTTTTTAAAATTCTTTGGGTGTTATTCTGCATAATCCTATTCTGTTTGTCTGTCTGTCAGAGGTATGATCTAATGACTATAACATAAAGTGGGGCTAGTTATGGGAAATTTCAATTTCGTATGAATGTGATTGAGCTTCTTACTGTGTGTATATAGGCATTATATTTTAAATTTCTTCTGAAGTATTTAATAACGATAACATAAAGCGGGGCTAGTTTTGGTGGATTTCATCGTTTTGAGGATAGGAATGTGAAAGGATTTCTGGGAATCTAGTTTGGGAAACTTAGCATTCTCAGATAACGGTGAAGAGGGAAATTGGATAGGATATTTCGAAGAAAGATGGTAGTGTTCTTCTTAAACTTTCCTGAATCGTGCACATTTGCATTATCAATTTATGAAACACATTAGACGGCATATGGTTCTATATGCGTGACGAGCGCATGACAAACAAATTTTCATATGCTGCGTTGTACCACCTGTATAGTTCAACCGTATAGGAATAAGCATCTATTGTACATCTTGTAAATCTTGTTTCCGCTGGAAAATCTTGTTTTATTTCTTTAGAATAGTTATTACTCCCTTCAAAATATCTACAAAACAAGGTCAATGACCCAAATGTATGACAGTGGCTGAATGCACTGTGAGTTGAGGTGACTTTGTAATTATGTATTATTAAGATATCCTAGCGCCGTAATAGGGGCTCCAGTCCTAATGCATGCATTATGCTAATGTGGTACTGATGTCCCTATTCTAATGATTTGATTTAGTTTTTAATTTGAATAATGTTTCCCTAAGAATCTGCAAGTTTTATACTGCCTTGTTTAAAATTAGAAAAACATTAAACGGATTATATTTTAGTTATTCGCTCTTCTGCTAAAAACAAAATCTTACTTATTCACTGCAATGTATGCCTTATCTGAGAATTAAATGATAGTTTTTCATTATTTTAAGAACATTAAGTAATTCTTGTTTTGTTCTTGTTTGACCACATGAAAACTTTTTGTGCTGTAAACAATGAACACTTCAGAACAGCTTTTAAATGGAAAATTTTTCTAAAGATGAACTGTGGAATATAAAACTGAACAAGGAAAAAAGTATTATTTCATTCTGTTGAACATTTTTTCATCATAAAAAAAAATATATTTTATTCATAAAGTATACTTATGAATTCTTACAATAGCACATACATCAGTGAGTATAGCATACATTGTAACAGATAAGATTCTACATACTTTAATTTTTTTATGGTATTTTTTATGGAAACACCATCGGTCATAGAGTTCCTGCTCATAAACTTACTTTATTGTTTAATATAAAAAGTGATAAGGAACAGAGAAATGTGTTTTATAAGATGGTTGGTTTTATGAAATTTTGTTAGCAGTTATGTACACCTTCTTAAATTAACAGGATTTTGTTGAAGAATTAGTCTGCAGTTTATAATAGTCCTATATTTGACACACAGGAATAAGAAGAGTCGATGAATGAATTATTAAAATTGTATTGTACATATTTCATCATCATATGTAATTTTTTTAAAAAAATTTTCGAAGGTTTCCAACGAGGAGTTTTGGAGAGTAACTCTTGAAGAAGGAAACATGGAGATGGATAGTTCATACCGTTAGACAGTACGATAATATAAATGCAAATGAGGTATAGAAATTGAGTATAGAAGCAAACAAAAGAGTGCACTGCAATAAATTTTTAAATACTATTCGAGAAGAAAAAGTAGAGATAAATGAAGTCAGTCACACAGCTCTATTGTAAATGAGGCTATTGATAAAACTTTTTAAGGAAACAAGAGAGCTAAGATATGCCAAAGATAATATGGAAAAGAATTATTCACAAAGAACTGTAAAAAGCTGAAAGGCTTCGTCCGAAATGAAATGAATTGTATAAAATACAGTGAAATGGAGAGTTAGGGTGGAAACTTTGTGTGCCCCATGATAATCAAGAATAAAAATAAAATATTTCATTCCCTTACTGAATAGTACACAAGTTGCCAAAATCTTTTAATCTAGTGCTTGGTTTGGAAAAGGAATTTATAGCCTATTGGGTTTAATTCGTGAATTTGTTGAGCTATCGCTTTCGGTTCACTGCTTCATTGTATTTTGTGGTAAATGTCGTCAAGTTCTCAAATAAAAGTTTTTAAATTTTCTAATAATAATTTTTAAGGGCGACCTTTTTAGATTTTTTAAGAACACTTTTAAAACATGTAAGACTTTTTCACTGAAAATCGAACCAGTTTTAGAATTCCATTATTTGCCTGATGCCTCATGCGAGACAGTGTCAACTGAAAATATTATTATTATTTCATCACATCAGCTCTGCCTCAACCTAATTCTTCTATGTATGAAAAAATAACAAAATGTAATATAAATCCTTCTATTCTTTTTTAAATTTTTTTAAGTATTTGTACTTTACCAAGTACTGCAAGTACAGCATATTGTGAATTAAAGGATTTACAGTTTTTGTTTTTTTTTTCGGAAAATAATAGTTTATTAAGTTGGTAAAATGAATTATGAATCCTTACCAGATCCAATTTTTATATTTTTGATCACTTAAAAATTTACCTACCAGTAAATAGGATGTGAATAATGTGAAGAGTAATAAGTAGACAATATAAACTTATCACTATAATAGATATAATTGAGTGTTAATATTTATTTAAGGAGAAGGGAGGTGTTACATTATGAGGGCACTAGAATTTTTTTGGAAAGAAGAAGTAGATGGGACAAAAATTATATTATTAACACTGTATGTAAAACTCTTTTTTTTTTATTAGTAATCAACACTAGAATCAACACTAGAATATAAGAATACCAGAATGTGTAAATATAGGGTTTAGAAGAAATTTGTATAGTGTTGTCTGTATATCGAGTTTATTATCTAGTTAAGTACTTTTTTATTACTTGGATAAAAACATTGCTTACAAAAGTTTCTAGTAAATGATTTAATTTATAGCTTGTTTTTAAATTTTATTTAAAATTTTAAGTAATTTTTGTGTATTTTAAGGTTCCGTCTAAGGTCTATAAGTCCTTTATTAATTTTATAATTGTAAAAGTTAAAAAAAAAAACACATAGAAAATTTAAATTTCAATAAAATTGTGATACTACATTTTGCAGCTTCGATGTTTATACCCGTATGTCTATAGGTCAAAAGGGTTTACAAAATTTGCCGTTACGTTTGTGACGTAGAGAAGTATGGGGGTAGATATAGACTCAAAGGTATGGATCGGATCAGAATCGAAAAGTAAATCGATCTAGCTATGTATGTCCGTCCGTCCGTCCCCACGAATAATTCAAAAATTATAGGAGTGTTCTGCAGTCTGCTGCAGTGGTTTCGAGTAGAAGCTGATATAATATCGACCTGACGGTCATACGAGTATCCCAGAGTTGACGCAGTCTACTCTACTACACTTTTTATCTTTTTTTTGATTTGATTGCATTTTGAAAAGTGAATCAACCATATTTAGCTTACTTATAACATAAGTTAAGCAAAAAAATTACACTTTTAAACATGAACGAGGAGTACCCGGAAGCAATGTCAAAGGAAAAAAATTTAAATAGGATCGAAGATTTGAAGTGTTTGATACGAGAGTCTTGAACAATGTTGTGTACTCTTGATGGGAAACTAGATCTTCAAATGAATTTTTAAATCACAATTTCCCGTTTGTTTTTTTTTAGCCAAGACACAAAAAGTTACAACACTAAGTACAGTCTATCAACCTTTTATTCGAATCTAGGATCTAGGACCTGGAAAATGTAGGATCGAGTCTCAATAAAACTCAAAAGAATTTTATTAGTTTTCGTCTTGATCCCAATTATGGGCTCCAATTATTTAATTTGGTTTAAATACAAAATGTATAGACAAATATTTTGATTTGAAGATATAACTCACAGATACAGAAATTATTAGTAACGCAAATATAAAATTACAAGTATATTATAATATGGATAGAATTGTGTCAAAGTAGGACATCGGATGTTCTTCATGTGCAAAGGCCTTAGCTCTGTTTTTTAACTATCGTCTTGTTCGAGCAGATTCCTTCGATATTTAGTCCTCTGATTTAGTAACTTAAAAGTTGAAAAATTAGCAAAGAAAAAATAAATAACCATAATAATACAAAATTATTCAAAAATTTTTTTTTAATTTCTTTTCAGATTTTAAACTTCACACATTCTCAATATGGAACCATACATAAAAGCATATCTTAAAATTATTTGCTCAGCATAATTCGAAATTAATATTTTCAAATATCTACCTGTGTTAGTTTACTTCTACTTCTATACTAACAACACTTTCAAATCCTTAATATGAAGGTGTGCATCCGATATGGATGGAGAAAATCGAATTATCCTTAACGTTGGTGGAATCAGGTAATTTCCGAATGTTTTAATGTACAAAATAAAATTTTAAAAATACTAACATAATATTTAATATTTTAAAAAAAATTCAATTATGTTTTTATTAAATACAGATACGAAACATATAAAGCAACATTAAAAAAAATCCCAGCAACACGATTATCACGTTTAACAGAAGCATTAGCTAATTATGATCCTGTATTAAATGAATATTTTTTTGATAGACATCCTGGTGTATTTGCTCAAATTTTAAATTATTATAGGTAAAAGAGTGTGTTTAAATAATAATTAATAAAAAATTTATTTAATTTATATTTAATTAGCATAATTTATTGAAGTTATAATAATTTGTTTGTGATTCATTAAAATTCGAATAAAAAAGCTTTTACGGGATACTTAAGGGCTACACTATAAATTAGATCGGAAAATTTAATCCAATTAGTAATTTTTTGTCAGTGAAGACTCGAACCAATCAATGTATAAGTAGGTTAATAAGTAGGTTATTATTTTTGTATTAATTAAATGTATAATCCAATGTGTATATGGATTTGATTATAATTTTGTTTTTGTAATATTTGTTAGTATCCTTTGCTTCTAGGAGAATCGATTTTTTTATTTTTATTCATCATACTGAGGTTTGATTGATTAGACATTTTCGATTCTTATTTTTTAACCAAAATGTTGTTCCATGTTCTATAGAAGTCCTATAATAATTTCGAGACGAGTCTCATAGCAGTCAAGGATTATTAAAACGGTATAGCGCTTCGTTAGCAGCTTTGAACAAGTCTCATACGCTAAACAATTTAAGTAAAAGGACATAGAAACTTTTTAATAAAGAACGACTGGGTGAAATAAAGAAGATAGCGAAGCTTCGGTTTCGGCGGACAGGGTTTGAATCTAAGTAAAAGAGGGAATCCACCTTTTGTAAAACCTTTTATCTGGTTTTCCATTCGTTTCAGAACTATTTACCATTTGGATTAAGTCAATATGGATCAGTCATGGTATAATCAAGAAGCTATTAATTTATTTCTAAACTAACAAAATATAACAAAAATAATTTAATTTAAAAAATATAACTCACAGATACAAAAATAGCTTATAATACAAGAAATTACAAAATATAACAAATATAATTGTATCTTAGGTATTTTATGTGCGTTAAAGGCTTAGGACTGTCTCATGGGGTAATTTTATTTGGAATTATTTAGGATCCAGTGACTTTCATTCTGTAACAAGGTGTAGATATTGTAAAGACACCCTTGAGGTCCTCACAGTTGAACATAAAAAATTTTTTAGTAAAATTGGAAAAATTAAAATTTTGTAAGTTACATGAGGGAGAATGAAGGATTCAAGTGTGTGAAGTGTGGTAGGTCTCAATACCACTAAATTTTTAAGTTCATTTCTATCTGATCAGTTTTGTTTTATTGTATCGTACATCCTAAGAAATGTGGGGCTTTATATTTGCAGAGTTCTATTGCAAAACAGGCATTGACATGGAGTCAACAAGCAAACAGGGGAGTAGGCAGGAATAATGATTTAGCTTCTTTAACCACTTTAGTTCTGAGCTCTTCGCTCCTGTTTAATTTAGTATATAGTTAAATTTCTGGAATTCAATACCTATTGAAAATTATTAACTGTTATTTTAATAACGGTAACAAATATTCATTACATTTTTTATCACGCATTTTCCGAACCATAAATGAGTGTTTTATTATATAATATCCAAAAATAAATAGAAATATTTCCCAAAGTATGTGTATGTACAAATATTTATTTATATACTAACATATATAAAGTTAAAATATATTTAAATAGACTATGTTTAATAATTTAAATATTAAATTTAGCACGAAAAAATGCGTATAAAAAATAATTTATAACTCTTTGATGTTAAATAGAGCTGAAAATATTTCAATTTTTTTTTTGTTTTATTTTTTTGTTTTATTTTTTTGTTGGATATTATTTTCCCATTTTCCCATGATAAAGTTAAATGGATGATCTGGTAGGATGAAAATTGAAGACCTGTTAAAACTGAAATGGAAAAACTTTCTATTAGTGTTCAGTCTGATAGAAAAAAACAACAAAACTATGAAATCAAAAAAAAAATTCAAAAAAGAAAAATCATTAAATGAAAATACAAATTGATAAGAACATGTAGTTGTTACTCTAGTGTGTTACTCCATTTGGATTTTTCCTCATTACAATATAAAGATTCAGTATAAATTTTCCGAAAAAAAAAAGAAACAAACATTTTGTGAGGTGGGAATCTGAAAAATTTCACATAAAATAAAAGATATAGCAAAAAAACCAATTTCCAATAAAATTTCCAAAAATTCAAATGATTCGGAAGAACTTTTTTTTTTTTGGAAAATTTTCAAAAATAAAATATAATTTTTTTTTTATATTTGAAAAACTCGATAAAATCATTGTAGATTGTATACTCATTGACCGGAATGAATATTTAACAATAATATTATAGTAAAAAAGGTTGGGGTAAATAAAATCGAATGATATAAAGTTGAATCGATTAATTAGAAATTTAGAATGTAATTAACTCACAATTGAGCTTAAGTATACAAATGCCAATATTTTGCAAATTAAAGTCCTTGCTAGTTTTCACTTGCCAAATTAGAAAAGTGGGGATGGATAGGACAAGAAATCAAAAGGAAAAGGTGGGGTAGAATAGGACAAGAGATCAAAAGGGAAAGGTTTGGGATGGATAGGGCACACACTTAGAGAGCCGCAAGAAAGCGAGAAGCAAGAATATCAAGGGAAGCACTAGAATGGAACCCACAAGAAACCCGAAGACGAGGCCGCCCCAATAACACTCGGAGGCGAACGATATTAGTAGAACTGACTTCAACCGGAAAAACATGGGAGAAAGCAAAAATAACTGCTCCAAATAGAGTCAGATGGAGATGCCTAGTAGATAGCTGCCAAGAGGAAGCAAATTAAAAAAAATAAAAAGTTTACCACTTCAAAGATATAATATTAACTTCATATTATTATGAAAGCTCATAACCTCGGCTAGCTCCCGACATTTAAACGAATCTTCTAAATTGTATACGGGCGAAGATATAGTTATTTATTTGAAGAGTTAACGAAATTACTTTAAAGACTGTTATCTCGGAAACCGTTAGAAATAGAGCTCTTCCTCCAGAAAAATTTTTGGTTCATTATGAACTTCTATACCACCTTTGCTCTTTGGAACTTTTGAGTTCCGGACAATCTGTATGCACAAATGATACAAACTTTTTAAAATTCCAGAAAAGGGGGCAACTCTACTTTTGTTACCTAATTTAATATCTCTTTCAATACCGAATATCGAATGTATGTATAGTTGTATATTAAGTTCCAGAGATTCTTGGAAGTTTTTCTGAGATTAATTTTTCTAAAGAGTTGGGTAGAAAGTATTTTAATTTACATATAAGTTTTTGCGCCATTTTAAATTGGAAGGAGTTCCAGGGTTGAACTCCAAAACAAGATCGATTCAACTTTTTCGTCTATTTTAGTTTTTAAAATAAATATTAACAGGTAATTTCACTTCATTTTGCTATTTGTAAATAAAGCCGATTGGACTATATATCATTCGAATTTATTTCACCCCACCTATTTTAAAATGTAATACTGTATTCTTTAAAAATGCTTTTTGTATCTGGTTTAAAGTGTATGAATAAGAAAAGAATTTCAAATTTTTGAATCTTTTATATAAGAAAAGTATTTTGTAAATTTTTCTGCAGAAGAGAACAATTTAAAATTTCTATAAATGTTATTTTAATGTAAAATAACATTTTGCAGACATAAAAGATATTATACAATTTGAAGAAGAACATAGAACAATAGAATCATTAAAGCATGCAATTTATTTAAAAATTAAAAAAGAGTTTATTCTATTCTTGATGTCTGATTCTAATCTTAACAACAAAAATATATTTCAGGATTTGTTTAAAATAGTACAGACATTTAATAATATGTTAAAACGAAGTGAAGCATTTACAGGCATTGTCAGATTCTATAACAGAAAGGAGTTTTAGTAAGGGAGGGATTATAATTTCTCTTATTGATTCATTTAAAAAAATGGGTTTTAAAATATTATTAATTTAAAGATTTAAAATATTATAGTTTATTCAAAATTCAAAATCTAGTCACTTTAAGTCACTTTAATTTTCATGTTTCTTAATATGTAGAATTGAAAATAATTGCTTAATGGAGCTTATATTTTAAATGTTATGTATTACGTAGAAGTAAACTTATAGATAACTGCATTGGAGAGTAATATATTTTTACTATATCATAATATTTCAGACCGGAAGGTTTGGCAGTTTTGGAATCCCATATTAATTTAACACAAGAAGTTCGAAGTAGTCTTGTAATATACTTAAAATTTGTATAATGCTTTGGTTCGTTGGTCAGAATAAAATGGGTGTTTCGATGTATATGACCATCACTCCAAATACCGCTATTGCATTATGTCTTTCAAGGCTTATATTAAGGCTGTTTGAGTTTTAAATTAGAACCCTATTGTAGCGTTTAAAAGCCTGACCTCACAACCGACATTACTAAACTTTGCTATTGTTTAATACCTAGGTAACTCTTCTGTCACTAGCTAGCTGAACTATTCCTGCTAAAATGTGTAGTTGTTTCTTTCTAATTCTGTATACCAACGCGGCGGCAAGTTGCAATAATGACAGTAACTAGTCTGGTCGCATGTTCCTCAATTGGCCAATATTATATACCAAAGTGGCGGCAAGTTTCACTAATGAGAATAACTACTCTGGTCACATGTTCCGCAATTGGCCAATGTCAGGCCACCCGACTATTGTTCTAATTATATCCCGGATTTAGTAGATAAGTTAATTATCTGATGACATTCAAGTTCTAACTAATTTTTATTGAGTTTGATTTTATTAATCTTCAATTTGTTTTAATTTTATTTTCTTTTTAGAACTGGGAAATTACATTATCCAACAGATGTTTGCGGACCACTTTTTGAAGAAGAATTAGAATTTTGGGGACTTGATTCAAATCAAGTTGAGCCATGTTGCTGGTCAACATACAGTATACATAGGGATACTCAAGTAATATTTTGATATTACTACTTAATTAAATATGTAATTTTCCAATCAAAATTTATTGTTTCTTTCAGAACACCTTAGCAATTTTAGATAAATTAGATATTGACAATGAAAAGCCATCTGAAGAACAGGTAGCTCGACTTTTTGGTTTCGAAGATGCTTTATTAAATGGTGAATTAACATGTTGGCAACGAATAAAACCAAAAATATGGGCATTATTTGATGAACCAGCTAGTTCGACTAGTGCAAAGGTATATCAAAAACAGGTTCGATGTATTCCCTATAATCAGTTTGTTTTTTTTTCTATATTAAAAATTGAATATATAGGTTGTTGCCGGCATGTCGGTATTTTTTATATTTATTTCTGTGATATCATTTTGTTTAAAAACTCATCCCGGTTTTCGTGTTGAGTTTCCAACGCGTGTACCTACGTCCAGTGCTTCAATAACAACTGCCACAACAACAACAACTGCCACCGGATCTGATGTTATATTAGATGATAAATATAAAAATATTAGTGGCAACAATGGTGTAATAAATAGTTATACAAATTTATCATCAATGTTTATAGATCCAACAAGATGGAAAACAATACAAGGTGGTACATCAAATCATACAAATTTAAATCAATTAAAAAATTTAACGTTACAACAACATCAGCAACAGCAACAACAGCAACAGCAACAGCAACAATTAAAGAAAGGTTCAACAATTGCAACATTACATTTTAATTATACTAAAGAGAATGGCAATAAATATTATACGTCCTTAAGTCCTGGTGACAAAATTCATATTGTTGCAAAACAAATACCTGGTACTGATGGTACAAAAATTACAGCAACAGCAACGACTAAAATAGATAATAAAAAATCAAGTGGAAGAAAGAAGAGATTCTTAGATAGAAATTATTATTCAGATGAATTTCTTGAAGATCATTCTGGTACTTATGGTTTACGTGGTAATAATGGACAACCACATCAAGCATTTTTCTATGTTGAACTTGTTTGTAATGTTTGGTTCTTCTTTGAAGTTATTGTTCGATTTGTGGTAAGTGAACAGTTTTATTATTATTTCTTTTATACCCTACAAAATAGGTATAAGAGTATATTAACTTGGGTGCGGTGTTTGTAACTACCAAAAGGAAGCAAGCTAAATATAGAAAGGAATATACATTTTTGCTTAGCGTCGTCTCATGAGTCGATTTAGCGATGTCCGTTCGTTTGTAAACACGAAAACTCTAAAAGAGTAATGCTTTTTTGATGAGATTTATACTGTAGGTGTAATAATAGAGTACAGTGGAGGTTGAAAATGGGCAAGATCGGTTAATGAATTCAGATTCTGAAAGCTTTCAATTGAGCCAATCAAAAACTGGCATATCTCCGATAGTAATAAAGATATCACTTTTAAATTTGGTACAAGTTTATTTCTTTATGTTTACCTTGTCACCGTCAAGTTTGAAAAGAATTGAAGAAGGCTTAAGAGCATATCTTTGAAGTAATTAAACCTCATATTTGGTGCAGCAGTGCTACGTTCTGCTTATATTATATCCTTAAGATTTGGAATTAATTAGAGTGATATTTCGGCTACCTGATGGATGACTGCAACACGACTACTTCCTGATGGATGAATGCAACACGACTATTTAGACCTAACCACGATATCTTCGGAATTAAATTATCTTTGGTAGTTTTGTCCTATTTCCTTAATGTTTCTGACATCAGATATTAGTATAAGCTCCAGCCTCTAATTACCAGAGTTTGAACTTGTAGGTTTAATGTTATATAAAAGTTTGTTTGTAAATTGATTGCCTTACATTTCTCCAAGCCTCCATTGTTTTTGAAATGACATAGTTTTGTAAATTCATCATTTTTGATGATGTTTATTCCATATCTTTCTAATACACTATAAAAAGTTTGGAAATTTTTTAAAAATCGGGGTGTACAGATGGATATAACACAGGTAAAAACTATGTGAAATCAAAGTACATTTTTTTTTATGTAAAGGCTTTAAGGCAACAAAAAATATATAAAGGCTTTTCTACATGAGTTAATACACAAAATTTTCTAAGAAGAAAATTTAAAAATTTTCAAAGTAAAAAAATGTTTAATTTTCTTTCCAAGTTTAATTTAAATAGATCGTTTCAGAGCATAACCTAAAGTAATTTACCTATTTGTAAGAGAAGGGTGCTTTGGAACAACTTTTAGTTAAATTCAAGTGAAATTTGCTTTTTTCCAATCCAATTCACAGGCCTTTCATAGCAAAACAGGTGTCCGGAACACACAAAATGAGTTTCTAACGACTTTAGAAAAATTTTGATTGTCTGTTGTTTTTAAAAGACAACTTAAATACCCATCAAGAAAATTTACATAATTGCTTAAAATTATGTTTTATGCCAGTTCAACTAAGTTTTGTTATTTGAATTTGTTTTTATACGCTAAAAGTTCAGATTAAAAAAACGTTTCCGCAGGTTATGACGTTTATATATTATGTAAACTTTTTGGAACTTATATCTTCGTAATACCAAATCTTAAACGAAAAAACTAGGGAAAGGATGTATGTTAGATTCTGTCTACAGTGGGATATCCACTCAAAAATAAATATAGTGGAAACGATTCCAAGCAACGGGGTTTTTATGCTCAATTTTTTTAATAGGGTTTTAAGCTACATAAGCAACAAATTTAAAGATGGCTTTGGACCCAAACTTTTTTGTAAAGCTGCAGAGTCTTATATCTTTTAATGTTTATGTCAATTTTTAACATTGTCGAAAAAGCGGACTGACACACATAGCTAGAGTCAGTTTTGTATTCTAATGCATTCCATACTTATCTCTATGCACTGTTGCATGGGCTTACACCTATCCGTAGGACCTACACCAATATCATCTTCTCATCTCCTCTATAGGTCACAAACGTAATGGCATATTGGATATGCCAGTGGTAAAATGCATTAATATGAGTAATAAAACCTGTTATCCAAATAATGTTGTTGTTTAAATTTCTGCCCACACTTCATTATTCGATTAAATCGATTTTTAAGTTTCTAATTCGGTAATTACTTTTCCATTAAAATTTGAAGAAGAAAAAAGTTTTGTGATTTTTAGAAAAGTTTTAATTGGGTTTTTTTATCCAAAAAAACTTTTAGAAGCTGCTGATGATTTAATCAGAAGCCAATTTAGTACCCAGAAAAATTAAAATTTAAAAGAAATATTTTCCAATTGTGTCATAATGAGCATCGAAAGTTTTTAGCATAGGAGGTGCGGGGAAAAAAAAAGGTTAATGATTTCATAGAAATGTTAAAACGAATAACGTTTCCTGATTATTAATATAACATTAAAAATTTTATTGGGTCTCACAATTATTACAATTACATGATTACATGGTCCTAATTTCTTGAAAAAACCTGAATTCTTTTAATTCTTTAATAACACCTGATATATTGCATAATTAAACCATTATGCTCTTGAATATAATTTGTTTAATTAAATCCGACCGTGGAGGAAAAACACCCAAAACTCAAATACAATTTTAATGAAAAAACTTTTAATTCGTATAAAGTTACAAAAACAAATTTTCCAAAAAATGGCCAATGAATAAATTAATTTTGTACATTTTAATTTAAATTGTGCGAAAAATATATTTCTGGAAATGGAATTGAATTTTAAATTGTCCTAGACCAGAGGAATCAGTTTAATAATTTCAAAATTGTTATAAAATTTTTAAAGAATTTATAATTAGAAATTTCGTGAGGCAAATTGAATTTGATTGTCTTTCATAATTTTAATGAAAAGATTGGGCGTGAAAACTCCCCGATCCCAAAATTTGCTAGGGCAAAATCTGCAAGACAAAATTTTCAAAAACAAAATCGTCAACAAAAGGAGAATTTTACATAGATTCGATTTTAATTTTTTTTTTTTAAGTACGCATTGTAACAAAAGACGACTTTAAACAGCAGAAGTTACCGCCCAAAATCTTTAATAATTGCCATCTTTTTTCATACTCTTATCAACAATAACAACATTTAAAAAATCTCCGTTGAACAAAAAACCCGATATTAAAATTCGATATAATACAAATATACTGTAAAAAACGAATATCGTAATGCAGAAAATATCATTGGTTTCATCTGGTTTCATTCAAATATGGATGGTTTCATCCTCGGGGATTTGTTTTTTGATTTTGAATACATTGTTGGGGTGATTTCATTGGTTACAGATGGAAATTAATGAATAATAATACTTTGCTACTTCAACTACGAAAAGGAGGACTATTACTATTCCACTCTACAATAAATGTAGGAGGACGTCTACTAGAACATCAGCTGCCGAAAGCATTTTTAGATGGAAGGAAGTATTCTACCTCAAGACAATTCTAAACTCTTACATCTTGCCTCAATAACTTATTCTACCACAAAAAATTATACTTAAAACTAACCCCTTCTTATTAAAGCAAAATTAAATAATTTAGTCACAATATTAAACTTTTTTAAAATTTTTCATTTACAGGTTGCACCAAATTGGTGGCAATTTATTAAATCACCAGTTAATATTATTGATTTTACAGCAACACTCAGTTTTTATACAGATGTTATGCAACGTATGGGTGAACATGCTGGTTTATTGGAAGCATTCTCAATTGTTAGAATATTACGTTTATTTAAATTGACAAGGCATTCGCCAGGTCTACGAATTTTAATACATACATTTAAGGCATCTGCTAAAGAATTAACACTGTTAGTGTTTTTTCTAGTTTTAGGTATTGTTGTGTTTGCTAGTTTAGTTTATTATGCTGAAAAATTACAGGTGAGTAGTAAATTGGAAAAAAAAAAATTATATTTTTTTTGTTTTGATTTTTTTTTTTGTTTTTTTGTTTTTTATATGTTTTACTAAAAAATAAGTTAAGTTTCATTACTAAAAAACTAACTTCAATAATATCAAAATTTTATAGTCAGATATATCGTGGTTTAGTTGTAGGCTACTAACTAAATGAAAGTAATTTAGGAAACTTTTAAATTAAAGTGTTTAAAAAGAGAATCAGGAATTAGGATGATAGCATAGAACTTTGGTTTAAGTTTAATATGTTTTATTTCAGTTTATTTTTCTTTCATTTTTGGTTGATTATTAATTTCTTTAGTTATTTTTTTGACTAGGATCCCTTATGTTAAGACCCTTTTCCAAAAAAAAAAAAAAATATGTATGTATAAATTATTGTTAGGTTATTTTTAGAATTAATGTATGATTGATTTTTTTTCTGCTTTTGATGTATGTATTAAAATTTATGACCATCTTCTTGTTTGTATTCAAAACTGGTATGTATTAACAACAAAGAATTTTTAATTATGAAATTTTATTAAAATTTTTTGCAAAATAATAAAAAGTTCCAGATTTTGAATTTTTGCTGCTTATTACTGAAAAATCTTATTTTCTCTTAGTGCTTTTAGAGTTTTTAGGAAGATTTGATTGAAGGGAAGGCTACCACGCTTCAGTATTTAAGCGATTTTGATTGCACTTCGTTACCTTGTTTTAGAACCTGAAATTAACGGAGACTGAAAGGCTACTTCACAAAACTCTTTGGACTACTTTGATTCAGAGGATTCACTATCAGTAATCTTGCAATTTTGTTTGTACTTCATTCATTGGTTTTACAACCACAACCTAACGGAAACTGAAACGTCACTTCACAAAATTCTTTGGACTACTTTAATCCGAAGCATTTCCAATCTTTCTGTTAGTACTCCAACAATTGCTTATGCACACTGCTAACTTGATTTAGGACCTGGGGACTGAAAGGTCACTTAAAAAAACTTGCAAAATATACTAATTCGGAACCCGCATCAAATGGAAATGGAAAATAAAATTTAATAATATTTTTGAGATTAATATCATTAAATACCTAAACCTTTAATTAATTACCTTGGGGTTTTATTTTTTGTTGTGTCTATGAACCGTAATGCCGAAATATGACACTTTTTAAAAATATTTTGAACACTTCTTCAATTCACATATATTTAAAAAGTAATTTAATTAACTGGCATTTTTATTAATTCAACAACGTCCATGAAATACGAATAAAACCATCAGAATTATGTAAAGTCCCTTTTTTTTCTGCATAAAACCTAAATATAATTTTAATTTATAATTAGACATAATCTAATATTATTTTCAATTTACTCAAGAAAAGCTGGGGAAGAATAAAAAATTTTTAAATTATAAAATATTAAAAAAAAGATAGTGGCCACCAGTTTTCACCTGTAAAATACCTATAGGCTTTCTGAAGCTCTAGAAAGCTAAAACGTGATTAGTAATTTTCTTTTAAAATTATTTATTTTAATTTTTTTAATTTGAAAAAAAAAACGCCTGATCCTTTTTTTTTCAAATTGGATCCTTTTTTAATACCATTCATACAGTTATACAGAATGTCCTTACTAAATAAATACAGAAATATTATGAGACTGCGTATAAATTTCTACTCCTTACATATTCTCTACTCCTCTGGTTTATGTACAGGTGTGATACAAACACAAAATTATGGAATTAAATTTAAATCGCACAGGTTGTACCGTTATTCATTAGCCACGGTTCGTTTATTATAAAAATAATGCAGATATTACAATTATTTTTCAAGGATAATGATAACAGCAATATACATATATATATATAAATTATCCTTAAAATATCCTTTAGGCAATTATGGTTTGGATCTTTTTCATTTTGTATTTGATACCGTTATTATTTAGTTAATTTGAATTTTTTTTTTTGCTCGTTGATAAAAATTGCAGCAAACTTTTTTTTTGGAAAGAAAATCGAAAATCGCGCAAAAATAAAATTATGGGAATTGAAATGAAAATGTGAATTTTTTGTTTTTTCCAATTTAAAAATTTGCAATAAAATGAAAAAATAAAATTTGCTTTTAAAATTGAATAATTCCCTTAATGTATATTATCAAATAACTTTCTTTATTTGTCCCGTGTTGACATTAAAATGCTTTCCACCTTTCATGCTTTGGTTTTACATTTTGCGGAAAAAAAAATTTATTTTTAAACTGTTAAGGTTGTGTAGACCATCTAACATTACACAATTTTATGTATGGAAAATTTATGAAAATTTGACCTTGTATCAAATACACAATTGAATTATGCTATGGGGCGAGTTTACTTGTTCCTCGTATAAAAATATTTTGAAGCTTATCAATTACTATTTTCTACTAATACTCCATTGAGTATGCAACTGAATTAGTTTTTTGAAAGGAAGGTCTTTTTTCGCCTTTCGTCCAGAAAACACTGGCACTCTTTTTAGTAATGAATGATACATTCAGACAAAAAATTCTTAAAGTTAATTAAAATAGATAAAGCGTCCTACCTTCCATACCAAAAGAGAAGTTTTATTGTTCACATTGCCTTTAGGGGTAGATCTTTCGCTCAGTGTTAGTCCACGCATTGTTACAAGCTTTTCTTCTTTAACGTTCCTTAAGTACAGTATTTGTTGCATTGCTATATATTTCATCAAGCCTTGTTCAATTATTTGAATATTTTGTTTGAGCGGTAAAAGTAAAGTGAATAACCATTATTTTAAAGGTTCTCATAGTCGGAAATATTAAATAAATATTTCTAGCTTCGACTTATCAGTGGTAATTAATAACTAACTCTTCTTTTAGGAATTTGAAATTAATAGTTTTTTTTTATTTGAACCATTATTTCAAAAGCGCCAGTTAACTATTTAAAATTTTATATGCAATTCAATTCATTCGTTTTAAACTCTTAGTGTTTCATAACGGGAAAACTTGATGGTGTGTATGTTTGAGAATTATTAGATTCATGGGAGCAGTAAAAAGGTTTTTGAAATATGCCTCAGTAACTTATAGATTTTGGAAAAAACGCCGGAAGATTCACAATTCAACGGAAAAAATTTAGTTCGAGCCTACAAGATTTATCTCCTCAGATCAACATATTAAATAATTTTTACAAAAGAATCTTAATCTATTAATTATTAGCCAATTAATGTCTTCAGCTTAAATAAGTAGTAAAATTTTATATCATGTTGAATGTTTAATAACAGCCACTTAATCTCGCCTCTGTACTTTCTAATAATTTATTTTAAGTTTAATTTCAGGCTTTTATAACCTCTTAATAATAAGAAAATACTAATTTAATAATGAGATTTAATTTTTTGAATTGAAATTAAAGTTAAATATACCTGATATTAAAGAAAATTGAAATACAGTTCAGGTTCACTTTCACACAATATATGCAATACATATAACACATTAATACTTAGCACACTATAATGCATTACTATACTAACTATCCTATAATTTAACTTCAGTTCAAAAAATTAAATCTTATTTAAAAAAAAAAAAAACACCAACAAAAAACAAAAAAAAATTTTCCACAGGATAATCCTGATAATCAATTTAAAAGCATTCCGCTAGGATTATGGTGGGCTATAGTCACAATGACAACTGTAGGTTATGGTGATATGGCGCCAAAAACCTATGTGGGAATGTTTGTTGGAGCACTTTGTGCTTTAGCAGGTGTATTAACAATTGCATTACCGGTACCAGTTATTGTCAGTAATTTTTCAATGTTTTATTCTCATACACAGGTTAGTTTAAATCCAATCCTTTATTACAAATTCACTATATTTTGCTTGAAAATTTCAATTTTAAGAACAATTGGTTTTTTGTTTTTTTTTGTGGTGAATTTAAAGGCACGCTCAAAATTACCTAAAAAACGTCGACGTGTATTACCAGTTGAACAACCCAGACGTAAACGTGAACCTGGTCCAGGACAAAATCGTCGTGTTAATGCTATGAAACATCAACATGCAACAACTGGGGCTAGTGGTAATAGCAGTAGTAGTAGTGGTGGTGGTGCTGCAATCGGTAGTAGCACATATCATCCTCCGGCAATATTTAAAGATGCATTTGGTGGTGCTAAAATAGGTAAGTTTAATATATTTAATTATAGTTTGATTTTTTTATTTTTAAATATAGAATAAATAGAACAAGACAGAAATTTTTAATTAAAATTTTTTATTTTAAATTAGTATATAAATAAATATCATTTTATTAGAAATGTATAAATTGTTTTGAATTGTTTTGAATGGTATTATCCTGTTTTTTATTATTTTTAAAATATTTTCTCTCATTTAATTTCTACTTGTTTTAGTGATTTTTATTTTCAAAAAAATTTAGTTCAAATCGATTTCAGTTCCATAAAACAGCAGTGGCCAATCGTTTTGCAATAATAATAATTTTAATAATAATTTAATTGGCGCATACTTTCAACCGAAGAATATTGTACACATAAAATTAATAAAAATCAAAATTATAATTCTGGATCAATGTTCTAAAAATCTGAATACTATTCAGAGCAAAATTGAACGTGAATTAAGATAAAAAGTCCAAAACATCAAATTTTCTCCAGAATATTTTTAAATTATTCGGGATATTTTTATGGAAATATTTAATAAATTGATGCTGAAACATGTTCTAAGAAAAATAATTTGGAAGGATCTTTAAACGCTGTTTTAATAATTTGTTTATTCTGAAAAGAGAGCTTCGACCCTAAACAATATTTGGTTTTGAACCAAAATATTAAGGGGAGAATTCTGCCAATTATAGTCCATTTGTATTCAGAAATAATGTTCAATGTATTCTGGACCAAATGACAAAATGTCTGTGACTAATGCCTATTGTTTTCGGCATCAATTTTTTTTGGATCATTCCTTGATCAACTTGGTATGAGACTTCTTGTTGCCATTTTCAGTATTCTGCAGGCTCTAAAATTTGGTTTGTTACTTAAACAAAACATTAAACCCTATTTAAAATCCATTACCCAGTTAAATCCTTTAAATACCAATGTGCCAATTAAAACAGTATCAGTAATATCTTCTGCGCCAGTAATATCTTCTGTGGGCATTGATTGAATCAAAATTTTAGAACGACATGTCGCGTTGCTGTTTTATCGAACTAAAACATTTATTTCTTTTGATTTATCTTGTAAATAAAATATTAAATGGAACCACTTTTAAAAAACATTGATGGTTGTTTCCTCTTGGTTTTTCTTTATTTAATTTTATGTTTGCACAATCAATTTCAAAGAAAAACAATTTTCGGCCATTAAAAAAAGTTTTAGAATATTTTTTATAATTTTCCTTTTAGAGAAAAATCAAAATTATCCTTTTTTTTAATTCTTTTTCAATTGGCACTATTTAAATATCTCATTTATATGTATATATATATATTCATGTTTTTAAATCTTAACCAAAAAAAAAAAAAACAAAAACAATAACAAATACAAAAAAACGAAATAAAATTCGAAAAATTGAATAATTCGAAAATCAAAAAAAAAAAAAAAAACAAAATTTGAAAAGACCATTGTAAAGGTAGAAGTACAAAATTCAACAATGATAATACAACTACTATTCATGATCATTCTCCTCCTCCTTCACCTCCAGGACATGCAAATGGTGTTAATGTTATCGGTTTAACTTTACAAGGACCATCAGTACCATTAGCTGTAATTAGATCACCTGTTTCACAACATAGTAAGTAATTCTGCAAAAAAAAAAAAAACACAAAAACACAAAAAACAAATTAATGTTGTCCTGTATAACACAAAATTATTTCCTTATAATTGGCAAAAGTACACATACTAACACATTAAATGCGTACAATAAAATTAATCCTGATTAATACAATCAGATGTTGCATGCAACTATAATAGCAATTAATAAACTACCAAATAGTTTTCTTCAGGGGTGGTTAACCTTTTTTTTAAAGGGTTATATTATAATACATATTCAATGAGATAACTTACTGTTAATTGAGTTAATTTTTGAGTGTTTTTATATTTTCAATATCAATAATGTGTTCCAATATTATTAATTTGTTGCATATCGTTTAAAGAACAACGAATATGCAATGATTATTAATTTTTTTAATTTTAAATGAAATTAAATCCGACACAAAAGTTGGAGTTCTTTCTCTAAAAATAAAAATTAAGACCAATTGATACAATGGTTGTTTTATATAAGTAATCTTATCTTTAACATTTTATTATTTAGCTTTCTATTTTTTTTTTGTAGCGTCTGTCTATTATAGGAATTAAAACGAAAGATAAGATAAAATATATGATAAAATATATAATAAACCAATCTTCATATTAATATTCTTTTTTGAAGCTGACGCTGCAATCATATCTGCCATAGAACTTAAATTGTGTTTTTGTACCAAAACCTATCATAGGATCCTTAATAACCAGAAAACGCTTGAAACCAACAGGCCATGACTAGTCAGTTAATTCTGTATATTTAACATACCGCCGATGCAAATACTTAAAGTTTTTTGTTCTGAAATGAAAATGGTTTGACCGATTGTCTTCAAGTTTGGCAACGTGATGTTCACTGAGAATTGAGTAATTGATTTTAATACATTTTAAAATATTATATGCGTTCGTGTTAAGACGCCGACCTTTTAAGTGGAAGGTCTCGAATTCGAATCTTGGATAGGTGATATCTAATGAAAAAAATATCGTAAAATTGTAAAACTATATCGGAGTAGTTTGTATCGTAATGGTGACATGTCGGAATTTACATGGCCAGAAGTCCCATTGGGACTTTTGACTCACTTCAATAAGACAGAAGTCCAATGGGAATGAGTCAAAAAACCCGTTCAATAATAAAATATTATATATAAAAATAGGTACGTGTTCTGATGTCCCATGGGACTTCTGACATGTCATCATCATAATATCCTGAAACTTGCAATAGCAGCTTCCAACTCACAATTATCAAAAAAGAAGTATTAGAGAATAAATATACCAAAATAATAAAACTTATACCCAACCAGTAGTTTTAAAATTTGGATTTAGAGTTCCAATTTCAAGTATTCTTCATGTGCTCTCTTGAGATATGCAAACCTTTAATTAATCCTTCTAATATAACTGAAAATCTCCATTTTTTAAAATTAATAGTGATGATGTCATTCTAAAATAGAATGACTTATTAAACTAAAATCTCTATTTAGCTTAAATGCATCAGTTATTTTAAACCCTCTACGAATATTAAAAAATTTAAAAGTAAAAATGCTTTTAATTTTCTCCAGATTGGTCAGTAAGTGTACCATAGCTGAACTTTCTGATTTTATATTTCTTATTTAAACTTAAAACAATTTTTTTTAACTCATTTTTTTCCGAAAAATTTCATTTATTAAAAAAATTTTTTTCAAAAAAGAGAAATTAATTTAAAAATTCAAATTTAAATTTTGGTATTCTGTATTAAATAAGAATAACAAAATGGTTAACCATTTTTTTATTTATTCAATCCTTAATGAAAATAAAAACAAATGATAATCCTTAAACAAAAGTTTTATTTTTTTTTATATTTGGGGACATAATCTCAATGGAATCTTCTTTCATTTTATGTTATACAAGATTAAACTATTTATTTTTTTTAAAATAAAAAAATTTGCGTTTTAATATAAATAAGTATTTAAGAAATATGAATGGTTTTTAAAAAAGCACAATTTTCAAAATAATTTTTGTGTAAAGAGTGTAGATACAGTTTGTTTATACTATTAAAGCTCGCATTACGAAGAGTTGTTTTAGGAAACAGTGTTCATACTATACAACTAGTTAAATTTTGACAGTAATTAAAAAAAATGAAATTTAATTTTTTTCACGAGCTTCGGTGGTGTAGTGGGTATGCATTTGGCTTGCAAACCGAGGGGGTCCGGGTTCGATTCCCAGTCAAGTCATACACTATTTAAAATAATTTTTCCTTTCAAATCCCCATGGTGACCAAAAATATATAGTAAAATATAATGAATATGATATTAACAAAATAAATAAAATTATTTATAAAATATTATTGTTGGCCCACATCCGAAAGGAAAAGGGCCCGCCGGTTTCCAAAAATTGTATGCACTGAGAAATACCTAATAAATAAATAATAATAATTATTTGCCTTCGGCAGTCCTATTTAATCGATTGTTTTTAATTTTCGTAACTTAAAACAGAGATGTGCAAAATGCAAAAAGAGTCGATTCATTTAAAAAGATAATCGATTGAGTCAAAAACGTAAGCACATAAAATTTATATGATCTACTAAGTAATTCTAAGATATCAAACCTTATAATGAAATATTTGATTGTTTAACAAGAAAGAAAGTCGCTTATTGAGTTAAATATTATGTTTAACTCTAATTTAGAAACATTAAGCGTATAGCAAAACTAAAAATCAAGAGAGTCAAGATCGAATTACTGCATATTTTTCAGACACATTTTAAAACATATTGGAGTTTTTTGTATTTTTTTTTATTTATTTATTAAACAGTCACAATGGGGTTAATTTAAAAAACTTGAATGAGTATTCAAATTTCAGGTGTTTAAAATGGTCGACTATTAATTTTTGACACTTTACAGCTCCTAAATGACAAGTGACACAGTAATATTTTATAAAATGTCAAATTATTAACGTGTTCCCAACTTCCTTCAAAATTGTAGGTTTAATAAATAAATCTGTGTGGAAAATAAAGTTAAATACCGTATGGCGAAACTATTCCAGTTTGAAGATATCTAATAATAAATTATCTAATGAAAGTTGTGTTTTAAAAACTTATGTACAGGGTTTTTCCGAATTTATATAATAACTAATGACTCCAAAACTCATTTTTTTATACCCGTATGACTATATAGTCCAAGGGTATAATAAATTTGCCATTACGTTTGTAACGCAGAGAAGGAGGGGGGGTAGATATAGACTTAAGTGTATGGATCGGATCAGAATCGAAAAATAAATCGATTTAGCGATGTATGTCCGTCCGTCCGTCCGTCCGTCATCACGATAACTAAGTAAAGGAGCTAGGATTATGAAATTTGCACAAATTCGTTTTTATGGAAAAAACGGAATCGCTATTTAAATTCAGCCATTTTGGTCCACGGGTTCGAGTACCTGCCATACAACTTCTAATTTTATATGAGCATTACTCTATACTTATGGAAGCTGCGTGTATGAAATTTTGCCAAAAGTAATTTAGTATAATGGCCAAAGTTACTGCAAAATTTGGTTGGTCTACTGCAGAGGGTTCGAGTAGCTGCCATACAACTCCTTCTTTTATATGAGCTTTACACTACACCTGTTGAAGCTGGGTATCTGAAATTTTGCAAAAAATAGTTTAGTGTAATGGCCAAAGTTACTGCAAAATTTGGTTGGTCTACTGCAAAGGGTTCGAGTAGCTGCCATACAACTCCTTCTTTTATATGAGCATTAATCTACACCTAATAAAGCTGAATGTTTGAAATTTTGCCAAAAGCAATTAACCGGATGATATAATGTATATGTTACGGTCATACGGGTATCCCAGAGTTGACACAGTCTACTCTACTACACTCTTGCTCGTTTTATTATAAAAAAATTTGTATTTCCGTAATACGAATACCCTAGTTCATTTCAAACTGTTTAGAAGTTTTGTAAACACATAGACACACAGACAAAATGAAACAAATAGTACATTTTTTTAAAAATATTTTAAAAAAAATTTAAAATTCAAAAATAAAAAGAAAACTTATATAATTTAAAATTTATTAAAAATTTTGTGTCATAAGAAACAAATTTACTTTTAAACGAATACGTGCCATGAATTTTGAATTAGAAAATAGGATTCTATAAAGTCTAGATTTAGATTCTTTAATTAATAGTGCATTTTCAAAAAACAAATGATTTCAATTTATAAAATTGATTGCCATAAATACAAATTTTGGCAAATTTTAACAGAATATGATCAAAGAATATTTTTTTATAAATTAGCATGAATTTCGATTAAGTTTATTATTTAAAAAATTCTATTTTAAGTTAAATAATTCAATTAATTTAAATTACATCTTTTAATTTTATTATTATTATTACATTAATATTATTTAGTTAAATTAGTTAATATTATTTGTTAAAAAAATTTTAATTTATTTTAATATTATTTTAAATTTACAGGAAAATTTTTATACCCTATAATTATTTTAATAATATGTAGCATATTACGTAGGTGATAACCATTTATTTTAAAAGATTTTATATAAGTATCTAAAGATTTTCCTAAAATAACGTATAAAAGTTAGCAAAGAAAAGAGAGAAAGACATAATGAGAAAATATTTTCCGGATTTATTTAATAATTTGATTCAAAAGAATTGACGAAGAACTTAAGATGTTCTTAGGATAATTAATTTTTGTCCTTTGTTTTTTTGAAATTATATTTTAATTCCCTATAACGTTGGTAACCTAAGTAATAATTAAGTTTCTTAAATTTTTCGAAAATGATGGAACCTATCCTTTAGAGGAAAAGAGGTAAATACTATATGATTTGTTCATAAAGTTGTGCTTTACCTTTCAAGACCCCGGCGAAGGAGCATCTTATTCTAGAATGATTGTAGTTAAAAGCCGGTGTATTCCGAATAAGACATAATTCCATTTTAGAGCAACTACAATTATAACGTGAAAATGTCCCCATGACAATGTTTATTTGTGTAATGCAATATACCTACAGATATATTACAATAATAGCAGCTCCAACGTAGTATCGACAACATCCCGTGTTTTATGTTTATATTACTATAGTTTATAACACCTTTTTTTGTTTTCGCAGCTTATACCGTTAGGTTTTGATGGTAATCGACTCTTAATTTTGAAAAATAATGAATATTCTTGTTAAGGTTGAAAAGTATTGCATTTCGGCCAATGAAAATCAATATTTGGAGATATAATTGTTTTCTTAATTTGCATTCTTTTAATGGAATTTTTCGCAATTTCATTCTTCTAATAGAAACTTATGAAGTTTTTCGAGGCATCACCTTTTCCAACGGTGTATCTTGCTAAATGTTATAAAATTTTTTGTTTTTGATAGAAAATTTTGGATTGTTGTTTTAATTTTAATTTAATTAACTAAGGTAATATAGTTCTTTTAAATAAGTTAGTAAAAGAGCTATCAACTTTCTAATATTTTTAATTAAAAGCTACCGCAGCATACGTTTGGCATATAAGATCAGGAATACCAGAGGCAAAAAGTACTTTTATTAATTTCAATTGCAATCTTTATTTCATTACAATATGAAACTTAAAATATTTTTAAATTTCTGGCATATTTCCCTTTTCTTCAAAATCAATTACCCGAAGTTAGTCAATTATAAATGTACCAGAATTCCTTTTACCAATTGTACTTAACTTGGAATATGAAATCTTGTTATATCATCATTCAAAAAATTAAATTCTCCGTGATTTTACTTAAAATTTTTTTTTCCTTCCTTCTGATATAATTTATTTTAAATTTTCATGGGAATTGATTCCATATACTCATGGTTGCTACCGTTATTTTTAATTTATCCTCACGTTGCCTCAAGTTTTCCTTCCCTGAGCTAAAAATTTCCGATTAAAAAGTTAAATATATAATAATAATATAAGCAAATTTTACTGAAAAAATAGAAAAAAAAACAAGAAAAAATTCTCGAAAATATTATAATTTAATTTTTTGCTTATACAATTTTGTATGTTTTCTTATGATCTTTTCGATAAAATGTTGCTGCCTACTTCTTTTGTTTTCCCATAATAATGTATAGTCTTCGTTTTCATAAAATACTTATTAAAGTTCAGGTATCTTTAAATAAATTACCATTTCTTTAAATATAAATGTTAAAAAATTGAACTTATCATGTAGAAAATTTGAATAAAGAAAAGTAGATAGTGACAACTCTTGGATATTTGCAAGAACGTAATATAATCATATAAAAACATCGGGTTGAGGGAACTAGTTGTTAAGCCAACGTATTTTTATAGAAGTTATTTCCATGCGCCTTAATCACCTTTTACTAAAGCCTAAGTTGAATATTAGAAGATGAATTTTGCAGTATTGTTTTGCTCAAAGCTAGACTCTCGGAACTCGGTTAGACATTAAAGAAAAAAAAGTTGTAACTATGGTATATTTGTACTCTTGCACCAAAATGATCAGTTTTCTGCTGAGTTTGGCCATAAAGTTTAACTTTTCGTTGCAAACTGGTTCTAGGAATGACTACTTTTCAAAAGCCCAGACTGACAGAAGCAGTTGGATGAAGAATTTCTTACAGATGGATGGATACATATTAAAACAGACGGTTTGGCATTCATAACTGAACCGACTAACTTTTTGATCCCATACAATCCTTAAAGGTAACTCTGTGTCAATCACATTTTCGTAACAGAGTCGCAAACGGTTTGACAAACTCAGTATACCCTTTAGGACTTTGTTTTGTACGTGTATAAAATAAAATTCCACAGAAGAATAATATTACATACTCATCATCCGTTCATGTAAAGGAAAAATTAATATTATTAGAATTTAAGATACACGATGAAAGTTAATATAGGCATAAAATTAATTTAGAAAGTTGTTTAAAATTTGTTTTAAACATAATTGGTTTATGATGATTTGATGAGCCTGTTATAGCCCCTCCTATTATTATATTGTAATAACATCCATCTGTTGGATTACTAGATATAATAAAAGTTTAATATAATAGGTATTATATTTAATAAGGGAATGCTTGGAGTATAAAAATAAATCTTAACCTAAATCGGTATCATTTTAAAGTAGAAGATTAAGAAGAATTATAGAAAATAATAGAGAAACTCGAATTACGAACGATATTTTTAAGAAATTAGGTAGGTACTAAATATTTAACATAAATTTATTAAATTTTTAATTAGATTAAAGTGTTTTAATAAAATTTGAATATTTGTTATTCTACCATAGAAAACATTTAACTTTAGTTTTTAATAAATGTCTAAAAATTTCTTAATAAACTAAATTCCTTCATTAATTTTGAATCTACGAAATTTTTTTACCTTGAGATTAAAATGTTGTAGATTTTCTCAAGGTATTTTTAAAACTTTTACTAAACTTCCCTACAGAAAATTATAAATTTGACACACCTGTAAAATTTCTCAGCTTTTTTTTTTTCAAAAAATAACTGAGATTTCAGAAAATTAATTTATTCAAAGAATATAACTATGTATTTTAAGGGGCCTCACAAATTAAAGAAAAGGTAGATAAGTTAATGAGATAAAAAGGAACTTATAAAAAAAAATTTTAAAATAATGCAAAGATCTTATTGTATTTAAGAGAAGTGAAAAAGCCCCCAAAGATGTTTTTTTTTGTTTCATACAATAATTGGAGACAGTTCCGACTAAATTTTGAATAATTGAAATGGTATCTTTATTATGTTATTTAGTTTTGATATCCTTTCTTCATGAATGTTACTCTTCTTTCTTTTCGTTAATGGAGGAATCAAGAACTAAAAGTTTGAAATATGGGTCTCTTTGGGCTAATATCAATCACCCCATAAAGGCCAAGGAGCATTAGGTATACAAAATATGAAGTTAACCGGCCAAACCGTTTTTGTTTAAGAACAAAGAAGTTGGAATACTTGCACCACTACCCAATTGCGGTTCATTAGATTTTGCTTTGATTAGAGGATCAGAGTTAGTTTTTGAAACAAAAAACAGTTGAAGTTGAATGCCAGCGTGATGCGGTATCACCAAAACGCGCCAAAGATTTTATATATTATGATTAGTTGAAAACCAAAAACCTGGTTTGAAAAGGAAAAAATGTCTAAGATAAAAACGAGTTCAAAAGAAGCGAAACTGAACCATCCATCCAGCATTTTAAAATATTACACTAAAGAGCTTTTTAGATTTTATCAAAGAACTTTTAATTTTATAAGTGTCATGTAACATGTTGGCGTGTATTTTAGAAAACTGTCACTAAATGTGAATCTGTAATAGAGAGGCTTGTCCTTGTAGAAAAGCTTCAGTAATGATAAGTTAATATTTGTTATTAAATCAGTTTTTGTGTAGCAGTATATGTTATATGTAGTATTAAACTTAGTTTAAAAGTATTACAGTAGAACCTAGATAGATCAATGTAGTAAAATAATTAACCCCTTTAGTGTTAATTATGAAATATATTAGTAGCAATTACAAAATTTAATTTCTTTATGCCCGGACCCAGAATACACACTGACAGGACTTTTAAAAAAATAAGGTTTTTATTAAAGACTACATTTGATATTCTTTAAATTACCTGTAAAAGAAATCGCAAGTTCGAACAAAATCACAAAGAATTTGAATTTAATATTAACAGAAACCATACTCATATAACACCATAACAACAACAAAAAACGAAATTTAAATATATTTTTCATTCAATCACCTTTTTTTTCAACCATATTTCTTTTATTTTTTCATTCATAGGTGGTGCTGGTGTAAGTGGTAGTAATGCTGATTTACTTAAAGTACCACAAGTTACAAGTTTACAACCAAGGGCAGCAACAACAGGAAATGATTTTATGCCATTACAGCCAAAATTATTATTAGGTAAATTAATAAAATCAAGAAAAATTATACAAAAATAGAAGGTGAAGAATATAAAAAGAAAGAGAAAAATAAAATAAATTTAATACAAAAATCAAAAAATAAGAAAATAAAAATCTTTAACGTCAGCCATTTTTCTTGTTAGGTTTTTCAAATCTTTAACGGCAAAATCTGTTTTGATTACCCTGTGAAATATAAATCAAATCAAATATTTGAATATGGAAGCAAAATAAAATAAATAAGTTTTTTTTCTGGTCATTTACATTTTTAAATTCATGCTAATTTTTTAACTTCTAATGGTAAGAGGTTAAAAACGGGAAAACTAAACATGCGGAGTACTTATAAAATAAAGTAAACACAATTATATTCCATCAACTAGGAGAAGAAAAAGAGCTTCAATTTGACATACTGTAAATTTACAGTTCGAAGGGTAGGACAAGAACCTAAAGTAATGTAAATCAACTAAAAATTGATGTCCTTTGTTTATTTCCGCGCGAGGTTCTAATATTTGAACAAGGAATTTATTAAATTTTAATTTTTTTGACGCTAAAGTTACTTCTTCTGCTATATCTACTATTTTGCTTGGGAAATGTTGGTAGTACTAACAAAATTAACACTATAGCTACTACTACGATAATATGTTAACGTTATCTAGCATTTGCGTGCTTTTATTGTTAGAAATATAAAATATTTTCTAAATATATTTAAAACGTGCAACACAATTTCATTATAACCTACTAGTTATTATAACCTGCTAAATTTCCAACCAATTGCCGGGAGATAAACATCCCAAAACAGAAAAACTCTTAATTTATTTGACTTAAACCCGCTGTGGTGTACACAATTTTTTTTTTTTTTTTTTTATTTATTTAAAATTGCTGGTGATATTTAATGGGTGGAAACCAATTCATTATCTCACTTGATTGAAAATAAACAATCTTAGTACAGTACCTAAGATGAATATTTAAGATGAGTTATTAAGAATTTGTGGTGGAACTTCAAATTTGCGAGTAGTTACAGAGTAAATTTTCTAATCAAATCATATTGATGAAGAGGAAAAATAAACAAAATAAAAGCAAAAAGCAATCAGAATAATAAATGAAAAGAGAAAAAATATTGCTGGGTTTGTTGCTTCAACAAACACACCATCAATAAATAAATTTGGTAAAACAGAAAAATCAAATAATGAAAATTGACATAAGGGTAATTATTTATTTATTTTTTGCTTCTTGGTATAGAAGTGGGTACATAATGTCTAAAATAAATTTTTGAGTGTTTTAACAGGAGAAAGTTAATAGATTTTTTGATAATATTGAAATCAAAGATAATTAAAATTTTGTATAGGAAAACAGAATAAGTATTATTTTTTTATTTGGGAGAAGAGGAAATTAAATTAAATCATGAGTCGTGTTTGTTTTTTTTTTTCTGAGTGAAAATTAAATTAACCACGTAAGCAAAATCATAGAAGATGAATCAATATTTTGTTAGCATTATACTAAATAAATATTAGAACAAGTTGTTGTTCCCTTTTCTACTTATTCGCAGTAGAAGTAGAAGATAATAAGGAATATTATAAGGAACGGAAATTTATTGTTTATTTTCAATATAAATGTCAATTATTGTTTAGCTTTTAAGAAGATGGAAAGTTCATGTAAATTAGTACCTTAAATTTCATAAAATATAGGCTGTTTTTGTGCTGGTATTGACTAATGGTAGATGCTATTGTTACAGTATAAGGTTTGGTTGAAATAATTCAGCAAATCTGTCTTAGATATTTTTCAGTCCAATGCCAAGTATAATAACCTTTGTCCTGCTAAACTATTTAGAAGTGTGAATCGAAAACAGTGAGAGAAACCAAAAAACTTCAATAAGCTCAAAGAAGTCAAAACTTTACATTTTGCAAAATCACTTTACTTGTTAATAAAAACTCTAAACTAACCTCATAAAAATAACGTATTGTCATCGGGATCTGATCTGGGTCAACAGTTGCGCGTCACTTGCTCAACAGAAAATGTGTTTCAAATACCTAACAAGACTCCATGATCCTTAAACCAAAGTAAATTCAATAAACGCTTTTAAAAACTTGGTCGATCTTATCCTAAAAAATTTTATATATAATAATTTAAAAATAAAATAAAACCCATTTTAAAAATGATATAATTAATATTTCACTTTTTTTTTATTCGTTTTTTTCTTTCTATCCAAATTTCTTCCAACTAAACGAAAAATTTAATTTTTTAAGCGGATCGTAATTTAGTCCCAACCACAAGAAATCCAATTGAACAACATCTATCGTCACATCCACTTTCACAATATACAGGTTCAACAATGACATCAACTGCAATAACGATAACATCAGTAACTGGTACAATATCAAGTTGTGGATATCAATTGAGTGTTGGTACACGACCAAGTCAACAACAACAATTACAACAACAAACATTACATCAACAATATTCACAACAACCACAATTAACATCAATGGGATCATCACTTGACATTGTTAATCATAAAAATAATATTAATACAATTAATGGTTCAAATATATTAGGCAGTGGTAATGGTGTTAGTGTTATTTCTGGTACCACTATGGGACAAAAACATCATCGTACAAATCCAATAATTGTTGCAGCAACAACAACAACAGTACCAAAAGATGAAATAATACCAGTTGATTCACCAAAAGTCATATTACAAAAAACTTATTCGAACAGTGATGACAGCAATGATGAAGATAAAGAAACATCAGATGAAAAGTGATGTTGTCATCATCTTCATCATCATCAAAATCAACATCATCATCATCATCATCACTATCACTATCACGTCATCATCATTATTTCAAAAAAAAAAAAAATACAAAAAACAAGAAAAAAATTTCGTTGTTTAAATTTTTTTAAAACAAAACAAAACAAATTTTTTATTTTTCTGTTTCAATCTCATTTTGTTTCTGTTCGTAAATGTGTAAATAGATTTTAAGGAAAAAACCAAAAAACAAAAGAAAAATAAAAAAAAAAATAATTTTTAATTAATTCAAAATAAAAAAAAGAAAAAGCAACAAAAAAATAAGAGTTTTTTTTTCGTCCGTTTCTTTAATTTTGAACGCGTCTTCTTTATTTTTCAGATGTCAAAATGTCAAAAAAGTTTTATTCCTTTAAAAAAAATTGTTGTTTTTGCTAATTATAGAGACTTAACTGACTAATTGATTTCAAGTGGTTGAAATGTTGTTTTTACTAATAGTATATTTTGTATCAGACTCATAAAATGGGTGGGGCTTATAAAATTAAAAAAACTTTATTTTTGTGTGTACAAGTTTGTAAAAGTTGAAATAAAATAAGACCTTGTACAAAAATAGACATTCATAAGCATTTAATAACTTGCAAAGTTCAAGACTAACTTAAAAAAGTTTAAAAAGCTTTAGCGTGTTTATATAATTCAGTTAAAACATGGGTTATCAGGTGAGGGGTGACATTTACTTATTTGTTTATTTTAGAAAATGCATAAAAAGTAAAACACAGGTAATATTGAATTTTTAAATAAAATTACAAAATTATTAAAAAAATCAACAATTTTTATTTTATTCATTTTTTCCATATTCAGTTTTATGAGTATTTTCAATTTAGCATTAATTACTTATTGTATTTCTCATCACATTGTTTATTTCAAGTATATTTAATTAGTTATTATAACTGTATGACGTTCAGTCAATGTTTGTTTTTAAAACGTCAAAATTAAAAAAGGGTGAAGTAGTTGTCAACGTGAGAGTTAAGGTAATATACTTCCAAAAATAGCTGGAGACAATTGAATAATCTCTGCCCCAAATATTAAAGTAGTGGTTACTTCACAAAATGGAAAGAGACAATTGAATAATCTCCGCCCCACTTATAGGTTCCTTAGGTTTAGCTAAGGCTTCGAATATCACAGTGGAGGTCACTTTATTTTCTATTGGAATATTAAATTATAAAAGACTCTGACGTAAATCTGTCTATTAGAGTTTAAATTAAATGAAAAGTCACAGAATGACTCTCAATATTTTGGGGTCCTCTGTAATTTCAAAACACAACAAACTCGCTTCAGAACTTCTGTAACTTCAAAAACACAATAAATAACTAATTTTGATTATTAATCAAATCTACTCAAAAACAATTTATCAAAACTAACTAATATGAACTACAAAAGTTGCTAGATAACTAATTAAATATTCAAATTACTAAAAAAAAAGTTTAAATGTAAAATTTAATAAAATAAATTTCTTTAATTTGAAACTTCTTAAGTGCTTTTATTTATTTATAAATACTTCTAAAATAAAAATTATTCAAATAAAAACAAAAACAAACTTTAAATCAAATTTGTTTGAAATTTAAGACTTCCATCAAATTTTGTGAAAACAACTTAACTTTACATAACCTAATTGTATAAAGTTATTAACTTTTTACTTAACAATTACCATTATCAAAAAAGTCTGACTAGACATGAATCACAAAATCAACTCTACGTGTCATTTTTCAAGGTCCATTTTCATTATTTTCTTCTTTCTTTTGTATGTCATTCAAACATTTTCTATTAAAAATATTATTATATAAGTACAGTATTGGATAAAATTATTTGTACATTGAATTAAAAAATTGAATGGGATTTAAAATGGTAGAAAAACGATTTGATTGAAGAGGAAACAATTTTACTAGACTATTACGCTAAAAGTATAAATAAGTAAAAAAAACTATTCTGTGCATTAACAGTTAATTTTAACTGTTTCCATTATTTTATTCAATACTGTTTGTATATTGAAAAAGAACGTATCTCTTAAAAAAAAACGAAAAAAATTAATGGAAATTAAATATAAAAATACTTTTGCCAAAATTATACAACAAATGTTGCAGTTCTTAATTTAAAATAAATATTATGATAATGCGGTCCAGACATGTTGATGTTCCATTCTTTTCAATTTTTTTAAATTCATTTTATAAAAGTTTTTTTTTTTTTAATTGAAATAAAATTAAGATTATATTTAAACAAATTAATTGAAAAATTAACAAGCTGTCAAGAATTTTTTTTTTTTTTTTTACTGAAAAATGCAATTGATCCAGTTCAAGGGAATATGGTAAAATGAATTTATATTAAAATTTTTGAAAGTTTCTTTGCTTAAATTTAAGTTTTTTATTCCTCTGGGAAAATAAAAATTAAATTTTTAATTAAAATATCAGATGGAATTGAAAAATTATATAAATATGTTCGAAGGAATGAGCTATAATATTTTTTAATTAATTAAACAGGTTTGGTTTTATTTTTATTTTAAAAGATACTAAAATTAAATTTTTTGGTATACACTTGATTTGATATACACTTTCTATGTGCAGACTTATCAGCAAAGAAGAGACTGCTCTTTAAGATTCCATTTGCTTAAAGAGAAGAAAATTTTTAATTAGAATCAATTATATTTTAAGAAGATTTTTTAAAGATTTTATTAATTTATTTTTTGGTTGGTTTATTCTAGCCGAAGAGAATAAGTAATGCAGATTTGTGCGAACTAACAAACGAAGAACCTATGGTGTAGCAAATTACCAGAAAAAAATCGAGGTAGATTGGCCGTGCACTAAGGAAAAATGAGGAATGTATAACAAGAATGACTCTAGTCTGGAATCTTCTAGACAGATATAGGTCAAGAGACCCATACCCAGGAAAACATGGAGAAGAACGTTGCTGGATGAATTAAATAGACTCGAAATATCCTCGAATGAAATAGTAGAAAAAAAATGAGATTTGAAGTTAATGGAGATTTAAAATTGAAGTTCTATGCTCCCTAGTAGTATTTGTAACGCTTCTTGGACAAGTATATATTATGTCCACTAAATTTTCAAAATTATATTAGTGATAACTGCCTTATCTTAAAAACTCTTATACCAAATTTCAATATGACCATAGTAAAGCTTAAATCCCCAGAAGGTCATTTTAAGCAACAAAAAGTCCTTGAAAACACCAGTCATCCTTTTCAATTTGGTTCCGGTTATTGAGTTCCGAAATATATAATATGAGGAAAAATTTAACTTCTTTGTTTATTTTGAAATAATATTTTTGTAATCTTCAGATCCAAAAGCATCCCCATCTCAATAACTGAACAATAAAACAGGAAGTCCGACAAATGCTCGACTCTATTCTATAGGATTGGTAAAGTGACATTACAATTTAAAAAAGGTTTTAGAAAAACCCAAATTATATTTTCATATTATCCTCCCAATTTCTTCCCTTTTTCTATAAAACCCCCGCTTTCTGATCTCTATTCACAAGTTTTTTGTTTAATGGTTTGATTTAAAAAGTAAAATAAAGGTCAAATTTTTAGTTTAAAATTCGACAATGTTCTGCTGAAAGAAAGATCATACAGTTTTTCTTGGCGTTTTTGGATGTTTTCCACCTACCCTCATAAAAACCCTCGAAAAATAGGGTTTATAATTCATTAAAATTAAAACAAGTAAGAACTTCTAAGAGTTTCTCTGAAAAAAAGTCTTCCACATTAAAATTCCAGGTGTTGAAGGTCCTTTCAAAAAGGTACTTCATTTCTACCAGTTCTAACATTTTATCGTCTTGTTTCCAATAACAACCACTTGCGACGATTTTTTCTTCATAAAATTTTTATCAAAAAATGGGCAACGCATTCAAGAGATCTTCCAAGTACTTATAAAGATATTTTACAATAGAACTCCTTAAAAGACTAACAATTTGCTTAGAACAATATGGAAATGTTAAATGTTAATTTAAATGTTAAATATTTGGCTTTTGAAAAATAAATATTTTTGTATAATAAGATATAAAACATTAAAGTATCAAATAGCAAAAATATGTTTAAGTTTTAAAAAAATGGGGGATATGAAATAGAAAAGCAAAAAAAACCTTAGAAAAAATTCTTTAAATCACTTCATGTAAGCCTAAAGCAATAAACAACACACAATGAATAAAAAAAATAGGATATTTATTTTTTAATATTTTGTTTGTTTTTAAAATGAAACATTTCGACTTCATAAAGGACGAGAATAAATATGAACCATAAACAAAAAATAAATAAATAAAAGGGATATATGTAAAAATTGCAAAAAATAATAATAGCAAAAAATTGAGTAGATTCGTAAATCCTTTTAAATGGTTTTATTTCAAGTTAAACTGATGTTTTATTGTATTCTATACTCTTCCATCTACTGTTGAACTTTATAATATGAAAACTTATAACTTTTGAAACTTTAGATAATCCCCTTATGTTGTTTACACGTGAATAGCATTTATTTGTTCACCTATAAAGAACTCATCAAACATGAAATTTTAAAAAAAAGTAGGTATTCGTAAACTGTTTCTCCTGAACGTATTACTTGAAAATCTAAGTCAAGGATAGTGCCTTGGTATTTCAAATAATACCTTCGCAGTGCTCAACAGACCGTAAACTATTATTCAGCTGTTTGAACTACAAATTTAAATAGTTTTTACATATCCGATGCTGATGGAAATTATAGTATTTCTCAAAGAAATAGATCTATTTTTCATATTCTAATAAATCATCACTGCACATTTGACTCAACTATGTTTGTACACACTTGACTTCAGCCAAAATCGAGCGAGCACCTGCAATAATACAGTTAATGCTTCCATTCGAAGCTTTAAGCATGGAACTAGGTATGTAAGATATGAAATTCGTTATAATTTATCAATTAGAAGTTTTCCTTTAGAAATGATTGATTAGGGTTCAAAATGTTGACTACAATACAAATGACTAAAGCTAACGCCCCATAATCTACTTAAGACAAAATCCCCGCTTATATTACAGGTAGTGTTAAAGCACGCCTACTATGAAACATAAAATCCGTCCTAGTGGTTCCTTAGTAGTAGTGCTAGACCATTCCTAGACCACACCATTCCTAGACCAGGAAATGACAAATTAATTTTTGTTTTTGATTTTTTTGTTTTGATGTAGTACTGTAGAACTGATAAGAGAAGACCATTCCTAGACCAGGAAATAACAAATTAATTTTTGTTTTTGATTTTTTTGTTTTGATGTAGTACTGTAGAACTGATAAGAGAGAATTATAAAAAAATCAAAAACAAAAAAATTAAAAACAAAAAATATTAAAAACAAAAAATATTAAAAACAAAAAATATTAAAAACAAAAAATATTAAAAACAAAAAAATCAAAAACAAAAAAAATTAAAAACAAAATACTGATAAGAAATGAATAAAAACAAAAAGAAAAAAGAGCAGAAACAAAAAAAATTTTTATTTTGAGAAAAAAAAAAAAATATCAAGTAATTTAATTTAAATCACACTTATATAAAGTAATTTAATTTAAATCACACTTATATAAAAATTCAACTGACGTCAGAGGAGATTCTGTCGATTTAAAATAATTTTTTGTCCCAAATCTAAATAAAATTAGGGATTCCTATAGTTAAAATATATAAAAAAGAGAACAAGGAAATGACAAATTAATTTTTGTTTTTGATTTTTTTGTTTTGATGTAGTACTGTAGAACTGATAAGAGAAGACCATTCCTAGACCAGGAAATGACAAATTAATTTTTGTTTTTGATTTTTTTGTTTTGATGTAGTACTGTAGAACTGATAAGAGAGAATTATAAAAAAATCAAAAACAAAAAAATTAAAAACAAAAAATATTAAAAACAAAAAATATTAAAAACAAAAAATATTAAAAACAAAAAATATTAAAAACAAAAAAATCAAAAACAAAAAAAATTAAAAACAAAATACTGATAAGAAATGAATAAAAACAAAAAGAAAAAAGAGCAGAAACAAAAAAAATTTTTATTTTGAGAAAAAAAAAAAAATATCAAGTAATTTAATTTAAATCACACTTATATAAAGTAATTTAATTTAAATCACACTTATATAAAAATTCAACTGACGTCAGAGGAGATTCTGTCGATTTAAAATAATTTTTTGTCCCAAATCTAAATAAAATTAGGGATTCCTATAGTTAAAATATATAAAAAAGAGAACAATAAGAGAATAATAACTAGTCTTTAATTTGTAAATGAGTAAAACTATGAAAATAACAAACATTTGCAAAATCTTCTGTGGATAAGAGTGTCGGGGTATGTAAAAGGTATTAAGTAAGTTAATTAATAAAATATTATCTTTAGGTTCGATCCAGGTTTAAAGCTCTTATCCAGAGAAGATTTTTATTTATTTTTTTCTTATAAAAGAAGGTTTGAAAATATAAGCAATGACATAATCTTATTAGACCATTCCTAGACCACACGATTCCTAGACCAGGAAATGACAAATTAATTTTTGTTTTTGATTTTTTTGTTTTGATGTAGTCTGTAGAACTGATAAGAGAGAATTATAAAAAAAAAAAAAAAAAAAAAAAAATAACAAACATTTGCAAAATCTTCTGTGGATAAGAGTGTCGGTTATCAGTACTTCCAGACTCAATCTTTGTTTAATTAAAACTACCTACGCAATTGAAAATTCAAATAAAAAGGGTGCAATTTGAAATTTATTATTCAGTTTTCCAACATTTCTCGTAAGGTTTTAAGGTTTAAAAATAATAAAAAATAACATGGAGCATCATCGGACTCATCATCAACCAATTGAAATTATAGAGGACATAATTCTGGAACCGATGTCTCCGAGTGAATTAGATTATGCTTTACCAAGTACGAGCAGAGGTCGCAACAACAACAACAACAACAACAGCAACAACTACAACAAAAGCAAGCAGATTAATAAAGGATATAAAAGAAAGGCTGAAGATAGCGTAGAGGATATTTTAGATGGATTTAATGAAAAAGTCATCAAGCACAATATACTCAAGAAGGCCTTAAAAGTAACAGAGATAATATTAGGACAATATTATCATATTTCAAAAATTCATAAGAAAAAGACGGTGTATGGTGAAAGAATAATGTTGGAGTTCCAGAACACCGTCTTCTTCATGCCGGAATACATGATAAATTTTTTAACAGAACAGCAAATGGAAAAATTGAATCAACAAGGTGATATTTTCATGATTTGCCATCAAAAAGGCAAATATCAAATAGTGCGAGATGAGGTTCAATCCCAAGAAAAATTAGCACTTAACCAATAAAAAAATTAATTATAATAATAATAATAATAATAATAAAAAAAAAAATGAGTTATTATTTAAAATTTTTTTTTCATTTTCAAATATTTTAATTTGAAATAATAGAATGACTAATAAAAAAAAAAAAAAACCCCTAAAATAATGAGTTATTATTTAAATTTTTTTTCATTTTCAGATATTTTAATTTGAAATAATAGAATCAGCATAAGAGAGCCTTAAAAGTAACAGAGATAATATTAGGACAATATTATCATATTTCAAAAATTCATAAGAAAAAGACGGTGTATGGTGAAAGAATAATGTTGGAGTTCCAGAACACCGTCTTCTTCATGCCGGAATACATGATAAATTTTTTAACAGAACAGCAAATGGAAAAATTGAATCAACAAGGTGATATTTTCATGATTTGCCATCAAAAAGGCAAATATCAAATAGTGCGAGATGAGGTTCAATCCCAAGAAAAATTAGCACTTAACCAATAAAAAAATTAATTATAATAATAATAATAATAATAATAAAAAAAAAAAAAAAAAAAAAAAATGAGTTATTATTTAAAATTTTTTTTCATTTTCAAATATTTTAATTTGAAATAATAGAATGACTAATAAAAAAAAAAAAAAACCCCTAAAATAATGAGTTATTATTTAAATTTTTTTTCATTTTCAGATATTTTAATTTGAAATAATAGAATCAGCATAAGAGATTCTATTATATATTTCATTTATCTCAAAGTTTTAGATAATTTAAATGTGTAACCACAAATTATATTTTTCAAGCTTTTTAAAAATTAAAAACAAAATAATTGAAATTTAATTAGTTCTAATAAACTTGTTCACAGTTAAATACGTACTTAGTAAAATAAAATATGAGTGACATAGCAAAAATTATTTTAAGAAAGCATATACGGCTTTCTTTTAAAAATGAAGAAAACGTGAGTGAAGATAATTCAAAGAAACATATACTAGAGATATTAAAAGATCTATTATATTTGAATAAAGTATTATATGAAAATAAAACATTAAATAATGGAACTAAATTATGCATAAGTACAGTGATTTCCCATTTGGAATCACTTAAATGTAAAATAAAATATCAATTACAAAAAAAAGAAAATAGTGAATTAGAATGGAAAAACCTAGCATCAGCATTCCAAAACAGAATACAAACTGGTGTAATAACAAATATTGATGATATAGATCCAAAAATATTTCTTAATAAGTGTAAAAAAATAATAATAAATAAAATAAATGAACTATTATTAACATATAATGCATTAAAAGTGCATTTGACATTTTGTGGTGAATTTATATTACCAAATTTTAATGATAATAAGGAAAGTGTTTACGATTTAAAATATTTAACCACAGAAAATTCGATTGTGTTTAAAGGAGAAAGTGATAATTGGTGTGAAAAAATAATTAATGAACTTTTAACCAAATTTGAAGATTTTCAAGAAAAAGGAAGTGGTTGGGCCTTGTCATCTATAATAAATTTAACAATTAATATAAATTCATATAATCCATTTGTGTCAGGTTCATCATATATAGAGTTACCTGAATCTATTAAAAACAAAAAAGCATGTATTAATATAAAAAATAAAGACAATGCATGTTTCGCTTGGAGCATAATGGCTGCTCTAAATCCAACTACTAATCATTCTGATCGTGTTTCCAGCTATCAAAATTATGAACATGTATTAAATTTTAATGGAATTAGTTTTCCAGTTTTAATTAGTGATATTCCAAAATTTGAAAAATTAAATCAAATTTCAGTAAACGTTTTCGGATTAGAACTTGTTAAAAATAATGAATTTAAAGTAATACCTTTTTATCATACAAAAGAAAAAAAACAACATCATGCTAATCTTTTATTAATACAAAATTTGTATGAAAAAAGGGAAAAAATTAATATGTACTGTGAAAATAATAATAATAAAAACATTAAATATCATTATGTGTTAATTAAAAATCTATCAAAATTGCTTTCATATGATATTAATAAAGAAGGACATAAAAAATATTTTTGTGATAGATGTTTAAACTATTTTTCAACAATAGAAAAATTAAATAATCACGCTTTTTACTGTAATAAAATTAACAAATCTGCAATTACATTGCCAGATCAAAAAAATAATATTTTAAAATTTAAAAACTTTAAAAATAAAATTATGATACCATGTATTATATATGCAGATATTGAATGCATTTTAAAGAAAACAAATAATAATAATAATAATAATAATAGTTTTCAAGACCATGAACCGGCCTCTATTGGATATTATATAAAATCAAATTATATAAAAAGCACAACATATCGTTTTTCACGAGGTGTAAATTGTATTGAGTGGTTTTTAAATGATCTTAAGGAAATTGCTTGTTTATTGGAAACAGATCTAAAATCACCAAGATCAATGAAAACTTTAACAGCAGAACAGCGCAATCAATTTCAAAAAGCTGAAACTTGTTTCATTTGCGAGGAGCCCTTTACAGAAGATAATATTAAATGTAGAGATCATGATCATTTAAATGGCGAGTATCGCGGAGCTGCACATAGTTATTGTAATATAAATTATAAGAATTCATTTGATATTCCTGTAATATTTCATAATCTAAGTGGTTATGATTCTCATTTTATTATAAAAGAATTAAATTCCATTATAACAGGTAAAATAGATTTACTTCCTATAAATAAGGAAAAATATATTAGTTTCACAAAATACATTGAAAATAGCAATATAAAATTTAGGTTTATAGATTCATTCAAATTTCTAGGAAGTAGTTTAGACAATTTATCAAAAAATTTGAAAGAATTTCCAAACTTAAAAAATCAATTTAAAAATTTAACTCAAAACCAATATTTATTGCTTAGCAAAAAAGGAGTTTACCCTTACGATTATATTGATGATCATAAAAAATTTTTAATTTCGTCATTACCTGAAAAACATTTTTTTTATAATGAATTAAATAAATGTGATATTAGTGATGAAGATTATAGTCACGCTCAAAAAATTTGGTCTGAATTTAATATACAAAATTTGGGTGAGTATTCTGATTTGTACTTAAAAACAGATGTTTTATTGCTAGTAGATATTTTTGAAAAATTTAGAGCATTTTGTATGGAAACATACAATTTAGACCCAGCACATTATTTTACTTTACCGGGATTTTCATGGGATGCTATGCTTAAGCATACCAAAGTGAACTTTGAACTGCTAACCGATGTGGATATGTTATTATTTATAGAAAATGGAATAAGAGGAGGTTTAACTCAAGTTACCAAACGCTATTCAAAAGCGAATAATAAATACATGAATAATTTTGATAGTTCACAACCATCTAAACATATTATGTATTTTGATATAAATAATCAATATGGTTGGGCTATGAGTCAATACTTACCTTTAAAAAATTTCAAGTGGGTAACTGACATTAGTAAATATGGTGATGAAAATTTTATATTAAATATTTCAGATGAGAATGATATTGGTTATATTTTTGAAGTAGATATAAAATACCCTGAAGATCTTCATGATCTGCATAAAGATCTTCCTTTTTGCCCCGAACATTGTTTAACAATATCTAAAGAAAAAAAATTGTTAACAACTTTAGCTGATAAAGAGAGGTATGTTATTCATTATAGAAATTTAAAATTAGCTCTAAAAAATGGTCTTAAAATAACAAAAATTCATAGAATCTTGGAATTTACACAAACACCTTTTCTAAGATCATATATTGAGTTAAATACTAAATTACGTACTCAAGCAAAAGATGCTTTTTCTATAGAGCTCTTTAAATTAATGAATAATGCAATATTTGGAAAGACCATTGAAAATGTTAGAAAACGCCGCAATATAAAATTAAAAACCTATTGGCATGGTCGTTATGGTGCTAATGCACTAATTGCATCTCCATATTTTAAAAGCTCTAACATATTTCATGAAAATCTGGTTGCTATAGAGTTATATCAAAGTGAAATAATTTTTAATAAACCTCTTTATGTAGGCATGGCAATATTAGACATAGCAAAAATATCAATTTATGAATTTTTTTATAGTTATATAAAAAAACTTTTGCAACATAATTGTAATCTATTATATACAGATACTGATAGCCTTATATTAGAAATTGTTAATACAGATATATATAGTGTTATAAAACAAGATTGTCATGAACGTTTTGATACTAGTGATTATCCCATAGATAATAAGTGGGAAATTCCTCTAGTAAATAAAAAAGTTATAGGTTTAATGAAAGATGAATTATGTGGTAAAAATATTTTAGAATTTGTAGGCTTAAGATCTAAAATGTATGCTTTAAAAATAGAAAATAAAGAAGAAGAGCAAACTATAAAAAAAATTAAAGGTATAAAAAAGGCTGTAGTAAGTAAGGAAATAAAATTTGATGATTATAAACAATGTTTACATAATAATAATAAAAGCAAAATTATATCACAAAATTTAATTTTAAGTAAAAATCATAATGTTAGTACTATAAGACAGAAAAAAGTAGCATTAATTTCTAATGATGATAAGAGATTTTTGATTAATAATTCTTATGAGACTCTACCTTGGGGTCATTATAGTTTAAATAATGTTCTATAATCATATTATATTTAACATTGTATTTATATTACTATTTCTTAATTAAAGTAAAAAAGTTAAATAAAGTGTTTTTTTTTTTATAAGTAAGGATTATTAAAATCATGAATAACAAATTCCAAAACTGAAAATAAAACACTTCACTTTTATTTACATAATTTTTATTGTTTTCATTCGTTTTAAAAAAAGTTTTTACAATTTATAAATTTTGCTTTATAATAGATATTACATACGACGACAACAGTTTGAATTTTTTTTTTTTTTTTTTTGTTGTCGTCTTTGCAATATGAAATTGAACAAGATGCAAATCTCCTATGACAGTGGACAGCAATTACTCCTTCCATCTTTTCCCTTTCCATCCTTTCCACTATAAACACTTGAAGATGATGATGATTTTACACATGATATGGTGCATGACGCAGATGTAGTTGATTTGGATGGACTTTTATATGATTCTTTCTTTTCCATTTTTTTTTTTTTTTTTTAGTTTTATTTAGTGCTCACTATCGAATAAACTTTTTCGATTAATATTATTTTAAAATTTGATAGAGTATATATATGAATAAAATGTTTATATCAGCCTTTTTATTAAATAAACATTCTGAAGAGCACAATATCCATTATGATTGAATGTGCATTTTTTGTATTGATTTTGATAAAGTTTTTTTAATTTTTGTAAACTTGTTGATACTTGTTCATCTAAGTTTACAATTTTATTTTTTTTGAGCAGTTTTTGAATTATTTCTTGTTTTTCGTTTCCTTTAACATAAATAGTAGTTTTATAATTCGTAAATGGTTTTAAAAAATTTATTATATTGCAAAAATTAGTTGATCCATCGTTCCAAAGAAATCCATGATGATTTTTTGTTAACCACTCATTTTGTTTTTTTGCATTATTATTTAAAATTTGATATCCATATGGCGCTTTAATAATAAAATGATGAATTTCGCAGTTTGACGTTAAAAATGCTATTTCCTTTATAATAAATTTGTTTTGATTATCTCGAAAACCTTGAATATCAATAATTACATAATCCATTTCTTTTAAACTGAGTTTGTTGGTGCTGTTGTTGTTGTTGTTGTTGATTTAAAATATTCAGTTTGCAAATAAACGTATAGTTTGTATAGTAAATAGCAACTACAATGTAGAATTATCATAAAAAAAATTCCACCAATAAATGGTGGTATATCAAATATGCAACAGGATTGTGGTTCAACTGAATTCGAGCTCATTTAAAGAATTTTATTGACGTCACCTGTTAATGGTTTGAACTCTACTAAACGATCGTGCAAAATAAGACAATAGGCTGTAGTATTATCTGGAATTTTTTTTAAAGTTTTAAATTCAATTTTTACATCAACCGGCCCCATTTTAAGATTTTCATTTTGATGACGAGTATCAATTACAAATATTGGTGACAAATTTTTATAATTATCATATGAAACTAAAGGTTCTCTGATAGGGTAATTATAATAAAAACTTCTGAAATCTGAATAATTTTCATATGCTAAAGCATAACGGTTTTTTTCAAAATCTAAATTCATATCTTCATATGGATATACTTCAGAATTTAAATATACTTTAATATTACTGATATCGCAATGATTAAATGTTGAAGAATCTTTATCCAATTTATTTTGTTTATCCGTTTGCAGAGCAAAAATAATAAAACGTGGTTTTTCTATCTGTGACGTTGTTTTAACATTCCAAATATGATGATCAGTTGCTGATGGTAATGTTGGATACTCGTGCAATTCCCAATTTCTAAAAGGAATTTTCATAACAGAACCATTGTCAATAGTTTTGAATAAATTTAATTTAAGATTATCAGCTAAATTGATATGTTGAACTTTCCAGCATAGTTTTGTAATAACAATTTTTGGTTTTTCATTAAGATCAGTACATAACATTGAATTATCATTAGAACGAGAGCGGTATAATATTAATTCATGTTTAGCATTTGGAATAATATTATTATAATCTTCGGCAAATCCAAGTAATTTTTTTAATGGCATACAAAAATTGAAATAAAGCCCATTCATTTTAATAGGGGCGTCGGGTGACCAGCTTCCATTATATAAAGCTTGACTTTCATTTTTATTAAGTGAAATATAATTTTTTAGCGTTGAAGTAATTCCAACATTACGGTTATGGTCTATTTCCTTTCCATTAAGCTCATAATGTATTTCATCAAATAAAAATGCTAAAGCATTATTAACAAGTTTAGTTTTTGAAACAGCGGTTCCATCATGTTTTCCTATATAACCTTCAACATAGATTAGACTTGTTGATGGTAATATATTCAAATTTTGATTTTGAATTTGTATTCGTATAATATCACTTAATCCAAATGAGTTTAAAAATGGTGAATATGAATACCATTGTGAACTAGTTATAGTTTCATCAAATATAGGATCTTTAAAGAGTTCCATTTTAATTTACTTTCAATAGATAACCAATAGATTTTAAATATTCTTTATTTTTTAATGATAAAGGTTTTTTGTAATTAAAACGTTGACTACCTTCTCCTTTGACTTGCTTTGTAGGATTAAGTTGAGCTATATTACTTTTTAAATTTATATTTGATTGATGATTTTGATTAAATACTATCATTTTGAGGCTTCAAATGTAACCTAACTGTTATTGTTTCTCCACGAAAGTTAATTAAATTACCGTCCTGATCAAGCAGTTTTATGGTAATAGAACTTATCTGATTTATAGTCACTGGTAAATAAATGACATTTCGTGGAACCTCTACTATTTTATAGCCAGGACTGACATTAATTGAGAATTCATGTAAAATGTGAGCTTCCTTTTCATTAATATAAGTACCAGAAATAATATTGCATTCCAATCTGACTATGTTTATTTTATTAATATCAACAAAAAGATCAGAAGTATGCCATTTGTTTAGTAATAATCTTTTTTTGCTAAAACCTAATAATCCTCCTATAGTATTTTCTTGTTCAAAATCAATTTCTTTATCAGCAAAAATTTCACATTTTAGTGTATTATTATTTGCTCTTATAATTAATTTTTCTTTATCTGTTTTAGAGATTTCTAATGCTTTTCTAAGAAATGCTTCAATATCTTCAATTTCATATGAACCTGTTGGAATTATAATAGATTTATTATCAATAATAAATCTATTGTTATCTTCATCTATATTTGGTATTGAATTGTATGTCTGGAAATCTACCAAACCGCAGGTATATTCTTTTCCTCTCAAATCTATTGGAGGAAAATAATTGGATGTTAATATGGAAGAATTTCCATTTAAAGTTAATGTTATTGACATGTCTGTAATTGTTGATGTAATGATATGTTTCAGAAGAAGATTCGGTTTTTATACATTTTTATAAATTTAATATGATATATCTTAGATACATCATTTAAATTTTAAGTACCTAATATAAAACTAAAACAAGAAAACAAAAACAAAAACAAAACAATTCTTATCATAAAAAAAATTTTGCTTAAAAAAGAAAAGAAATTAAAAAAATTTTTTTATATTATATCAACCACGCCTACGCAGACTTAAAAATTAAAAATGTATAGAGTGAAAATGACGTAAGGGAATTCCTTTAAGTGAAATATTTATGTAATAATGATACAAGAAATTATGTTATTAAATATAAAGAGAGAAAAAAACCTTGAACTTAAAATAAAATTAATAATGTAGGTCAGTTTTAATAAAAACGTTTTTAAATAATAGAAAGACCAATTTTTTTTTTTACATTATGCTTTATTTACTGATAATTTTTTTGTTTTAACAATATGAAATAAAAATTCTAAGCATAAATGACCACAATTATAGGAGTTAAAATTTTGATATTTATTATAATTATACACTAGTTTACTCCCTAAATATTTTATTACTTCAATAGGTGGTCTTAAATTTCCAAAACTATCAAAATATTGTACAATTTGAGGAGTTTTGTAATAAGCTACCCAATGTGTTCCATTTCCAAGAGAATTATCTAAATTTATTATACCACATTCATATTTCCAAGGTTTATCTTCTGGTAATTTATCTCTCATAAAAACTCCACGGAAATGTTTTAAATATTTTACTCCGAATTCTTCTAAATCGTAATTGTAAAGTGCTCTTTTGGGTAGCTCATTTAATGGTTTTTTGGATTTAGAAACAAACCTAAACCTTTTTTATATGGTTTTAAATGTAATCCATTTCCTCCTTTTAACATTAATGCTTCCATTGTTTTATTATGACGTTCACTTTCTTGTAATTGTTTACGAGCACTTTTAGCATCATTTACAGCCTTTGCTATACCCGCAACACCACCAGAAAGAGCTCCAATAGCTGATAAACCTGCAAATATTGGAATTAAAGGTAAAACTCCTCCAATTTTTGGTACAGGAATTATTCGAGGAATATTAATTGTGTTTTTCTTTTGTCCTTTAGAAAAATTTTTAGCTGCATGTAAAGCAGTTTTTATAATACTCTTATTATTCATCGGTTTCTTTATAGACTTGATAGCCATTTTAGCTTCCTTTATAACATTTTTTAAAGGTTTTTTTCTTTGAATTTTTTTTTTTTTTGTTTTCTTTTTTAAACCCATGCCTAGATTAACTTTTGCTTTCATTGTATTTGTTACTAGATATGAATTTAAGCGTTCACCCAAACTTGAATCTTTAGCTTTAACTCTTTGCCAAGCTTTTTCTGCTAGTATTTTATCAGCTATATGACGTTCATTTTGATCAGAAGTTTGAGAATATGCTATATCATGTTCCCGACAAGCTTCATCTAAACTGTTAATTCCTTTATCACCACGAGCTAATCGTTTTGATAATTTTGTTCCTGGTCCACAATAATTATAACCTGGCAAATGAGCTTCAAATGGTAATTTATTAATTAATGAATTAACGATTCCTCTTCCTTTAACAACTTTTTTATTACTGATAGGATATTTATTAACGGCAGACATAATATGAAGTTTAGTTTAAGAAAGTTAGTCATGCACTGATTATCTCATAAATCCCATCACTGATATTTAAAAGAAAGATTTAGGTACAGAAATGAAATTTATAAAAGTAGATAAAGCAGTTAAAGTTAAAAATTTTGATCAAAAATTAAAATTAAAGAAAAATAAAAAACATGGTGAACGTTTTCCAGATAGTATAAGAGGATTAATAGTGGGACCATCAAATTGTGGTAAAACCAATGTTATGATAAGTATGCTTTTGGATCCTAAAGGTCTTAAATTTCAAAATATTTATATTTACTCGAAATCGTTACATCAACCAAAATATGAATACTTAAAGAAATTAATAAAACCAATAAAAGGAATGGGATATAATGAATTTTCAAATAACGTTGATGTAATTGAACCATCAGCATCACATCCAAACTCAATCTTTATTTTTGATGATGTAGCTTGTGAAAAACAAGATAACATAAGAGCTTATTTTTGTATGGGACGTCATCAAGGAATAGATAGCTTTTATTTATGTCAATCCTATACCAGAATTCCAAAACATTTAGTTAGAGATAATGCAAACTTTTTAATTATATTCAAACAAGATGATTTAAATTTAAAGCATATATATAATGATCATGTAAATTCTGATATGAGTTATAATGATTTTAAAAATTTAAGTGCATGCTGCTGGAATGATAATTATGGTTTTCTATTAATTGATAAAGATAGCAATTTAAATAATGGGCGTTATAGGAAAAATTTTGATGCATTTGCTAAATTTAGTTAATAGGGAGATTCATCAGATCAGCAGTTATCAGTTAGCAGTTGACAGTTAGTTGTTAGCAGTTAGCAGTTACCAGTTACCAGTTATCAATGAACAGCTATCAGTTAGCAGTTGACAGTTAGTTGTTAGCAGTTAGCAGTTACCAGTTATCAAAAATGTGGAAAGAATTTAGTTTCAATGGAAATTACAAATGGATTAATATAATTTCAAAATTAGTTCACCAATACAATAACACTAAACATCGTACTATTAAAAAAAAATCCAGCAGATGTAAACAGAAAAAATGCTAATGAATTGTTAACAACTGTTTATAATCACATTAAAATTTCTCCGCCAGCTAAATTTAAAATTGGTGACTCAGTACGTATAAGCAAGTATAAACATGTTTTTGAAAAAGGTTACACCCCAAATTGGACAACGGAAGTATTTAAGATAAGAAAAGTTCAAATTACTAACCCTGTCACATATTTATTGGAAGATTATCAAGGTCAACCAATACAAGGAAGCTTTTATGAATATGAATTATTAAAAACTGAAAAATCACAAGTATTTTTAATAGAAAAAATTCTCAAAATTAAAGATAATAAAATATTTGTTAAATGGTTAGGATTTCCTTCCAATCATAACTCATGGATAAATAAAAAAGATTTATTATAAAAGAAATAAATATGTTTTATTATTATTTAATATTTATTACAATTTTCAATTTTATTTTATAAATTATGAAATTTCCATTTGATAGGATGATTTTTGTTTTAGTGATTGTAAATCAAGTAAAGTGTAATCAGATTTATAATCAGTATCTATCATGGGAACAGTTTCAATTTCTCCATTGCTTAAAATTCTTTCTGCTTGTATTTCCCGATATTCAAAACAGCGAATTTTAAGTGATTTCTTTACAAAATTGCTATCATATTCACATCTTACATGAATGTCTTTATTTTCAGCATATTGTAGTTGAAAATGTCTATAAAATATATGATCACTGTTTATTATTCCACCAATATTACGTTCCTTTAAGATTAATTCTTGCCTAAAAGCTTCAATAGCGTCCTCTATAGCTACATATTGCGGTACTGAATCGGCTTTATCTTTTAGAAATTGATCATTTTCTAGAAATTGATCATTTTCTAGAAAAGCAGTTGTTGATATAATTGATGTTTCTGTTGTTGTTGTTGTTGCTGTTGTTTTGCTTAATTCCGGTGAAATTACATATTTTAATAATTGTACTGATAAATTTACTTTTACTGTTTCATTATTTGGAAGCAATATATTAAAATATGTGCTTCCAAAAGCTGACTCATCTAATCTAATATTAGAAATTGGAATAGAATTTGTCTGAGTAAGAATTAATAAACTGAATATTAATAATAAAAAAAATTTCATGATAAGTAATATGATATATGATGTATCTTCCTTGAAAGTTATTGAAATAATATTTTTTTAAAATTAAAACCATTGATTATATATAATCTTATTTTCTTTTTTAGTTTCAGTTTTATCTTCTGGAACCTTCTCTATTATTTCATTTTTAATTTCAGTTTTATTATCTTGAAAATTCTCTATTTCTTTTATATATTGATGATGATTTTTTCTCCAATGATCTCTTATATGTTTTTTCTTGATTTTTTCTATTAATGAATATATAAATAAAAGAGTATCTATATAACCATCTTTTTCTTTTCCATAAGACGAAAATTCAATATAATCAAAATTTTCGTTATATATTGATATTAGTTCTGTTTTAAAAGCTTTTAACTTATTATATTTAGATTTATTATATTCATCGTTATAAAATTGTTCTAGAGATTGTAAATATTCAATTGCATCATCAAAACGTTTTCTCAACAAACTTCTAGCGTCTTCCTCATTTGTGTTATATGTTATTGTAGATAATGAATCTAAAGAGCTTTTTGATGATCTTGGTTCTGTAGTTTTTCTATTCTCATTATATAGTAAATCATCAATACTTTTTTCAATCAATTCCCAATCATCTTCTTCAGCAAATGGGCAATCTTGATTAAAATGATTAGGCATTTGTCGGTTTTTCTTTATGGAATTTCTTATTTTACCGATGATAGAAATATCTCCACCATATACTTCAATTTTTATATGTTGCCAATCGAAAGGAGATAACTCAAATTTGTTTGTAAAAGATTCACCATTTCGAATTTTAAATAAACAAACTCTTTCTCCCCCCTCTGGAGTTATATAAATCTCTAAAAGTTCATGAAATAATTTCCAGTGAGTTATTTTAATTGAAGTCCATTTCTGACCACAAATACAATACTTATGACCATGTAAAATGTTATCTACCCAAAACATTTTGTTGATGTTGTTACTCAAAGTTTTATAAGATTATGTCATTGCTTATATTTTCAAACCTTCTTTTATAAGAAAAAAATAAATAAAAATCTTCTCTGGATAAGAGCTTTAAACCTGGATCGAACCTAAAGATAATATTTTATTAATTAACTTACTTAATACCTTTTACATACCCCGACACTCTTATCCACAGAAGATTTTGCAAATGTTTGTTATTTTCATAGTTTTACTCATTTACAAATTAAAGACTAGTTATTATTCTCTTATTGTTCTCTTTTTTATATATTTTAACTATAGGAATCCCTAATTTTATTTAGATTTGGGACAAAAAATTATTTTAAATCGACAGAATCTCCTCTGACGTCAGTTGAATTTTTATATAAGTGTGATTTAAATTAAATTACTTTATATAAGTGTGATTTAAATTAAATTACTTGATATTTTTTTTTTTTTCTCAAAATAAAAATTTTTTTTGTTTCTGCTCTTTTTTCTTTTTGTTTTTATTCATTTCTTATCAGTATTTTGTTTTTAATTTTTTTTGTTTTTGATTTTTTTGTTTTTAATATTTTTTGTTTTTAATATTTTTTGTTTTTAATATTTTTTGTTTTTAATATTTTTTGTTTTTAATTTTTTTGTTTTTGATTTTTTTATAATTCTCTCTTATCAGTTCTACAGTACTACATCAAAACAAAAAAATCAAAAACAAAAATTAATTTGTTATTTCCTGGTCTAGGAATGGTCTTCTCTTATCAGTTCTACAGTACTACATCAAAACAAAAAAATCAAAAACAAAAATTAATTTGTCATTTCCTGGTCTAGGAATGGTGTGGTCTAGGAATGGTCTAGCACTACTACTTTCCTTCAACAAGTTCAGAAACCTTTATAATTTCAACAAAAGATATTTTAATAAAACTTTTCTTATGTTCGAAAAAAAACCCTAAGGATGTAAGGGGTTAAAATACAATTTGATTTTTGATTGAATTAAGTGAGTTATTTGTTAGTGTGATAACGGTAAAAGTTTTTTATATTTATTTTTTGAATCCCTTGCATATATTTTCTAGATCCTTTTTATATATATTTTAGAGATCCTATATATTTTCGTCTAAATGGAATGCCATAAAATTTCTATATTATTCCCTTTTTTTTGCACCCTGTTATTTTATTTGATTTGTTTTTTTTTTTTACTTTCGTAATTTTCTACCACATGTTTTTATTTATTTTAACTTTTTAAATTCTGTTTTTAACTCAATTTTTTTTTTTTCAATATTGTTGTGAATGTGTTCATTTTTTTTTTGAATTCCCTCGCAATACAAATACAAATACACGAGAGTAAATGCACGCCTTGCTGTATAGTGATTTTTATGATTCTTTGATGTGAGATTTGAGTTTTTAACAACAAGAATACCAAATAAATATACGATTTTTGATCTCCTAAATCAAAAACGGATATAATATAAAAAAAAAAGGTTTTACTGTGTAACGAATCCTACCTTTTATCCTTCAAATTTATCCACGTTTCATTTTGATTTTTTTTTTTTTTGTGCCTTGAGTGAATTTTTAGACTCGATAAAAAAAAATATAAAGAATATAAAAATTGTCTATCAAAATGAAACATAAGTTACCTACCTTTTGATTTTTCAACCCATCCCCCTCCCCTGTATTCCCTAATAATATGCTGTCAAAGTTTAACTGAAGAGGTATTGGTAAAGTTGTTAAATGTATAAACAAACAAATAAATAAAAAATAAAATAAAAAGTAGGTAATGAAAAAAAACAAGGGTTTTTAAAAAAGCAAATTTTCAAAATTAAACAAAATTCCTTAAGGTTGGGTAAAGAGTGTATTAAAGAGAGAACCATATTAAAATATTTTTAATATGAGCCATATTAAGAGACTCATATTTCTTTTTGAGGCTCCTCTCAAAAATTCAAAAAGCTCATATTGTTTGGGGTCAAGGTAGACTCATACTGTAGTTTGAAGTCATGATTGCTCATACTTTAAGTAGTCACCAGTTTAGTAAAACTTGAGATTCACATAGCGAAAAAATTTAAGTACCATATGGCAACCCAATACAATTATGTGAAAAGTAATTATAAAGCTTATATAAACAGCTATCGCTTCGCATTCCAGATTGAAAATATTTCCTATAAAACTTCAAATATAGGGTTTGTCCCCACTTTGGGAGACTGTAACTCCGTAAAATGGGGTCCCCAGAAAATTGTTCCTCCTAGAAAGTAATTTTTTTCTAACCGTAATTAGAATTTCTTTTCTTACTTTGAAACTATGTAAAAAAGACTAACTGGTCGTTGAACGGAGGCAGGGATAGACTTATAGGAACTTTTATCTTCACATTTTTTGCAAAGTTTTTTGAATATGTGCTAAAAAAAAACAAAGAAAAGAGGAAACATTTGGAATCCTTTTGGGAATCTAGGATAGAGTATATAAAAAATATAAGTAGTAAAAAAAAGAAAATCCATTGGTAGTAATTCAAAAAATTGAGAAGGTCTTTTTTTAAAATCACGTAACTTTAATGCGTTTTCATGTATTTAATGTTTCAATGGTTTTCTTTTGTTTTGCTTATACCATGGATTTTGGGTTAAAAATGAAATATTGACTAAAAGCAAACATTATATTTTTATATAGGTACTATAAATTGTTTTCACCAAAAAGTTACTCAATTTTGGTTTTATTAAGGTTTCTTTAGATTTCAAAGAAATGTAGGTTTCTTTGTGAATTCTTTTTTTTATGATCTGCGAATGTATCGAGTATTTATAGTAAACCTAACATGAAAGTTTTTTTCCTGAATATTTAAACTTTTACATCCAAAGGTTTTCTTTGATTCTTTTGTAACAAATAACTGATTAATATGGTTTGATCTAGGAATTCCAGGTATGCATTTTCTATAACAACAAAGCATCAGGAAATTTTCATTTAGGTACTTCACTTCTAACTAATTTCATTGTTATAGTTCTTGTATATTTCCTATTATAATAATGTTAACTAAAATTCTGAATTAATATCTTTATGGGTGCTGATTCGAGTGGTCCGAGTTCGAGAAAAAGTGAAAAATACTCTTGCCCAGTTAACAATTTTAATAGAAATATAAACGAATAATTTAATTGAATAATGTAACTCACAGATATAGTAGAAGTACTTTCTAACACACATACAAAATTAATACAATACATAAAAAATTGATTTGTATCCATTGAATTAAAAAAGCTGGTACTTTCTAATGTATTAATTGGCAAGTGGAATTCATTAAGATCAATCCTAAATATAAAAATCCGGCAGTTGTTTTTGAAGTGCTATGGCTAACGTTCATTATGTGTTATTACTTTTAAACATCGTGCATATTATTACTAGCATCGTGTTAATAATGATGGTTTTTGATAATTTTTCCCTATTAAATTTAGCTTTAAACACAGATTAGAGTAACAAATAAATGGTAAGTGTAGGTAAGACTGTTTCCCAAAATAACTTAACTGATATGAACTTAAAGGAACGTGAGATATTATAAATAAGGAAGTGGGAAGCTTCGAAAACCACTAATTTGAACTATTCAGTATTGCTTTGGTCAGTATTCGACAATTGGAAAGATTTGGGATTCAGTTTTAGGATATTTAAGATTGCCGAATTATGGATAATATGGAAAATCGAATAGAATATACCTTTATCGAACACATATACATTGTTCTTTTTCATTCCCTACCTCTTCCTTTCTTTTCTTATATTGTCCTCGGATATGATTGGATCAGGTTATTCATTTCACTAAGTGCAGTAAGTGCATAAAAATATCGTAGAACGTAGAGGACTTATGATCTTTTGCTGTATTAAAAGGATTCTAAACGGAGGATGAAAGACGGTCGAATATAATACAGTCGATTCGAATTTTTAACCACAAATAGTGGAAATAGAGTCGAAATGCCAATTCTATTCTATTTCCAAAAAAAATGTTAAAAAAAAAAAGAAATAAAGACGATTCGACGATTAAAGACGACAGATGTTTTTTAATGAGGAAGAAGCTTAGAAGGAGGGGTGGCCATGTGGCCAGTTTTACCTTATATCTTCTTTTTGCATTCGGCTCTAAATTTTATTGGAAATAAGGTAGAATTGTCTACTTGACTTGATTTCTATTGTTTTTTGTAATTAAGGCGATTCGACTTTATTTCCAAAAACAGATAGAATTGCTAATTCCTTTTCTATCGGTAAAGGTAATCAAATTAAAGGATTTAAAATACCTTGACTTATTGATTCGAATTAATCAAAAATGAAAAGAAAGTTACTTATTTTATTTTCTAATACTAAAACGTTATTAATTTATGTTTTCTTTCATCTTTGTTCTTCAAATGAAATGAGAAAAATTATAAAAAGTATCAAAACTTTTGTTTGGTTTTCTCAATTTAAATCTTTTTAACCTTTTTATTATTTGTTATTATCTTCTCTTTCTTTTTCACTTATTTTATTTCGATCTCTTTTTAAAATGTTTTTGTTATTATTGTTATTATTATTATTCTGTGATTCAAGTATTTAAAACTTAGTATAAAAAAGAAAACGAGGAAAAGAAAATCGTTTTATACTTAAAGAAAGAGAAAAAAGAACTAAAGCGATCAGGAAGATTAAAACAATCCTTTAGGATAGAAAGAGACGAAAAATTTGAGAATGGGATTCACAAAAAGGGTACAATGTATATTTTTTTTTCATTTTAGTTCAAAGGAAATATTAAATGTTTAATTTGTTTTTTTTTGTGCCTATTGTTTTAGAAACTCACACAAGTTTAAGCAAAAATAATAAAAATGTCCTAAAACAAAAGGGAATCGGGTAAAATATAATTGTAGTTCGTACCGCAGTGGCCAAAATATTTCTTGAATATTAATTTTCGCTTCAAATACATTTACGATCCAAATATTTAAACATAATACATTATATTCAATCCACATTCCTCAAGCTTCGTTTCCCAATCCTTATCCTCAGAAGCAAAACGATTTTTAAAATCAAAACTCAAAAAACAGTAAAATTTAAAAATGATTGTTTTGTTTGATTGACGGTGCAATATGCAGAGTAAAGCCTGAAGTGATTGGTGGAGCAATATCCAGAGGAACCTCATGTAGTTTTGGGTTGCTCTCGATGTTTTCTATACATTCCCGTTTAATGCTACATTTGAAAAGACATGGCTTGATTTATTGCAATACATAGTAAAGGGGTTAAAATGATTGAAGAAGGAATACCCAGTGCAACCTCATGCAGCTTTGGATAACTATCGCTATTTCTTATGCATTGCATTTTAATACTAAAATTTAAAAAGGTGTATGGTTTGATTAATTGAAGCTGTAAAGCGGATAAAGGTGGCGTAAGTCATGAGAGAAGAAATACCCAGAGGAATCTCGATCTGCTTTCGATAGCTGTCGATGTTTCCTATTCAATCTTGTAACTGTCATCTAATTTGGCCATCGCAATTCAAAGTTAAATGATGCACTATATATTATATTAACTTGATTTTCGTAAATAATTATATTTTCCCTTTCGCTTTATTTTTCTCTTATATTATTATAATACATACACATACATATTTATTTTGAGGCAGAAAGGATAATCCAGCTTTAATACTACTCGTATATATCATTTTCAAAGTGGTACATTTAAAAAAAAAATTAGTTTTAGGATTATCCCAAGAAAAATTAAATGGAAAAAATTAAGAACTGATACTTTTTATATGCTTTGTAGTTGGTCTTTAATTTGAGTTATTATTAGTTATTTTAGATCTTGAAAATTGATGAGATTTCTTTGATTTCAAAGTGAATAATAAAAGAATTAGATTATCCGGAATTTTCTTTTAGATTTCAATTTTTTCATTCAATGAAATTAAATAAGTTGTTAAAGAACTCTTTAATGGGTTATAATATTGAAACAAATATTAGAATTTCTTTTTAAATTTCAAATTGAAAAGAAATAAAAAATATGTTGTGTCCACTACAGAGCCAACCACTATTATAGGAAAAGCGTAATTTAAAAATTATTTTTTTCATTACCTAAAGCTAGGTTTAAGATGAAATAGCTCATTATGTGTTAATAATTTCCAACAAGATTTTTGAAAGATATCAACACATACACACAAAAATATTATTATATAATTTTAGATAGATGCTATTTTTATTCAGTTTGTATTTTGCAGTGCGTCACGTCAGAACAATGTGTCAATAACAATGCTTCATCATCAGAGCGAAAATTGAAAGTTTTTTAGACATGCTAATAATATAAAAATCTGTTTAAATTCGGACATCGAAAAAATCCACAAATTTTTTTAAAATTGAATAAATTGAACTTTAAAGTTCGTCAAATCGAAAAACTTTTTATGACAAAGTTTTAAAATTTGTGTAACAACTTTCATTTAATAAATTTATCTGTATGTACTATTTTTGGCCTACGAAATATGCGGAGTAATTTTAGGTTCTCATTTTTAGTGCGAAAACAGTACATATCGCTCATCATATTTCATATAAAGCGGTTGGTAATAGTTTCAATGAGCCGAAGAATATAGGAGTGCTAGGTAATCAACATAAAATATGATAAACTTTAGAAATACTTAATTTCTTAGTAGGCAACACAAATGATTGCCTAGACAAACTCTAGTTTAAATTTACAATCTGCTTTATAGCTATGTAATTTATCATAAATGTCATCAGTGAGTTATAAGATTGATTAAAAATTATACCGTTAACCTATTAAAACTTTGTTAGCATTCGAAGTACTATTGGAAACTGCAATATTTGGTGTTGGATCAAAGTTCGGTATTTTTTATAGACTTTCTTTGGAATGAGTGGCAATTACCTTAACCCTTAGATGTAACTAGTCCTCTCCATATAGTTTTTTCTATTTCCGGAGAAAATAATGGAGCTCGTACGATTCTTTTTACTTTTCAGATTTTAAAGAGGTACAATTCTGTTTGCTCCTCTGATTTTATTTAGATCCCCTGTAGTAATTTAAAGATTTTGTTGTAAAAAAAAATGAACAGCAAGTAAGTTTGATTAGTCGATACTAATTTCTAATCAAAAATTTTAAATTTAGCAAAACAAACTTTGTAAAATCCCTTGAAAAAAATGAGCAAACAAAATATGAATTCCACGTGGATTAAATTTGTTTTCAGAAAAAAATTAAACTTAAAGCGAACAGAGCAGCAGATGCCATAATGTGTAAATATTTACAGAATAAATATCTTTAAATCATAATTCTTTTAATATTGATTATATTTTAATAATTTATATTATAACATTAATATTTTATAAATATTTTCCATTTACAAACACATTTTTATACACATTAAAATTCTCAATTTATTGACAGTTCAATTTATTTAATATAAATCTATTATATTATATATTATGAATACCTAAACCTTAGTAATATGTATATAAATATATATATTATACATATGTACATATTTAGTACTTATTATAACAGTAAAAAAAAGTTATTTATATTGTATATTTAAAATATATACAATTTATTTAAAAACCTTTAAATCCTTTCTTCTATATCAAATATTTATTTTAAAATATCATTTTTCTCCAATGGCAATACGTGAACAGACACACACTAATATATATATATAATATATATATATATATTATTGAATATTATTTAATAAATAAGCTATATTAATAAATAGTTAGAAGTAAATATTATCATCAAATATAAACTCAATTCTATTATAACTGTATTCTATTGTATTTTTTTATGACCCCCTTGAAAATGGGAGATGAAGAAAATTTAAAATTGGAAACCCCTAAATATGATAACGTCATAATTTTTAAAAATGTTTTAAATATACACTTGACGAATTGGAAACTTTCTTCAGCCTTGCTGATTTATTTTACTGCTAGTTTTGGGGAATTTGTTATTGAAGGACTTAGTCTCATTTCGTATGAAAATGATAAAATAGTCTAAGGACACTAAGTTTTATTTAAAGTTTTAGCAAACACTTCTGTGAACTCAGAACCCTTACAGACTCCTTCAGTCAAATATTATCTAAAAATTTGTTTAATGACACATCTTTGCATCTTACTCTAAACATGCCTTTGCGTTCCAATAAATTGTGTAACAAACTTAGAGTACTGAGTAAATTAGTCTTAAATTTAATTTGATGGCGATAAAGTTTCGGTGACGCTTAAAGATATCTACAATACGAACCTCATACTTCTTAGAACGCATCTATATTCAAAATTTATAAAATCAAGTTTTCTTCAGCTACGGCTGTCAAGTTTTACCATATGATGAACTCGTACTCGACTGTGATGACATTTCTGCAGCGCTTTGAAAACTGCTCCTTCCCTTGTTGCATTTGTTCTTGTAATAATCAGTTAAATCTTATCACTTTTCAAGGCAAGATTCAATTGATGGGCGTTACGCATACTTGACGGCTTTAAATTTCTGCGGCACTTTAAAATGTCAATACTTATACAACGCTACTTAATATAAATTCATCAAAGTAATCATTTCTTCCACTAGAGATGTAAATTTGAGCATATTCTAAATTCGTCTTCGTCGGTGCTCCTGCGACGCTTTAAAATCCGCTTTTGCCTATTACAGACATTGTAGTCGAATTCGAATTGATCAGTTGTTTCTATTATCATAAACTCAAAGCTTTGTTTAACATTTCAAAGGGTCACAGGAACGTCATCATCGTCGAGAACACTTCCAGAGTTAGAAATAATATTCTGGTCCGCAAATAGTCTAGAAAATTATGAAAAAAACACATAATACAGTTTAGTTTTCGAATAACTTTGTTTTTTTCTATAGTAATGTGGTGTATCAGGGTAGTAAATAATTTCAAAAAAATCAAACATGTATATGTTAAAAGACTGCCGCTGAGTATATAAAATTACATTTCAATTTCATTGTGAACTGACATATGATTTAACAAAATTTGATAAATATATATATATTTATTTAGTTCATCTAAGCATGTAGAGAAGAATAGGAATATGATCATATGTTGCAAAGCATAGTAATATATACATAGGGTTCATAAAAATTAATATATTATAGTATTTTTGCATAAAATTAATCTATAGATTCATTTTGATTAGAAAAATTTATGGAAAATCTTTAATAATTAATCACAGAGGATGAAAAGAGTAGAATAGAAAGAAAAGAAGAAAATACAGACCTCCAGAAGGCAAATTGTAAAGTATTCTGGAACAATTCATTTATATATGAAAAAATCTATTGCATAGTATTATGTACATATGTTTGTACGAAAGTACGAAAAATATTCAATAAAACTATTTTTGTTTTTAACATTTTTTCATAAATATTGAAAAATACATAATATAACGTTTCATTTACTATTAATGAATTTTTCTTTATTGGATGTTGGTGTACAGTTAAGGTCGAATAATATGTTAGACTAGAACAGTTTGAAATTTCAGATAAGTTCTGCATAAAGTTTAATGGTAGTTTATATTAAAATATTTCTTCCGATAAATATGCCGGTTAAGTAGAAGATATGAAGGATTAGGATTTCAGAGACATAAAAGGATTTACCGTTGTTATTTCCTGATTTTGAGTTCATTACGCTTTGAGTTTTCGATTTTAATTGATTTCCTCTCGAGACTATGATATCAAATATTGTTACGTATTGAACTGAAGCATGTGAATTTACCGTAAGTTTTAAATTAATAGCAATATCTTCTGTTTAATAGTTTTAAGTCCTTAGATACAGGTTTTACCGTTAGATTTGAAAAAAAAACCATATCTTCTGTTTGGAGTTTCTGATTACCGTTCTGTTTTAATACGTTAAAATTCCAAGCTTGCTCGAAATTCTATTACAAATGATATGATATACTGATAAGTTCTGAGTTTTGGGATAGATGTTTTACCGTTATTATTAAATTAATAAAAACATTTTCTACTGGACTTACCTTTACGATGAATTACGTTAAATTTCAAGCTTTTTCATGAGTCTATTTAAAGTGCAGTGAGGTATTGCTAAGTCCTTAGTTCTTGGATAGAGGTTTTACCGTTAGTATTAAAATAATAACATCATTTGTATTTGTTAAAACTTAATAATACGTTGACCATAAGTGTGTACAATGAGTGTGATATCAATAAATTTATGAAAATGTTATGAGAATGAATAAAAATATTATTATGATGATGATGAAAACCATGAGAATGATAATGATGATAATAATAATCATTATTATAATGATATCGGATATTGAATTTATGTTGATGACTTTATATTTATTTTAAGTGTTGATAAATACTTTATTTGTGAAGTTATATAAAAACCACACATACACACTTACGCCTTTGTACATAATGTTTTGTAAGAGTTAACAGAAACAAAAAAAAAAAGTTTTTATGTAATATATTTGGTTCTAGTTAAATTGAGGTTTTAAAGATTTTTCTCAGCTGGACAACAAATCATAATCTACGTCTGTACCCTGTTACTATATTTTTACAATTTATGGTTTTGCGTATTTTATAATATAGTTCATAGATATTATACATAAAATTAAGTTATTTATAATTTAATTATTATATGTTATAGATTTATTATCATATTGTGAAAATATATAAATATGAAATGGAATACGAAAATAGTATTGAATGAAATCAATGAGATTTTTAAAAGAGGAGTACATAAGAGATGGTTGTTAAATGATGATTTAACATTTAATATAATGGGAAACTCACAATCTGTGTATAGTTCAATACATTTTTTTATGTTTTCCAGACAAAAGCTTTTAAAACTCAACCCTAAAACAGTTTAACATTAATTAAAACTTTATTACAATCATCGAAAGGGAAAAATATATGGAAAGGGATTGGATTTCTTCAAATTAAGAACATGGTAATTGGTTTTATTTAGCTCTGCTTAAAGTTATCTTAAAGCACTTACAACTTAATAAAAGATTCTTGTGGCTGATGCATCTCTTTAACAAATTTTAAAATTTTAAACCAAATTATGATATTTTAATGGCAATGTAAAAAATGGTGAATTCTTTTAAACTGAATACTTGAATGAATTCCCGTAATAGGATAGACATTAATTTTTTAATAGATTTGCTTCAAATCGAATTACAGAACGTCCCGAGCTAATACTACATTATGACATTTTTTGTAAAAGGACTTATTTGGTAGGGCATCTGCTACTAAATGTACTTTTGCCATTTCTAGACAGGGTATCTTAGGGCCATCGAATGAGGTAATGATATTTTTCAGTAAACTTTTTATTAAAAACGCTATTAAACGCCTGTTTAAAGTCAGAAATAACAAGGAAGACTTAGATCTTCCTCAACCAAACTGACTATATTTTTCCAAATTTTTTAGAATTATAAAAAGTTTTGGAAATTCTGTTTAAAGTTCACATATCTAATGCCACTGAGAGACTTTTATTACTTAAACAAATATCACATTTGTTTTTTGGAATGTAGGCCACTAGAATATAAGCGATTATAAGATCTATCTTGTGTCATCAAGTAGTTAATAATAAATAGTGTCGTTAAGTAGTTAATAAATATCTGTTAGTAGAACAGACTGTGTCAACTTTGAAATACCCGTATAACCGTAATATAAACATTATATTATCCGGCTAATTACTTTTGGCAAAATTTTAAATACACAACATATTAGGCTTTCAGTTATGAACAAAAGAAAATATAAGTTGAGAAGCAGGTCTTCGAACCTCTTCCACAACACCATTTCACCAAACAAAGTACTGGTATTATTATAGAAAGGGGGGAATCGAGCTTCCTTTTAACATGTGAGGCAATGTAATTATCAGTCTATCAAAATTAGCAAATTAACAAAACTAAATTCAGTTTACGATCCCTTAAATATTTTAAGAATTTTTTAAAAGTTTTTATCTTGCATATACATTTGGCAATGATAAATCTTCCAATTTTATTGAAAAAAAAAGTTAATTTATATCATTTCCGACAATTTTATGATGTTTGCCTTTTTTATTTCAATAATTTTCTTTTTATTCTTTTCAACTCTTTGGTATTTTTATTTAATATTCATTTTAGTTTTTGAGCTTATCGAAACATGACCAAAAACAGTTTTTTTCCCCATAACATGCACAAAAATATTTTTTGGCATAATTCCAATTCAGTTCCATTTCATAAAATTGAATTTTTTTGTACTTATCTTATAACTTTGTTCGTGCCTAATAGATATTTAGATTATATTTTCTTGATTAATTCCAATGTCAAACTCTTTATAAAAATCAGAAATAGAAAAAAGTACCAAAACAAAACGACGGAGTAGATAAACTGTTCTTAAATCTGGGGTAAAATACTAAACAAAAAAAGCAAATATAGTGAAAACAAACATGAAATACAAAATGTCATAATTCTGGAAAATTTTTTTGATATGGGTTCTTTCTTGATATGAATTTTGATCCGGATAAACAAATTTCATTGTTTTAAAAATTTATTTTCAATTATAATAAGCTTGGTAAAATTATTGAAAATTGTCCGTCCTTAAAATGTTGTATAATTGATATAATATATGATATTGATATGATATATGATTGATATTTTTTTTTTTCGCTACTAGTGCCTTTGGAACCTGAGGACACCACAAAGCTACGCCATTATATTCTATTTTGGTTTTTTTATTGGACTTCTATCCAAGTGCTTTCTCCTTTTCGGATTTCTTTTTCTATCATTCGTTTTTGGGTCTGCCAACTCTTCTATTTCCCTGGAGGTTCCAATCTTATACCTGACTGGCAATAGAGTATCTTCTTTATATATGTCCTATGAATCTGTATTATGTTTTTCCTATTTGTGTCCAGATGGGTTCTTATTGTGTTATTAGTCACAATTCTTCATTGGTTATTCTTCTTGGCCAGAAGATTTTCTATATAAATGCGTAGACATTTGTTCATGAAAACCTCCACTTTATTTAAATGGCAGTTGGGCGTCGGCAACGTCGTTTCACTGTCATATGTAAGAGAATTGAATTCACACAGAAAGCTGTTCTTGACAGGCTTAACCTACTTTTTATGTCTTTGCTTAAATCTCCAATTTTGCTATTGCGCTCCATAAGTAATTTAAGTTTCTTACACCATATGTTGGTGAGTTTACAATTATGATGCTATTTGTGTTAGTTGTATTTATTCTCAAAACGCATGTTTAACTCACTTCTAACGCATAAGTCGAGTAAAAATAAGTGACTTGCTGAGTTCAGCCCTTTGAACATAGAGGGAATCATTAAACAAGCAATAGAGAGTTGCTAAGTGCCGAACCTAAATAAAAGCGTTAGGCGTATTTCGTCCATGAAAGTATTAGAATCTAGGTATATCAAAATATATCAATTTTTGATAAAAATGTTTAATAAACGTCAAAATACAAACGATAATACAACAGCATACTAAATCATTATTTTATAAAAATTGCATACCTACAGGCGGTTTTCAAAATTTTCAAAATTGTAAAATATAGTAACTGCATTTAAGGAAACCTTGCAAAATTTTTCTAGCTTACTGTTATATTTTCTTTTTTACTTAACAAATGATAATATTATCCTTAAATATCTGGAACTTAATAATATTTTTCTTTTCAAATAATTGAATCAAAAGTTGTACATACTAATGCTTTTGCATTCTTCTTATTTGTATTCGAATGTTTGAATATTTATTTTTGTATCCCAACATGAATTTTATTTTTAAAGCTAAGAAATTTGTAACTAAAATTAGAAAAATATTTAAAAATATTCTTATTAAGATAAATAAGAATATTTTAGTAAGAAATTAATAATTGTCTTAGAATGTATTATTGCTATTTATAATGAATATATTTGGAAATTTCTTGAAAGATTTATTCAAAGAAGATTTGTAAATATGTAGATTTGTAATTCATCTGCAGATTTGCAGAGTGTTAGGAAGAAAACTAATCATTTGTGACAATTGTTTTAAAGAAAATCCTAAATCAATATTATTTCCGAAAAAATTTAGTTAATAGACTTAAGATTTATAATTAAAGGTTATTTCATATCTTAGTTAACGGTATATGGTGGGTTTTATAGCAGATAACGCTTACACGACTAAAGATTCAGATAGACAGCAGTTTCAACAATGGTGATGCAACATATTATTTGATTATTAGAAATTTTGTATTCGTGTTTTAATTAGATTTGAGCATAGAAATATTTTCGACATTTCAGATTTATAAATAATTGCGGTTTTACTGGTCAGACCTGTTAAGTAATTAGTACTTAGGAACAAATTTAAATTTTACAATTACTTAGTTAAACAAAGTCCCCACAAAATTTTTTCTGGATAATTATTTGGCTAAGTACTTCTACTGGTATTTGAATTTTGCGAGTGAATGCAAATGCTCGTCAATCAGGAACTAAACTTTATGATCTTCCCTTTTAACCACCACCACTAGTATTATAGATAGTATTTGTATTATTCCAATTTTATTTGCAATTTCTGTAGTCTTGATAATTACTTAAAATATGAATAAGTACTTCTAGGTGGTGTAAAATTTCTATTAAAATTAAATTGATGTTGGAGCATTTTAATGAACATAATGTTTTTAAAAATGACTGTATGGTATTATAAAAATTTTGAGAATAGGAAAGTTTTTAGGATTTTGAAATTTTATATAAACTTTTAACATTTAAACTACGGGATACAAAACAAAATATTATAATCAATTTGAATAGTTGATAAAAATTCAAATAAATAAAATTTTAATGACTACTTTGTTCTAAAGCATTTACAATTTCTTATAATAAGTGTCATTCAATTTTTCATCTATAAATTGTTAATTATTATCAATTAAATTAGTAATTAGATAATAAAAGAGTCCCTAGGGTACTGAAAAAAAAAATTTCACACCTATTGTTATCTAATTGATTATTAAGGATAAGTATTTTTTTAAATTATAATCTTATTAAAATTTATTTATATTTAAATATTAAAATTAATTTGTTTCACATTTCTTCAGTGCTGCCTCAACTGTTGCCAAATTAAAACCAACGTTATATTGGCTATAAATGTAATTTTGATTCTAAATGACCATTCAAATTGACAGGATTATTCTTTGTCTGAAGGTTTATAAATTTCATGACCATTGACCATTTTTTTCATCAAACGCTTTAAAATCTAATCTGGCACCAAATTTTTTAAATTTAATCAATTTATCTTTTAATACTTATTTACAATTAGGTTATATCACTGATAACTCAGTGGTAAAGTTTCTAATCATTTTATTATATTAAAAATATTAAAAATTCTTACTAATTTATCTATTTAAAATTATTAAACAACAAATAAACTAGAAATAAATGGATTCGTAAAATGCAGTTACAAAATTATATAATTAAAACTTTTTATCCAATTCAATAAAATTTTACACACATGCAGTAATTACTGCTTTTCAGGATTTTTAGCTGTAGTGCATTTACCGTTGAATAGTTTAGTACCCTTCATTAATTATTTCAATTTAAAATAATTTTTAAATTTATTCTTTTAATTTCCTTATTTTTTAATGTTTTAAATAATTAAACTCAAAGTTATTCGAAAAAAATATTAATTTGTAATATTTATAAATAAAAAAGTTTATATAACTTTAAGATTTTTAATGTTAATTAAAGCCATTAATGCTTTCAGTAGCTTTTTATCACAAAAATTAATAATCAAAATATGCAATAAAAGTATTTCTAAAATACAATGACAAATTTAGAACTTTTCATATAATTCATTTAAATAACAAAATAAATTTTAAATTCCGTTCAGGTTGTTTTAAACGTTCCCATATTTTAGTTATATTTGAAGTCACTTCACCTTCTTTGCGTGAATACGGCTTCTGACCTTCCTTTTAATTGAAATATAAATAGAAGGCCCTTAAAGATAACCTTATCTACCATGTTTTTACCTATACAACAATTATTACACTGTGGCAATTTTGTTTTGGTATATTTACAAATGAATTTTTGAAAATTAATTTAATTAAATATTAATTTATTAAATTAAAAACTCTTTAAAAATTCATAGTTTCCATTTATAAAAATATAAATTTAACAAATAAATGAAATTATTATATACTAATCCATCAAATTTTGCAAATACTAACGTTTAGCTTTAAAATAACATTGTAATCGTTAAAGCCTATTTAATTTAATAATCAATTCAAAAAAAAATATTATAAAATGTACATAATTTATAATAATTTTTAAATTATTTAAATTTTCTATTAATTTCACGCTAATTCCACCTCAAAAAGTCAATTTCACACCATAATTCCTTTATTTATTCGCTTTTTACTAAATATCAATACAAAATGATTGATTTATTTGAAATTAATTAATTTTTCAGCATTTTACTATACAAAAAAACTTCAATAGAAACTCAAAAAACTTAGGGAGAAATTTAAAAAAAAAATTTAATTCTATTTAAAAAATTTATTTTGAAATTTAAAAAGGAAAAACCACACAGAAGAGCAAACTAACAAAGTATAATTTGGAAGTTTAAATTTTTATTTAAATTTTTACGTTATAATTGTAATTTCAAAGTGGTATTAGAAATACTCACTAATATTGTATTAAAAAATTACTTGTATTTTATTTGTAAATTGGAAAAATCTAAAAAACCCTAATACCGTTAGGAATGAGTAAAAATGTAGAAAGTAACTGTTATTAATTGCTAGAGTAAAATGAAAATGAAATATTATTGACAGTCACGTTTCAAATTTAACCATAGATTGATTTATGTTTTATTTTTCTATTTAATACATTAGTAACATAATTACACTGTACTGAATTTGTTTAGGATCACTTTGAATTTAGTTTGAGAAAATGATCTCTTGTACAAGACTACATAGGAAGCGATATTTCTATGAACTTTTTTCAGAAAAAATAAATGCACACACTTTAATATAAGTGGCCGTATAGAAGACCTTTAAACCAGTGCAAATTTATTTATCAAATCGTTCGCTGACGGTTTGTATGCATGTTTGAGGTCTTTTAGTATCAATGAAACAAGAGAGAGTATAAAACCACTCTGATATAAATACAATTTAATCGGAAACTTAAAAATCGTTTCCAAAATAATTGGTGCTGTTTTATATGAAGGAGTAAAGACATATCATCCTAACACTTAGGCCTTGCGATTCGTACTCCCACTTCCAATGCTTTATATTGAAATATAAGTTATATTTTTCATTATGTTTATATTTTACATTTTAAGTAGTATTTTGTTACCAAGGGGATTTTGTAAAGAAAAATTTTTGAAATAAATATTTTATGACATGCCATTCCCTCGATTAGTAAGCCAAATGGTTACCCACTGCTGCACCGAAGTCCAGTAATAATTTGAAGTTATGTTGCAGGAAACTGTAAAAGCGAACTTATCACTCCTACTTTTAATTACAAACACGTCTGTTATAAGAGATTATGTTCTTCGAAACTTCGATTAAAAGAGTTTAAATAAAAAATTATTGCAAAAATTATAAAAAATTCTTAATTTATTATACTTAATTGCAAATATGTAGGTTCATCAATAGGATCCAAAACTTAACTCAACTAATTGGAAAATGAACTTACTTACAAGCACATTCTAGTCCTGTCTTTTAATAAATTTTGTATGCATCAGGCTTTAATAAAACTAATTTAGTATCTCCTATTAGGGAGGATCGTCTTCATGAAGATAATGTTTAATTTAATTGATAAGATTTTTAGCTTAGGATGTATTCCCCTGTGTAGAACACACATTTTAGACAAAATTACTATCATATTGCCACATAAAATCTCTTCTAATATTACTACCTAATAATATAACCTTTTGCAGTATAATATTTTACGATTCTGATACAATAAGATAACTAATATTGTAAGCTCCGTCTCATTGTCCTTGCAGAACTGTTTTTGGTCATTTATCCCAATCAAAATTCAAACCTTCTTAAACTCACGGCTAGGTGGCACAGTGGTTAGAGTGCCACTTTCATGCGAAAGGCCTGGATTCGAATCTTAACAGTTGAGCAGTTAGCGCTTAAAAAAAAAAAAAAAAAAAAAAAAACTAAAATATAAAGTTAACCTAAACACATGAAAAAACTGTAAAAAAACAATTTATAAACCTTCAGACAAAGAATAATCCTGTCAATTTTGAATAGTATTATGATAAGTGAATCTATTTAAAAAAAAATATATATATATATATACCTATATATAAAACCAATCTTATTTTAGATTTTCGAAAAATTGTGCTGTTCTTGTTATACCCGTATGACTACATAGTCAAAGGGTATAATAAATTTGCTATTACGTTTGTGACGCAGAGAAGGAGGGGGGGTAGATATAGACTCAAGTGTATGGATCGGATCAGAATCGAAAAAAAAATCGATTTAGCTATGTATGTCCGTCCGTCCGTCCGTCCGTCCGTCCGTCTGTCCGTCTCTCCGTCCGTCCGCACGATAACTCAAAAACTAAAGGAGCTAGAATCTTGAAATTTTCGCAAATTCGTTTTTTTGCAATAGCCGTCATCGCTATTTAAATCTAGCCATTTTGGTCCACGGGTTCGGGTGGCTGCCATACAACTTCTGTTTTTATATGAGTATTTCTCTGTACCTATTACAGCTACGTGTCTGAAATTTTGGCAAAAGTAGTTTAGTTTTATGGCCAAAGTTTCTGCAAAATTTGGTTGGTCAGTTGCAGTGAGTTCGAGTAGCTGCCATACAACTTCCTGTTTTATATGAGCATTACTCTATACCTATTAAAGCTGGGGGTCTGAAATTTTGCCAAAAATAGTTTAGTGTAATGGCCAAAGTTACTGCAAAATTTGGTTGGTCTACTGCAGAGGGTTCGAGTAGCTGCCATACAACTCCTTCTTTTATATGAGCATTACACTACACCTAATAAAGCTGGTATGTTTGAAATTTTGCCAAAAGTAATTAATGTTTATAATAATAATGATATTATGTTTATATAACGGTCATACGGGTATCCCAGAGTTGACACAGTCTACTCTACTACATTCTTCCTCGTTTTTCACTAATAATATATTGATCTGAAAATAATGTTGTAATGAATCAGCGTAAAAATGATGATGATTTTATCGGGATTTTGTTTTATTTTTTATTTTAAATATTGTATAACAAGAAGGATTAATTTTATAATTCCTTTCCCTGTTCACAAAATATATATATATATATATTTATATTTATATTTATATATTAATATATACACAAATTATAATGTGATCCTGAAAACGGTAAATTGTATGTTCATACTCTGAAGTAGAAAACATTAATTTTAAATCAATATGGCATTACAGTTAGAAATGTTGGATTTATTATGGAAAGAGGGAGGGAGTGCTTCATTTATGTTTTAGAACATTTTTTTTTCAAAATTTAGTTCAGCAATTTTTCGTTATTTGAATAACGGTGATAAAGTAAAAATTTTATTAAATGAAATAAAAACCGTATTTCTTAAATTACTCATATACTGTATTCCAAGGATCTAACTCTACTAAAAATTTCAAGATTCTAAATTACATCACTTGGAAGATGTATGGGGTGAAAAAGTTCGAAAAAATTAAGTTTTGCCTAACGGTTAATTAAAATACCGTTCGGCGAAACTATATATTTATTTTACAAACATTTATACCTAAAACTCATAAACACGGATGTTAATGCTTGTTAGGGTTTTCAGATTGAACTTCAAAATAATACCTTAAGTTGGGGTCTTCTTCGAACTTTGAAAGATTGCAGCTCAGTACCGGGTGGCGATTCAAAAACAGCTGGTAATGGTTTTTCAAATCACGCTTAGTTGAAATGTCATTGATTTATTTTCAAACTGTGTAAAAGTTGTGTACCCAAATGGACAAGCGCACGGCATGAAACTAATATGTACATTTTTTCGAAATTTTCTAAAAATGTGCCTGAAAATAGGTCCACTAAAAATAGGTCAAAAATTGATTCATTAATAAAAGTTTTAAAAATCGTCTATGTTGAGAAAACTGTTGCAGTCCCAATAAAAATGTTGCTGAAAATGAATTTTATATTTATAGGTTTAGCTGTAACGCAGTCAGTAGGATTATATGTAAAATATTTGGAGTGTATCCAAAATAAAAATATGGAAACTACATTTGTTTTTTAAAGTCTTGTTTATCTTTAGAAAACACTTATGTTTTTTGATTACTATAAGCAGTATTGAATTTTGGCAGGTATTAATTTTGAAATAATTTCAATTTTGGCACTTAATAATCATTATCTTAATGTTGCAGTAAATTACACATTAAAAGGAAATACATTAAAATAAAAGCCAGACCTCTGTAACTACCTACATTACGATTTTTTTTAAATTGAATAATTAAAACAGGTAACAATTGAATAGAATTCTTTTTATAATCCACAGACTGAAATGAAAACTTTATAATTAAATTATTCAAATGGAAAAATTTTTTAAAAATTAATCCCAGTTGTAACTTTGCACTAAAATTATTTTATTAAACAATTGCCAAGTGTATGTTTAAAAATAAAATGCTATTTTTATTTAGAGCAGAATGACTGTAAAGTTTTGTAAATTGTTTAAAATTTTTTAAAGTGCAGCTGGATAACTGCACCAAGTGCCAAGAATTTAAAAATTGCTATACTTGGCACCACTTCAATATAAACTCTTTGAACATGAAGTTGGTCCTTTTTTTGAATTTGGTTGGATTCATTGTTTTGTCTTTTTTTAAATAAATTAAATGCTTTAAAAGCTTAATGCCTAACCCTTGGTATCTTAGGACCAAAAAGTCAATCAATGACATAACTTAAAAAAAACAGTCCTCAATTCTGTAGTAGCAGCTGAGAAAGATAAAAAAAAATAAGCTAAGTTTAAACTGTCGAATGAGTTCAAAATTGCTACATAGCCTACCCATGAAGAGTACTGGGTATCCATGAATAGTAGCTTTCATCAATTTATTCTCGTATCATGGGGTGTAGAAATTATAGGAGTTTCGGTAATGTCAAGTTCTAATAATTGACCAAACTTTTAAGTGATTTTAATGAAATTTGGTGTGAATGCATTTTTTGGCAAAAGAAAAAATGACTTCACAAATGTTCCAAACTGGACTAAAGGATCGGGGAGGCTCCTACATGAAATAACCAGATTTTACGAGAATTATTAACAGACAGACACATTTAATGTGAGAAAGAACCAAGTTCAAGTGAAAGGAGTATATCTAAAAAATTGTAAGTTGTTAGAACTTTTTGTGGTGTGATGCTATATGTTCTGAATTTTATTTAAAAATTTTAAAATCTGTAGATTGTATTTAGTTAATGAATAATTTCTTATTTAATTTCTAAAATTTTTAAAACTAATTAGGTAATTATTTATTTTTATCATATGTCTCTAATTGATTACTATAATTAGCTAAGGTCATTGACATTGTAATCATTTTTTAAAACCCTTTTCTTACATGCAAATATTTTAAAGTTATGTAAATTATTGTGTAACCCTTAGGTTGTACGAAAAAAGTCCCTAAGAAAAAAAGTTCATTAAAAAATATAAATTTAAAAGGTCCAAAATTTAAATCATTATATTAAAAGATTTGTTGCTTACTCTTGTTTATGAAAAAAGTAAAGAAGGGTCAGATTGGGATTCAAAGTCAAAGCCCCGATAATTTGTTTAGTGTGGGTTTGATGCTGGCAGCTACCATTATACTCAATTCTACAATATCCCCAATGGAAACAAAACTTGCCTCTAAAAAAATTCAAAGTTGCATACTTTACAAAATTACTTTTGGAGACTTTCTTTATATGCAAAAAATCTCTCTAAGGTCTCGTACAAATTTAGTGAACTTTCCTCCTTTTTTGGGTTTGATGACTTCTTTCATGGGGACTTTTTTCAGAACAGCCCAATTCTTATCCCTAAGCATATAATAAATTACATAAATTTCTTCAAAATTTAAACTTTTTATCAACAATTTTTCGAAGCTATAGAAAATGGAACCGATCCCTTTATTAAAAACTAAAAAGTTCCAGCGCCAATTTAATGGATAAGAAAAGTTTCATACTTAAAAAAGAAAAAAAAATTCCTTCCAATTATCCCATAAAGCAATTAACTAATCCGATCCTAATTGAAATACCATCATCAGAGAATAGAAAGTTTCTTTAAATAAACTGGGGTTGTTTGTATTTCTGCAAAGTCATCGTAATCAATTTAAAAAAAAAAAATCTAAACACTAACAATGTTATTAAGGACGATATTTTTATTAAATTATAAGTAAACCTTTAGATATTTATGGATGTACAGTATCTATTTATAGATCTTATTTATAAATTACACATGTTTTAGGTTTTTAGGTTTTTTTTCAAGATTTAAGAAAAGGTAAACAAAATAATTTAATATTATTTAAAAATATAATGAATTTATAGGAGGGACCTAAAAGAGCTTAGAATATACTATAATATCCCAAATCCTTACAGAAAAACCCTTCACCCCATTTTATAGAATTTTGCATCCTTCAAAAAAAAGGGACAACTTAATTAAAAAAATGTTTGCGGTTCATATTTGTTTCATGAACTGTAAATATCGCAAGAGATTTTGCGGTTTTCGAAATGATTAGGTACATGTGTCAAAAATTAAATAAAAATTTTATGGTTCATCTATATAGGGAGGGATTATAGTAGGGATCAAGGTAAATTAACGGTCGCACATAAAATATTCGACCTTCGCCTTAAAAAACAAGAATCAAATGCTCAAAAACACCTACTATGCTATTATGTATAGTTCAATGACATGAAAATTTTTGATTTCATAGTGCGTGCAAAAAGACATAGTGCGTGGGTTCAAGAAAATTGGAAATATTCTTATTTAAATTTTTTAATTCATTTTATTTTATATAGAAGTGTGGAAAAAGATGATGTGCGGTTTAGTTGAAAATTTTGAAAATAATTCAGATGAATTTTGAAGAATATTGGAATTGGTGTTTGGATGATTTTCGTCGACAAATTTGGGAGGAAAATTAAAGTACTACAAATTAACATATGGGGGTTGTATGGATATGCAAAATACATTAAAGATAAGGCGAAGTAAAAATAGATGTTTCCATTCCAAAAACAAGTTAGTAAAGTTTATTAAAATTAGGTAATAAAAGCTACTTTCTGTTTTAATATGATGGGAGTAATAAATGTTACTGCAGAGTGTGTCCTTGTAACTGATTTTTCCAAAAAGAATTATTGTGAGAACAAAGATGAGGCTATTACAATTTAATTAATTTTTCATTCAAAATAATATGGTAGATTTTTTTTTCTTCGAGGGTCATGGAAAGCCGTCAAAGATCAACTGCGTACGTAGTTCTTTTGGCTGATGTATTTGGGCAACCCACACAGTTTTAAAAGTTTTAAGATGGGGCCATTTGTTCAAACGCACAGTTGAGTTGTGAGGAGAGGAATTGGAAAGTATTAGGTTAATTTCTAAATTCTAAATTCGACACAGTAAGAATGAGTATCCATTGCACTCCTTGTTTCAGGATGGAAAACTTTGAGTGAAGGCATTTTTTGTTTTATTTCTTTAGAATAGGTGTTCGTCCGTGGTAGGTTTTTCTAAAGCAACAACAAGCGACCAGACTATGTGACGATGACTAAGTGGATTGAGCGTTAAGGAAATATTAGGGTCATTCATAACACTGATGTAACACTGTTTTGTACTCTAAGATGAACAGCGTGAGAATAATTAAAATTGGTTATAGGCTCTGCCTTCTCTTAAAGTTTTGATACATCTAATAATAGTAGTACTGAAACTACTGAAACAGCTTAAACTTCCTAGTAAAATTTTCATACATTAGTTAATATTTCAACTGCATTCTTCAAATTCATCACTTCAATTATCAGATTCTTAAAATCAGCTAAAATTTCACCTGATGATATTATATTTAAAGACTTTAAACATCTAATTCATCACATTTCCTTTAAAAAAAATATTTTCATTATTTCTAATTTCCATTTTCAATTCATATTTTTTGGGCAGGAATTCCAAATTTTCATTGAATTTATTGAATATATTTGGGTTAGTTACTTGAAAATTTGTAAATTAAACTATACCAAACATTCATCTGCACAAGGAAGTAAATGAAAAATTAATGAAATTTCATTCTAGAAATTTTTTTCAACCTTAAGAATTAAAGAAAACAAAAACCCCAGGATAACACAAAAAAGTATAGTACCTACAACATTCTTATCCCTAGGATATAAATAAATATTCATTACAAAATACTTTTATTCATGACATATCTATGGAGCCCAGAATAACCTATCTATAAGGTTTTGTAACTACATGATACAATATAAAAACAATACATACCACAATGATATGATTTGACTACATCTAAAGGGCATCAGATTAAAATGATGACAGTATGACAGTGTAGTGATGATGACAATATATATATGTATGCACTAATTCAATTTATATCGATTTTAATGGCAATGTGGTATATGGCCCAGGCAATATTCCCTAAATATTGCCGTGGAAATATATCCCATCAATGGGGATACAATACCCCTGACAAAATTAAGGCAGAATGGCTCAACTAAAATTGAGTGGCAATATATACCACAAGCTCTGGTTTAAGACACCTCAAAAATCTTTAAGATCTAATGACTCATCAATTATTAGTTGTAAAATTCATAAATTGATCGACATAAGAGATCGGTTCTTCAAAAAAAGCACAAAGGAACCTGCAGGAATAAACAGTGACTCGTAAGGAAGAGCGCGAAGACCACAGGACAGGCTAGAATATAGAAAATTGTTTGGAACCAGTTAAAAATTATTCAAATTTTATAATCGGCTACAACATTAGAATTGGAATAAAATAAAAATGTAATAGCTTTTAGAATTTTTGTTAAGGTAAGTCATAAAATCCTAAATCATTGCATTTTGACGCATTTTGGTGGGTCATAAGATCAAAAAATAACAAAAATTATTTTGAATGAAAAAAATTAAACCAATTTAAGGGCACATTGACTCACTGACAATGAGATATTGTGTCCATCAGAAGTGGGAGACTCCACTTAAAGGCATTTCGGTGTGGAGGCATATGTCACATCGCCGATTTTAATTTCCTTGTGAATGTTTTATCATCAACGAATATCAAACCTAGGTCAAATACAAATATACTTAATGTAAATTCTTCTTGACCTCCTGTAATCTTTAGATTGTTATATATTGTTTATTTTTAATATTACAACAAGTTTAGGATGGATATTGCTACTACACAAGTTATTTCCTTATGATATGTTGTCATATCTGTTGATCCAACATAGATGCTTGGGGTTTTGGAATATAACATTATACATACATAGTTAAATTATTAACAAAATTTATCAATAAAATTAAAACACAAAACAGAATTTAGGAAGCTTATATAATTATACAATATTGAACTATTAGAGAAAAGAATAATTAAATAAATAGTTGTATTTTGTTGGGGATTGAAGTAGAAGATTGTGTAAATTACCAAAATATTTCTGTATTACGTAGGTTTTCATGTGAATTATTAAGAGTTTGTTTAAGTTATCATAAAGCAACAATATTATCGAATTAAATAGTTTAGAAATGGACACGACAAAATATTACTTAATATGATCTAATTCAAAATATGAACAAAGTATGCTATCTTGCATTTTAGAAATAACGTTGATATTTTCTCCTACAAAACTTCTATTGATAGAAACACTTTCTTTTACACAAACATAGTTTTATACCTTCAAAACAACGATGCTCAGTCGCTTTCCTTTATGTCTTCAAATTTGGGATGAACTGGAGAAGTGGTAGAAATAGAATCCTTAAATTTGTTGCAGTGTGTTTCTATCATATATCTTTTAGGTCCTTAAAATTTCAGATAAATGTTAGTGATAGTTCAACTGGCTACTATGTGCCTATAAATTCCAAGCAGTTTTTTCTGGAACTTCTTACCCAACCTGAATGAGGTTTCATAGTTCGGGACTTTAATACTTCGGAACTTTTTTTCAAGATTTTAAATCTTTCGGGATTTTGATATTTTCGCGTTTTATTTTTCAAGATTTTAAACCATTTGGGATGTTTTTTTTTTGTCAAAAATTAAACAATTTTATGGGGTTCAATAGATAGTTAGAGCTGGACACTCTGTGCAGAAATAAGTTATGTTAATTACAGATCCCAGAATTTCAGTGGTTTATTGAACAAAAAACCTTAACTTTGAAAAATAATATCAACTCAATCTAATGCTTGTCCTATTAAAAACAATTAACTTAAACGTATATTGAACTAAATTTCTAATTTTTAGGGTTTTAATGATATTACAATTTTTTAATTACCCATCAAAAGTAAAAATATTTTTATCTAGAAATGATTTAAAACAATATAAATTTAAATTTATCCGATTTAATTTAAAAATGCCATAGTCTCTTTCATGAATTTAGTTAAGTACTGTAAAATGCCATTAAATATTTAAAAAGTTCAATTTTTAAAAATTTAAAATTTTAGTAATTTTTGTTTCAAATATTTGAAGCACAATTGCAGAAAAATTTCAAAAATGTATTTGAAAATTTTTTAACATTTATTAAAAAATTTTTCTATTTACAAATGTCAATAAAATTTTAAACATTAGTTTTTAGTGCAAAAAACTAATTGAAAATAAAATAATCGATGATTATTAACGTTTAGTCAAATATTAATTTAATTTAAAATAAAAAAAAAATTATAGATTGAATAATTCAAAGCAGTAAATAATAATAAGAGTTCTCTCTTATGGATACTTGAACGCATTGCATACTTCTAGGTAAAAGTATTATTTTAAATCTATTTTGGAATGCTAGTTGTCCAATGTTGACCAAACAAATTCCAAAGTATCGAGTTTTCTATCGAGTAAAACATATATTTCAAAAAGGGTAGCTGAGGCATGCCTCTCATGAATTAAAACACTATCCTATATAATGATTTCAAATAATTGAACTAATGCAGATAAATTCTAATGTATTTGTCAATTGAAATTGCGTTTTTCTAATTTCGAAGCAATAATACTTTTTTTTAATAGAGAATTTTTAAAATGTTTTTTTTTTAAATTCTAAATTGCTTATTTTTTTAAAGTTTTTTAGAAAAAAAAATTGAAATATTGTTTTTATAAAAAAAGAGAAACTTTTTGAAACAATATGGAGTTTTGAAATTTATTATCAAGTTTTTATACTAAAAAAGTCTACACAACAAATAATATGCACAACTGTAACTATGAAGTGTTTTTCGTTGATTGTAAGCCCACGTATATTCTTATTTATAAATATGAACAATATTCTAGGGACAGAGGATTTCTGAATTTGTTTCTGAACTTGCAGCAAGCAATAATCCAGTAAAATATTTGGTAACTGGAAAATTTGGAATGAAACATATGTGTTAGCAATTAAAACTAAAATCAATTTATAAAACTTTCAATTTTATTAAATGTATTAAATTTTTTTTATTTTAAACTAACATTCTGTTGATTTAAATTATTGAGAGCAATTAATTTAAATTTTACTTTTTTTTTTTCAATAACTGTACTTCCTCTGCAACGCCTCAGAGTAAAGGAACAAACAAGATAATGGACAATATTTAGCATTTTTATATAATAGTAGTTGATTTAAAAATTTAAAAATTAATTATATCAGTTAACAATTCACCAATTATATTAAGTCACTCATTCGTTCAAGGTATGGCTATAAAAAATTAAAGCCTCGGCTATAGAAATTCAAGGAATATTGGAATCGGTGGCATTGAACATGGATTGGTTAGTAATTGATTTTTTTGGTAACCGAGGTGGAATATCTTTATCACATATAAAATGTTAATAAAGTTCCATAGCTCTTGCACCTGAAAAGATAGGCATGCTTTATTGCCTTATTTCATTATATGTGTCAGGGATGATATAGAAGAACCGACACCCGACATGATAAAGAAAGAACCAATAAATAGTTACCAGTAGATACCTGAGAAAAAATTGTAATAGTTTAAAAAATTGCACAACAAGATTCATGCTAATCTTTTAAAATTTATGTAAATTCCTATAGATCGTTGAAGGCAGATGAAAGCGTCCTGAATAAAAAATAACTTTTAAAGTACATGCATGATGTGTGTAATACTCTTTGTTTCTCTTATTATTACACTTAAATTAAAAAAAAAATATTTAAATATAGTTAAGTATACACCTTTTGGCACTTAAGGGAACAGTAAGTATACCTTTTGTCTAAAACATCATTTAATTCATTAAATTTCTTGGAAATTTTTTTCTTTCGACAAGAAACAAATTGAAAAATTATCCATCAATTTTAAAAGTAAAACTCTCTAGATACCTTAGAAACAAGTTACCTATTCTTTAAAAAAAACCAATTAATCAAATTCAAAAATTTAAAAAAAAAATAAAAAAGAAATCATACAAAATTGTTTTTAATGAAGTTTAAATGTACGCATGAAATTTTTTGAACACATTTTTTTTAATAGAATCTCTTCTTAAGCTCTTTTAAACCTTCCATTCTTGGAAATTTTCATTTTCCTACCGATGTAAACTCATCAGTGAACACAGGTACAGTAAAATTTCTCAAATTCAATTCTTTAGAGAAACTTTAGAGAAAAAAAAATTCTTCTATCATTTTTTAGACTATAGATGTCACTGTAATGATTTATTTTCATTTCTTTTAAAAGTCTCATCCCTTCCTTCATGGAAAGAATTTCATAAAATTTTCATTTACCTTTAGAGAATTGTTTGTAAAATTCTGTTTTGTTTCTCCCACTTTCCTTGGCAACTCGAATTGACGGCTTCTTATGTAAATTTTAACCCATTTGTAATTGAATCAACAAACAAGGCTGCTTATATTTAAAAGAAAAATGGCAGTTTAAAATTTTTTTTAAAAATACACATTAAAAAACAAAAAAAAAAACAAAATAAAAATTAAAAGATAATAAATATGCAAAAAGAAAAGAGAAAGCGGATAAAAATGAAAAAAATAAATAGCACTCCAAGAAAAATGGATTACCTACCATTAAAAAATTATTACAAGTTGTTGAATTTCCGCATTAATCACGAGATAATAAAATATTTAAAAATGGTGATGCTATTAGAAGCAGTGATGGATTTATTCAAATTCTTACAATTACTTTTTCCTTTTGTTTAGGTGTAAGTTAAAGACTATAGGCGCTAATCGAAGCTTCTGCAAGGTACAGGAACTAAAATCGGTTCCTAGATTTATATGATTAAAACTTGCGTAGCTATAACAACTACAAGTACATTATTTTCTCTTACTTTGACGTCTTATGTCATAACCAGGTATTTTGGCATTATTTTTAAGGCAGGAAAAGTAGTTGTACTAGTTTTTTGTACATAACAGTATCTTATGAAGTATAGCATCACTATAGTGTACATTTGTTCTAGAAAGATTTAGATATTTTGTCTAACTAATTAGAGAGGAAGGTTTTGAAATTCTAATTAAAAGTCTAACCCCATTATGGTCTATATTGGCATATATTCAAACGCATAGGAAGGTTTTGGAGTTCTAATCAAAATTGTAGCACTATAATGATCTGGAGGGTTTTGAAATTCTAATAAAATGTCTAATGCTTCAAATTATCTATAGACTTTTTTTTCAAATTCCAAAACTTTTGTGACTAATCAGCTAGACAAAATATTTAAATCTTAGCAGAAGAAGCGTCCAAACCGTAGTTTATGTCTAAATATTTCAAAATTGTCCAAACACTTTAAATGTTTGTGATATGAAGCCACTAAAATTAAAAGCAACAAAAATTTATAAACCCATATAGGCTTCGTTTTCGAGAGGCTTAACAAAACTTCCCAATTATAGTTCTACAGCAGCACTTTCCAAAGCTCACATAATTATATACTTTACTTACCCAAAAAACTAAATTTTGATTGATTGATGTGTCAAATTGTGTTAAAGAAATCTATGAATGAGTTTTCACGTGAATTTTATTTATAAAAACATCATTTGAGAAAAAGTTAATTGATTGTAACCAAACTATGTAAACGACAGCAACCAAATCTCCTGTGTGATTTCAATGTAGTCAGTCGGTTTAATGAAACAAAACCAAGAAAAATTATTGATTGATGTATAGTATAATAGATTCGAGGACACGGCGAGGACGAGGACAAGATCAGTTTTACATTTCTGGAAAATTCAATATTGTAATTGAATGTTGAAAATATTAAACTGAAATATTTACTTGTACAATGTTATGATAATAAACAGTTTTAAACGTTTGAAAACTCAGTTCCTTTAGAAATATATAGTGGTTAATTAACAAAATAATATAACTCTTCTTCATGTATAATAGAAATGGATACCAGAACTGGATACCAGATTAATAAAACATAAGAAATTTCCAAAATACATAAGTAAAAGATTCCCCATTACGGTCCTGCTTCAAATCATACACCATACAATAACTTTTTTATAACTTGAAAGCACAACACAACTTTTTAACAAAGTTAGAAGGTACTTCTGCTTATTTTTTTCAATAAGTGCAAAGTTTTCTCACCATAATTTTTTACTTTTATGTAAACTTGAGTTTGTTTTTATTTCCACCAAATTATTTAATTAGCTAAAAATAATGACATATTAAATGAAATTAATTGGATTAAACTTTTTATGTTCAGTTACTTTTACATTTCTCATAAAAGTTTATCTTCATTTCACAAGACACACAAAAAAACAAAAAAAAAAAAATCCGTTAATACCGGAAATGGAAATTGAAATAAAAAAATTTTTATTTTTGTATTATTTAGAAGAGCATTATAATAAGAACAGTGAACTTGTTTATGAAAATGTTGATATTATTCAAAATAACTTTAATACTCTTTCAAAATAACTTTGTATATTTTATTTTCCTTTTTCATTTAATAATTCCTCCAATTACGAAAATCAAAATAAAGGAGCGTAAGGTAGAAAACAGTCAAGGTAATAGGAAGTGATAAATTAAAGTAACGAAAGGTGATAATGAGTTGCAATCTTCAAGTGTTATATTCACATATTATCTATTTTCATAAAGTCTAGTCTGGATGAAAAAAGTGGAGAAAACTTTTCCGATTGCAAAAAGAAAAAAAAATTTAAATTTGAAAAAGAATTTTCCTACTCATGATATATTGTATTTGTGTATGTGTGTATGTGTATTTGCCTTGTTTTAAAATATGGAAAAGGGTTTAAAACATGTAAAAGTTGTTTATTTTTATCTTTACAACAAAGATAACAAATTTCCTTATTCTGCTTTTTCTGCAGTTGAGTTGTTTTCCTTTCCTTTTATATATATATATATATATATATTTTTTTTTTTTTTCATATATAGAAAGAAAAATGAAAACAATTTTTTTTATTTTTCATTTTCTTTATGAAAATAGCTCATGAAAAACTTGTTTTTTCAATATATTATAAATAAAATAAAAAATAAAATATTGAAATTTCCATTTACAGTGGAGGAGAAAAATGCAAAACTGAAGTTTTTTCATTTTAATGTACAGTTAAATTTCAAACTCGGCAACTTTAAATTTCTTCTTTCATCTATCAACTAACTGTCACTCATGCCTTAGAAATGTTGGAGCCATTATAAAAACTAATGTATATCTATTTCAATCAAAAATTTGTACAAGTCTTGTAATGTGGTCACTTCTTTATTTTCTCACATCCTATTTTCCATTTCAATTCATTTCTATTCAAAGTTCCAATCATAGACAAAAAGAAGGAATTGCGTTAAAATTATTTTTCTGTGACATTAGTAAGTAACAAATAAAATCTATTTTTATTTCAACGAATGATAGTTACAAAAAAAAAATATGTGAATTGATTTAGTTAAATATGTCCGGCCTTCCATTTTTCGAACCCGAAAAATTCCAATTTGCATGAAATAAGTTATGAGAGTTATCCAAAGTTTTGTGAAACAATGCACGAATTCTCTATTTAATATTTTGAAGTTAGACTATGTCTGTGGCTCTTATTAAAATTTTTATGATCAAAGCTAAAATAAATTTGCATATGATCAAAGTTAAAAGAGATTTAAAAGCGTAACTTATTTTAAAAGGAAACGCTTTTGTAAAAAACTGAATTTTTAGGCTTATACTTTAGGTATTTCGAAATTATTGCCTTATAACAATCTGAAGTTAATATGATCAAGATTAAATGCAGTTGTAATTAAGATTTGAAACATATATTTATATATGTTATATATTTTTAATATAATTTAAATAAAAACCACACCCTTGCCTTATTAAAACTAGTCAAACTGACTAATCATTAACTTTTTCCTATCTTTGGTTTGAGTATAGGTTTTGTGTACTTTCCCTTAGGAAATCTGTACTTTATAATATATTATCTAAAGGTCTTCTTCTTTTAAGCCTTCCTGTAATAATCTGATTATTTATATGAGCAGCTTCAATATTTATATGCCCTTTTATACGAGCTTTATGCTTTATGTATTTATTAAGTAACTCAAAGTTATAATATTAAGGCCAAATATCCTTTTTTTTAGATTTTAGTCATACTAAATTTAAAATTGTTAATATAATTTTATACGACACTGTACTACAATTTTAGAGAATATTAAATAGAATATAAAAATGACAGTAAGGATTATTTAATGTTGAAAAAAAAAATTGTTTTTCAATTCTTGTAATATGTAACATTGTATAACAGTATATATGTTTTAAATAGTATGGGAAAAATGCGAGTATATTTGTAAAATACCATGAAATTTTCCAAATAAGGAAAAATGTTTGTTTTCCATTTTGCTTTTGACGTTAAAGAATATATTACGTATGTATATTTTGTTTTGTATTTATTGTCTCTTTTTTTAAAAATCTTATTTACTCCCTCTAATTTTTCAATTTTTGTTTCATATTTCAAATATTAATAAAAAAAAATTAAATTATTTTATGTAAAATTAAAGTGAATTTTTATGTAATAATATTTAATTAGGGATGAGATTTTTTTTTCAAGACATAATACTTGTTGTCTTTCCTTATTACATTTGCAATGTGGTTTAAGGGGGCTCTTTTATAATTTAGATAATAGATTAATATATATTTATAATATTTATTTTTAATTATCTAGTTATAACAATCGATGTGTATGAAGTAGCATTCTTAAATTTTGTATAAAAGTAATTTAGAAGTAAAAATTAGCATTCAACTGTAAATCCTGGAAAATGTTGAGAACATCGTAAGAAACTCGAATATTTACTATAAAATAATATTATTAAATAATAACGGATTTTAAAACGAATTTCATTATTATGTGCATATTCAAGTCTTTGTGACCAAGCGGTTAAGCAATTTTTTTAGGTCATTAATCAAGGCAGCATAGATAGTAATTAAGTTTTGAGAATTTCAAATTCTTTTAAAAATGCTCTGTACAGATTTTAAGTCTACGTGATTACTTTTAAATCAATGTAAACTCAAAAAAACGAAGTTATTTTTTGTCCTTCATTACTTTATGGACTATTGACTTAAATTACATCTTAATATAGACTCATTCTAGTCTATATTTATGTACTTACAAATGTACATCTTTACATATTTAAATAGCTAAAAATTTTCATAGCTACACATAAAGAATGTCAACCTAAATTAAATTTCTTTTCATATTTGAAATGTAGGAATCAAAATATTCTAAAGATCACTTGAGTTCGATCACAGTCGAACATAGTTTCGTATAATTTTTTTTTTTGCATACTTTTAGGAGAATCATAATTACATTGGGCAAAATGATAATCAAATTCAAATTCTGTGTTTATGGGAAAGTCTCAAAATACCAAATCGCAAAATCCCAAAGTATCAAAATATCCTAATTTAAAAATACCCAAGTAACAAAATCCCAAATCGCATAATCCCGAATTTCAAAATTACAAAATCCCAAAACTACAAAATCCCAAAACTGCAAAATCCCAAAATTATAAATTTTCGATGTTAATATTCAAAATTGATTTTCTTCATATAAAAATGTCAAAACATTTAAAAAAATTACTATTTGTCAGAATGTACAAAATAAGTCTCCAAAACAAAAAACAAAAAAGTTTGGGGGGTTTTTGTTGCGGAAATAATATTAATTAGATTCGATTCGGAAATAATATAATAGATTCAAAATCACGACAGTTGCTTGTTAATATTAAAAATTTTATTAAAATTAATTTAAACTAATAATAAAAAAAACTTTCCTTAACTTTATATCTAATTATATTTTGAAATATTTAATTAAATTCTAAATTCAACAAATTTATAAGTAATTATTTTTAATATTTATTGAAAGAAATACAAAATAAAATGAGAAACTCTTTCAAATTAATTTAATTTATTTTTGAAAAAAAAATAAGAAATATAAAAGCAGACAGATAAATCAATGTAAAACTTTTCACTATCTTTCATATCCAATCTTGATTTTTGAAATGTTCCCACTCTATCAATTTGGATTTCTAAGCACAACCAATAAGAAACAAAATAGAAAAAGAAAGTTCAGTCCAGAATAAATACTTCCAGGAATTTAAGAATATTGTAAAGAAAAGAAATTTAATGATAATTTTATTTGCGTTTAACAAGAAAAGTTTAAATAAAAAAAAACAACAAAAACAAAAATTAAACAAATAAAAATAAATAAAATTTCTTGAGTCAATATTAAATAAAAAAAAAAAACAGAATTTCTGAAATTTGACAAAAGTTTCTTTTCGATTACAAGTTACAACCTCTGGAAATCAAACAATATTTACACTTTCTAATTTTACTACAACTAAATGTATATAATAATACTAATATATATGTAATATTGCCATACAGTATATTTTGTTTGTGTTTGTAAATAAAATAAAAACAGAAACAACACAGAAGCATAAATTACATCATTTAACAAAATTGAAAATCGGCTAAAAAAATTATAAAAAATACTAAAAATAACAAAATAAACAAATAATTTTTTCAAAAAGCTTTCTGTTAAAACTTTAGCTTACTTTGAATCACATACATACACGAAAACTTATTACTTTACCCACACTAAGTATTGGAGACCTATGTAAAAAGTCCACAATTGGAAATCGTAAAATTGCCCAAGTTGGAGGCCACGCAACAAGTTCCAAATACATTTTTTATCAATAACAATCACCCAAATTAACAAAAAATTCCAAATTTGGAGACTTTTAGAATGAGGAAAAGGTCCCCAAGAATTTTATATAAAAAAGAGACAAAATGTTGTTAATTCAAAAGTATTTTCCTGAAGTATAAAAAGTTGGTCTAAAATGGGTCGCATTAAAATTATAGAATTTACAATAAGCTTAGCTTAAACCGAAACCCTTTTTCTCCAAACTGAACTTCACTTATACATCATGTAACAATATATTCTGCAAAATGTCAAAAAACCTAACTTTGAAATTAATAAAATTCTCCACAATGGACAAATAAAGCTCCCATATTTCTACACATCGAAAAAGTCTCCAAAATTTCATAACATTTGAGACTTTTTTCATTTTTGTTTTTTAAGCCCTTTTAGCTTGTGAACTTTTTTCATAGACTCATAATAATAAATCATTTCATAATGAATTTTGATTTATTTATTTTTTATAACGGTAAATAGAAAAGGAACTGAACTTAAAGCAAAAATGTCGACCCGGAACATATATGAATTATTTTCATTTAGATAACGCCTTCGTACAATTGAAAATAACGGTATTTCCTGTAACTTCTGATTCTTTACTTCTACCATCCCATTACAGATAGCATCCTCCTATTTTTTTCCTTAACAAATCTCCAAACCTTCTGTAGGGTTTTTTCGATAAAATCCAGATAACATCTGACAACAAATTCAAAACATATGTACTGAGGTCTTATCTATGCCATGTACTAACATTGTACTATCAATGTTAATAAAACCAAGTTTTCAAAATATTTTATACACAAATAGAAAAACAATAAAAAATTGTCCCTTTCGATGTTGTTTTCGAACAAAAGAATAACGGAAACTCCCGAAAAAAAATTAATGGATGAATGTTAATGTTCAGTATAGAAAAACCAACAATAATATGTTATTCGACATCTCAAAAAAACAACACGTGTCCTGTAAGGGGAAGGGGGAGTTAACTGAAAAACTGAAAAATAAATAAGTAAAAGAAAAATAACAAATAAATATTAAGTCAGAAAAAAACATATAACAAGGTTAAAAGTAACTTGTGACTAGACTTACTAGCGTGATAACTTGTAAACATATTATCCTGGACATTGTGACAAAGAAATGCTTTCTCCCCTCTTCTTTTTTTTTTTTGTTCTTATTGTGAAGGCTTTTAAAAAGTTTTTATTCTTTATTGAACAGTGTGAAGTTAAGTTATAGTTATAATAAGTATAAAAGTTTCCTGTGTTGTTTATTCATTTCTTCTATTTTATTTATAGGTTAATTAATGAATTTGGTTAGTCAGAAAAAAAATAGAAAACTTGTAATTGGTGTTAAAGATCTCTTGTTTCGTTAAATAATTAAATTTAAACATATATATTATTATGAAATGAAATAATTAAATAGATTTGGTATCTTCAAAAAGATTTATTCTTATAATAAAAGTTTTTTGTAATTTGTTAATTAAATTATGATTTTATGTGTTAATGTTTATTAATTCGATAATTTTTGTAATATTTCTAGTAATATTTCTACCATTAAGATATGAAAATTTCTATTAATTTGGTAACAACCACAATAGGTTTTTAAAATACTGAAATCCCCAAACTACACACATTGTTCTTATTATACATTACAATTTTAAATGTTCTGGAGAGCAGTACTGAGGCTACTTAAAACTCGCAAGACTCGGAGCTACATACATTGTACTTATAATTCCGTATAGAATCCAATTTGGTCGAGAGATCAATTGGAACTAAATGCAGTTCACTAAAATTAGAGTTGCTTTATTCTTCCAACAGCTACATTTATCTAGAAATTACCATTAATAGATAGGTAAGCTGAGGACCTTTCCAACCCTTCATGAACTCCTTAATAAGTTCTAGACTCAAATACTTCCACTGCACTGTGTTGTAAATTGTGAAAACACATTATTTAAATTGAAATTCTGATAGCTATATAGAAGCTATATGGAAAGCATTAATAAGAAGAAGAATAGCTCAAAAAAAAAGTCAGATTGATTAAGGAACTTCGGATTAGTACGACCAAAAGCATTAACTTTGTAATAAATAGTACTACAATTGATTATGTAGATAATAGTACTACAATTGATTATGTAGATAATATCAATTACCTAGGTAGTTTATTCTCTAACAAAGGCGGTTGTGAAGATGATATTGTAAAAATATTAAATAAGCTAAAGCAGAATTTGTAAGGTTATGGATAATATGGAGATCCCCTTAATTACTCAGGGGATCAATTAACTTAGAAAAACTAAGTTAAGGATATAGAAGAATAGAAGAATCAATACTGGAAAACTATGGCAAATAAATAAAGAGCAAACCGTTGTAGTGCAGAAATTGAGACGAATATGGTGATGGAACTGTCATACCCTAAAGAGACCTGTACAAACAATTTTCCGACATCCCTTGAATGGAATCTTCAAGGAAAATGAAGTGTAGGAACGCCCCGCATAACATGGTGCAGAACAGTAGAAATAATAGATTGCGGGGAAAATTGTGTCTAAATAAAGCAGATGCCCAATAATACAGTAAGATGGAGAGGCTATTCAGCAGTCCCATGCTCTCACAGCGGGTAAGAGAAGGAAAAAAAAAACACAAACTATAAGGTATAAATATAGAATCGCAACTATAACTTTAATTCCCAATGTAGGTAACATTCAATATTGGCAAGAAGAATTTCTTATTTTTAAATTGAATAAGCAATAATTATGAATATTAACTGTCACAACAAGTTATTTTTTTTTTTTTGTTAACTTAGTCGTTGTTTAATAAGAAAATTGGGAAAAATTTGGAAAATTAAGTTCAAGGTTTATTTTGTTTATTCTGAAAAAATAAGAAAATAAATTATAAAAAAAAAATTAATAAAAATTTATTACAAACTTTTCCACCTTTTTAAACTTTATGTTTGTAATATTCCGTTCCAATAAGAATTAAGAATATTTTGGAAGTCATAGAATTTGGAGCAAAAATAATTATCAATTACAAGTTTAAGGTTATGTTATATAGTTTGTAATAGCAGAAAACGAAAGTATATGACAGTTCCTTGGGACCAAATATTTTTAATTTATTCCCTTAATATTGAATGAATGGAAAAGTTAGCAGCGACCCGAAAATATTAAAAAATAAAACAAATTTAATATTGTTTGCATTTTAGTAAAAAAAAAAAATTGGTTTTTAGACAACAAATAAATATTAAACTTGCTTTGTTTGCTAATAAATTGTTTGCGAAAATTTTTATTTACTTTTTGATAAATTTAGGTCAACAATGAAAGTTTTCATCCCCATTTTTTTCAATTTTGCAATAAAATATGAAAAAAGTTTAATATTCTGATTTAGATAGGAACTTAAAATATGGCATTAAATTTTTTTTTGGGAATAAAAAAATCAGTGATCAAAAATTGTACTTATTCCAAAAGTTTAAATATATGAGTAATTTAAATTTTGGAATAAATACGTAAATTAAATGCCTAAAGTGCTTCAATTTTCTACTATTTATTACAAAAAAATTAAAAATTGCATACTTTTAGGGAGAATATTTAAAATTTTCTAACATCTGAAATCTTTAATTTTATCCTTAAAACAGTGTTTATTATTTATTTTGAAATATTTTAAGAAATTGCAAAAAAATTAAACTTGTTTTAGACTTCAATCTGGTGGATTAAAATGTGGTCATTACACTATCACATTGTAGTAGTTTTATAATAATGGAGTAATTATTGAGAAAATATAAAATATTTGTATAATTTGAAATTGATCGTTATTATTTATTGTGAATAAAAATACACTTTTACCAATTCTTAATTATTGTGAAAAAAAATTGTGTGCTTATAGAGTGTATCTCTACCCAAAATGTTTGACGTTTGAGAAAAATTTCAATTTTGGTGTAATTAAAAACATACCAGAGTTATTACTACATTCTAAATTTGAAATTGCAACAGTAAAGTAATAATTACAAAATAAGAAAAATAAAAGATAATTTATAAGTTTTGGATGAAATTACAATTGCGCTAGAACCCTTTAAAAAAACTAAAAACATATGGTCTAGCTGAATTGAACACAATATCTTAAAAAAATTTTCATGGCTCGAGTCTTAGAATTCCATCACCACGAGTTTCTTCGTAATCATTTTGGAGAAATTAGTTAGGTATTCAAATTGAATTTTCATATAGAAAGCTGTTCAATGATTTAAAATCATTTTTATGTGCAAAACAACTCAATCTATAATTTTAAAATATACAACTCGCAATTTTTATAAACATAATTTGGCAGAAAACAAAGAAATTTTGACATTTCCAAACTTTAATTATAAAAATTAGATTGATTGACAGAAGCAAAATTGAGTAAAATACTTATTCATTCCGATTTACTCAACTCAATAAAGTTCACTCTGAGTGTTTTCTCAATTTTGTATTTAAATCACCCAATATTCTTTATATAACATTAACCCTTGTCGGATCATATCTAATAAAAAATTGGATATGATCCGAGAAGGGTAAGGCTGGATCACTCACTTATCACATTATATGAAGTACGGGGCTGTTCATAAATAAATAAGTAAATAAAATAAATACAATACATTTAAACAAATATTTTGTTTTACATTGAGTGGAACATACTCAATATATAACTGAATTATTTATCGACGGCCATATGTTGCCTTCTCTGTGCCAAATTGGTAAATTTTAAGTTCTTTTAATAAAGTTTTTTCCGAATAAGTCAATTGTATTTAAATTTAAATAACAAAATACATATTTAAATAAAATATACAAAAATATCATAATAAGCAAAAAAAAAATATAATTAAATTTTCTTCATAATACTTGGTATTTATCTCCATGACATTTTAATGGAAAATTAATTGGTTCTCAGCAATTATTTTTTTTTTTTTGATTTTATTCTATAATTACAATTCTACCCCTACATTGTTTCTTTCTGTTTAAAAAATTATTGACTTTTCAATCTTTAAAAATGAAAAAAGTACCAAAATATTAAAAACATTTATTTTTTATTGACTGTTTTTTGATGAATTTTTAATTAAAACCTTTGAATTATTAAGTTGTTTATTGATAAATGTTTGCCTTTTCTACTCAACCTACGTCTTACTGCTAAATGTAATTTTAAGAAGAATCAAATAAAATATATATATATATATAACTCATTAATTGGTTTATTGGAGTGTAAAAATTTTTGTAAATATATTTTTTTAGAAATTAGATTCGTAGAACCGAATTTTGAATACAAAAAAACTTTAATCAAAGGCATAAGAAGGTTTTAAATACGATGGAAATATTTACTTCCAGTATATTTTGGAATAAATATTTGGTTATCAATAATCTTCAAAATGTATCTTTTTCCATCTGTATATAGTTCCTATCAGAGCTATCCGTTTTCAAAATTATAAACTTTGAATGTTATTTTTGATCTTATCATAGTTTTTCATTCAGGACGCGAAACAGTGAACCCTTTAAATTTTATATATCAAGACAATGAATTAGTAATTAACAGATATTACGTGGTCTTCAACCTAATTCGTCTAAGGTCGAGTCGATAACGTCTCTGGACCCTCGTATCATGTTAACATTAAATATTAAGAGATTCAAGCTTTAAACTTTTCCTTGTTTAAAAACTGTCGGTTTTCATAAATTAAAAGTATGTTTATTTCTTACATACTTCCTATATTAAACACCTTTTAAACTTTCAGTAGTTCCTACATTCATTTCCTTAGAATTTTTAATCTTGACCTAAGTATTTAGGAAAGAAGTTTGAAATAACTTTTTGAAGATCCTCCTCCCTCGTCTGAAGTATCTGCTCCTTTGTTTGAAGAACCACCTACCTCGTTTAAGGGACCTCCTCCTTCGCTTGAAGAATCTCCTTCTTCGATTGAAGAAACTCCACCTTAACTTGAAGAACCTCCTCCCTCGTTTGACGAAGTTCAACCCTTGTTGAAGAATTCCCTCTCTGAGTACTTCTCTTCTTGTAAGAGCTAGAAGTTGTCATAAATAAATAGCTTTTATATTTCTTTGACAGAAACTTGGAATTTCTTTTTAAATTACCTCCTCCCTTGCTTGACGAAATGCATCCATCACTCGAAGAATGTGCTCGCATGATACTTCCCCACATTTAAAAGACTTTTAAGTCATACTTTTAAACTTTATTAGTTCCTACTCCTGTTGCTATGTTCCCTGTTCAAATTTTTCTATATGTACAATTTTCTTTATATGTAAGAAAAATTCTAAGAAAACTTACAAAATTTTGATAAAAGTAAGAATGCTTGAAGATTCCTAAGAAGTTACAGTATATATGAAGGACATGTTAATGAAAGTCAGAATGTAATCCATATTAAGGTCAGTATAAAAATTACTAATTCTTAAAAAAGTACAATATATTAATTCATAATAAAATTATTAGTTACCTGTCTAAAATCAAGTCTATCGTAAATTGTTTTTAAAAATACATAAATAACAGAATACTCAAATCATCATAAATAAATTTTTAAAAAAAAATTTGAAAACAAACTAAAATTCCAATTGGGTTTTCATATTATAATACATTATTATTTTTCAAATTCCAGGAAAGGATCAAGGGAATTTGTTTTTCTCTGAAATTAAAATAATTTTTCTATTCTAGGAATTGCTACTGTTTTGTTGAAAAAGTTTTTAATGAAATAATCGAATATTATTTAAAAAATAGAAAATTTCCATGAATTAAATTTATATAATTTAAAAATATTTTATTTGAAAATTAAACTTTACTATAATAACATGTGCTATCGATTCTTAAAAAATAATACTCGAGGAATATATAGAATCGAAAATATCGAAAGTTCTTGTTGCCCTCTGTTCCCCTCTGGCACTTTTCATTGACCTGTTAGATTTTTTTTAAAACTTTGTAAATTGTTAAAATTTAAAGTTGAGTAATTGAGTTGAGCAATTGGGCATTTAAATTGTGATTTGGGCAGTCCTCTTAATATTTTCTGAAAAAAAACTCGCAATGTACAAATATAATATTATGATTCCATCTTCCTTTGTAATTCTATTGGACCTATTCGAACTAATAAGTTTAATCAATTTAAACTTTAACTTTCCCAAGTCTAATATAAATTTATTTTTAGAAATCTTTTATAAAACAGAATTCATTCAGAACCAAATGACTTGTATAATATAACCACAAAATAAAAAATTTTTAACTCATTTTACCCATTATTATTCTGGTATAAATAATCTCACATCATTATTTCAATTAGGTATTATTATTTCTATTTTCATTGCCACAAAATTTCTTTTGTCCTTATGCCAAAATTTTCCATTGAAAATTTTCCACAGCCATTGAAAATTTTAAACTGGAAAATTTTTTCAAATATTTCCATTTTCTGAATATTGAACTGAAATTTTATTGTGTGAAAATTATGTTCGGAAAAAATAAATGATTTTCTGAATTTTGTGAAATAAAAAACTATAAGCAATCATTTAAAAATTTCGGACAAAGAAAAAAGGGGTTTGTACCCCTTTGACTCCCCATAAAATATTCAAAAAAAAAAAAAATAAATACAGAAAATAACAGAAACAGAAAATAAGCATAGGAAAACTAAGAAAATCAATTGGAAAAACAATAAAAGAGAACAAAAATGCTCATTTACATAATTGAAAAATTATTATCTTTTTATTATTTTGGTCTTCTGGTTATGCTTAACTTGGATTTAGGCAAGAAAATGAATCTTTAAAAAAAATATTGTTTTCATTACTTCCTTAAAGCACTTTAATAATTTACATATTTTTTTAAAATTCATTGCCGCAAAAAAAAACTGTATTCCAGGCCTGCCTTTTATTTTAATTTAATAATTTTATGTAAACAAGAATACAAAATAAACCATAAGTAGTTTAAATTCTTGGGTAAATGAATATATAATCAGATTTTAATATATTGAAATTAATATTAACCGGAAATGGTTTTGTACAAACTGTAAATTTTATTTTTAACGTAAAACTTGCCAGATTACTGAACTTCATTTGGTTAAATTGGTTTCATGTGTTTCCCAATCATTAATCATTAATTTTAATTCAAAATATTGAATCAAACGGGTAGGATTAAAATTCAAATTCCCCGAAACCGAAATGCCCAAAAACCAAAATTCAAAACCATGATTTGGCAACTAATTAGAAATACCTCATAAATATTATCTAAAATTGCGTAAACCTCTGATTTTGTAAAGGATCATAAGACATCCCCTAGTTTAGAATCTGGATAAGTATTAAGGTTTGTAACTATTTTTTAAAAGTCTTTGGGGATTTTGATTTTTGGGTTTTTAGTTTTGGGAATTTTGACTTTGGCGTTATTGTTTTAGGGGATTGTATCCTTAGGGATTTTATGCCGTCAATGACTTCCTTTTCAATGTCATGGTAAACTAAAACTTTCACAGCTCAATTTTTGGATGAAGATATATAATCGGACCTTTTTGACAACTTTTCAAAATTTTCGGTGGCAATACATTGGGATTTTTTTTTACTCTTTATAGGTAGTTCAAAATTATATTATAAAAATTCTCAAGTACCAAAAGAAATAGGTTATAAAACTTATAGAATGCTTGGGGCCAATGGAATTATTCAAAAAGTGTATAAAGAGCAGAATATTTGAAAAAGGTCTAGTCCAAAAGTGTTATACCAATTTATACAAAATTTCAACTCGGCAGTTACAAAATTTGAACTCAATAGATCTGTTTTTAGTTTCAATTGATCTTGAAAAAATGAAAAAGATTTTTAATGCGCTCCTAATGCTCCAATTAGGTTCATTATTCTTACTCTGATTTTCTTGATTCTTGAGACTGGACCCCCACTATTCAAAATTTGAATTCAATTACTGGAAGCATCAAGAAAATCAAATTTAAACTCCTAAAATTGAAAAGGTTTTTTTGCTTACAAAGATTGCTGACAAACAGGAAAAAAGAAGAGTGGATAACACATTCATATATAGATTCAGAAAAACATTTCTGGGATATTTAATGGCAAATGAAAATTTACTCATTCAATTTTCACTACGGTCATACCGGTATCCCAGAGCTGACACAGTCTACTGTACAACACTCTTCTTCGTCATAAAATTAAATTAAAAATAAAACTTATCAATTTTTGAAATACTCTAATCTAAATAACTTATTATTTTTATTATAAAATCTAATTATTTATTAGTAATGACATTTAAGTAATCCCTTTTTATTTTTAAATTTCCTTTGAATTTTTTCCTCCCACATTTACATGATAGTATTTCTCATTTTTTGAATAGACATCATTAAAGTTATCAATCAAATGGTATCAATAACACTCAAAATCTAAAACTAATATAATTAAAATCAATTCAATTTATATTTTCCATTTATATATTAACATTTATTAAACATATATTGAACATTTATTTCAATATGATTTCACTTTAGAACAGAAAAGAATTGTTTTTTTTTTGGACAATCAATATTTTGATTTATTTTCAATGCCAGATTTTCTATTCATTTATTGATAGTTTCCAAAAAATATGTATATATATATTATATAAATCTCATAGTTTCCAAATTTAATGTTGTATATTGGGTTACTAAAGGATAATTATTTGAAAATATATCGTATGTATAAAACATGCAATTAACTTTAATACTATGTACCTTGTTTTATGTAATTCGCCTAAATTTATGCAATTAAAGTTTTTGGTTTTAAATTTTCTAATATAACTTATTTGGGTAACTCGGTGGGAAACTTTAATTTAAAATATGTTAATATTTTACCAAGAAGGATATTTTATTCAACATTTGGCACTTAAGTTCTTCAAGCAGCTTGAATAAAGCTTCCACAAATTTCTAGTTTCTAGTTTTCTAGTTTTGTTCTGATCCATTGCATATTTTTGGGGGAACTAACTACGTCTATTAACTATGATACTATCTTAAAGTCTAGATACACTTTTTCAAAGTACAAAATATTTATTTGAACATAAGAAAAAGCTAAAAATATAAACTTAAATAACTTTTTCACATTTATTTAAGCTGCTCACTGTATTTCATCACATATATTAGAATAGATACTGAAAATATCTGTCAATTTTACAGATATCTATTATAGATTGATAAATTCGATATCCAGGTGAGAATTGAAGTATACATATATTATGTATACAAATCCAATTGAGGTGAAATCTTTTACTTTTATTATATGTTATGCGTAGGCATATCATATTATACGTTTATTAATCCTAATGTCATCATCAATTCTTCACATCAGAAAGATGTTGTAAAACCTATGATGAGACAAAAGAAGTTAGAAGATTCAAAAATAGCAAAAACATTTGATATTAAAATATATAAGGGTTATGTGATATTTTGAATATAATTGAAATAGAAAAATCTTTCTAATCAATGATTTTAAAATATTTTTCAAATTTAAAAAAAAATTAAAATGTTTATTTTGTTGAAAAAGTTCTTTGGGTCGTCAAAGACTAAATCAGTTCTTTGAAAGGGTATTGAATTGAATTGTGAGATTTTTTTTTGAAAATGAATTTACAAATTTGTATTTTAAAAGGAAATTTGGGCTTTAGTTGACTTAATTTTAAACTGTTTGAATAAACTGATGAAGTTAACACTGTTGAATTATCAAAGTTTTGTATTGATTAATAGTTCTTGGATAAAAAACAGGACATTTTTTTTTAATTTGAAAAGGAAAACTATTCAAATTTATTTATGTATTTTTTTTTTAGTTTAACACTTCAATAGGTGGAAAGGTAGATTTTGTTTTTCAAAATTTGAATTTGATACAAATTAAAATTGAATATGCTGTCTTTGTTGTAGAAGTTGTAGAAGATTGTTGAATATAAGAAATTAAGGAATTTGATGTTTGTTTTTTTTGAGAATTTTTTGAGAATTTGATTTGAAAATTGAGTTCGAAATTTAAAAATATTTCAAAATAATAAAATTTGTAATTGGAGTTATTTGATTGTGCCATTCAAGTTTCAACTTAAATAAAATTAGACAATTAGATTGAAAGATTTAGTTGTAAGAATTGATTTGAAATTGATTGTTAGTATTTGAAAATATTTTGAATTAATTAAATTTGGAATCAATTATAGGTTCTTTTAAAGTTTACTGAAAGTCATTCTAAGTAGACTGATTGCGGCTGGCAGTTCCTGAAGTAACTCTTTTTGGGGCGCTGTCCAAAAGTCCATATTAGGAAAGATTTTTATTTAGGAACTAAGATTTAGGACTAAGAGTCATAATAATATTTCTTTTGAATAAGTCAGATACTTTTCACTTAAATTCTATTAATATATATATATATATATTTTTTTTTGCGACAATGGGTGGGAATAACCGATACTCACCAACGCTATTTACTTTAACCATACCCCCTTTCAAAAACCAACTTAAGAATTGGACCTTCAAACAAATAAACAATTTTATCTTCCAGATAGGGATTTGGAAATTTAAGTGAATAAAGGTATAGTTATCGACACTTAGGAAATTATTAACCATAATACCGTTATTTTTTGAATGAAATTACTATAAATGATATTTTGATTGTAAAAAGTCAATAATTTTTGGTTTCATGCTCCGACAAATTTCGCTTTAAGAGACCGAGAAATCCGGTTGACAAAGTTTAAGAAAAATATTTCCTAGCCAAGCTCCTAAATGTTAAAGGTACTTAAGTTAAAACAGGTCTCCGAAACGGATTGGAATGGATTCGGCCTCAACCCCAAAATAATTAGTTTTTGATTTCGATCAAAATAAAACTCTAGTTCTAAGGCTGGTGAAGGCTGGTGATGGCGAATAAGGCTTCACACTCCATCTTCAAACAATATTTTTCTACCCGAATGAACGTAGATCAAAACGCTTACTAAATTTGTAATTAGGTTTTTGAAACAGTAAAAGAGAAGGCGTAGGTATATATTCAAAGGTATGAATCGGATCAGAATCGAAAATAAATCAATTTAGCACGGGTGTTCGTCCATCCGTTTGTCCGCAATATATTATAAATATCAACGAGAGCAGTCTTCGTAATTGAAATCCAGCCAGTCTATTCGGATTTGGCTTGTTGTTATACAACTTATTTTTTTATTTTGAACATTTAATAAAGTTTTTTAAAATTTGTTGATTATTACACTTCTGATTGCCTGAGGCAGCACAAATCGTTGTAATTTCCTTTAATATTATTCTTATGTTATTTACGCACGAAATGTCATTAGAAAACTGCTAATAAATTCCTTGAAGCATTTTTAATGCATTCTAAATATCTTCTATCAAATATCTTTTATTTGTACAAATTCTGTAATGTCAACCAAGGCAAACCTCTAAACAAATTCTTTTAAAGCTGTTCTTTTTATAGTTTTCAAGATTGAGCAAACAAGTTTTACTTCAATCTTTTTATTTTAAATAAAATTATTATATTCTATTGTTCTCTTTCTTTTTCATATTTATTTTTATTGTACTTTATTAAAATAATAAAAAAAATGTTAAACTATATTTAACTTGTAAAAGATATTTTAAAAAAAAATTGGAAATAAATGATTCAATATTGAAATGCATTAAAATAGTAATAAAATAATTTTATTCGAATTTATATAAAGAAAAAAGTAATAAAATAAAAATTGTTAAAAAATGAAAAAGAAAATATAGTTAGTATGTTAGTATAGTTAGTATGTTAGTATTTAATATAATTGCGAATTACAAAAGAATATCTTTAAGCTAATTAAAATAACTATTGAGTTCAACTTTCCACTAATTTGTAGTGGAAAAGTCTTCAAGAAGATAAGAAGAATCCAGGAAGTAACGGACTTTGGATCCATTTTAAATAATGTGAACCAGGTCTAAGAATGACAGAGAAGCTAGAATGATTGTAGAATGATTAAAGGGCTTTGATTAGGTAAGAACATTTAGAGTGAGACATCGTTATTAAACCATATAAATCTAAGAAAATCTAATAAAAATCAAGTAAAATATCTTATACCAGATAATTGGAAAATGGTCGAATTTCGAAAATGATATATTCTGTTCCTAAGCTGTTGTTCAATTCCAAGCTTCAATTCTCTCCTTTTTATGGAAAATGTTGTTGAATTAAATTTTTTGTGGTCTGTTTTAATCTTCTTCTTCTCGTTAAAGGACTATGTCCTGTTTGATTGTTTTTCCCTCTTACTCGACTAGCGAGCTTTGGGCTTCCATCTGAAATTCTCAAATCTTCTCTGTTTGACGCTTTCTGTTCGATTAAATTCCAGTACAGATCGCATCTACTTATTTCTTCTAAGACGGCGCGCTTTCATGTCATTCCGGGGCTACCTCTCGTGCACAAGAACCTACTTGTGGATACTTTCAAAAATTCTCAAATCTTCTCAGTTTGACGCTTCCTCTTGGATTAAAATTCAGTACAGATCGCATCTACCAATTTCTTCTAAAATGGTGCGCTTCCATGTCATTCAGGGGTTACCTCTCTAGCACTAGAACCTATTTGTGAATACTTTCTGAAATTCTGAAGTTATAGCACCTTATTATGGTTATTTACTTTAAAAAGGGTTTTTCATTCGCAAAGTCCCAATAGACTCTTGTTGCTCTATAGTTTTGCAAAAGAGTCAGTGCAATCTGCAATTCTAAAAATTGTATTTCAAAAATTTTAATATTCTTCCCATTTTTAGGAGAGTTCCGAAAGGACAGACAAATGCTACTTAATCTTACAGATTATGTTTACTAAATCAAAAAATGTATATTTTATACTTCAAATATTTAAAATCTAATAGAAAATATTAAAAGAATATAAAAAAAATTCAATACAAAAAAAAAACAATATTAAAGAATATTGAAAAAAATAAAGAAAGAATGGAAACGATACATAAAATCAATTGTTGCATTTTTATGAATTTAAAAATATAGTAAACACATGCATATAAACTGATATAAGAAGAGTTTTACAGTTGAAGAGTTGTTTGTCTTCTGTCATATCTTTTCTATTTCAAATTCAATTTTTTTTTTTTTTTAGAATCTTTTTGACATTTTTTTTTTTTTGTTATAATATTTGATTACTTTTTAAATTTAAATAAAAGAGATATTGAACGTTTATGAATTTACAATGAGTTTTTATTTGAATGATTCTTTTAAGAACTATAGAAGTTACTTAAGTAAATAACAAATAAAAAAAATTTATAGAAGCATTCAATTAAATTACTTTATAATATATTTTATCAATAAAATTAATAATTTAATTTGTAATTGTAAATTTGTAAATTAAATTTATTAGTAGTAATATAAATTAAATTTTATTGATCTTATTAATTTTAAAATGAATTTATATGAATTTTATTTTATTTTTTTAATTTTCTAAGGTATTTATTTATTTATTTGTAGTACCAGACAATAGTAAATATTGCTTGATAATATTAATGCCTATTTGACATTTGGACTTCTTATTAAATTATTTTAATATACGCTATATTTTTTTATTAGATATGATCCGACCAGGATTTGAACCCGAGACGCTAAGTACATTGTGATTACACACAATTTTTTAATTAATTAAGGGTTTTAATACTATATTTAATTTTAAATTTTATTACTGTACCGATAGTAATCATTTTATAAATGCCATGTATACGCGTATTTCGGCATTTTCGTTCATATTACAAATATTCACCCTGACATTTCTTCCATATTGCTTTTATTATATGACATTTCATTTAATTTTATCTGCTTTTTAAAATTTCTGAGTTTGTGAAGTAAAGAATGTATAGGTAATGGAAAGTTGAATGCGTTTTTAAATTAATAACCGCGTTACGAAGTCGCATAAATAAGGACTAATTATATTTTTATAAGTACCATGGGACTTTTAGCCGTTTTTATTAAATCAATAGTACTATGGAACTTCTAAACCATTTTAATAAATCAGAAGCTCCATGAGACTTGTAAAAATATTATTAGGCCTATTAGGACTTCTATTTTTTACATTGAGACAAAAATTCAATGTGACTTTTAAATAATTGAAGTGAGTCAAAATTCCGAATGGAAGCGCTGACAATGAGATTTCTGATACATCACCAACACCAATTATTTTCTCTGTATATTTATTTATTTCCCTTCTCAATTAATTTAAAATTGGAAAAATTCAATATGGCAAAAAAAAAATAAGTTTAAAAGCGTTATTAACTTTAAATAGGTATTTAAAAACATTATTTTAAAAAAATTCTTTTATTTTTAATTCTTTTTTTTTTATTTTTTTTTTGAAAACTAACGATTTTTTAAATAATTATATTAATAAAATTTCGAAAACGTACTAAAGGACAATTTTAATTTTCCTTTTTCAAATATTTGGTACTTTTGCCAATTAAAATATGTAAACAGTTTTAAATAGTTTATGTCTTTGGTAATATAACATTTGGTTCTTCGTTTAAAATACTTTAAATAAAGTGTACATGAAATCAACGAATGATTGTTGTCTAAGATAACTTAACGAAAACTAAACTTTTAAAATATTTCATTAAACTTAATGGTGTATGTACATGGTTTTAAATAGGTTTGTGTTTTTGATGGATGAAATATTAATTTTTTGTGCTATAAAACTTTTGAGTTTTCCCGTTACTTGGTTAAATGAAAGCTTTGTACGAGTTTCTTAAAAAGTTATACATATTTGAAATCTAGAAAACTTTTTCGTTATTAAATTTGAATTTAAATTCAAGTATTATGATACTGTATTTATTCAATTTTTGAAGGTATATATTTCTTTTATAACGTGCATTTCTAAATAATTTTCAGTCAAATGTATCGTTTGAAACTAGGAGATATAATTGAAAAAGTTATAAGATACAAAATATTTCAATAAAAAAATACAAAAAAAAACATTTGAGCTACTTTAAAGTGTGAGCTTATATGTAAAGCCCAAACTATATGAGCTAACTCAAAATTGAGCTCACTAAAAGTGTTCCCTTAAGTGCATACTTCAAACTAGGAGCTACCTCAATGTTTGAGCTAATGTGCATAGCTCAAACAATGAATTATCTCAAAATTAGAGCTAAATAAAAATTTGCAATAAACATTTGAGTTTTTCTACACAATACGAAAGAATTGTTGAACTTTATAACAAATTTTTTAAGAATAAAATTTTAATTGCCATTTAAAAAATTTTTTACAGGAAGAAAACTGAAAGAAATTTCTATGTAGGTAATTTAAAATTTTTCATTTCTGAAAAGTTAAACAGAATTAGTTCATATATTGTTAGTTAATTTACAATCTTATTATGTTTATTTACTCAAACTTTAAATATTGTACAAAAAACTAAATAAAAGTTGTGCATAAAACATTTTTTAAATTATTTTTTTAAAGAAAGAACACCAAATGAATTCATAGTTGGAATTCTCAAAATATATTATTATATCTTAAATATCAAATCTATTATTTTCAAAAAAATTTATCTTGCAACAGAATTCTAAACATTAATAGGTTATGAATTTATATATTTAATTTAGTATAACATAAATACTTTCCATTGAACAAAATAAAATATTGTTTAAGGCTAGAAAGTGTGTGAATGTCATCTTTGTTTTTTAAAAGGGTATTCCAATTATTTTAACGTCATTTCTGACACTTTAATGGTGTAAGTCGCAATAGTGTCGTTATGAACACAACAGTTATATTTTGACATTGTTAATTTAATACCTCTTTTCATTTAAAAATCTAGAATTAGTTGAAATAGTCTGATTTCCGGTTTTTCTTAAAAGCTGAAAACTTCACTTAATCTATAGAACATCCCAGATTGAGTTTATAAATTTTTTTTAAATATATTGAAATAACGTCCCCTTTCTGATAAAAAAAAGAAACGTGATGTGATTGAACACCTCTTTAAATTTTTTAAAATGTTTAAGAAACTTTTAAAAGAGTTTTTGTAAGAACTACATTTTTAAGACAGACTGTCAGTTAGCCAACTGAATAAAATAATATTGTTATAAGAAAAATAATCAAAAACGACAACTCTTTTTGTCTTGCTGCGGAATATTTTAAATTATTTGAGTTTTTAAATACACAATAGAAGTTTTATTTAATCATTAGATATTCATCTCCCTTCTGATATTTTAAGCTAATTTTCTTTTTGAATTATTTTTTAAAGTTTATCTTCATTATAATTTTGTTTTATTTCAGTATTTTTGTTTCTGTCCCCTTTTTAGTTTTAAGTTAAAAGTAAATGATACAAAATGGTAATTCATTATTTAATTTTACTATTAAATATAGCAAAAGGAAATTAAAGTTTCTTTGAAAGGTGCAATTTATTTATTCAACATTTTAAGGAAATTGTTGTCAATTTTAAATTGAAGCAAATATTGTGTTAATACCATCTAGATTTAACAAAATCTCGTTAAATCTATCGTTATAGATTCAAAGGCATGGGTTGGGTCAGAATCGAAAAATAAATCGACTAGCTATGTACATATATCCCCCTTTTCGTCTGCCCGTGCTCTTCAAGTACATCTCTGAAGTTCTAAAAAGTTGTGTATTTAAAATTTTACCAAAGTAATTAACCAAATCATTTAATGTCAATATTAAGGTCATACGGATATCCCAGATTTCACACAGTCTTACCTACTGCACACTTCCTCGTTTTCTTAAAAGAAATTTTTAGAAAATCCGAGTGTTTTTTATTATTAAATTAAGCAAAAGTTTTGACAAAAATTACAAATTATTTATAATGTTTAATAACGGTAAGACAAAAAAGATTTAGGTTTCCCTATTCTCTTGGTTCTTTATAATTTTTTAGTTTTAAAGTAAAACCAAAAGAAATGGAAGACTAACTAATGCTTGTGCTTATTAAAATAACTCGGAAAAACGAGTTTGACTTTGCACATTTTCAAAATTATATTGTATTACATACTGAGTTTAACTTTGGAAATATTTACTTGGAAATAGTTACTACTGACTTATTTAAAAGTTGTTATAGCCCTTCAATGGGGAAGGTTGCCAAATTTCTCAAGAATCTAACTTCAAGGTTCTAGGAATTAAATTGTGAATTACACAAAAATTAGGAATTTTACTTAGAATTTTATTATCTAAGCAAAAATGGGTAAAACTGAGAGACACTTTCTTCAATTTAAGGAACCCCTTTTAAATTTAAGAAAAACTTTTAACATAATTATGTTAAAATATAATGTTGGACCTTTAAATTTTGTATATTAATAAAAAAAAAATTGGACAAGTATTCAAGTTACAAGTGTTTAAAAATAGCAAAATTTCAATTTTCGAGCCCTTATAGCTCCTAAATAGGGGGCTTGAAAAAAAAATTTTGTTAACCGACTCCTACTAATTTCTAAGTATCTAACTTCTCCCAAAATTTAAAGACCCTAGCTTGAACCGTTCAGAAGATATGTGTGGCCAAAAATTTTGCGAAAATTGAGTTTTGCGTAATGTTAAATTTTAGTACCGTATGGCAACCCTAAACATTTGTCTTGTAAAAATTTATAAAGTTTATGAAACCAGCTATCATTTGCCGTTTTCAGATTGAAAATATATGTAACAGAACTCTTGTTATAACAATTTAAATATAGGGCTTTTTCCAACTTTGGGGGGCTGTAGCCCCGTAACAGGTGGGGTTACAGAAAAAAATTCTTCTTCGAAATTATTTTTTTTGCAAAAAATACCCATGGTTAAAATTTCTTTTCTCTATTTCAAACGGCGTAAAAGTTTTTGTAAACATACGGACGGACGGACGGACAGAGTGAAGCTATGTAGGCACATTTTTTCAAAATTTTTTGAAAATGTGCTAGAAACAGATGCTAATATATGAGCCCCTATTTCAAAAATATAACATATATAATTTCTAATAAGACTATTAATTACTTAACTATCCTCAACCTATTTGATTGTAGCGGACTCGGAATCGCCTTTTTAAACAGATCTCTTCTTTTCTGAAACTTAAGCTTAAAAAATCTAAGAGTTAACTTTTTATTATCTTAAGTACACATGTCGAAATATTTAACTGTACTAACCCAAGTTCTTAATATATGGATAAAATCTTTGTTTATAGGAATTTTAATCTAGAAATCTATTGATGAAATTTCTTTAAACAATATATTAATTTCTATTGTAGTTTATAAAGTTATGTATAGTACAATGAAATAAATAGACCATGCAGTTTGATTATATTATTATTTAGTTAAATGGAATAATTTATTATTCGTTAAGTTATTATTAGTTAAGTTATTCCATTTAATGTTAATTTCAATTTAAAAATGCATTTCATACAATCATTTAATATTACAGGGTGGCGCAAAACGACTGATATGGTTTGAATGTTTAATAAATTTATTTATATTTTTTATTTTGATTTCAGAATTTTGTGAAGAAAACTTGGGGAATTGGAAATGGAATAGAGCACAATAGAACAGCGATAAAAAATTACGAAAAGTTATGGAAAATGTACTGGAAAGAGTACGAATGTGCGAAGTCGAAAATGGTCACCACTTGCGTGGTATAATTTTTCTACTTAACCTAAATATATTCCCCATTAATATACATAAGAAAAAAAAAAATAATAATATTTCACCATTAAATAAAAAAGTTATTAAACATTCAAACCATATCGGTCGTTTTGCGCCACCCTGCATTATTCACACCTCTTAAAAGTTTTTAAAATATGAGAAATTGAATAATTTAAAAAAAAACAATCTTTTCAATAACTTTAGAATTTTTATTTCTATTTGAATAATTTCAATAAAATTTCAATTTTATAATAAATACTTGAAAATTAATTTATATAAGTTCTGCATTTGATTCTAACACTTAAGTCCACCTTCAAATTAATAAGAACATTCAAAAGAATATATTAAATTGCATGGAGAGCCATTATTTTATGCTATTTAATTTTCATTTTGATTAGCTATTGTTGTAAAGTTTTCCATTCTTTAAAAATCTTTAAAAAAAGTAATGAAAAAAACCAAGGGTTCCTAAAAGAGCACATATTAAAGATTAAAGAATGATCTATAATAAATTTTGAGTAGAAGAGTGTATTAAAATTTTGTTAAAATTTTATTAAAAAACAAAAATTTAAAAAAAAAAATCAAGAAACACTTTCTTTAATTTTTAGAAGACTTCTTTAAAGTTGTTAAAACCTGTGGTTTTTGTAAATTTTTAATTTGCTTCAAAAAACTTTGTGCAGATATTCAAGTTGCATGTGTTTAAAAATTAAAAATTGAGATGGATGAGAATTATGATAGGAATGTGAACTAGTTTGTGCACAATTGAAGACTTAGTTCATTCAGAACACGTCAACATCCATCAGTGCACGTCTTGGCACGAAGAAGAAACAAAATCTTAACATTCAGTTTTTGGTCTTTTACAGCTTTTTAACGGACCACTTTAAAAAGTTGTCTTAAATGACTTATTCTTATTTGTAAAGATGTCTAACTTTTCAAAAATTAAGTTTCGGATAACAGTAAATTAAAGTAACGTTTAAAGAATTGTGTAACATCATATTTTTAGAGCTTATAAAGCGTTTCCAGGGTTTCCAAATTGAAATTATAGGAATGTATAAGATTTTTCTAAACTTTGGAAGGCTGAAGGCTTTTGAAGGCTACGTAACAGATATATCAACTTCAGCTACTTTGATTGAACAATATTTCTTAATGTTGATAGCTAGCACCTATAAAATACCTTTCTTATGATTACTTTTATATTTACTAGAATTTCAAAACTCTTCAAATATAACAACTTTCAATCAGTTAACTGCTGTTTATTTAAAGAAATACAACAATCGGAAATATTCCTCAGGAAGGTATCGAAAGTTTCCATATTTGAAGCAATTGAACTTGAAGAGAAAAGAAATACAATTTTATTATTCATATATATTTATTTGTAATATATTGACTAACAAAGGAAGTGATTACATCTTTACATAATAATATTGAATGAAGTAGTAACGAAAATACTAACGATTTGTTTTTTTCTAAATATGAACTTGATGACAATATGAGTGTCCTTATGAATAGAATGAAAAAACTTACATATTATGTATTATTATATTTCCTGGAGATATCATTTTATTAACTTTTCATATTTTTACAAATTGTCAATATAAAGTAAAAAAAAATTTAAATAAAAGAAGTTTTTGTTAGAAAGAAGAATACTGTTTCAAATTTGAAGAAGAGAAGTTCAAGTTCTCTGCAAGTGAATAAACAAAAGATTGTTTTCAACAATATAGTTAATATTATGTCTGCAGCAATAATAATAATGGTTACAATATTTGTCAATTTAAACAAAAACGTGTAGTCTTTTAGTTTAATAATTGATCAAATTCTATTTAAAGCCAGTTTCAACTTTTACATTTTTAAAATCTAAGGATGTATTTATGTTGGAGCTACAATCAGTGATAAGAGCGTCGATAGTAGAATAGCGTCAACAATTTATGTAGTTTATTGATGATCAAAGCGATGCTCCAATAGAAACATCTCTATTTAAATCCTGTATATAGTTTTCATACGCTACGATCTATTCGACGCTCTTCTCCACACACCTAATATACCAGATTGCCTTATTTGGATAAAAAATTACAAAGATCCACGAATATCGAAAAATTCTAGGAGAAATATGTTCTTACTAGCTCAATTGAAATAAAATCACTGATGTCTCCTTTTAACGTTTCAACAAAGGAGCCGCAGCTGCTTATTCTGCCTTTGATAACCACCTAAATGATACTCTACTAGAAGAGAAAAATATTAAGTTGCCATCTAATGTATTGTCATTATAAATTACCTAAATTTAAAACGACTCTAAACAGGAAAATTACGAATTTCCCAACAAACTTATCGTAATAGTAATTGGTCTCCATCTTTATGCTTTCCCAATCAAGTACTTAAACTACAACGGATTAAATTCCTTAAATGTCTTGAGCTTTGTTTTTCTTTTTCTTAATAAATTTCGATGCTGAAGTGTTTAATCTACTTTTCCACCAGAGCTCTAAACCATTTACTTCCACCTGCATTTCTAGAGCTTCATTTTACATAACTATATACTGCATTTCTCAACCACCTCTTACTATTGTATCTCTAAATTTAATGGCAAACGTTCGTATATCATATTGTTCAAGAAAACAAATCTAGAATACTAGATAACTCTGCAAGTAATTGCTTACCACACATCATAGTATGACCATACTTTAAAATTACGTAATACAAAATCATTGTTTAGAAAATGGGTTAACAAAATATATTTCTATTTATTTTATTAAAAGTTTTTCATAAAACTAACAATAGATTTTTTTATAACCTAGCAATTTTTTTGTATTTTTCCCCTTATTGAATTTTCTATATGTCAATTTTCCTGTTCATATTTTCAAGGATGTCCGTTACAATGCTATGAATTTTCATATTCTTATGAAAACTTATTCATCCCTTATTTTCAACATTATAACTTTTCTCTTTTAAAAAAATATAATATTAAAGAACTGGTATGAACTGGTTCTACCACTACAGATAACATAATTTATGAATCAATTATTAAGGTAAAAAATCTATTTAGAATTTAAAGGAATTTCTGTAGATTAAGAAATATCTGACTGTCATAAATTAGTTAGTTTTTAAAAGAGCTGTGGAGTGTGACATTGTGTTATAGCTGGCTAATTTTGTGCTTGTTATGGGTTTCCCATAATAAGGGGTTGGTAACCAAAGGGTTGGTATTTTTTGCTTGTTTTTGGTTTTACCAAGTTTCAACAACTATTGCAATAACATTTGTTTTCGGCTGATTCCTCGGATTTTTTCAACTTTTCTTTTTAAAACTAATAATAGAAACTAAGATTTATGTTTGGCATAATATCAGAAGTCTGCAGAGTTCTACCTGTCAAATTTTTAATAATTTCTGAGCTTTATTTATAACTGATAGCTGCTCTTTTGTTGGTTGAAACGCCTTGCACTCAGATAAATATAAATTCCATGCAAAGGAAGCTAATAACATCTAAAATACCTCTTTTTTACCAAAGCTTATATAAACTTACAATATAAATATAATAACGCCATACATTAAAACTATGAACCCTTTTAAAAAATAAAGATATATATTGATCAAAATCCAATCCGAAGGCGTTAGGACGTCTGCTTTCAGTCGAAAAGTAGCCGGTTCAAACCCTGGTCAGATCATATCAAATAAAAAACTTTAATGTATAATTTGTATAACAATATATCTGCCACAGCTTATCACATTGTGTGTATGTGGTAGGGGATTGCATTCAAATTAATTAACAAATAAATATTATTTAAATTCACTAATAAGAGAAGCACTATTCACTAGTCTGCGTGGAATATTTTATTAAAATTTAAGTGTGGCCAAATAAGGTTATGCTCCCCTGATTTATGCTACAATGAATATTACTGGCATTTGAAGCTTTGAAAAATTATATTCTATTCAATGTATCTTTTGTTTTACTATAAAAAAAAGTTATTGAATCCTATACTAATAATATAATATAAAGAACTGGTTTTGTGGTATATTTGAAGTGTATGAATGTAGTGATTGAAAATCAATATCCTATCACTTGAGTATATTAATATAAGTTTGATATGAACAGAATAAAACTATAAACTCTATAATTTTATAATAAATTTCATTAAGGAAATGTGAAGCTAAGGTCCTTTTAAGAATAATTCATTTTCCTATTTGATTTTGTTTGCCTTTTCTTGGATACAGGATGTAATTTGTGTCTGAAAGCGACACTTTGTTACGATAATATAATATAAAAATAGTAGAGGAAACTAGTTATACAAATTTCTTTTTTAAAACATGTGTCTTGATTTGAAAATTATTTTTCTTAGTTCAGAAGATTTTTTTTTTTATTTATCAAAAATCCTATGTTTAATTTAGTTATATCTAAGAAAGATGTTAACATCTTTCATTCGAATATCCTGCGTAATTTTCCTTATAACCTCATATTCCTAAATTTCCTTAACCTAATTCCGAAAAATCTTTCTGGGGCATTTTGTATGTTTGTCTATGAAAAATTTTGAAAAGTGTGTGGAGGCCATTAATCCAAATCACACGAGCAATTAATGCATGACCTTGAACCAACATTTTTACACGAGTATTTATCAAATCATTCACTTGTCAAAATGGATGTTTCCAAATTTCTATAGTCGAATACTAAATATGTGACACTTCATCTTCTTTCAATTAACTGAATTGAATATTAATACTATGTACAAAACGTATAATTAATTGAATTAAAATTTAATCACATTTAAGTTATCTACAATTTTTCTAACACATTCAAAATCATTTAGGTTCCTTGCAGTAATTTAACTAACACAAATATATATATATATATAAATAAAGGTATATATTGTAGATAAAAATTAAATAAACATGTTAATTATATATTGTTATAAAGTTAAAATCCCCTAGGTTAAAAATCCATGAATTTAAATAAATAATTAGAATCACCAATTTATTTTAAATCCCAAAAGTTCGAAGAGAATTGAAGTTAATTGAAAACAAAAATAATAAAATATTGTTTAGTGGAGTACCATGGAATTTAATTTTATAAAATTTATCCACTTTTAGTTTAAACTTTAATAATTTAAATTAAAAGTTTGATTTAATAATAAATTTAAAAAAATTAATAATTCTTTTAAATTTAGTTTGATGAATTGTCCAAGAAATTTTGCACAACAGATGCTATTTAAAACTTTAGGGTGGCTTATGTTTATTAAGTTAAGTTCTATAACGCTCTTATAGCACACTTCAGTACTACAGTACTACATTGTCAGACAAACTTCTCACTAACTAGTTACTTTTCGAGTTTAACTTATAAGAATAAGAATTTGATAGAATTAATCTAGATGATCTATATAAAAAGTTGCTTTTCATTTGTCAGTGTCAAACAGTTAACAAGAGGCTGAGTTGAATTTTGTCAAGAATAATTAATTATTTTAAATAATAGTATTAGTTATTCAACTTAATATTTGAATTTTTTATTATAACCTATTCTAGTTATTCAGCTTAATATTAGAATTTATTATTAGAGGCTTTTTCTATGTAAATTTTATATTTTGCAAAATATAATTTAATCCCAACGAATGTCCCAAAAGTTTAATGCAAAAACCATCTTTACAGACAAGCACTAGATCATAAAATTTAATGCACCTTTACCCGAAATTCTATAAAACTTTTTCAATAACTATTTAATTGTTATCAAAATAATACATGGCGAATATAAAATTATCATTGAATGAATTTAATTTTGTTTTTCAGAGTTTAATGCATTCGATTTTTAAAATTTATCGTTTGAAGGAAAATAATTTTCAACTTAAAAGTAATAAAAATTCTTAGTTTTGGTCAATTTTCACTATAAATTAGTTTGGATTACACTTAATGTTGCTTTTAACATAAAAAATATAGCAATAAAACTTAAATTGTTATTTAATATCTTTGAAGAAGTAAAACTTTCACGAATTCACATCTACACAAGCACAAATTAATCTATTATAAGCACAAGATTTATTATAAAAATTCTATTTACTTTTAAATTTTTCAGCAAATAAATAAAATAATGAACAGCGCCAAGGTTCGAAATACAAGAGTAAAGCATCAAATGGTTTTATTTGGTTATCAAAGTTCTATATAACGGTAATTGCTAAATTTTAAACTCAAATACTTTCTAATTTACTGGTATTATTTTTTATGGTAAGTATTATATTCTGATTAGATTTTACGGTTGAAATATATTTTTGGAAAGAGTATGTTAAAAAAAGGAAAATTGAACTAGAACACAAATTATAGAGAAATGTAATGGTTCCTAGGTGGAAAATCTCGATTGCCAATAGCGAAATTTTTGTATTGTAACCTACGACATACAACTTTGGGGCTGTTCCAAATGAACACATATTCATAAAATTTTAATATTTCAAAGCAAATTGCTACAAAATATGATAAGCGCACTCTGGTACGTACGAAATTCCAACTTACATAGGGATCCATACTAGATTCCTAGTGTTAGCAATGAAATTAACAAATATGCAACAAAACATAAGACCCCCCTTACAAGATCACATAAATACAGGAGCGTCAAATCTCCTACTATCTTCAAATGTCGATAGAAGGCTTAAAAGAAATAGCACCCTAAACTAGTGATAAATTTAGACCTTTACAGAGGTTTGTAATTGCTGTAGAAAATTAACATTTAGCGCAAAATTAATCGTTAGTCTCTAAGACTAGTTTTAATATTTTAAAACAGGGCTGGGGCAATTAGTGTGTTGAAGTCTCACAACACTGTGGTTGCGCGCAGTACCTTTCGATGACTTCCACGAACCGTAATACCAAGGAATAAAAAAAAACGTTCAGAGGGGCTTAGTTTAAAATCTAGTCTATGTTTAATTCTGCTTTCCAGGATTGATGTTAAGATTCAATTGCTTATTAGGCGACATCTAGGGACTTTTACAGAGCTTTTACCGTTATTGCGATATAATTTTTTAATAAAATGCTATAAATGATAAGAAAATGCAATGCTGTGTGAAAATCAAATATATATTTTCAATTAAAGGTAAGTAACTTAACTTACCTGCTTTTTCCATTTCTTTTTAATGCAAACTATCTTTTATTTGGTACATTAACCAATATTTTTACCACAGTAACACTAACACATTTTTAAATTTATAAAACTATATTCAGGAGTATCTTTTTGTAAAATTTTAAAAACAATTTTTCCGCGCTAGAAATTAAGTAAAAGAAATAGTGTTATATATATATAATAATACTAACATTTTTTTACTCTCATCTTTCATCAGTTTAAAATGAAATGATAAATTATAAAAAACACGATTATGAAAATTATGATAATGATTTTTTAGATAAAAAGTACGCCATCAAGGTAATGTATAATGACGCCGGTAAGATGTCTACTCTCTTCATTTTTTAAAACAAACACGATAAATTACAATGAAAATGATGGTTTTAGTGACGGTGGAAGCAACGATAACAGTATATGATAAAACATAAATCAAAAAGAAGAATAGCTTATATGATTTGATTCTTTCATCTGTGGTGAGAGTAAACGTATAATGGAAAATAGATGTTTCTCAACATAATACTCAACAGAACCATAATCATAATTTTGGTATTATGTGAATGTGTTGCTGCATAATCATTTTTTACATAAGTATCTTTTGTATTTTTATGAAAATTTTTTTAAAATTAAAATATCATGAATTAGGGATTCCCTAGACCTATAATTTTATTTTGATAGAATGATTTTTAATTACTGTACCTTTATTAAAGAATTTTACAAGTTCAAATAAACCATTCCCAATCTCCTCTGCTCATCCTCTAAAACATATGCATTGCACAACACTTACTTAAAGTAGTCTATAATAGATTACCCTGCACAATAAATTTGATTGTTAATTAGAAAATTGTAATTGACCAAGGGTTTTTTACAAATTTTCTCATCATTTCTTTTAGTATTTTTGTTCTCAATGTCATTCGTGATTTCTCATGCTTTTTCATTTTCCCTGCGGGTTTTACATGAAAATTTGACCAGACTATTTTAAAGCTTTTCGGAAAAGGTGTTCTGTTCATTCATTTCTCTTTATTTAGTACGACTTCTTCTTTTATAAGTGAACACTTGTGCTTGTAATTAATCTAGATCATAACATCCAACCTAGAATTGTTGAGCATTTTTCCATTGAGATTTGCAGCTTTCGCTTCATTGGAGTTGAGAGTCAACTTTCCTAGTTTTGTAAAATTTGTAATTTATTTATTGATTTATTTTATACTAATTTATTTGTACTAACTTGCATCTAAGGCATTACACTATATTAATTTATTAGTCACCATGGAGATTTATAAAGAAAAATTATGTTTGAATAATTTAGTTTTTCAATTAAATACTGACCCGTATCTTCACTCTTAGGTCAATAAGCCAAATGCTTAGCTATTACACTACCGAGGGCTCATTTTGTAATTTATCATCTTTGTATTATTATGAAAATTATCAGAAAATTTAATATGGGGTCTTACAGTTATTTTTGGTGAATTTGAAGAAAATGAAACTTGCAAATGAAACTTCAAAACAGCTGCTCTAAAACTTTAACATAAAATTAATGAAATGTGATACTGAAGTCTGGTGAAGCATGCTGTAAATATTACATCATTTAAAGAATGTTTTTATTGTATATAAATGTATTAAACGTTATTAAACTTATCTGTATTTTATTAAAATTTCTCTAACATGGTGTTTTTTCTCCATTATTTATCACCAGATGAAAAAAAATTATTTAAATAAAAAAAGGCGAATGCAAATTCGTTTTTTTTTATTTTTTGCAAGAGCACCATAAAATTTTTATTTTTAATCTCCCCTCCATCATAATTGTATTTGCTCATTTGTATAAAAAATATATCTTTAAGCATTTTAGTTTCAACAGGATTAGTGTATAGTTAATATAAGAATAATATGGATAAAATCATTCATTCGTAATAGAATGAAAAACAAAATAGAAAAGACGATAAAATTCTATATTTAAAATTTCACCTTAGATTATTTTATGAACCTAGGTACTGTGTGAATAGAATTTCTTTTATTCGTTTTGTTTCTTTAAATTGCTGATGTGCACATTGATGTCAGATATGTCTTAGAGTGAGACACTGTCTGAGTGCATATAATATTAATGTCATAAAAATGAAAAGTTTATTGCACTGAATTCACTATAATATTAAATTGCTACTGTTAGCACATTCTGACGATGTCAACAGAACAAATCAAAATTATCTATGTAATAATAAAGTATTTTACATACATTTATCTTTTCACTTAACTAATGTGATATATTTTTTTTTGTCGAAAGGAACGGAAAGCTTCGAAAGCCACCCATTGGAACTGTAGGTGGATATGGTGTCCCTTTTGGGTAGTGTGCGCCCTGAATACACGTAAAACACATCTTTTTTTGAAGCAAACTTTAGGGATCTGTGATACAAATGTTCAGTTTGGTAACAAGGATAGAATTTTTGAAAGATTTGAGCTTAGGACTTTTAAGATTGACTGACTATGGTGAACGAAGAAAATGGCGCTATGAATCTTATACTGTTTGAATAATAGAAATTCCTGATGGGAAAAAATTGGGGATCAAAACAACTGACACTAATTTCTTCTTTAATTCTTTGTAAGTCATTAATCGGCTTTGAATCCGTTCGACATTTCCTTAAATCCGTGAAACAGTAATGTTTTTAGAAATTACTAAAGACTTAAATATTAAGTATATAGGACAGTTCGCAAATATCAGAAAAGCTTAACTAATAATATTTGTGCGTAAAATCTACATTAACGTATGGCTATAAATCATTGTTGCTTACTAATTCCATTAAGAATAAATTACAGGTCTTCAACCATATCAGAATAATATACCGAATATTCTGACTGATTAGAATAAGAAATGCACACTTGTGAGCACTATCATAATTCAAATTTCTAAATCCTAATCCTAACCCTAATTTCCTTCCCAATCCCGATCCTAAAAACCAAACAATACATTTGTATTTAAGGTCCATACCAAGTTTGGTTTTAAAAAAAAGTGGGTGGTTTTAGTTGGTTAAAGTCCAACACTCCCCAGATGAACCCCGTACAGTGATCCTGGGCGGCTTTCGATGCTTTCCATCAACCCTCGCAAAAAAAAAAAAAAAAAAAACTAACAATCGAAGCACCTATAGTAAAGAAAATCACTAGAACTAGAACGAAAATTTAAGTGGATTGGCTATAAACCAAAGGAAGATGAAAGATGCATAAGAAGCATGGCATGGAATTCTTTAGATAGATCCAAGTCAAGAAGTGAACCTACAACAACATAGAGAAGAATGGTGCTCGAAAAATTAAGAAGACACGAAATTTCTTAGAAAAGTAAAGCTAATTTGTGTATACTCTAAAATTAACAATGGGGTCACCATCAAACACTTCTCTAATTTTCCCCAGAGCTTAAAAAAAAGCAATGAAAACATTATTGTATTATCTTACAATTATTATCTTATAAAATCTTCATATTTATAATCTTCCCCTTTTAATTGTAACTTAAGTCTTTGATTAACGTGTGCATTTTAGTGTCACGTACATTTTATACGCACGATTTAAAATAATTAAAAAAATTAAACAACTTGAAAATTAGATGAGTAGAACGAGCACACAGCTACTTCAATTTACTAAAGTACTATATTAAAAAACTTTTAAAAGTTTTTTTTCAAAATAAACAACTACTAAGCAACAAGTCATGATTACTTTTCCATTTTTTTGTTTTTTCGTTTTTAAAATTTAAAAAATAAAAAAATTTATACTGAAATTGCACTTCCATATATTTGATGCATAAAACAAACTTTATTGTAGTTTTGTTTTCAAGTTACAATTTTTAAAGAAGTTTAAGTGAATTATTTTACCACCCACACGCCATTTTGTAACAGTGTCTTTTTTCAACGAACATAAAAAACCATTAAAAGATTTTGTGACAGAATGAGGGTTTCGATGGTTCACTTATTTAAAAATAACTTTTTTACAAAATATTGTTAAACTTAACCACGCTTACTTTTGCCACACAATTTTAAATAGAAAAACTATTTTTAAATCAAATGATTTTTTATAAAATTCATTTAAAGTGAAAAACTTTAAAGAATATTTTTAATGTGGTGTTATTTCAAGAATTTATTTCACAAAAAAAAAACCAAAAGTTAATTTTTCTTAGTTAAAATTCAATTAATAAAATAACCAAACCTGAAGTTTCCAAGTGAAGAAGTTAAAAGAAATCAGTGTAATAAACTTATAAATTTACATGAAATTTATGTTGTTGTTTTATATGTGATGTATCGATGCAGGGTCATAAGACCCAACTTAATGGGTTATAATTTCCAAAAGGAGCTTCACTTTTCAAGGGACTTTTTTTTTATTAATTTTCCACTCCTTTAAGGACTAAAGGGCATTCACCAAGTTTATTTTAAACTAGGCTACAGTTTCTTTAATCATAATATTCACTAAGCCGTTGATAACTCGGCTGTAGCTATTGTATAAGGTTATGAAATATGAATGCACGAATGTTAACTTTGTGCGCCATCTATAATCTTACACAAGAACTTTTTATATATTTTTATTAAATCTTATTTTATATTTCGATATAAACTATTACGATATAATTATACAATTATACAATATTTTTTTATTAGATATGATCTGATCGGGGTTTGAACCCGAGACCTTCCACATGAAAACGGCGTCTTTACCACTACGCTATTGGATAAGATAGGGACTTATGTCCCACATAAATCTTTTAAAGTCACTTAAAGGTTCTTTAGGGACTTATGCCCCACATAATGAGTCATTAGTCCTTATAGGACTTGCGACCCTGGGGATTATGACCCTGCACTGATGAATCTTCCTTTTACTAAAATAGATGCTGAATTCTAATGAATGGGAACAAATGCCGTTCCAGATGACGTAAGACCATTCAATTCAATGCAATTTATTCGAATTTTTTATATGCAAATACCATATAATTATAAAAATATTAGATAAAAACTTTTTCAAAATTAAAAATCCTACTTAAGGGGTGATTTGATTTTTTTAGGGCGTCAGTTTTTGAAATTGCTTCAGGGCGCGCAAATGTTAAGCGCCAACTATGATTTAATTTGACTAGTAAAAATAAAAATATGATGATGGTTCGTTTTTTTTAGAGATAAAATCATAAATAAAAATTAAGCGTTCATAAATTTAATAATTGCATACTTTTAGGTACATTTGAATCAATTTTAATCTTTTGGTTTTGTTACATTTTTTTATTCTTACAAATAGCCTTACAAAGCTTAATTTTTTAATTAATAAATCTTAAGGAATGGAACGCTCCAAGCCACCCATTGAAACTGCGCTGTGTTTTATTGTGTAGTGTGAAACTTTAACCGCGCCCTTTTTGAACCAAACTTTAGGAAAGAACCTGTGATACAAATGTACAGTTTGGATACAGGGATGTGAATATGGAAGGATTTTGGAATAGTGGGGATGTTATTTGGGAATTTAGGATTATGGGAATAGGATTTTGAGTTGCTAATACATTCTAGTTCCTAATTAATTGTGAACCAATCATTTTCACATTGCTATGGCAACAAATCTAAAAAATGTTTCGTAAGGGTTCACATAATTGTTTCGGAAGTTCTAAAATATTTACATATCTTAAGTTATAAACTCTTTCCTTTTCAAATTCAATGATTTTAAAACGCTTTTTTAAACTGAAATAAATATTCAAAAAAAATTTCCTAAATTTACATTTTGGAATATTTTAAAAATTGAAAAAAAGCTCTAAATAACCAGAAGCAAATGATTTATATTCGTTTTAAAACCGTTTTATTTTATAAATGCGTACATTTTATTAAAAAAAACAAAATTTATTTAAAATATTTCAAGTCTAATGCTTTTTAAATGGTTACAGGAAGGAAATTTTGAAAATTTGCTCAGTCCTTTTTTTTTATTCTTTTTATTGCTTGTTTTTGCTGTGTTATTTTTGTTAGAAAAATTTATTTTAAAATTTTTTTTAAATTCTTTGTTAAAAGTTTTTTTTCTAAATGCTTTTAGCACATTATCAAAAACTTTAAAAAAAAAGAGTGCCTATATAGTTATACTCTGTCCTTTCGTCTGTGTACTTACAGAATTTTTACACCGATTGAGATAAAAGAGAATAATTTTAACTACGGGTAGGTATTAATATCATGTAGGAACTTTTTCTTTTGTCCCAGCTGTCTAGGAGCTGCATCTCCACTAAATTTCCTTAAGAAAATTCCTAGATTTATAGTTGCTATACAGTACTTTTATTATACCGTTATGCGAAACTCAATTTTTACAAAGTTCTTGATCTAGGATATCTTTCAAATGATTTGGTTTATAAACTTAAAATTGTCAGAGGCTAAAAAAATAGATCCTAGAAAATGAGTATGAGTCTTCTAATAAAATCTTTCAGGTTTAAGTGTGACCGTCTGTTACAGGGCTTTAAGGACTTCAAAAATTAAAGTTTGTAAATTTTCAAACATCTGCAACTTAGTTATCCAATTTTATTTTGAAGTATAATATACAAATGTGCTTTTTAAAAACCCTTGATTCTTTTCATTACTTGTTTTAAAATACTTTATGTACAAAATTTTTTCCGTACTGAGACCTTTTGTCACAGTATTGTTTCTCTTGTTGAAAAGGAACCGGAACAACGTACAGTAGAACAAAATAAAAAAAAGAAGTTTGCAACCAGTTACCACTTTAGCTTTTAACAAGTGGTAAAAGAAAGTTCATAAATTTTCATTGAACACAATTGAATTCAACACAAGAATACTGTTATGTTATTGTTCTCACGCATCAATTGCAAAAGCAACAGTTCTAAAAAAAAATTGAAACGAATCAATTGAGTGAATAATAAATTTTGGGAAAAATTGTTTTTATTGTATACTGCATTTTTCGAAGTTTATTTGTCAAAAAATTCGAAAATAGTATTTTGTCGGAAGTTTATAATTTATTTCCAAACAAAAAAAAAAAATTCCTTACCATATGAACGCCCCCAAAGACCAAAGACCAAAAAAATAAAAGTGACTAAAACTATTTAAAATTCTAACACTAAACTTAAATTAAAATTTTTACGAAAATTTTAAATTTTAAAAGAATTTCAAAAATAACATGGGTATTTTTGGACATTTTTTAACAACAGATGCTCTGAGCTTAATTTTTTTCAGTTTTAACAAGGAATTTTGAAAAAACAAAAATCTGAAATGTCAATTGAATTTCCTTTTAAAGAATTTTCAATTGAATTCTTTTTGATTGTGTATGATTCAATTAAGATGTGTTTGTATTTTATTGAAAACTAAGTATTTGACATAAATGAACAAAATATTTTCTATTTCAGTTCATGAAAGTTGAATTTAAATTTTTTTTTAAATTCACATAAAAGTCAAAATATTTTAAATTATTTGAGTATTTAATTGAAATGTTTTTTAAATCTGATAAAAAATGGAAGAGTGTAGTAGTTTAGACTGTGTAAACTCTGGGATACTCGTATGACCGTAATATAGACATTATAACATTCGGTTACAAATTTATATACCGTCCAAAAGAAAATATAAGTTGAAAAGCAGCTCTACGAACGTCTTCCACTAAACCAATTTTATTTAATTCAAACGTTGGCCATTAAAGTTAATTGCTATTAACAATATTTCAAACATCCACCTTTATTAGGTATAGAGTAATGTTCATATAAAAGATGAAGATGTATGTCAAACTAAACAACTTTTGCTAAAACTAAACTGCTTTTGCTCAAAATTTCAAATATCCAGGCTTACCAATTATAGAGTTATTTTCATGTAAAAATAGATTTTGTATGGTAGCTTCTCGAACCCGACGAGCGAAGACGCTGGATTTTAATAGCGATTCCGGATATTGCATAAAAACGAATTTGTAAAAATTTCAGAATCCTAGCTCCTTTATTTTTTGAGTTTTTGTACAGACGGTTAGACGATTGGACGGACATACATAGCTAGATCGTTTTACTTTTCGACTGTTATCCGATCCATTTCTTTGAGTCTATATTTAACCCCGCTCCTTTTCTGCGTCACAAACGTAATGGTAAATTTAGTATACCCTTTTGACCTACAGTCATAAGTGTATAAAAATACAAGCTTGGTCAAATTTATTTATTTTTATACATTTTTATAAAAAAGTTTTCTCGGAGTAAAAATTTAGTTTTTATGAAAATGTAGAGAAGTTTAGTAGGTCATAAAAATATGGTAAAGATGTTTTAAAAATACTCAGACAAATTAATGTCGACAAATTAAAAATTGCTTTAATACTACATTTTGTACTGATAAAAATTTTAAATTTATTTTAATCAGATAATTTTAACTATAGCAGTACAAACTCTTAAGGATAACATCTATTGACAAATAATTAAATTACAGTATTTTTTTTTCAACCTAAGCGGGTGAAATGTTGATCCAATGCTACCCTTTGCTTGAATGTCATTTCTTATAAATCTTTTCTTACACAGTAATTCAATGAGAAGAATGTCTTATATGAAAAGGTAGCATTATTTTCAATTGCGTATATTTATTCATAATGCATTTCCAACTCAATATAAAACTAAAAGTTAGTGATTCCAAAAGGTAGAAATTTCATGGTTAGCTAGAATAAGTGGGATTACATTGTTTTGTCGGCTTTTGCAAAGAATGAATCTCTAACAAAATTTCACGTTATGTTTCACTATGACTCAATATGATATTTCTTTGTAACGTCAAAAATTAATTGTTTCAAAAGATAACATTGGTTTTACAGAAATTTATAATGTGGTTCATTCCTATTGTTGCAAAACATAGTTTTATATATGAAGTTTTAACATTTGATGGAGTGCAGTATTTTGCATCTGCGTTAGACAAGTTTGCACATCTTCACCCTCCGAATGTCACAAAATTAGGACATGTAAATTTGGCATCGATATTTATTTTAAAATTTTTCATCTTGATTTCAACTTGATTACAAATTAACTTGAGCGTTACATGGGAATTCTAATTGGGTTGACTTTAAGTACAAGTGTTCGATTTCAAGAAATGATTAGACACGATGTGTCATTACTGAACCATCCTCTTTAACATAAGGTCAAGGTAACTGACCAATGGAAATATTAATTTTAGTTACATACACTTTTCAACTGAATAATCTTCTGCATTTCAATACAATTGAGCAGAATACAATATTTAATATTATATACTATTTTATATAATATACTCGTAATTGTTAAATACTTTCTAAAAAAAAATATAAAAATTTTATAAATAATATTTTAACATCTAAAATAAAAGATCCTATTTTTTATATGACAACCAACTACAGATAAATGTAAATTATATTATAAAATTTCAACTTAAAGTGGTGAACACTCTTTAATTACTAATACAGTGTGATTATGTTTGAATGTTTAATAACTTTTTAAATTTATTTATATTTTTTATTTTTATTTCAGAATTTTGTGAAGAAAACTTGGGGAATTGGAAATGGAACAGTACACAACAGAACAGCGATCTAAAATTACGAAAAATTATGGAAAATGTACTGGAAAAGGCACGAATGTGCGAAGCCAAAAATGGTCACCACTTGCGGGATATAATTTTTCTACTTAAGCTAAAAATATTTCCATTAATATAAAAAATAATAATAATAATTAACCATTAAATAAATAAGTGATTAAACATTCAAGCCATATCGGTCGTTTTACGCCACCCTGTATTAAAAAAAATATAAATAAAAATTAAATTGTATATTGGATGTTATATAGGATTTATATAAAGTCCAATGTTTTGCCAGTTGACAGTCACAATAATTGCAAAGCGTTTCACATACTTGGCATTTTTTCAGTATTTACTAAATACATAAATAACTTGACAGTTACAAACCAACACATATTATAGTATCCTTTCCTTTTGTATTTACTATTTATCAACTCTCTTATACGATATGTACTTTAAGTTAAATTTAATATATTCAAATATACATATATATTGTTTAACATCCTGGGCCTTTCTGTTTGTTCCATAACTAAATATAATTTTTTATTTAGTTGAAACATGAGAGACAATGAATAATAAGCTTAAAAACTTTTATTATTATCATGGAAAATGGTTTGTTATAATCAGAAGCGGATGAAAATAAAGGAAGTAATAAAAAATAAAAAAAAAGTTTTTTATTTAATATAATTATTTATTATTTTATTCTTTTAATTTAAATAACTGGGAAAACTATTACTGACCCATATTTACATCTACCATAGATAGTTTTTTATAAATTAATTATATTTTGTCGTTTAAACTATAGTGCGAGTGTTGTTTTAAAGGACTATTGAATTTACCATACCGTTTGTAACATTTTAAAGGAATCGAAATCAGGAATCTGGCTCGGATATGAAATAAAATTAACACGATTTAACTATGCGTATCCTTTTATCTGTTCGCACAATGGCTGAAAGAACTGGGATTTTGTGCCACATTCACAGTTTGGTTTTATATATTTGAAGACAAAAGTCATCTTTGCTTCTGAAATTAAATAACTTTGATTATAGCGGTTTCGACTAATTGTCATCTATCTTTTATATGAGCATTGGACTGTTTTATCTAATAATGTTTAATATTTGAAATTTCCCCCAAAAGACGAATTTTAACTAATGATCCTAAAAGTAATTAAACCTGCTTTAAAAATTAGACTGTCTTGTGGTATGTAAAAGATATACAAAACCTCAAAAAACCAACCACTAAATAGTACCTTTTAAAACAGTTAATTTTTAAAGGTGTGTACTTAAATTTTTGACATAATCGATTATTATTTAAGATAAATCGAAATTTTTTGTATGTTTCATATTATTTTCATGATTTTTAATTTTTGTTTTGCATAAAAAAATATAAAAGGCAAAAACATTAACAATTTATAATAAAGGAAAGAAATTAAATTTTTACTTTCCATGTCATTATTTAACCAGTTGTATAGTGTGAACACTATTTTTCAAAACTTGTTTACTTCTTATTAAAAAACCTCACACTACGGTACCAAGTATAATAAATAATATAAATAATAAATAGCCGGTTAAAGTTCTTTTAAACAAGATTATAGTATGATATTATTATTATACCCTACACCTATAGAATAGGTAAAGGGGTATATTAACTTTGGTATGGTGTTTGTAACCACCTAAAGGAAGCGAGCTAGATATGGAAAAGTATATATATTTGTGATCAGCGTGACCGCCTTAGTCGATATAGCCATGTCCGTCCGTCCGTCCGTCCGTCCGTCCGTAGGCACGATAACTCAAAAAATAATGGAGCTATATTGATGAAATTTTAACTGTAGGTTACTAGGACTGAAAGTACGGCGGGGATTGCATATGGGCGAAATCGGCCCATGGATTCGGATTCTGGACCTTTTAATCGGTTTCAGGGCTAACGAACAAATATAAAAAATCACGATAACTCAACAACTAATGACGCTATCTTCATCAAATTTGTGCTGTAGGTTACTAGTAATGAAAATACTTCGGGAATTGCGTAAGGTCGGGATTGGACCATGGGTTCGGAACCTAGAACTTTTTGATCGAATTTAGGCCAAACGAGCATAATTCCGAAACCAATGAAGATAGAACCTCCAAATTTGGTATCAGGGTGTACCTTCCTATTTCGTAAGTGTCTTTGAAATTTGGACCCCATTGGAGTAGTGGATCGGGGACCAGCCACTCAGTTCTTAGGCCCTTAAAACATATTTTCGAAATTAATAAAGATAGTTACTTGAAACAAATGTAGAAGCTTCCAATTTGCCACAAAGGTGTTCTTTACTATTTCTTGCGTGCCCCCCTAATTTGGGATCAATTGGAGTGGTGGTTCAGAACCTCTCTTAGACCCAGCAATGTGTAAAAGCTTATCATCGAAATTAATAAAACTAGTAACTTAAAATTAAGATATAACGTTCCAATTATGTACAAGGGTTAACTAGTATTGAAAGTATGACGGGGACTGCAATTTGGTCGAAATCGTACCATGGTTTCGGGTCCTGGAACCCTTGAAAAGTTCAAGGGCTATCAAACATATATCTTAAAAACACTAGAACTCAAAAAATAATGCCGCTATTTTGATGAAATTTAAACTCTAGGTTACTAGTAAGGAAAGTACCATGGGAATTGGTTGTGGTCGAGTTTAATTTCGAAGCCAAAGAATATATTTCCTATGTCCTATGTGTCTCCGAAATCTAGACTTAATTGTAGTGGTTCAGCTATGTTCAAAGGTACTTGCTGCATTTATGTAAAATTTATTTTTATATTTAAATGAATTATATGAAAAGGTGTAAATTTTTAATTGTATTTTAGAAATACATTTATTGCATATTTTGCGTTTATAAGTTTTTCTATTAGGTATATAAACTAACCATTTAAAATAATTGCAATTTTTAAAAATTTGGATTATTAAATATATTATGCTTTGATTATCTTTTTATCACAAAATTTAATAATTAGAATTTTTTCATTTTGTAATTGAATTGGAATAAATATATTTTCATTTATTTCAAGTTTGTTTGTTTTTTAATATTTTTAAATAGATAAATAAGTAAGAATTTGTAGTATTTTTTAATAGATAGGGTAATTAGAAAATGTTTTTAGTATTATACAGTTAATTTGGTTAGCTATGTCTTACGATCAAATTAATAACAGCTTCTATGGTGTTAAAATGACTTATGGATATGTCCTTAAATTTGAACCAAATAGGTGTAGGGTATTTCTAAGTCGGTTGCACCGACTGACTGTTTCTTTACTTGTTTTAATACTATATTTATGTGGATCCTATAGTGTTGCCACATTCACAGTTTGGTTTTAAATCCCATACAATATTCTCATATTTTGTTGTCTTATGTTGATGATGAAATTGTTATTACGAATGGTAAAATAGACACAAAATTAAATAAAGTGACACAAGAATTAATTCCATAATAAAAAAAATAATAATTTAATTCAATAAAAGCTCAGACTTGTTATTAATTTAGAAAGTAGTAGGACTTTTGGAAAGAAGACATTAAATAGGAAACATATTATGAAATTTAAATTTCTGTATGAAATTATTTTATTTGATAGAATTTAAAGAACCCTCTTTGGATTCTTCTTCTTCTATAGCTTTACAGTCCTTGATGAACCTGAGCTTCTGCTATAATTCTCTTCCATACATCCCGATCATGTGCAACTCTCTTCCAATTTCTTATTCCTAAAATCCTTATGTCATCTTCAACAGCGTCTAGCCATCTTTTTTTTGGTCTCCCGTACCTCTAGTACCCTGCATTTGGTGGAGAAACACTCTTTTTGTTGTTCTGATATCCGGCATTCTTATAACATGTCCTATCCATCTTAACACCTTTGCGCTTTTATGAATCTTATTATGGTTCTATGTTCAGTCAATTGTTCAAGCTCGAAATTATTTCTTGATCTGTAGGTACCATCTTCGTTTCTAACCGGTCCATATATTTTTCAAAGTATTTTACGCTCAAATATTCCCAGTTGTCTACAATCTGCAGTTTTAAGCGTCCATGTTTCATATCCATATGTTAGAACCGGTCTGATTAATGTTTTGTATAATTTAAGCTTTGTATTTCTCGACAACAGCCTGGATTTCATAAATCTGGAGTATGTATAGTAACATCTACTTGCAGCTTGTATTTTTTCCCGTATTGCCACAGCGGTGTCTTCACTTTTACTGTATACAACTCCGAGATACTTAAACTGATGAACACCTTCGAACTTATAATCATTAATATTCAAATCTTGCGTTGGCATATGTGATTTGCTTTTTACGAAGTATTTAGTTTTGGGTTCATTTATTATCAGTCCCACTTTTCTAGCATCAGTTTCCAAACGTGTAAATGTTTCTTTTAGCTCTCTTAAATTCTTAGCAATTATTACAATATCATCGGTGAAAGTGCATATTTGTATGGATTTTATAAATATAGTTCCTTGAGGATCTATCTCTTTTACGACATAATGAAGAACTAGGTTAAATAGTAATGTTGATAGAGCATCACCATCACTCTTTGGATTCAATTAAAATAATTTTACCAAATTTAAAATATTGATTTTATTTAGTCTGCCTTAATATCTAAGTATGCCCTAATATCTACTTCATTAAAATTTTTAATGAATTGCACAAATATAAATTGAATCTTGTAACATTCGAATTTGAAGTAATTTCCCTAAAATGAATAGATACTTTTAATTGGTATCTATATTAAATTACCATACTTTTATAGCCTAATATAACATTTTTTACTAATTTAATTTTTCTTTCAGCTAATCAATGACAAAAATATACAAAACTACTTAATCTTACTTCACTTGTATATGTATACAAATTTGATTTAATTTGACTTTAAATACCAAATAATTTGCCAACTTATAGGTACCTAATTATTCCATTTTTGAAATTTGAACACAACATATAAACAAAGTTCTAATTAATCAATTTAATTATTTAATGACTTCAAAATTCAAAAGTAGTTTTGTAGAGCCAGTTGTAAAACTGATTAATTTCCTTTCAAAATATAAAGGTTACCAGCTTCATTCATAATTTCGGATTACTGTCAAATTAATTAAAATTTAAAATTTATTTAAAATCATTAATAGGTAGTTTTTTAGATGAAAAACTTATCATATTGTGGTGATTAGTCAATGTAATGAAATTTAATATTTTAATTTTCCTTGAATAAATTTTATTTCCAAAATAAATAAAATCATCACAGTAAAACAATACAGTGCATTGCAACCCACTGACAAAACATCATCTACAAAAAAATCTATACTAAATCAAAATCTATAAAAATTCAAATAAATATTTTTTTGATAATTAAAGACTAACTTTTGTGCATTTTTTTTACTGAAAATAAAAATAAACCGGATAATAAATAGCAACAAAAGTACAATTAAATAAAACTTAACCTTCATAAAATTTACCAAACATGGATGATGGGTTATAATAAGACGAGATTTATTCGTAATTAAAGATAATATATTTTTTTAATGTTATCTTTTTAGATTTTTAGATAATTTTTATATTTTTATTTTTTTTGAAAAATTTGGCCACCCACCTGATTGCACATGAATTTTTTTTAAAATTGAGTTATTTAGCTATAAATTAGTTTATCTTCTTATATTTGGTATTACCTTAATTAGTAGTTAGTACCTACCTTAGTATCTTTTAATAAACCAAAAATTGTGTGATATGAAGGAGTTTATGATCATTTTAACAGTAAATCAATCACTATTAACAATAAAGTTATAAAAGTATATAAAAATTAAATAAAAAATTCTTTAGTATTATTAAAAAATATAAAAGTATATTTTTATTGTAAAACTACAATATATATAACAAAATTGTGTTAAATGTTGAACCCAATGAGATCTTATTGTGAAGAAACGTTTTGCCTTGCTTTTTTTAGGTGATAACTATTCATGTGCTGGGCTCACATAGGTGCATGTTGGAACTGGGGGAACTGGGGAAACATATTATATTCATACAACTTAAACATAAGATAGTGGTACACCTAATCACATTTAGAAACGTTTTAGATTTTCAATTAATACAATTTTTTATTTAATTTGTAGAATTATAATGTATTTCTGTATCTGCGAGTTATATTATATAATTAAATTATTTGTTTAAATTGGTATATTAGTATTTTTTTGATTGAAGATGAATAATTGCCAATTATGTATTAAGTCATTGATTTAAACCCAACTTCGACTGTTAGCTAAGTGAAGTCGAAAACCAGACAAAAGTTTTAATTTTAAATGGTATAAAAATTTGACCTCCCGAATGAAAGGTAGGCAATGCTAGAGTTTCTATATTTTAGCCTGTGAACATTTTTTTTTTAACAAACTCTGTTGAAAAGTAAAGGAATATTATGTGTAGGAAGAATATAAATAATAAGCTTTCCAGTCTTTCACTTGTTACGGAATGCCTTCCTCTCAAATTATTTGTTGATTTATTATACCCGTAAGGCTTTTAGCCAACAGTGTGTGGAAGGGGGGGGTATGGATTGAATCAGTTTTTTAAATTTTATAGACAAATCTATTTAAAGTGTATGGCAATTAATTCTAGCAACTTCAGTTGGTTTATATTCTCTTCCTTTTGGTCACTTTTTCATTTCGGATTTATATACAGCTATTTCGTACAGCAGTATCATAGAATACCTCAAAAGTAATGATATACAGTATGGTCGAACGGAATGCGATCTATGCATAGTATCTATAAATATATAGAAAATATTCAAGGATATATTTATAGAATCCTTTAAAATATTTTATGGATTGAAGAAATTTATTTTCTTTAGATTTTCTAATGCAAAATATTTCCATGTAAAAATTTGTTTACACATTAAGTGTATTAAAGAGCTCTAGTTTTCAAGCTTATTGATTTATTCCAAGATTTTTTTTAAATGAAATATTCATAAGAATCTGCTTATTCTTCCGTTGGTTCTTAGATAAATTTATGAAGAACGTATTGGAGAACCAAATAAAAAAGTTGTCTTTGGAACGAATCTGTAGGCTTTTATAAAAAAACATCTCCAAAGGAATAAAATTCATAATTTTAAAAAAATCTTCAATTTCAAACCAAAAAATTGGTATTTAATGTAAAACGTACAAACATTTGTTTAAATATTCATTGACTTGAAATATTATTATAAATATTCTATGGGAATGGATCGCATGTATTTTCTCTTCAAATTTATATTTTAAAAAATTTATTTATTTTTTTAATGCCTTAAGACTTCTAGAAAATTTGACTTCTAACAAAGTGTTTTTGAAAAAGGTAAAATTGTTTTCTGGTAAAATGATTGTTTTTTTAAATGTCTGAATTTGTTTTACTGAAATCATTTACAACATATTGTGGATTTTTTGATTTTTTTGTATTTTATTGTGAGTTTGTTTGTTTTCTAGGAAATGTCTATTAAAATTAATTAAATTATATTTTATTATAATTACATCAAATTTGTTTTTTTTTCCAAAACAAAGCTTCTCTAGTGGTGAATCCTCCATGTATACTCCATGATTTAATTTTTAAACGGAAGGATTAAGTTGATGGAATTCGAACTCTTATTTTACCACGGTAAGAACTTATTGGAGGAGGCATTTGATTTTTAAACAGAAGAATTATGTTTATGAATTTTGAAGCATTGTTTTACAAGCATAAGGACTTGTTGGATGAAGCATTTGATTTTTAAACGGAAGGATTGAGCTAATAAATTTAGAATTTTTGTTTACACTGGCAGGGACTTCTTGGAGGAAGGATTTAATTTTTAAACGGAAGGATTAAGTTAATGCACTTCGAACTTTTATTTTACCACAGTAAGGACTTATTGGAGGAAGCATTTCATTTTTAAACGGAAGGATTAAGTTAATGCACTTCGAACTCTTTTTTTACCACGGTAAGGACTTAGTGGAGAAAGGATTAAGTTAATAAATTTATAACTCTCGTTTTACCACAGCAAAGAGTACTGAAGGAAGGATTAAATTGCTGGAATTCGAGTACTTGTTTTACCACTTGGACCTCTTTGAGGAAGCATTTGTTTATTAAAAGGAGAAATTAATAAGTAAATGATTTTCAAACTCTCGTTTTACCACTTTAAATTTAAACTGCGAAAACCTTAATTAAGAACCTAAAAACCTCATTATACACATATTTTTCAACAATTATTTGCATTATAGATTAAAAATTACCAAAATAAAAATTTGAAGGTTAAATTTAATAACTTTGAAGTCCCAGATTTTTTTTTGGCAAATACCTATCAGCAAAATAGGTTAAAAATTTAATTTATTTTATGTTTTGCTAGGAAAATTCTCCTCCCATAATCTGTGGAATAAAATATTTAAATTTCGAGACGAGTTTTCCCATTTCTTTACAATATTCAATTTTTGTATCTATAGATTGTTGTTTATTTATTGAAATAATTTCCATGAAATCCTTTAACAAACTTTGATCCTAAAAATATTCAACAGAAACTTTTTAAATTATTGAAGAAATTGATTTTTAGAATTTGTGTATAAATGATTGCTATTATGAGATTTTTAGAAAAAAAAAAAATAAAATAAAAATACTATAAAATTACAATTTTTGAAAAAGTTTTTGAAGGATCCCATCAGAATAGTAAATTTTTAAGGCCATTTTGATTGTAAAGAAGTTTATTTATTTAGAAAAGAATAACATAGAATTTTTGTAAAATTAGTAATATGATGTAAGATAAAGGAAATTTTTGCAATATTATAACATAGCAATATTTAGTACCTTTACATATATAGATTTTTTTGAACGAGGAATAGTGGAGAGCTTTGAAAACTATCTATCGAAACTAAGGTGACGAAGCCGTATTATGTACTGTAGATCTAATGCGCTGGGTAGTGTAAAAATTTAACAGACTAGGAGCAAAGTCTTTATCAATTGTACCTTAGGGTGAGATCTGTAATCCAAATATACAGTTCATTGTAGTAGATAAGGAGGTAATTAAAGGATTAAGTTTTGAAGAAATGCAGGAATCCCTAAGATTTGAAAAATTTTTGATTTAGCTCGATTCACTCAATTAATCCTTCTCGCATAATTTAAATATTTGATAGTAATAGACCTTATAATACGTAGAACATTTTAGATTTTCAATAGATTCAATTCTATTTGTTGTATATTGCAATAATCTTATAATGTATTATAAGGTATTTCTATATCTCTGAGTTATGATATTAAATTAAATTATTTGTATTGTAATTATTAATGGTTATGCCATTGAATTGAATCCAATTTCGAAAAGCAGCTGAGTCGAGCTCGAAAACCAGATAAAATTTTTTTTCCACTTCTAGCGGGAGTCGAACCGGAGCCTCTCGTATGAAAAATGATCGGTACCATACCCATTCTGTCACCCAGTCGTTTTAAATTTATTGATAAACGTTTTTAAAATTTCTTTTATAAGAGCAAATTATTTTTCAATAATTTTTTTAAATCCATTTATTATATAACCATTGATTAATTTGTTCTAATTTTTTACATTTTTGATATTTTGGGTAAACCCCTTTTCTATGTGAATACATTAAAATATCTGTTATCCCAAATGGAAACTTTTTTCTATCGTAAGACAATGATAACATTTTTCGAAAATTTTTTAATATTATGTGCATATTGATGAGTATAACTTTCTGACCTTGATTTTTAACCGGCTTCCATATTGGTTATTTCATTTCGCACAATTGAATATATACCTACCTATGTATATAATCTCCTGCGGCATCCTTGAAAAATAATATATATACTTATATAAAAATAATTTATCGACTTTATAAAATCAAAGTAAAACAAAGTTTTTAATACCCAAAGTCAAATTTTTTTTGAAAACTTTTTTATTTCCTGTGTCCATAAATTTGTTCTGATTCTATTCGGTCCATGTTATTCGAATATACTTTTTTTTAATATTATTATGGAACTGTTATCCCGTGATCTAATGCAGTGAATGAATATTTCAAATACATGGCAGAACTAGAGGACATCAAGTCGGATAAGTAAAGGCATCTTTAAACAAAACAGTTTTTAAATTAAAATCAAGAACTGAATTGTTTAAAAGATTTTTTAAAAATTGCATCGACTGTCCAAAGATGAAGATTTTTAGTCCTTCTTGTTTCCTTTCGGAAATCTTTGAGTGAAATTATTCATTCTTTAATTTTTTTAAAGGCTGGTATTAGTTCCTACAAAATATCTATAAAACAGGGTCAGCAACCCAACTATGCGTCGATGGGTAAGTGGAATAGCGTTGAAGTGACATTGAAATCATTTATAAGTTCAAGTGCAATTGTTTACAAATGAATGTTTGTACTATTATGTAAAATAACTTTAAAAGTAGAGTTTTTGCAACTATTTAAAAAATTAAAAAAAAAAAACATTTATAGAAAACATTAAGATTCGAATCTTTATGTGAACCTAATAGTGACAGTGATACTTTCGAATAAGGAACAAGGAAATAAATAAATTTCTATCCAGATAAAAGTTTAAATTTGAATTTGAAATTAAGTTATTATTTCTTTTTTAATTTTGATGAAATCTCAGGTCCTTCATTGATGATTTCAATAGATGGATTTGAATATTTGCTAAAGGATTTATATTTAGTATGTTTAGGAACTTTTCTTCATCAGCAAATGTTAAAAATTCCAATTTAAGTTTTGCTTTAATTTTTAAATAATCTAGCCGGTTTTTTATGATATTTAATTAAATCTTCTTCCAATAAAGGAAAAAGCCCATTGAAATTAAGGTCACAGTTGAGAATGGCTATAGAAGTCTTCAGAGAATGATACTTGATTTCCACTATTCTGAGGTAAGTAAATCTCCACAATTCCTAAGTCTTCAAGAAATTTAACAAAATACATCTAGTTTGTAATTTAATATCTAGAAGAAAATCTGACACCCTTTACCTAATTATAAATAGTTTTGTACTATTCCCTTCAAATCTATGTCTTCAAACATTTTATACTAAAAATATAACTGAATATCCAACTTTCATTTGTTAATATAATACTTCAATTTGAATATTGAATAAATCTAAAAATAATACATTGCACTATATATTTATTCATTTGTTATAAAGTATCTGTAAAATATTTGCATACGGTAGGAAATATTATGAAACTGAAACGGATATACATTACAACAGCATTAAGATTCCCTACTTGTTATAATATAAAACCCAAACCCATTTTATTATAATTCAGTTATCGAAGTAATATGACATCTTTATATGATTTCCTTCCTTTCAATTTTGTGAAGTCTACCATATATAATAGATGATATCGACGAATCTTTGAACAAAGTAATACATGGTTCTTATATTTTTAATAAGTATATATGATATTATTTTACTTGTACTTATAATTCTTAATAAAATTTCCAAATCATAGAATAATCCTTGAATTTGCATATGATTTGATTTCAGCTTATTGTAAAAATATTTGAACATTGATTGAATCGTTGTGCATTATTATTTGAAATTCGATTACTAAACTTTAATCCCTTTTTCAATTTAATATAAACATTGAACAATATAAGTACAAAATATCTATAAATATGAATCTAAAGATTCAGGAAATTCGTCTATAAAAATTTATTGAATTCGTCTATAAAATAGTGAGAGGCAAAAAAAAGAACGTACAATCTAAATGGTTTAAAGGAAGAATATCAGCGCACCTTAAATTTCGATTAGAAACAGATGATGAAGGATTTTTAAGAAATTATTAAATCCTGAAATTAAAATGCTCCATCTCAGATTCATGGACGTAATGTTTCAGACTATAGAAAATAATGTTTGACGACACTGAAGCTGAATTAATTGACTAAAAGTGGATGTCGAAGATAGTCTTCAGTTTCAAATTTTGGGCGCCAGTCCGTAGCTTCAATCACACAACGCTGCTGCGATTCAAAAACTATGCCACCATTTATTGATTCCTTGCTTGTGCAAAAATATTAATATATGCGCCATGAAGACCTAAATATATCAATCGTTAATGACAAAGGGATGAAACGTTGCATCAACTACAAACAGGATTTGTGCTGGAAATTTTTGAACGAGTGTCATGAAAAGCATCAAAAGTAACAAATTCTAAATTACGTGACTAAAAGTGGATGTCGAAGATTGTCTACAGTTGAAACTTTAGGGCTCGATTCGTAACTTCAATCGAAGAACGCTGCTATGATTCAAAAACTATGAGCGCGCTGTACGCGTTTCTTTGGGTAGTGTCTGACTTTAAAACACTGAAACTATACCCTTGTAAAACCAAACTTTAGGATTGGGCCTTTGATACATATGTACAGTTTCATTTTGAGGAGGGGAATTGGAATTTTAGAAGTTGGAATTGGAATAATTAATCTTATAAGATAATTGTAAAAATTTGGAGGAATTTCAAGGATTAAGATGTTAATATTCTTCTTAAATTTAATAATGTCGTACATATTTGCATTGCAAGGGAAGACATTGGACGGAATGTGGTTCCATATTATCGACGCGCGCATTGTAACTTTAAATGAAGGTACTAATTTTATTATTTCTTTGGAATAGGTGTTCGTTCCTACTAGGTATTTATAAAACAGCTCAAGTAAGCAGACTGTGCCTCAAAAACTAAGTAATGAAAAATCTTTCTTGAGGTTCTTAACTTTAAATCAATATGTATTACCCGTCTTTTAACTTAAATCAAAGTCGAGTGTAAACAACTTTGCTTTTTCGTTCCAAAATAGAGGAACAGTTTTTGTAATGGAAAAATTTTTGATCTTTTTCGAATAAGTACCTTTTTTTTACCCTTTAATGTATTATGCATTCTTTATATTAATAGATTCATTTTCGAAGCACAATCATTCTTATTTACTTTTGAAATATTTGAATATACGTTACGTAACGATGAAACCCTAACGTTATAAGGGTTTTCTCTGTTAATTCAATGTTTAAATAAGAATAAATCGATTTTCTTTTTTTAAATGGAATTTTTCACGCCGATTATTATCACAATTCCTTGGTAGCTATTAAGAAAATTCTAAAATCTTCAATCATAGTAAAGGAATGGAATATTTAATTGAAGATTTTTAATATAAATTGTATTTTTCAAAGGAAGATGATTTATAATCTTCTTTAAAATCTTTGAATATGATGAATATAACTATAGAACGAGAAATCTACTCTTCTTCTTAATTTCAAAAGAATTGTAGAGGAATTTACTGAAATGTTAACTAAATGAAAAATGTAAATTTTTAAAAAATTTCATAAGAATATAATAATTTTAATATTTCAAAAGAAGGAGGGAACAAGCATTGGAAGCATTAATAATTCTTAAAAGGAATTACTTATTTCTAAGAAGTTATTTTTTTCCAAAGCAGAAGCAGATAAACGAATGATTAGCTGTTAGTAATATTAAAACTATTAAATATTGTAATGGAAATGACGATCTAAAGGAATATTATAGTATTTATTAGTAGATTTTAAGTTCATCCTTTCATCACATTATAAATACCAAATACCAAATACTGGAATATCAAATTTATAACGTAGATTTATTAAAGCAGAAATAAAGAATGATAGTTAAAATAGAAGCTGATGTAAAGCTGCTTCTTCCCATTTCCTTTGTGGGCTTGAAATTTTGTATCAATCACAGTAGTGGTTCACGTACCTACCACAAACATTGAATTAATAACGTAGATTTATTAAAGCAGAAAAAAGAATAAAAGAAACAATTGAACCTGGGGTAAAGCTGCTTCTTCCCATTTCCTTTGTGTCCCAGAAATTTAGAATCAATCAAAAAGTGGTTCAGATACCTACCACACACATTCAATTTGGTAAAAAATTTTATCAACTATTTTCATTATGTTATTTTAAATAAGTTGAAGTAGGTTTGGTAGGTTGGGTACATATCACACGCCTCCTAATAAACATATTTTCGAAATTGATAAAGATAAAATTTTAAACTAGGTACAAGAAGATTCTATTTCCAATTATCTTAATTTTTCTAAAATTTGACAGAAATAAAGGAAGGGTTTGGACAGTTGCCACATGTTTCCTTACACCTAACCAACAAATCCTCGGAATTAAAAAAGTTGTTAGAAAATTGAAATTTGGTACAAGGTAGTTCGTTCTGTTTGCTTATTGTTCCTAGAATATGAAATGAGTTGAAGTGGGAGTTCGTGACGCTGTCAATTGAATTTGTCAGGTATAGGGCATTACTAAGTCGGTTGTATCGACTTAGTGTTGTTCATTAAAAACATTAAAATAGTTCCATCTTAAAAGTCTTCAAAACTTTATTGAACAGAATTTTTTTAAACATTATAATATTTAAGATTCCTATACTAACATATAAAAATTTCATTAATAAAATGGATTATGGAATAAATAAAAAAATTGCAATTTTTAGGCAATTGAAATAAAATTCTATAAAACTTATTTTATTTTTCGTTTCTGATGTCATTAAACTTTAAAAAATATAAATTTTTTGGAAACATTATTATAAATTTATTAAATTGGTTTTTAAATATTAAATTAAAATAAATTTAAAAAAAAAAAAAACACTTTCCATAAAAAAAATTAAGGACAATATTATTTAGAAATTTTTTTATCTAAAATGCAATTTCAATTGCACAAGAGAACATTCATGATGTCTTATAAAGTTGCACAACGACAAAATTGCATTTTTCTGAATAATTAAATAATAATGAAAATAAATGCATTTTTTTTTCTTGAGCAATTTAATTTTCAAAGTATTATGCTATAAAATTTTAAATTTGTTAATTTGCATTCTTTTCTCGAATACAGTTTTCAAAAAATAGAAACTGTTTTACACTTCGGACTAATAGAAATTTAAGTACAAAACAAAGTATACAAAATAAATACGTGAAATAAAAAGTGGTTTCAGTCCAGCACTTCAAAAAAATAAAAAAACAACGTTTTACTTTACTAAAAGTCTATCAAAACGATTTACTTATTAAATTCTTGCATTTCTACTTGAAAAAAATTGCGTCGCCAACCTTATGTAATGCATTAACTTCAAAGTTATACTAATTTTTAACATTGAGGAAAACCCGTTATTCAGCATAACTTCAGCAAAGTTATTAACCTTTTATAATGGGGAAATCATGTTATTCAGTATAACATCTCAATGGTAAACTCTTTCTTCAAAATTAAAGTAACTTTTTATAATAAGGAAATCCCGTTATTCAGTATAGTTCAGAAAATATTCAGTGAAACCTATGTTTTAACCATTTAAATATAGAAATTTTTTAAATGAGGTTTTTCGAAACTATCTATGTAATTACATTAAATTAAAACTGTGTATTAAACGAAGCTATCGTATCTCGTCCAGCCAACAAATGTCTATCTAACCTACTTTTTCCAACTGTTAAGTCTTCTGTTGACTTATCCACTTCCAAAATTTAATTGTTTATCTTAAACATCTTAAACATCGAAGAAATTAGGCGAAGGAATGATAAACGGATGGTGGATAGTTGAATAGAGTATTAGAAGTTCAAAGGGACAGACAGATAACGGACAAACTAGCGAATAAAAAAATAATTGAAAAACGAAACTTAAAAATAGAAAAAAACCATATTCTATATGGAGTATCCAAAAACAACATAAGATGATAATAAAATACATAATCTCTGGAATGTTCTATATGGTTAAACCAAAAAATAAAAACAGAATATGTAATTGAATATTTTTGTACTCTAGTTGATTGTTTATTTAATAGAATTCTTAGGCAAACCATAACAAAGGGTCATTTTTATTTTTCAAGGAAACTAATTTTAAATTAAGAAATATTAAATTTAAAAAAATTTTTTGTATTTATTTATTAACAATTTTTTTTTTTTGAAAATTTTTCTCCAGAGCAAAAATAGTTGAAATTATTTTAAAAAGTGACACCAATTGTTTTTATATTCACATCTTTTAGGAATGAAGAAGGAAGAATGCCTCTGATTATAAACTTTTAAACTTTAAGGACAGGTGGGTAAAAACATAAACTTTCACCAACGGTTTACACTTCGAAAAATCGTTTAGAATTTGGTTCAATTCCATAGGAATTTGATATAGATTAGGTATGCAAGCCGGTATAAAAAGCTCTGTAAATAGGAATGCAACTTTTGAAATAATGTGGAACTTTCCCAGAATAATTTAAATAAAATCCTGTAGCTATGGCAACAAGAGCTATATAAACATAGTTTTATCAAACTTTATTTTTAACATTTTCGTAACGTTCACACAATTAAGAAGCAAAATACGACCAATTAAACGGCAAAAATATAACTAGTGTGTGTATTGTAGAACTTATGTTACCTGTGGACAACTGCATCAATGGTAGTTAAATTAAATCTTACCCATACCATAAATCCTAAAATATTTTTAACATTGTACGATAAAAATTAACTAACAAACAACAAAAGAAAATATGATGCAAATTCTGTACTCAAAATACCATTTTTGTGTAATTACCCATTCGATTCGAACATTTACATATGATTCGATAACGTATGTAAATGCTAGAAAGATCTTAATTTTTATTTCGAACATATTCAGTGGACCACTCATTTTAATCACATAATTTTTTTTCTTCCTAAATTTTTTTTTATATCTGAAGACTTTTTTAATTCCATCCCCCATTTTCGGTTTGCACAAATGTTTCCAATATCTCATCATTTTTATATGGAACTATTTATGTTTATATTTTTGTGTTTTTTTGTTCACGCCGATGTTTATTTACGATATATTCATTCGAAATTTTTTATCCGGTGCAACATTGATTCTGCGATTTTTTTGGTTCCCTTTTTGTGTCGCGAATTCTTCTGTAAAATGAAACCAGTTGAATGTGATTTGCGTCGAATGTTATTTTGTGTCGTTTTTTTAAAATTTTTATTTGCTTTTAAATGGGTAAAGGTAAAATTTATTTACATTTTTCAGTATCACGGTTCCATCTTATTTTTGACATGCAAAACCATTTAGTAAATGGAATTTTAGGAATGGTTACTAAATTTAAAATTAAATATTGGTGACATTTGTTCTGTAAAAATGTTTAAGAATAAAATTTTTATCAGCAACAGAACGAATAAGAATAAAATTATGGTAATTTTAAAATAATTTGAAGATGATGTTATATTTTCCCACTTATCCTACTTGATCCATTATCACAATTCCAATTCCTAAAGATACCTTCCCAATTCTAATCCTCAAAAACTAACTGTACATTTGTATCTAAGGCTCTATTCTAAAGTTTTGTGGTAAAAGTGTGGGTTTGAGTGGATTAAAGTCACATAATACCCAAAGAAACTACACAGTTCCAATGCGGGGTTTAACATGACCCAACAAAAAAAAAATAATGTATTTAGATATATTGAACAGATTATTTAGAATTTGAGGCGTCCACGGAACCTAATACGTAACTGAAAAAAAATTAAGTTTTAAGACTTTTAATGTTGCTGTATTCTCCTACCCGTGTATGTGACCCCAAAAAGTTTTGCTTTTAGACTTAAAACTTTTGTAACTATTTTAAATTTAAAATACTTTTTAACATGAAAACAAATTCATTTAAAAACCGAAATCTATGATTACAACCTTAAGTTTTTCACTAGATATAGTGCATCTTATTTCATCGGATTATTGGAGCTTTTAACACCATAAAATTTTCCCTCCAAATACAATTTCTTATCCCAATATTCGTGAACTTTATAATTCTTTTTTTCTCAAAAATTTCTTCGACATGTTTTTAAGTTCCTATATAGTTTCTCCTATTTACATTAAAAATTACACTTTTATTTTTTGTTGCAATATTTCTGTTTAAATATTTTAGTGCAACTTCCGGTTCGGTGGTTTTAAATGATTTTACCCAAAAGAAAAGAAGAGAACGAAATTTAAAATGGAAAATTTATTGGAAAACATTATTTTGTGTTTTTTTTTATGGAAAAAATAAAAACTTTTATCAAACCACCACAAATCACCTCTAGTAGTTACTTCCCAGTTTAATAGAAATATTAATGAACATTCTTTTGAAACTCCTTGGAACAAACACTGTTTAAAAAATTGCTTATATTTTGGTATCTCTAGTTTTTTTTTTAATTTCGAAAAAAATGTTTTTATAAAATAGTTCAATAAAAATTTTATTTTTAAACAGAAAAGTTTTTGGGACTAACAATTTATTCCTTTTAGTTTTCGATAAAAATTTTCCAAAGCATAGTTTGAATGCATTCAATAAATTGTATTGACTATGTGTAGACGCATTTACTGAAAATTGAACACAGAGGACACGTTAAAAATTAAGTTAAAGTTCTCTATTTTGAAGTTGTCTTATGTAAGAAACATTATTCTAAAGGTGATATATAGGCCAGCTAAAAATGGAATACCCGTTGAAACCTAGAATCTAAAAGAGGGGATTTAAATTAAAGAATACATTTTTAACTGTAAAAGAAATTTATTTCAAAATTTTTATGGAAATCGCAAACAGTTGAAGCAAATGCTCTTTTAGTAGATCAACATCTTACAGCCTCCTCTCAGGATTTTGAAGTTAAAATCTAAGTATTTGTTACTGCTGCTGTAAGATAGTTTTCCTTCTTCTTGCGTTACCAAATTGTTAACAGTTAAAAGGTGTACTTGCGAATTCAATTGTTTAACTATTGGTGAATCTTCCATACCTTTCTGTTGTAAGTGTACCTACTTACGAATTTAAACTAGAGAATGTCAGAATCTAAATAAGGTAATTTCCGCGTTTCAATGCTCTGTACTACATTTACCATCGTTTATTGAGAAAATTTTTACAATTCCATAGGCATTCCAAAGTCTTCGCTTAAGTAAACATCACTATCACCTTTTTTCTAATTTTTGATATTACAGATAATTTTATCGGATTCTAATCTATAACAAATATTGTGTTATAATTAACTGGAGCTCTTTTAGGTTCTGAGCTCATCCCACTGACATTTCTATTCTGAATATGCTGCTACCATGTAAAAATAATTCCTTTTATTTTGGAGCTGAAATGAGAAAAGAAAGTGATTAAAATTACAAGTAAAATTATGCCTTCATCAATGATTAAGTGGTTATGGGCATATAAATTTTATTTTATATTTAAAACAACTTTCGTATTTTAAAGTTCAACATTTATAACGGTTCATACCTATATGTAGAAGCCAACGTAAGTCTTAAGATTAAATTCAAGGCTTAGATAAATCAGAGGAATGCCTAGGTAGAGATTTAAAATTGAAACAAACTATACTCGATTATTTCGATCAATGTTTTAATTAAATTTTTAAAAAATTTAAAAATTAAATAAAATTTTTAAAGAGTTTAAATATTTCTCCTATATTCGAATATATTGTTTATCTTTTGTAGTTATTATTTTATTTGTACATAAATTTGTATAATAATAATATAAACAAATCAATTTATTATTCAGATATGTAAATATTATTAAAAACAATCACTGGAAAATTTTCGTATAAATATAATAAAACATTATTTTACTTTTTTTATTTATATTATTATTTATCTATTAATATTTATTTATTGCCATTTTAAAGGATCCAACTGTTAAATAAATTTTTTAAAATAATTTTAATTTTACTGTGCTCTTTAAATATTAACATTTGTTATTCATACGTTTTGCGAGTAGGTACATAGTGTAAGAAAAGTATTGGATTGTATCACCTCCGTCACCTAGTACATTGTGTAAAAGTATTGAATTGGATAAACTACATTATCAAGTACATAGTGTAGAGGAAGTATTGAATTTGAATCAACTTCCTATTTTGTTTAAATCTAAAGAAATTTTACGAAGGAACTTTGGGAGGCTGCAGATGGCTGAGTCTGCCGTTGTGATACTTATAGATCTTAGACTCAGAAAACTCGTAATGAACGAGCTTTTTTTAGGAACTCTTAAAAGGAACCGAAGTTCGTCACAGTTTTTTGTCCGAAATTTAGTTTGGAATTTTAAATTCAAGAAGTTATTAGTTTGCGAATTTTTCGAACAAAAATGGTAGAACTTCGGTGATAATAATAATTTTGGATTATGGCATAATCAAAGCCTCGTCACTTATATCATTCCAATTTTATATAGTTTATACATTCAAAGCAATTGTTATTTATAATAATATAGTATGTACTTAATAGAGTTAATATACATACAGTAAAAGTCTAAGGGAGTATACTTCTGGTACCTACATTTGTTATTATGATTCATGGAAAGGATTCAGAATATAAATTAACAACCAGGTGGATATAATATGGAAACACAAACATTTAAACTTTATGAAAATATTTTTTATTTACATTAATTCTTTTTTCAATTCGCAATTCAGATGAAATTTACTTTTGAATGAAAATTATAATATAATATTGTATTTTATTATTTAATTCATAAAAAGTTAAAATTATTTAACTTATTAAAAATTATTTTAATAAAACATGTAATTAAAAGATATTAATCATATACTTTAAATAACTTTTTTAAATTAATTGAAGAAATTGTTAATCGGATTTTTTGAAAACTGGTAAACATATTTCATATTTTAATTTATGAAATTGATACGTCTTTTTTATATTATTGTAATTGTTATAAATTATTGCATATTATGTAAAACGTTTGTATTTAAATACTGTCTGTCAATATGTTCGGCCCAAGTTTATTATTAATCTGCTGATAACTTAAGAGATATGAAATTATAAATATACCTCAAAACTGGATAATAATGATGCCGGTTTTTAAATATTAAATTTAGTTTTCGTATTTACAACTTTTGCATAATTTTAGGATTTACCCTTTTGAAAATATAAATATTGCATAACTTTAGGATAATAAAAATTTTTCTTTCGATTCTTTTTTTTTATTTTTATTAATTCGTTTGAATGCAATAACTTCTAGCTATTAAAGGTTTAATTTTTGATTTACAATATTGCATAATTTTAGGATGTATTCTCTTGAAAAAACAAATTTTGCATAATTTTAGGTTCATAAATATTTTTCTTTTGTGTTATTTGTTATTTATTTTTCTACTTGCATGTTAATATCAAATTATTTAATTTTAACTCATTATGGCGCTAGTAGATTAAAACATATGTTATAAGTATATAAATTCATGGATAAATTTATATATAGATATGTATATCTGTGAGTTATAAGAATAATTACATTTTTTCCTTTTTATAAAATTCGAAATCTTGGTTATCTCTTTCCCTTTTACATATTTCGTCATATGTTAAAACTATATTCAGTTACTGATTTTTGTAATTCTCAAACCTAAACTTGAAAAAGCCCTTTCCAGAGAAAACCTTTCTTGTTACAAATTCAAATTCGATAAAAATTCTTAAACAAAATAACTTCCTTTTATTATTTGATTACTTAAATTTTAATTATTGTGATTACATTAGGAAAGTATATACATTTGATATATTAAAAAATAAATACTACTTTAGCATTCAGTAAGTATATCTTCATTAAAATATTACTTTCTACTTCAAATACTTTTATTAAAGTGACAGAATGACATAGAGTTCGCACATACTTCGTTTAAATTTGTGTGAAAGAAAAAGTCAATTTATTTGTAGTTAAAATTGCATAACAACACTCTAGAAAGATTAATCAGACATGAAAGAAATATAATAAATAACGGTAATGTAATACAATGTATTATGACATTGATAACTTTTATTTATATTTTTTTGTACATTCATTTTTAATGTCAAAATTCGATATAATATGGTTTTTTTATGATATTCTTTTATTAATTATTTAACAAATCATTTTCAATGTAAGACATTATTAATAGTTAAATTTAATAATACAAATTGTTAAAATGATTTGGCAAAAAAAAAAAACAAGAAATAAACAAAATGGAAGCTAATTTTATTTAAGCTGTCATTCATTTAATTTATTTCAAAATTTTGTTTTTTTTTATTTCATGTAACGCTTTGTTAAGTTTTATGTTAAGCGTAACATAACAGTCAAAAAATAGGTGTAACATTAACGAATCGCTTTCAATTAATCTGATCGTTACAATGATCAGTCAGCTAACTGGAAAAAAAACATGAGTTATGATGATTTGATTAGCAAAAAAATAGTTAAGATCAACTTTTATTTGTGAAGCGTAAAAATTAATTTAATTAAAAATTAAAAAAAATAAATAAAAGTAAAATTATTAAAAATTAAATATTATAATGAATAATGTAATAAAAGGTACAAGTTTTGATACAATACAATTTTTTGATATTGACATCCGAAATATGTAATTTAATTAATAAAAAACCAACATTTTTAATTCAATAACGATATTTTAAAAATTGCTGTAAATAAAAATTCTTGAAAAACTGCGGATGTACTTTATGTACTAAAAATATGACTTTTTATAAATTGGTAACAAATTTAGTAGAAAAATTTTAATTGTAAAATTCAAACTAATTGAACGAATCGGTACTACATTTACAGTTTCTTGTACTGACATCTACCAATTGAACTTTGGTAAGAATCATTTTGTTAATGGAGATCTACACTTGTTCTCTTGGAATATTTCTTTATAAATTTATTACGGATTGAAGGGTTGGCTTAAAATCAACTTGCATAATTTTAGTTGACATTGATAATATCAAATTCACAATATGCACGTTGACATTATGCGACCCCTTCTCATGAAATTACGAAGAAGTTTTGATGAAACTTACTAAATTTTTTTGAGCCACTAACTAAGGGAGACGGGATATTGATCCTTAAGAAATTTTTGCGGAAGATTATGGACTTGAGTACGGAATAAATTGAATATTAATGATGCCTGCGAATTTCTTAATTGAAGTCTATAAAAATTATAATGGTCGTTAATTCCAAAAAATCTCTCCTAATTTTGTTTTTCAAAGACCTTTGAACAACAAATCTCCTTAAAATATGGAGGCGGAAGAATTTACCTTTGCATTGTTTAAATTAGTTTTTTTTAAGCAGTTCAACTTCCAGAAATATAAATTAGATCAAAATTCGGACATCTCCTCGTCAGGAAGTTGCACTTTAATATAGATCATTTTCCGATTTAATGTCCAAATCTTTTTGAGGATTATGTTTTAAAATTTTTAGACATTACTCCCGAGTATTCATTTTAAGTTCGGTACATATTTGCCAGGCTAATGTCTATTTTTTCCAGACTAATGAAAAAATAACGGTTTTTCCTTAAAACAATCGTCGCGTATTCCAAAATTGTAAAACATTTTGAAAACAAATTTTACAAACATTTTTATTTACTATTTTCCAGAAAAATCTAAAACTTTGTCTATTTTAAATTCAAATTCTAAAAATAATATAATAATACAAGTTTTAAATATAAACAACTAGACATTACTGTCTCAATTATAAATTCTATTTAATTATTAATATTTTCTAATCGTCATCTGCCACAAACCACAATTATCATTTTAACAGCTAATTATGCAAATTTTAAATTTAACCAACCAAATTAATACAAAATTGTATACTCAATTCAATAAACCCACTACAATTTTGTAAAGTTAACACAATTATAAAAATTGTTATCTTCATTTAAATGAAGCAAAAATTGAAGACAACAAACAAAATAAAAATAAATCCTTCACATATTTAGATTGTTTTACTTCCCAATCACCGCCGTTGCTTTATTTCTAAGAAATCCCCAAGAAATTAATCTTAATAAGAAAATTAAATTAGGATAAATTAGTAATCTAAAAGCATTTTTCTAATTAGCATTTCATTATAACTTTTTTGCTTTTTGAAGGAAAATAATTTTTTTTTTGGTATTCTCTTAACACATCTGTTAACTTTCAGATTTTTTTTTTTTGAAGTGAACCTTTCATAGATCACAGTTATCATTACTGGAAGAAGGCTGGGATTTGCTGTAAGAATAATAATTAAATATTGGTTGAGTGTTTATGGTTTTTTAAAAACTTGGTCAACGACTTTTATAATCTTGTTTTTAAAAATTCAGATGCTAATTGGGAAAAAATAAAGTATGTATATATAAAAATGGGACTGGATTTCGAAAACAGATGTGATCAATAAAATGAAAATAAAAATGTTAATTTGTTTTTTGCTTGAGACAAATAGAATCTGGTGGTGGTATGGTTTAAAAATTAGTAGGAATTAATATTCATTAAAGAATTTTACATTTTGTGGAATCAAATATGTAATGCCATGTATTGAATGTATTGGCTTCCATCATCATAACCATAGCATCAAATAATTGTATAAGAAATGGGTAGCAATAGGTTGTGTATTAATATATATTTTTCTTCTGAACTAACTAACTGTACTTAAGCCTTCAATGTGTAGACAGCGAGCGGACCATTTTTCTGCGAACGATTTTTTTCGAGCAAATGACAATATAATTTTACGTTCACTCTTCGCAATTTATATGGAAACCAATAGATTTGAGATTTTTTCTAAGAAACCGTTCTTTCGCTTTCTGCGTTTCCGAATCCCTAAAATCTTAATAAAATTTTAACGCGGCGTAAGTGTGACTTAGGGAATTTGAAAGAATTAGGATGGGAAATAGTTAAAAAATCTACAGAACGGTTTCCAGAGCAAAAAAAAACAGGCTGTGAGGTTTTATTGGAAAGCTTTAGTATATTATCAATGGAATCATAATCGTTATTTGAAAATGTTTACTTTAATCAAGTTGAAAATGGATAAAAAGCTTTAAAAAGTTTTACCAAATATGTTTTCTAATCGAGGATCGAGAGATTTTTCAAAATTTTATTCTAAAGAGTTCGAAACATTTGTGTCGCTGTTTGGTGAAAATCTACAAAAAAATATTCAAATATAAACTTCTTCTTGGCCCCAAAAATTTGGGTAATGCAAAAATATGTATTCGTCTTTTCATTTACTATCTTTTTCTATATTATAAAGTTTCTTCCCTGTTCAGTCATTTAATAAAATTTTTTAAGTTACTGGAATATTAAAGATATTAAAATTCTTTTACAGAAGAAATAAATTGGAATTTATTTTTCTTGTAATTCCGACTCTTTTTCGAGCAAATTTTAGTAATAATTGTTTTGCAATTACGAGTATAATTAAGAAAGAGAAAGAAAACATTCTTTTTTTCCTTTTTACAGAAAGATTCTTCATGTCACTGTCTTAAATACTTCAATTAATCATTTCCAAAAAAAAAAAAACTTATTTGACAAAAATTCTGATTTTAAATACAAATTAAAAAATAAATTTTTATTTTTATCACTACAAAAATAAATAAAATAAATAATAAATGATTCTATTCAGATTGAAAAACATTTATTTAAGATGTTCTGCGTTATGGTATACTATACAATATAGAACTCCATTTGTAAAGTTACATAACACAGTATGTAAAATGTATTTTAATGTAAATGTATAAGAGAATAATAATAGTAAAAACAATCTGAAAATTAAACAAACATTTTTGTTTTTGAATAAAATTAAAAATTTTACATTTCCTTTTCTATAAGTGACAAAATGACAAGCAACAAATATTTTATAAATTGTACATATGTGTTGCAATTTTATCCTACTGTAAATTATTTTCTGAAGTATTTATATGAAACGTATTAAACATTATTAGAAGATATATTGTCAAATTTAATGTACAGGAAATGCTGTTATAATTGAAGAATTTTTGGGAATATGGTGATGAGTTCAATATGTGTGCAATATTCTTGTTTTTTATGTGCAAAACTAGAGATTATTTGAATATTCCTTAACAATGCTGTAATTTGAAAATTTAATGAACTGAAAGCTGAATAATTATGTTAATTAGGAAGTATTTAAAATAAGTTTAAATAGAAATTTTTTTAATGACGAAAAACTCCTGGCTGTTTTTTGATATGAGAGTATGTGGCGTTTTAAAATCTAGGCTTTGTGACTTGTTGTGCATCCCATTTCTAATACTTTATATTAATTTATAATTAATATTATTTATTTTGTTTATTTTATATAATTTCTATTTTAAATTATATTTGGTCACCAAGGATATTTTGTCAAGAAGTAGACCCGCACTTCCTCAGTTAATAAGACGAAGCTTACTCAGGCGGAAATGCTTACCAACTACCGTGTTGGTGTAGTTGCAAAAAGTAATATAAATGTCAAAATTTGCAATGCTTCAGTAGGTATTTTTTTAACCTCACCTCACCTAAAAAGTTGAACAAATTCTGGGTACATGAGATTGTGGTAAATATCGAATATGGATAAATTAAGAGTTACCATTGTTTAAATAATTCAAAATACCTTCGCTTTCAATTTTTTTCGTACGCATTCTGTTTGCCTCCAATTGCGTTCTATTGAATCATAATTAAGTAAAAATTTAAAACTTAAAAATATTGCAGTAATTTCTATAAATGCCTAGGTGAATTGAAATTACTATAAAAATTTTAAAATTATTTTAAATTGAAGAAACTATTTTATCAGTTTTTCTTCAGTTAATTTTAAACTTCATTCATATTCGTTTTATATAAATGATTTAATATATTTTCTCAATCACTCGTTACTATAAGTTAATAATTTAATCAGATTTAAATAAAATCCAATTAAACTTGTATAAAGAACAATGAAATTCCTTAAATCTAATTACAATAGACTATATCTAGACTTAATCTTTCAATACAATAGAAGTAAAAAAAGTTTATTTTAATTCTTTGAACAGAACAATCTTGAAATATATAAACTTAAATAATTACTATATTTATTATTACTAGTATTTATTATAATGGACACACGTAGATATAATTTGATTGAATACTATTAAATATCTTATACAATATATTACATATTCTATATTTAGTCGTAATGGCCATTTTATTTCAACTAAGTAATACATTATAATTGATATATTAGATATATCAGAATTACATAATTTATATTATAATAATATGTCATATGACAACTATTCAAATGTAATGTCTATTCTAAGCATTGATGAATTATATGCCAAACACAATTATGTGGGTAGTTATCATGTTATCTATAATATAATGAAAGATAAAAAAATGTGAAATATTTATATTAGTAATACAATCGATAGGTATTCAGATAGGTATTGGTTAAGAGTAAAAAGTCCTCGGAGGAAAATAGGATAGTTGAGTAGAGTTTGAGAGTAGATTAGAAACGAACCTATAAAAGTTCTTTTTAAAATATGTATTGCAAATTGTAAAATTATATATTGGGTAGAAGCATGTGTCACATTCTAGCAGTTCTTACAGTAAATTGGTTTCCACAATCAGTTTTGAGCTACCTGGAAGTTTTCCAGTATAGGAGTAGGGACTTGTGATTTCCCTGGTGTTACGTTGAAATTGATTACAAGGAGACATTATTGATTTTATTTCAGTTGTGCAAGTGTCATTACCTATAAACCACCTATAAAGAAGTTAACTAATGCTCCTATATTTAGACGAATACTAAGAGGAGTGGAAGTTGCATTAACGGTCGTCAATCAGGCGGAAGGCAATATATTCAATCTTAGGTAAAAGTTGACTTAAGAAAAAATTTAAAATAGTGCGAATAATAAATTTATTTGAAATTAACACCTGTGACAAATATTTTGTATTAAATGATCTTCCAAGCTTTATGAAGGTTAGATAAAGGCAATCAATATAATGTATCTACACAAGTATCTACAAATTATGTCTTTGATTATATAATCAATACCGTAACAAATTTTTTGTTACTTGGGCCGATTTTATTATAAAATACATATATATATAAAGATGTTCATGTCTATTTAATCACAAAAATATTAAAAGCCTCATTCTCCTAGACATTGAACATATTTTTCATATTAATAACAGGCAACTTAAATTCTATAGATATGTATGTAGATATTATTGATTTTATGCTTGTCAATAGATTTTTAAGTATATAGTGATAAATTCAACCAATGATGAATTACTTTTTTTTTTTGGTTTTTCCTCATAAAATTTTACCACTATAAATCTTAAGATTTCATACTCCCACACTTTTTACTATATAAAAAGAAAAAAACGTTTGTTTTTGAGAATATGTCAAACTTATGCCAATGATAATGACAATAATAATGATGTCCTTGTCATAATATTATTGATTTTTTCTCTTTAGTTAATGTTTTAGATGAGAATTAGCTTTTATCATTTCTGAAGTTGTATAAGGAATACAGAATTTTTATAATAATTTTATGTGTGAAGCACTTTGAGTTTTCCACTCATAACGTTTTTTTTTATGTGGTTCCTTGTTTGGTTTCACTGTAGGAAGGTCAAAGTTCAAAATTCAAGTAAGTAAACAAGACTTTAATTTATAATTTTTTGAAGGGTTTGAATTTTCTTTTTTTTTAATTTTTAAAATTTATTACTTTAAAAAATTCCTTTGAACATTTCTGAAGTCTTCAAATTTTCCTCAACATTTATTTAATACGGTATGTGTTTTAAAAGATAAGTACATTAAAAACTTAAGCATTATTGAATTTCTTGTTATAAAGTTGTAATTCTTTAAAGGGACATTGTTGAAAAAATGAAGAAGAGAGTAGAGTAGACTGTGTCGCCTCTGTGAGAATCACAAGACCATTGTGAAATACGAACACAGTTAAGAGTAAACGTTGGCTGTGAAACTTAAATACTTTTGAAAATATTTTAGATACCCAGCTCTACTGGAAATACAGTTAAGAGACTTTGAGCTTTGCAGTTTTATAGAAGCCTCTCATCTTAGACTAAAAAAATCCGTATCCGTAATTTTCGCCAAAAAAACTTTACTTCTTTTAAAAGAGTTGCACAATTTAGAATTAGCTAGACGCTGGGTAATATGTAAAAAAAGGAATGTAAGTTAAGTATTCGAACTTCCTTCACCAAATTGGCCAAATTATGTGCACATATTCACCATAAATTTTGACTAATTTTGGTAAAATTAAGATCATCCATAGATCACCTAGGCTTTATAAAATATAGGTGTTTATAAAAATTAGAATTTTAAACTGATTTTATTGCAAGAGATGATTATTGTATAAAAATCGGCTTGTGAAAATTTCAGAATTCCGCTCTATAACTCATTTGTAACTGTACGGACGGACTTATAAAGTTGAAATTTACTCAGTCATCATACACTTGATTCAATTCCTATCTACTATCCTCTATAGTGTCACAAATGTAAAAAACTAATTTAAAATGCCCTTAGAAAATACCTTACGGTTATCTGGTATGGTACTACCGTATAATAGCTTAAATTACGTTTTGTTTTGCACACTTTTGGATCAATGCCTCAAAAGCTTTTTGATTCTAAGTCGCTACTGAACATTAACTTTAAAAACGATATATTCTCATATTGTTGCACCACAATTTAATTTTTTCTTAAAAGATTTCTATAGATACTGTTTTTTGATAATTCAAGTCATCGTTTTATGTCTTTCTTTACGTAACATTCTTTAAAGGTGATTTAAAATTGCAGTCTTTAAAAATTTAATTTGATGTGACAGATACGTTTAAGATTTAAAATCTTTCAACAATTTTAACAACAATCTTCTTGCTGTTTTATATTTCAATGTCAATATCAAAATGATATTAAACTTCTGTTAAGCAATGAAGTTACGCATAACGAGTTTTTTAAAACAGCAATTGTTAAGATTAAATGTAATGAATACGATTTCATTTTCAGCAGATAAGTCATGATAAATAAGCAAAACAAGAATACGTTAACAAGCTGAGTTTTATAATATAGATAATACATATATATATTTTAAATCTATCAAGTTCTATAATTTCTCTCCAAAAAGTTATTAAAAGAATGTGAACATGCCCATTTTAGTTTTATACTTTCTAGTTTTTATTTTATACAATTCTATAGATTCTTTTTATATAATAAGATTAGATTATGTGAAAAGATTTATGCGACCAATTATTTGATAAAGTAAGTTGTTTCCTTGAATTTATTAAGCTTAAATTAAACATAATGAGGTTTTAAACAAAGATCAACTCTTATTGCAACAGCTGTTCAAAAATTTTTTAGAAAAGGTATATTTGTGATACGTTTATTAAAAATTGGAGAATGGCTACATATTAATAGGTTTGTTAAAAATACCAAGCCATGGAAAAGGTTTGGAATGTAAAGAAAATCAATAAATAAAAATGAATGAATCATAACAATATGTTCTTGCATTTTTCATCTTATTTTAGAGTTTCATTAGTTAAAACTAGTTTTTTACAATAGACATGGTAAGCTTCGAAAGCCACCTATGGGAGCTGTACTGAGTTCCTAAAGATAGTGTGCAAATGTATAGAAATATAATTAAATAGTTGAGTCTGAGTATATGGATGTGAAAGGATGATTGAAAAATTTCAAACATGTTAGTTTTCATATAAGTAGTCCTATAGAAGTGACGTCGTTTGCGGCCTTCGTGACTGCTCCGTTTAGTAAAATTTTTGCTGAAAAGATGACAAAATGCATTAACGACATTTTAAAGTAATCTAAACCAAACATATTAAGAAAAAGTGCAGAAGAACGTCTGACAATTCATTTAAGAATATCTAGTTATTTTGTGTGCTAGAAATATTTATTTTTCTAATTTATTTCGTATTCTAACTATAGGACAAATTAAATATTAAATAAGTTTTATAAAATTTAATTGGTCCTAAGACAGATTAGTTAGATAAATACCATCTACCTTAGAGGAGATAATGGGAGATAAATAAGCAATCCCAATAAATAAATTTTATTGAATACCAAGAAAAAAATTGAAAAAGGTAACAAAAATATCAAATGAATCCTAAGCATATTTTTTTTTTTTTTTTTCGGTGTTTCTCTGCGTAATTTGCGATTTTAACACACCAAAACCACCCTTTTTAAGCTAAACTTTAAGAGGGAACCCGTGATACAAATGTACAGTTTAGCTACAGGGATGGGGGTATGGAAGGAATTGGGATTATGGTGGAAGTTATTTGGGATTTCTGGATTATGGCGGATAGGGAAAATTGGATGGGATTAGAAGAAAGATGTTAATATTCTTCTTAAATTTAGCTAAATCGTACACTTATATATTATCAACTTTGGGGAACACATTTGGGGGAATATGGTTCCATAGACGTGATGAGCGCATTACAAACGAGTTTCCATAAGCCGTGTTGCGCCATTTGGTTAGCTCGACTGTTTAGCGATGAGCATCTGTTACCCTCCTTGTGTCCCGTTGGCTCTATTGAATAGCTCTATTTTGCACTTTATCAAGATATTCCAGCACCGTAATGGTGCATTATACTCCATTTTCGGCCTGATATAAGTTTTATAGATGTTAAGGAGATCGGAGAAGGAGAAGTATAAATTTTTTTATTTATAAATTTAGTATGAGATAACTCGTGAACTCATTATAATCAAAATCAAACAGTTTTCAAATAACTTGATCTCATCTCTTTTCATTTATAAGATATTTTTATTTATTTCTAAAATTATATGGTCAACTAATGGTCAACTAAGCAAACTCGTTCTTTTCTTTATTAATCATGTAATTTATGTCCCATTTAAATTAATAAGTAATATTTGAAACTTTTAATGAACTAAAGCAAAAAAAACAGTAGTCAAAACCCAAAGTCACGAAATTAATAATATTGGCTTCCGAATAAAGTAAATTTACATAAGTTAAATAATTATAACCAATGCAAATCCACTACTAAGAATATATTTTTCTAGACTTTTTTTTTTGATTTAAAAAAAAATTTTAATTAATTCATAATACATGTTTAATTACTTAAAATTTTGTATCTATTTTTTAGGTTAATTTATATTAACCTACTACTAGTAAATGGACATCAAATAAAATTTTACAAACATTTAAATTAATTTTACATTCTATTAAATAAAAATTATAACTTTCTGACTACTTAGTTAAGTTTTTTTATTAAGAATTGAAATAACTTTAAGTTTCAAAATAAGTTCAAAAAAAACTAAACTATTTATATTCTATTGGACCCACAGCGAAAGCCAGGGTCGTATGCAAACAAATAATTTATATATATATATATATTGTAAATCTATTTTAAAATTTATTATTAAGATTTTGAAATAAAGAAAAAAAAAATTCTATTTTATTATGCCAACACAAATGTTTAATTTAAACTATACGGTAGTTTATACATGCAGGAATGGTTCTTCTTTTATATTCTTTACCTTCTTCTTGTTTCTTATTCCATTTTATTCCATTTATTTATCTTCTACAGTATTTCCCTTGGTCCCAAACATTTTTCAACTTAATTATAATAATTAATTCATATATAGGTATTTCGAATACTCTGCAGCTCTTTTTAGTCCGTATTAAATTTTTCAAAGTTTGTATCATTTTACTTAATATAGTAAATTAATTAGATTTTTTTAAATAATTAATTAGAACGTCCGGTTCTTATATACTAAATTTTATAAAACCAAAAGCTTATAATATATTATGGCACCTAACCTTGTTTCTTAAAAATTTACTCAGAATGTCAAACCATTGATACAACATTGAAATTAGCTTGAAATATTTATAAAAAAATTATCCAAGCATTATATTTACTAATTTAATTATTTACTTTACTTTACATTATTTATACACGTTAACATTACGCAATGTTTATTAACTGTTCTTTAAAAATTATTCTAATTTTCGGGAATTTATAATTTATCAAATTTTAATACCTAACTCTTATTTCATAATTAAATTTTTCTTGAGTATATCACTGTCTATTTTAATTTGAATTCACCACAATACCACTGTCTACTTTTCATTAAAATTACAATTTGTTTACATATTTTTTTTTTAATAATTAAATTTCTTCTTTTATTAATATTAATTCAAACATTTTCACTAGTTACATTAAATTTTAATTCGAAATATAATCTTCATTTTATTTTTAAATTACAACAACAAAGCAAAAGTCAAATTTAACAGTTATATATGACTAAAACTGACGATGTTGAGAAAACAACTGATGAATTAATAATAACAGACAGCACCACAGTACTCTTTCTGTCAGTTGTCACTCATAAAAATTTTAAAGGTAAACAGAGACCTGAAATGTTAAAAGAGAGAAATAAGGAGAACATTTTAAGTTTTTTTAATTAATCTGCAGAGTGCAGACTGTAATCAACTAAATGCTGATACTGATTGTTGATAACTTGAGTCTGTAAACTAACATTATAATACTGTAAATGTAAAAAACTGATCTCAAAATTACAAAAAAGCAATTCAAAATTTGAAACAGAGCAGAAAGTGCGTTTTTCAGATTTCTGCAAAAATTATGTTAAACGTTTTTTAGACTATACTCTTGAGTGAAGTTTACGTTGAATATAAAAAAAAAAAAAAATTTTGAGTGATTCTTACTTTTCTAATAAATCGATTTTATAAATTAAAAAATTTGATAAGAAATAACTTAATTTCATTGTTTTACATTTTTTATTTTCAACAAACAACTCAGAGTGAAATTGTAATTTACTCTTAACACACAACTAAAATTGAGAAAAATTTATATAAATTTTGTATATATGGATATATAAAAAAAAAATATTGATTGTCAAATAATTGCAATCTTCACATTATGTTATAATAATAATTGTATTCTCTATATTATGTGTTTATAAAGATTGTTTCGAAACAATGTTGCGCAATATTGTTTATCTTTTAAAGAGACATGTTCTAAATCTATAAAACGTACACATGACCTAAGATGGAATACAAATCACATATTTAGACTTACGTCTCATATACTTCCATAAGCTTTCTCGACTCCGTCCAAAAACTGGTCATCCATCTAATTAATGATATCGACGTGAGTAATACTATAAAATCGCTGGACCTCCATATTAATATTGGAAATCTTTGTCGTTTTTTCTAAATATCTTTTATAGATAATGACACTTGCTCAGTTGAAATAAAATCACTGATGCATCCTCTCAAACAACTCCAACGGAACACCAGAAGAGAGCGAATATGCACTACATATAGCAATACGTTTATTGTTATGGAGGTAGTATTGCTACAAAAATGCGGAGTTTATTTCCATCCCATGTATTCCTAAAAGTTAGCGAATTTTCTATTTACAATTTGCCCAAGTTTAAGAGAACCTATAGGATTAGGAAAAGGATTACTAGTTGTATTTAACGTTGCATCTTTAAAAAAATTAAATCTTGAGCAGAAGTATTAGAGCAAAACCAAACGGTATAGTAGGAGAAAAGTCATTGGTTTTTTTTACAAAACTAGATTCATTTTACATATTAAAATTAATTAACACTCAAATTGTTTAAATGACACAGTGGTTAGAGTACCGACTTTTCATGCGAAAAGTCCCGGTTTGAATCCCAATGAAAGTGAAAAAACTTTTATGGTTTTCGACTCGACTCAGCCTCTAAGACTCAGCTCGACTCGGCTCTAAGACGTTTCTACATGTTGTAAGGCCTAGTACTATCTCATGATTAAATTGTATGAGGAATTCATTAAAATCAATTCTAAAAACACGAATATAATATGACCCCCTTTTCCAACATGTGCCTATGATAGAGACAGGCTTATTAGCCTAGCAGTTGAACAGTTAGCGCTTGAAAAAAAAAATTGATCTATTAAAGTAAAGAGAAAATTTGAATTTTCCATGATAATAAATTAATGTAGTGCATTTAATTTTAATTAGTTATTTTAATGACTTTAAATTATTTCACACATTATAATGTTATGCTTTCTAATTACTTTCAATTGATGTTGAATAATGTTGAAAATCACGTAAAGAATTTCAGTCGTTAAGTGTCGCATAACTTTTTTTTTATTAAATAACAAAAAACGAAACCGTAATAAATGACTTAAGATATTTCTTATATTTTAAAAAAATGCCTGATATAACACTCCTCCACATATATATTGAATTTTTAGATAATGTCTGCTGCATTTGTTGCATTAAGTGAAAATTTTTGTTTCTGCTGTTGTTATTGCAAACAACATGCCAGAAAATCTAACAAATTCCAAATATTTACAAATTACTTTAATTTCTTTTACGAATTTTTCTTTTAATACAAATTTTAAAAAATACCTACTTTTATTTTATGCCTGTTTGGCCGTCCTTTTGCCATCTTATAATATATTAGAACAATAATTAGGTCCTACCTTTTATTTGCAGAAGAGCTTCTTTACTTAGTCGTGAAAAAGATCAGTTTGCTATAAAGATCAGATGAGCATTCGTTGAAATTTAATATGGCATTTACTAAAAATTGACAAGTTGGGAAATTTAAGTGTATAGTGACTGACACTTGTGACTGTCAGTTACCGATCTGACATTCATTGTATAATTGAACAGATCCTGTGCAGTTGGTCTGATCTTGTATAAATTGTATTTATTCAAAAATTTTTACACACTAACTTAATAACAGACTGCAGTTTTAATTTAATGTTATAACTTATAAGTGTTTACTAATTTTTTTTTTTTAATAACTCTAATCTTTTTCCGTGTCTTTTAGTTTGAAAATGTACTTAACTTGAATATAAATGATGGTAAAAAAATTGAAAAGTTATTACTATTTGCATTTAGAGAAGTTTATTTGCAAATAAATAAAAATTTTACGACAATATTTATTAATATTATTAAGATATTTGTACATATTTGTATAACACAATTTGCATGGATTTCGAAATGGTTTGAATAATGATAAGTAATAATATTTACTCCATTGTCAATTAATGGCGACATTGGTTGATGTATTTCATAGATACAACGGTATTTGTCAGAGAAATAAACAAAGGTTCCGGACTAATTTTGCGGATTTACAATTTTTCTACAAATAATAATCCATTCCAGGCAATAGATGTAGTTCAGAAATGTACCTATACATATATTCCAACTATTTCTAGAAATTGAATGCATTCCTTCGACGAATAAATCCATGCAGTTTAATCATCGGAGCCTTCTACTCATGCTTCTGCAACCGTTTAAAAATATTAGTCTTGAAGCTTTTAAGATTAATAGTCTTTTAATTTTAAGTTAAGTCTGTTCTCAAGGATTGTTTTAAGGCCAAAAATAATTTTAATAAGCACCAAAATTTTAAATAGAAAACTAACGGTATTTCCTTTGTCTTTGAACATAATTACAGTTTTTAGTATGTGCACATAAACGAATGAATTGTAGTAGTTCAATCCTAAAAGTCTTATACTATTGCTGTTATTAATGTTATAAAATATTAGTTTTCAACTTTAAGTTTTACTTTAAGCTTGCTCTCTAGTACAGTTTTAAAACCTTAAACAGACCAAAATAAGTTTTATTATCACCAAAATTTTAATTAGAAAACTAACGGTATTTCCTTTCGTCTTTTAACATTCCTACAGTCTCCGAATCTAATTACGTCTTCAACTGTTTATATGACCGATTGCATTTGCTACGAAAGTCTTATATTTTTGGATTACTTGACAGTTCAGGCAAGAACTCACTGAATAATTTGGCAAATAAATTCATTTCAAAGTCATTTATTCGGAACTAGACTGTACATCGCAACGAAGGATTTAAAGAAGAGATTATTTAAAAGTAATTTTTATATTTTATATTTGTAGTTTTTTGTTGCTGCTGTTGCATTTCTATCATTATTTATGACCATAATACCATAAAATTGTACTGCTGGAAAATAATTATCATTTTTCTCTTTTTTCTTTGCTACTAAAAAATATAAAATCGGGGTTTTTTCTTATGTTAAAACAAAGATAAATATTAAAAAATAGCAACAATGGAAAGTAAATTAAAGTTTTTCTCTTTCATTTGTGATAATTTTAAAGAAAGAAAATAAAAGTGTAATTTTTGTTTTTTTAAAACTTTTAAAGAAACAAAATATAAATCTTAATAAATCTTAATTTAACGATTTCAGTAAATGAAAGTTACGAGCATAATTTAAAAAAAAATTTCATTACTTTTTTTTAAAAACAATGTATTAAAAATTTTAAATTCCTTAGGGCTGTTACTAGAATAACAATTAAATTAATTATTTTAAAACTTTTATACAATCATTAAAAATTTCGTAGAGAATGGGAGTTCTGCAACAATGTTTGAAAAACATTTTGTTATTATATTAAAAACTTTGAATATTCGTAGATTTATAAAGGTTCCCGAGTTATGAAGTTGGGAATAAGGTTTTACGTCAGGGAGTCTTCTGAAATAAAAAGGATAGTGAACACATTCAGGGTCACCCAGAGTAATTGTACAAGACTTCTTTGGGAGTCTGCTACTTTAACCAACAAAACGACTCTCTTCCTAAAACAAAAATATGGAAAAGATCCTAAGTATAAAAAAATCCTTAGATCTTGGGTATCGGGTTGGAGGATGTGAGCTTATTAAATAATGATTGAGGAATATAATTTCGGTTGGAGACATAAACCCATAAACATGTTTGATTCTATAACAATTCAATTTCTGTAAGCCTTGAATGGCTTGAACTAGAAATTAGGAAATGGGACAGAATTTCTATTAAATTACGAGTACACAGCAGATTTATTGCATTACCTTTACATTCTAATTAGAATTTTCTAATCTAATCTAGTAATCGGAATGTCAACTGAAGGAACTCCTAATTATCTTATTTTTTTAAATCCAAAATTTTTTTCAACAACTGCTTCGCCCGTGTGATAATTAAATCACAAAAAAAAATTTATGACCCTTCAATTTAAAACAAACAAGAGTTGAAAAGTGACAAATTTTTTTTTTAATTTATAACTATTTTTCTTTATAATGACATGTTAATAGCGATTGATTTGTCTAAGAAAATATTCGTTATTTAAACGAAAACTATGCCAACTGAATATTAAAACAGAATCAATGGCAACGTTTGCCATCTGAATGTGTTTCCAGTGCATGATTATGCTCGCTGCTACTAATGCAACTACTGTTAAAGTTAAATGCATATCCATTCCATTGTTAATTGTTTGATACTAAAAATAATTTATGAAAAAATCGGGTATTTAGGTTCTAATAAAATATTGTTGATTACCTTTCTTTAAATAATGTTCGACCGGCTACTGGGAACTCGAAGCGATAGTAGGATCTCGAATACAGTGTTTCAATTTAATATGTTCAGAAATCCAGCGGAGCTCTCTTTAAATTCGGTGTTTAGTAGTTCTCCGATAAATAGTTCTTCGATTAACAAAACTTTGCTTAACAGCGAGGTACCAACCTATATTTGAGGACGAACATTAAATCGATTAACAACGTTTGCTATTTAATGGCTCGAGAGGTCTTCGCAAATAGAATTATTACTGTGTTATAGGAATTAATGTACAAAATAATATAAGTTGATGAATCCCTAGCTCTATGTGAGGGGTGTATTTTCGATTAGAATTGATGTTCTAATTTTTGGAATCACAACGGTAAAGAAAAATTTAAAATCCATCAACCTCAACACAAATTTTATCGGCCTTTCTTGAAAAATAAAAAAATCACCCAAATAAGTTGACAAATTTATTGAATCATAATTTTCTAGACTATTGTTTTCAAATGTAATCTCCAAATAAATGGAGTTATTAATTTTTAACATTCCTATTTCATATTACATTCATTAAAGTCTAGCTAGAAAATCAATATTTTAAATAACCTAAATATAAAAAATAATTTACTTTTGTGTACCTGTTACCACACATATCATTATTATCATCGAGTAGCATTTTGTCAATTTCTCAAGTTTTCTTTATTTATAGTGCGTTTTCTTTAAATGCTTTAAATTTCAGGTCACGTTTTTAAGTAAAAAATCATCAAAAATTTGTTTCTTTTTATAAGTCGGCACAATGTTTTTTTGGATTTGAGTTATCATCTGGGATTATTCCAAAGGTTTGATTAAGTTCTCAAAAAAAAGTGAACAATAGTTTAATAAGTAATTGATCGTATTTTTTTATTTGTACCTGTTGGAAACCATAAGAAGTAGAACTATAAGGTAAGCTATCAAATTTTCTAAAAGATTTCTAGCTCTAATTATTGTAGATGCAAAAATAGCCCTTCATTGATAATGACGCCAAACCAAAGATTTAATCATTCATGTGCATAGCTGCTAGTTTTCAATAATATTTGGAATTATAAAAACAAGCCAGTACCAGAATCGATACTGGAAAAAGTAATAATTTAAATTAAATACTACTAGTACTTGTACTGGAAATAATATAAGTACCAGTAAAAAATACAGACCCTGGTACGCAGTAGTATTATCCCAGTATCTATCAGTATTTACTAATGTCAACCAGTACTTACCAGTATCAACCAGTATTATCCCAGTATCTATCAGTACTTACCAATATCAACCAGTACTTATCAGTATCAACCATTCCTTACCATTATTAGCCAGTACTTACCAGTATTAACCAGTTTTACATAGTAAAATCAGGTAAATGAGAGAATTTATTAAGTAATTGTTTGGTAGTGACTTTATAACTTGAGAAACCGCTACTTTTTAAATATTTTTCAAATATTATCAGTAGTAGATACTAGAAAAGTAATGATAGATACCAGTACCATTATTTTTACTAGTACTTTTATTTTTCCCAAATGCACTAGTACTCTATTGCTCTACAGTACTTGGAAAAAATAAAAGTACTACCGTATGAATAAAAGTCACCAGTACTCTAGAATTTGTAATTAATTGAGTATTTTTTCCAGTATAGGAACTAGTACTTGGCTAGTACTTGTTTTTAAAAATCACCAGTTCTGTCCATAGTGTTGTTAAAAATTCAAAATAAATCCTTCTGACAAAAAGGATCTTGGATTACGATGCTTTTTTAAGAAACTAAAAACCAGTGACATGTTTATGTGAATACACAAATTCTCCTAGAATTTTCAGAACAACTAAGGAAGAATCTCTTAACCTTATATCAGTAGAAATTATTTTTAAATTTTCCATAAATCAAAGAGTATTTGATGTTATAAAAGACGATTACATTTATAATGGACCAAACAATTCCTAAACCTTAATCTGTCACGTATTTCATACGCATTAAATAAAAACAGAAAAAAAAACCTTTTTAAAAAAAAACCTAAATTATAATATTTTACTAGACTTTAAAAAAAAATGGTCAAAAACGCCTATTTTCTGTCTATTACAATCCATAGATACAAATTCTATACATTATAGTAAACACCTAGAAGTACGAGAAACACCTAAAATAGGTTTCTTTCAATAGCTATATAATATTATCATTCCTTTCAATTTAATTTCTGTCTGTTATTACACATTCTCTACTTCTTGTCTTTACAATGGATGAATTGGAATTTCGAATTTCTTTTTTTAAAATTAAAACATCATCGTATCAAAAGAATTTAACCTATATATTCTAAATGAAGGAATTTTTTGACTCACATATTCATCATGTGCGTATCACGTAGATGTACAAACTTATGATTAGCCATTTTTTATTCAATTTGCCTCTTACCTTCAATAAAGCGTTCTGCGTCTGCAAAAAATTGTAAAGAAAGTAAAAGAATTAATGTATCTTATCTGGGTGACTCTTTTTTTAAAATATAATTTATTGTCATTTCATTCAATTTTGATTCTTTGTGATATTTTACAATAGAAATTTAATAAAAATTTAAAAGTTTTTTCTGTTGCGTTTGTGACTTAGAAACACTTTCGTCCCCATGTCTATTATCATATTTAATTAGGAGTTAAATGTGGGGTAATGCTGTTGAAAAAAAAGTTATGGAAAAATCATTTATGAATTTCTAAATTATAAATGATAACAAATATATATTAATTCCTCACCTGCTTCCAAAATCAGAAGCGGGTGAAATTCGACACAAATCAGAAGCTGAATATTGATGCAGTTTAAAGAGGCTTATCCATTTGGAAAATAGCATCTAAATGTTGTTCATCTTTCAAGCTAGGTATTCCAGAAAATTTAACGCATCAAATTTTAAATCACAAAATTTGGCCTCCTGGAATCTTAATTAAAGAATTTGAATAACGGAATAAACATACATCTTTGCGTAATCAAAAAAACTCGAGAACCTCTCCATATTTTACTAAAACGTGAAAGGTCTGCACAAAAACGCACACAGCGTTTTTAAAATCTCTAACTTTTTCTCATGATGTCATTGCTCTTTCGGAGACATGGCTTAATTCTAGTTTTCAAAATGTGGAAATTTTTCAGAACGCTATTCTCTCTTGGCCAGCTATGTTCGCTGTAAAATCGACTCTAGTTAGCAAAGTGGTTGACATACCAACGTCTAGCGTCTATCCAAATCTCTTTCAACAATATTACATGATAAACTGGCAAGTTTTGATAATTTGATTATCTTGGAAGACCTTAACCTCCCAAATATTAGATGCTGATAATCCTCCAGTTCTGAATCAATATTTATTGATGAACGAATTGTTTGAGTCCTCTATATATAGCTTTAGATTCCCGACTTGGCAGAAATTTTTATTTAAAACTAGAATATGTCTAACATTCTTTTTTTGATTTTTTAAGTTGTCTCAGGGATGAAAGCTATTACCTTCAAAATTTTTCCATAAGTTATTGAATCGGTGAACGCACTCGAGAGGGACATCAAATGCCGGTTATGAAAATTCTATATCATGCCTTTAGCGAAAACTTATCAATTGATTTTGGTTCAAATTCTATATTGCATAAAACCCAATTCCTCAAAGCTACATAATCAAAACCGAACTGGTTGGGTTTTGAAGCTTTCCTCGGTCCCTCTTAAAAACAATATAAAAATTAAAATTAAATACTAAATTTTTTTATATTTGGAGTCAATTTTAATAAATTCCAAATCTATGTAATAATGTAACTTTAATTTGGTTGCTAATCCACTAGAGAATTGAATTTAAATTACACTAAAGAATTTAAATTACATAAATTATGTTAGATTAATTCTTTTTAAACTATAAATTAAATAATTAATTTTATATTCATAATTTTTGCGATAAATTTTCTGAACAATTTATCAAAATAACTAATATACTTAAATTACAGGCGTTTTGTTTTAAGCTTTTAATAAAAAAATTTAATGAATATATTATTTAAATATCTATTATATTTTGGACACAATAGATTTTGTAATAATTAACAAATTCCCATAAAATATTAATATCATACATTAAAAATTCTATTTAAATTAATATTTATTCTATTCTTTTATTAAATTTTATGTAATTTAAATATTATTATAATTTTGAATTATTTCTGAAAAAGATTATTAACTTCTTAAAATAATAAAATTTAAAAACTTATTAAGCCATTTATAATATAAAATGTATTTTATATAAATCTTTAACCTTTACTAATCTACGGTGTATTTCAACTCCATATCGTTTTATATTTAAATGCATTGTAATAAATGAATAATCTACAGAAATAATCCAGAAGTTATATGGACTATCGCGAACTATCAGAGCAACCAGACTTAACATATTCGAAGCATTGGTAAAACAAATTGGTCTTGCTGAATTAACCGTAGTGAAACATGGTTGTTAAGTGATCCAGAAATTACATACACTACATAAAAGATGTCTGCCAAATATGACGAAGCAACAACCCGAATTATAGTTATTAATCAGAAATAAGTTAAAAAAAAGTAACTTGATTACCAAAAATTCCCTCAATTTTATATCTCCCAAGGAGAAGGAATGGTGGGAAAGCCCAAAACTAAGGGAAGAAGAACTTCAAAAAGAAAGAAATCAAAGAAGCCGGAAAAAAATAGAAAGGTTAGGTACGGAAGATTTATGGATCCCTATATATGCTACTCAAGCAAGCAGAAAAAAACCAGGGCATTTAAATTTTAGTTATTTTAAGCTTTTACTGTTATTGCTGTAATCTTTTAATGCCTTTAGTGGAAATTTTAATGGGAAAATGATACCTATCTTTTTCAATTGGAAAAATTCCCAAATCTGTTGCATAATATTTAAATATGGAATTCTAAAGAGCACATTCTCTAAGAACAAATGATAATAATACGAAATTTTGTCAAAATATGAAACATAAAGTAAATTACACCATACTTATATAAATAATAAATATTAAAGGCATTTTAAGGCCTTCATGTTATACCTCTTTAATATATTGTATTGAACCTTAACTTTGAATATTTTTAGGAAAGATACAATATATACAATGTATCGATTCGGAATCCGCAGCTCCGTACTTTAATTCAAATACTAAAGAAACCAGAATGCTTAAATTTTCATAAAAATGTTTTTGCAACTTTAATTAAAGGCCATTAGCTCGACGGCTTTGAGTAGCTGCAATTTGACAAATCTCAGTAAAAAATTTTGATAAAAGTTGAGCACATTTTGTGTAAAATTTGTAAGTCTATAGTGCAAATGATTGGAATAGCTGTCATACAACTTATATTTGCTTTTATATATAACACGGAGTCCTACAAGTTGTGTATTTGAAGTTTTGCCAAAAGTAGTAACAGTTGACACGGTCTATTCTACTATCTTCCTCGTTTTTCTTGCCAAAAATTTTCCATTCCTGCATTTTTTTTAAATTTCTTTTGAAAAATGGATTTTTTATAAAGCTATCGCAAATAACTTAACCCATAACTCCCAGACCCAGCTCTTATAACGCACAACCAAAAAAATTCATACAAACTTTTAATTTTATTTGGAACTACGATCCTACAATAATTTACTTGAACTTTTCATTATTAATAATCAGTAACAAATCCCAAGTATTCAATGCCCACAAAAACTTCAAGAAGAATTTTGGAGAGAGATGAGATTTATCCATAGTAATAAAACTAAAATTTAATTTTCAATTTAAATTAAAATCTTCTATATTTAATATGTAATCGTTTGTTATGCATAAAAAAACAAATACTTGAAACGCGACCACAATTTAATTAAAAGCTGTTAATCATATTTTTTTAATTGCCAAGAAATATCAATAAACTCAAAATGAATCAATTTATTCAGTAATCTTATGTTGAGTTTAGTTGGTTGTTTTTTAAGCAAATATTTGCAATACTAATTTTTATGCCAATGTTAATGTGAATCACTTGAAATACACTTGAACTAGAAAAAAAAACTGGCGTATCATCATTACAGAACAAACATATTAAATAATAATGAATTTCAAGTTCATTAATCATTATTAATTTTAAACCATTGGGAAACTCTGAGAATACCATACATTGAACAGATGTTTTAGAGATGGTCTGGTTATTGTGAAAGTTTTCGTTTTTAGTTTTTTTATGATTGCAGAAATTAAAAAAAAATTTGAGAATTTAATAATCACTACTTCAAGTACAAGTTTTTAAACGCTTTTCTACTTTCTATGGAAATTTTATGAATTTTTTATTAGTTGCTTGGATCAATACAGTGAAGTAGAAATTTTTAATGGATCAAAGTATAATACACATAAATTTAGAACACAAATTATAAGGAAATTGAATTTGAAGTGGTAATATCTACTTCTGAATGGAGTCTCCAGTAAATTCCATATTCTAGAAAATATAATTTAGTCCCGTGAAACCTTTTAATTTTTTAGCTTACTAAATATAATGAAGACTAACCAGGGATTATTAATTTATAATGCATCATATTACATAATATCATTAAAATAATACATAGAAGATACAAGGAAGCAGTCAGTGTGAGTAGTTTCTCGAAAAATCTAAATATTTCAAAATCCAACGGACTCCCCGACACAGCTAGTATTTTCGAGGTGGATATATTTAACAGTCAAAAGGGGAAGTTGATTTTTGTTCCAAAATGACACACAAATTATCAGTGTCGCCATATGTGCAGACGGTCAATCTGCTTTTAAGACTATTAATGCAACCATTGCAACCTCAAAGAGACAGTGTAAGTAAGAATTTGCCTCAATAATTGAAAGTGCCGGAGCACAGCAATATAGAAGGCAATATAAGCTAGCAGATAAACTAACAAGGAAAGAGTCACTTTAAACTACCAATTCTCCTATGAATGTTTGTTGTCCAATTGGTGCCGTCAAAAACCCTGTTTTTTCTTTGTATACAGCAAAATCACAAGCAACGTGGAGTCGGTAATAGTCATAATACCTAAAGCCAAAATTCTCTCATTCTGTCAACCATTCCTCCACAGCCTTAAGAAGCTTTTTAAATACAAAATCAAAAAGCTTATTTCGTACCTGATTGTAAGATATAAAACTGAACCCAAAACGCTGATTACATGGGTGCAGTGGAATCTACATGGCAAAATCTACTCCAAGCTTAAACTTTTACGGAGAGGCATGAAGGTATACCTATAATGTACTGATAGACTTGTAGAAACTATGGGTTGCAAAATGGCTGATATAGTTTTTTATTTCAACGTTAAAATCACAATTTGAATACATTTTGTAAAAACATAATAATTACATCTAACAACATCCTGATTAAACTGTAACTTTCATTAGTGAACTTTAAAGACCTAAATACTGTGTTACAGAATTATTTATTTTCAATAATTAACATAATGTGCACTTATTGCACAAAAAGTACACATAATAATTGAACTCAATTCAATTATAATACATTGTATATAACCGAGGCATATAATATATAACATTTTAATTGTATTCAGTTTATAGTGGGCGTTAAAGCATGTAATTTAAGTTTTAATCACATTAATTTAAAAAAAAAAAAAACAAATTGTTTAAACAAAATTAATTATTGATAATTTATGGATTTTTAACTTAATCACTCTTTCTCTTTTCGTCTTAAAAACATTGTTTCCTCCTATATATTTAAAATTGAATTAAATTCCTATTTTATTTTATATACATCAATTATGATAATAGAGAAACAATATGATTTTTCGGGAAATCCAATGGAAAAGTTTGGCACTGCACAGAGCTTTACAAAAGATACTCCAATTTAGAATTTGTAATATGCAGCAAGCTACAATGCCCTAGGTGTGAAAGATGATTAGGTAGATTACACTGAACGGTAAGTAAGATAGGAACAGAGTAGTAGGTAAGCACAAAAATCGATTGATCGATGCGGTCAAGCAAGACGCTTCTTCCGACAGAAACCTTTAAATTTAGCTGCTGCTCAAGTTCGAAATAACATATATTTTATCAAGATTTGATCATCAAAGTCAATATACCATTAAATGACCATCTTTTCTTAATTGAATATCGTGACTCATTTTCTTAAGTCTTCAAAAAGCCGTGCGCCTATTATTTTGTAAGTGCGCCTATTAAATATCTTCCTTTGAATTATTAAGGATAACCCTTAGATTTTACAAAACACTATTTTTTAAGTAAATTGTAAACCTAAAAAAAAACAGACAGAGCATTATCAATTATTTTTCTCATTTACATTTTAAATAAATTGCAAAAACAATGAACAATAATAAGAACAACACACATCAACTTCAACTTTAAATGCAACAACTGCAATAAAGAATAATAACCCTAGCAAAATAAATTTCCTTCATGTCCCATATTTTTAATAAAAGAATATTTAATCATAAAAATAATAACAAAAAATTTGCATATTTAACTTAAATATTGTAATGAAGTTTATCTATTGGATTGGAATGTTATGCAGATAGACAGAATTTATCTACAACTAAATATTGATTTTTTTATTCATAAAAAAATTCCTTTAATTTAATTTCTTTAGTTTTTCTTCCGGGGTTTTACTTAAGGAAATTCCTCTAAGGTGCATTGCTGAACCTAAATTCTAAAAAGAACAATCTAACTAAAACCTATAAAAGACTTTCAAAATTATAATAGATATTTTCTAACTAGGTTGTACTTTTATTATAATATTATACAGTCTCGTTCAAAATAATGGTGACAAATTAATTATACAAATTATTCCTGTTGAAAGGTATTTTAATTAAAAAATTTAATTGTAAATTTTAATCGTTGCATATCTTATAATGAATAAAAAGTTATAACTCCCCACATAACAGGTTAGAAAGTTCGAAAGTTGTAAAAACTTAAATAGAGTGCATAATAATTAATATTGCAATTTATTGCAACTAAATTTTATAATTATATAAAATATCTCGAAAAAAGTTTTACTAGATATTTGAGAATATGTGAATTGTGAATCAAATTATTTCATAGTAACAGTTAACAGTATCAAACTTACTTGGTAAGCGTTGCTCCCCGAAAAAAAAAAAATTTAGTTACATAATTCTTTCAAATTAATGTGGGCTATTGTTATTTCAAAATTTTGATAATTTCTTTAACACACATGCACTATGGCTCTACAGTGTTTAATAAATTTTATAATAACAGTTTTGAGGTTATTATTTGGCGCAAAATATTTAAGTGGCGCATCGATTACATTCGTTTTCTTGGAACAACTCTACAATTTTTTAATATTTTTTTTAAGAGTGTTTAAGCACTTTTTTCAGAATATCATGGAACGTCAATAGTTCAAGTTCGGAAAAAACTAATCCTTTTCAAAGTGTACCTATATTTATTCAATTTTTTGACTATATTTCGAATTTGAATTTATTCAAAAATTTAACAACTCAAGCTACGGGAATATAAATTTCATTATTGGGTATAACCCGATGTATTTAATTAAAAATAGCAGCTTCGAAGACGATATACTTTTTGTTTCCTAAATTTAACATAAATATTTTCCAAGATATTTCTTAAAGAATTTCATTTTAATTTAATGCAATTTTGCATGATTAAAAGAAATTAACATAAAAAGAAATTGTATAGAAAGAGAAATAATAACTCCTAGGAAAATTATGGTGTGTGTGTACCTAATTTCCGTTTTTAAAAAGACCACATGTACCTTCTAGTATACAAAAAATAAGAAATTAATTTAATTTCCCATAATATTGTAATATGCTGAATGTGACTTAAACATGTTAAGTAAATTTATCTTACAAAATTACTTAAGGTTAATTTACAGTTATATAAAAAAAAAAATATATATAATTATACAATATTATTATGCAAAGTAGATGTCTTAACGCTTATTAGTGATTAAAAATTAAAGTGTTCGGAATAATTTAAATGGTTCAATGTATTATATATTATAATTATTTAAAATATAGTCACGTTAAGTTAATTTTTTTTGCAGTTTTTAATGATACATTACTAATGGTATGTTATAATTTCATTTAATTATATTATTGATGGTTAGTTTTCTTAATTTCCAATCAAAATTTAATTACAGAAGAAAATTGGTTCAAGATACACCTACAGTTTTGAAAGTTTTTATAGTAGATTTTAATACGCTTAATAAATTGATAAAAAGCGAAAAATTTCTTGAATGCATAACAGGAGGAACTGTTGAATACTGAAACTCTCTTTATTAATCTAATGGTATTTACACAGGTTCTTCCGGCATAATTTTTCTCTCATTTCTCACTGAGGATTTTAGTAAAAAATCATATAAATATAAAATAGACTGAATATTTTATCCATAAGTTAGTTGCCTAGGTAATAGCCACTGCAACGTTCAGCAGCAACGACGAATCCATTAGTTTAGAGAGACGAAGCAATTCAATAATATTATATTTTATTATATCAAAATATTAAATAATCGTGATTACAACGCATTAACTTAAGATTACAATTCCTTAAATACTTCGTCTGCTCAGTTTTATTATACAGTGAAGAGGCCTGGGCACTCCAAGTAGCTACGATAATCAAATTAGAGCATTTGAGATGTGCACCTATAGACGTCTGTTAAAGATATCAGAAAAAGATCGGGCATACGAAATAGAAGAAGAGGCTGCAAGGGGATTACTTTTAATAATTAAAACAAACGGAAAGTAGCTGATTTGGGACATAAAATGCGAGAAACAAAATATGAATTACTTTAAGCTTATTGTCGAAGATAATAATAGTAGGAATACAAAGCGTACTAAGAAAGTATCCATCATGGCTAAAAAATATGAAGAAGTTCATTAGTTTCCGCAGAATTGTGTACTGGGTTGTGGCCATCTTAATATACTTAATATAAAATAAACACGACGACATCCAGCAGTGGATAGGCATCAGAAGGAGAAGATTTTACTTGGAACAAAGTTTGACGACATCATTACATGTTACTGCTGAATAAATTTTTATTAATCCTTTTCATAATAAATTACACTGCGTTCAAAAATGTACACCATGCACACCAATCTATGTTTCAGTTGAATGATTGAAAAATGTAATTAGAGCATTGTAACCGCGTATATCGTATATTACCTAATTGACAAACTTATTATTATTACAAACAAGTTCTCTTATCACATTATAATTAAAATATTTTCCTGTTAATTTTTTTAATTCCTAGAAATTAAAATTAAACTTTATTATGTTTATTGTTATACTACCAAATCCTATCCCAGGCTCTTAAAAAATAGTGCTAACATAACTTAAAGGGTCGTTAAATAAAATTACTCTATTTTTATAAAATAGTTATGGTGGGAAGTGTTTTATTTTTATAAGATAAGAGAAATGAAAAGTAATCAAACTTCTTACTATAAAAATACTGGAAAGGTTTAGAAACTCCTTAGGTGCACTATAGTTTAAAATGATGTATGATTAAACAAATCAACTGAAATCTGACAAAAATTTCATAGTGTCAGTAAGAACAATAGCTTTGTTTTTAGTTTTTTAAAAACTTTTTTTAAAATAATTATTATTAAAACTTATTTAATAAAAAACAAAGTTTACACTACGTTATCTTCATTCTAAATATTTATTTATGTTTTTAATTTTCCCGTAGGTCACATACGCTCTACTCCCACTAAATATCATATAAGTATATGTAACCGAATTTTTGTTTGGCTTCCATGCATGGAACAATATTGTATGACAATGAACAATGGAATGAATGAAATGGAATTTTAAAATTTGTAAGACTTTTAACTCGTTATGGGAATTTTTCGAATCTCCAGCAGATATTTTTAAGATAACTTTGTTAAATTTTTACTAATTTGACAGTAATAATGTGATAAGTTTAACAAATATTTTGAGTTAAATATAAAGTTATCAGTATATTTTGAACAAAAGTGCTATACCAATTATAATAATGTAAGAAATACTTTTTAGAATTTTTTATTAAATTACCGAAATTTAAATGAATATAATATGACCTCGTCATTATTTCTAGTTTCCGTTTCCTTGTGACGGTAAATTTGGCAAACATCTAAGTTTTATCCACAGCTCCTAAGGACTCAAGCCAAAGCAAACTTATTGCTTTATTAAATCAGTCCTTAGGAAGCTTTGAATTGATTTTACAGCTATAACATCTGGAAAGTATTGATGGTGTGGTTAAAACAGTTAATATTACAGTGATTAAGACGCTGATCTTTCAAGTGAGATCTTGAACAGTGTTATTTCTTTAGTCGATTTAATTATAACGACGAATTGAGCTTGGTAGGTTGGATTTTAGACCATAGATTACTTAAAACGAAAGTAACGTGGATGACGCATTCAGATTTCGAAATTTTCTGAACGAGCCAAGGGCAAACAAGTACAGCTCTGAAACTAATACTGATAAAAATATCTTCAAATTATGAGCAAAAGTTTTCTTTCATGTTTCCTTTTTTTCCCATTCCTGATCCTGAATTCTGAGATGAATTTGACTTTTGATTCGGGTAGCTGTTACACGTGTCCTTATCCAAAAAAAAATTAACTGTAAAATAAAGATAGAAACCAAAAATCATAAGGTTCCCTTTATTTATTTAGTCAACAGCACCCAAGACCAGACTAAAAATTTAACCCATACAACGCTTAAAAATTCTCTTAACTCATAAAACCCTCTACTTAAAAAGTTACGGAAATCATTTATCAGTTGTTCCCAATAAAGTAATGTATAATATTTTGTTTGAAATACTCGATTAGTCTCTATACTTCTTACTAATTCGATACTCGAAAATATCTGGGATATGTTGAAGTATTGTTTAGTAGATAATTTTTTTTGTAATTTATTTCTAGAAATATAATTTAATTTTTATTTTGTTTTTATATGAACACTTTTTTTCCAAATCTTTTAAAGAATTTGCGAATAGTATTTTGACTATTTTATATTTGTAATGCTTTTAAGAAATTAAAAAAGAAATAATTTTAAAAAACAATTTTTATAGTGACAGTTTTTCTTCAAAAACAAAAGTTTTCTTTATAACAAAGGCAAATTTTTTTTGACAAAGACAAAGTCTACTCGTATTAAAGGAAATGATATTTTAAGAAATTCAAATTAAAAGGTTAAGAAAAGTCTTAATAAATTTTCACAGAATGATTTTTTTTACATAATATAATTCCATATTTTGTGTATATAAAATTCTTTTCATCTTCACATTATTACTTACACAAAGTAGGTGCTGATTATTTTAATGGAGGCACCAAACTGTATATGTATTCATGTAATTGTGTACCGCGTATTTTATGTGGAAGGATTCAATACGGAACATTAATTACATGAAACAGCTTAATTTTTTTGATTTGTTCTTATTTTCTTTTTGCTCAAAAGATTTTCTTAAATATTAATAGAAGTATTTTTAGGATATCATAGATTATTTAAAGAACTTCTAAAATATCTTCTCTCTTCTTTTTCTTCTTCTTTCTCTCTTTTTTTTGCTCGTTTTTTATTATTTTGTGCATTTTATAAATTGTTTTTAATGCTTTTGAATAATAATAAATACTTAGTCATAACAATAATATATTAAATTACTTTTAATATGCTAAAAAAATTTATATTTATACACATGTATGTACATAATTTTTTTGGTTTTTTTAAGAATGCATGTTTTGTTACTTTGCTTTGCTTAAGTTATTAAGGGTCTTCATGTAACAGTGCAAACTAGTCTTGCATCGAAGCATCGGAGCATCGGTGCAAATTTTTGACAGAAATTGTTGTTGTTTCATGTATAAAAAATATGCGCCGATATTTTTTCCTAGACTAAAATATTCTCGACCCCGACCGTTGTGTATATTTAGTCGTGCATATTTATACCCGTATGAGTCAAAGGGTATAATAAATTTGCCATTACGTTTGTGACACAGAGAAGGAGGGGGAGTAGATATAGACTCAAGTGTATGGATCGGATCAGAATCGAAAAATAAATCGATCTAGCTATGTATGTCCGTCTGTCCGTCCATCATCACGATAACTCAAAAAGTAAAGGAGCTAGGATTATGAAATTTTCACAAATTTGTTTTTATGCAAAAAACGGAATCGAGTTTTAAATTCAGCCATTTTGGTCCACGGGTTCGAGTACCTGCCATACAACTTCTAATTTTATATGAGCATTACTCTATACCTATGAAAGCTGCGTGTCTGAAATTTTGCCAAAAGTAGTTTAGTATAATGGCCAAAGTTACTGCAAAATTTGGTTGGTCTACTGCAGAGGGTTCGAGTAGCTGCCTTACAACTCCTTCTTTTATATGAGCTTTACACTACACCTGATGAAGCTGGGTGTCTGAAATTTTGCAAAAAATAGTTTAGTGTAATGGCCAAAGTTACTGCAAAATTTAGTTGGTCTACTGCTGAGGGTTCGAGTAGCTGCCATACAACTCCTTCTTTTATATGAGGATTACACTACACCAAATGAAGCTGGGTGTCTGAAATTTTGCCAAAAATAGTTTAGTGTAATGGCCAAAATTACTGCAAAATTTTGGATGGTCTACTGCAAAGGGTTCGAGTAGCTGCCATACAACTCCTTCTTTTATATGAGCATTACTCTACACCTAATAAAGCTGAATGTTTGAAATATGACTCGTTTTTATATGAAATCAATATTCAAAATAGATTTTTTTTTATAAATTAAAAATGATACGCGCGTATCGATTTCGGGATACGTTGACGTGTCGACGTACGGCGTATTGTACGTCATACTTCGTACGCTTTTGATTAGGTAAGGCCCTCAATATTGAATTCTGTTTTTACAAATCAAAATTTGTTGGATTTAAATAATAAATAGAAAATGACAGATAGGAACCAATTAATATTTTTTTTAAATATAACAATCAACATTCATGGAAAGATACCATTAAACATTTCTCTAAACCAATCAACATTTCTGTCATCTGTATTTTTTTACTTTGCAATGTATATTTTGCACTAGGTCGTTCACGTAATGGAGCATTTTTGGATTTTATTTTCGTTCGATGCACTTTTACGTGAAGACACTTAATGTATTGTATAATTTTAATAAAAGTAATAATTTTAAGAAATTTTGTGTAATGACCTTGTTTGGTTTGAAAAATTAATAAATAAATAAGTAAATATTGATCAAAATTATGACTCCCAAATTCAAATGAATTAAATTTATTTGAAGCATCTATAAAAAAAAACCTAAAATTTCTTTATTTTTACAAATACAAGTATTTCATCTACGACATGTGAACTTCTTCAGTGCTAGTACTCGAATTCAAGTGAATTGTTTACTTATAATACTTGAAATTAATAATTTTAAAATAATTTTAATATAAATATTTAAATGAAAACTGTTTACAAAACTAATAGAATTTTATTCGAGTGCAAATTTGATTATAATCAAAGTATTGAAATATTTATTCATATGAAATGAAAATTATAATTCAATTTCAAAATTAAAATTAAATTCATTTACCAAATGATATGATTACATAATACGAAATTAATAAAATCTTTAATTTAAGTTAGAAATGTTTGCTAAATAAAACTTTAATTGAATTTGTACTGCAATTAATTTCTATTTTTATAATTTTAATCATAAATTAATTAATTCTATAAATTATATTTATATACTTAAGAATATTATTGTTGCAGATTAAATTAAAATTATATAATTATATAATAAGATCTGAAATTTTATTTAAAAATTTAAAATTTTAATAGTACGTTTAATGTATCTTATATAAAGGAAAGTCGAAACAAAATTGTATTCATAGAAAATCTACATAAATGCAAAATAACTAAAAATATTTTACAATAAAAATAAATATTAATATAAATAAATTTAATATTAATTTAAATTGCAAATTATTAAAAATGTATGTGAAAACTTTATATATTAGTAACTATATGTGAAAAACTTTATATAAGGGACTTCGGTACACAGCTGGTATTGCACATAGCGCGTCGCGTATATCGTTTACTTGCGTATATCTTAGTTTGAAAGTAGTTACTGCAGTTGATCTTCTCAAGTCGCAACTTCGCAAATAATTAAACTTATTTTTAATTATTTTAATGAATATTTAGATTAGTGATTTAGAATGAGACCTAGAATCAGAGACCAGTTAAATACATGGGAGCGTTCCATAATCTCGATTTAGTAAATCTTGCTTTTTAAATCTTGGTTTTAGAAAATCTAGTTTTTTATTGAAAAATCTCGCTTATTAAAAATATCTATTTTTTAAATGAAAAATCTGGTTTTTAAGGATTTTAGAATTGGATACAAAACCAGAATTATCAGCTTTTCCAGAATATAAAAAAAGGGATTTTATAAAAACAAGATTTTCTAAAACGAGGTTTTCTAAAAACGAGATTTTCTAAACGAGATTTTCTAAAACGAGATTTTGTGAAAACGAGATTTACTAAACCGAGATTTTAGACCCAACCTAAAATACATAAATGAAAATTTTAAAATGTTTTAGATTAAATATATTTTCTGTTTAAATGTGCAAAGTATTGCTCTGTTTCCGAAGTGTTTCGTAAAGTTCTGATTTTAACACGGATAGTTGGGAGAGCGTATTAAATTAAAACCTCGTATCGCATAAATATTATATGTAGATTTCGCTAAAATTTAATGATTGATTCCTTAGTTTTGAACATTTGTTTTAGTTTTTTACTTCCGATTAATCGCAATCAATTAAGCTTCATAATGTCTTTGACATAATTATGATTTCAATATTTTGGAATATAATTTCAGTTTTCATGTGCTAAGCCGGCTTAAAAATTTTGAATGTAACATTGCGTAACAACCCAAACTCGTTTTATTTGACTTTCAAAAAGAAGTAATCATTTCGGATGTCCAGAATGACTTTGGAAACAAAACTTTGTTTAATTCAATGAAAATTTAATTTGTTTTTAATTAATATTTTTTACAAAATTTAAAAAAGCGTTAATGATATCTTATAACAATTTTTAATTTTCTTAAGTGCTTTTTCATCAGTTTTTAATTTTCTTAAGTGCTACTTTAAAATTTGTACATTAAAATTGCATAGCCTACAGTTATTTTTATATTTAATGTAAATGAGAACATTAATGCTGATATATTTTTAAAGAAAAGAAATAAAAATAAATATTAAAATAAATTTTTAGTATTTCTTTTAGTTATTCTGCCGGAATTTGTTCCAGTTAAAAACATGCAACTTTTATTATTTAAATTCAATGGAAGCAATTAAATATTTGGGAATACTAAATAGCTTACTTTATCAATGATTTTGGATTCTGTATCAATGGATTTGGATCTTCAGGAGTGGTCCTGTGCCCTTGCTTAACATTTTTAAGCTTCTGAAAGCGTGTTTGTGTTTAAAAGGAAAACATATGAGAAAGATACAAATTCTTAAATGTTTAAGAAGAACATTAACATCTATTTTCATGATATCCCTTAAAAATTTTTCCTTTATCCAATTCAATAAATAATTCCCAAATCCTATCCTAAATTTTATTTTTCAATTCTGATTTTAAAAATTAAACAATACACCGGCTGGTTCCAAAAGAGAGATGGTTTTGGATGGTTAAAGTCCAGCACTAATAAGATGAACCCAGTGATAATGGATGACTTCTGATGCTTAGTCTTAAGCTCCAGTCAACTATCTGTTCATAAACTCTGGGTGTCTACTACTATTAAACTATTAAAATTCTCATTCTACGTTTCGATCATACCCCTCTGCACAGAAATGTTTATCTGGTCTTCCAATGTACTACTCTTTTATTTTAAGTTCGATATTCCTTCGTGGCACAATATCTTTTTGGTTTCTGGAAAAATTGGCTTCAAGTTTCCTACATGTTTTTTTTTAGGTGTCTGGTTCGTGGTATTGGCTTCAATTTTTCTTCATGTGTAGCTATACCCGAAAAAATTGGCTGGGGGAGCTAAATCTCAGTTGTATGTTATTTAATAAGATCCTTCAAACTGCATATCGTTCTGCTATTTTAAAAGAATATTTTCTAAAGTTATTAAATTACAGATTTAGTGGATTATATCTTGATCCACAGACACATAAATATAACATTTAAATTGATATAAATCCATTAAAAATTATAAAATCTGAAAAAATATCCGGAAGATTTTTTTTTACATTTTCTTGTCAATATTGATTTAAAAATTTTTTAAATTTTAAGATGGATATTATTGCCAACCGGATAAAAAAGTTAATATTGATTCCTCAAGGAAAATCCTAAAGAAAATCCTGATAAAATAAAAGAAGAAAAAAAAGTCAGTTAACAACCTACATTTATACTCTCAACTTATTAAATTTTACGTTTTCAATATATTTCAACTTTATTTCTTTTTAGCACATTTTCAAAAAATTTTGTAAAAATGTGCCTATATAGCTTCACTCTGTCCGTCCGTCCGTCCCTTTTTACCTACGATTGCCTAAAAAATATCAAAAATGGGTAGGTATTGCAATAAAAATAATTTAATGTTAAAACTTTTTTTTGTAGCCCCTCCCGTTACAGAGCTACAGCCCCACAAAGTCGAAAAAAGACCCATATTTAAACAGTTATAATTAGAGTTCTATAAGGTATATTTCCAACCTGAAAACGGTAACTGACAGCTGTTCTTATAAGCTTTACAAATTTTTAAAAACCAATTGTATAGGGTTACCATACGGTACTAAAATTTACCGTTATTCAAAACTAAGTTTTACAAAATTTTTGGTCCCTCATAACTTCGGAACGGCTAAATCTAGAAACTTGAAATTTTTGGAAAAGTTAGATCCTTAGAAATAAGTAAGAGTCAGTTAACAAAATTTTTTTGTCACGCCCCCACTTTAGGAGCTGTAAGGGGTCGAAAATTGAAATTTTGCTAAAAATTTAACTTTTAAACACCTATAACTTGAATACCCGTCAAAATTTTTTTTTATTTGTATACAAAATTGAAAGCTCCAAAACGAAAGTTTCAATAAGTGCCAAAGCTTTTTCTTAATTTTGACTTTGTCCGTCCGTCCGTCCGTCCGTCCGTCCGTCCGTATGTTTACAAAAACTTTTACACCGTTTGAAATAGATTAAAGAAATTTTAACCACGGGTAAATATTACAAAAAAATTAATTTCGTAGAAGAATTTTTTTCTGTAGCCCCACCCGTTACGGAGCTACAGCCCCCCAAAGTTGGAAAAAGCCCTATTTTTAAATTGTTATAACAAGAGTTTCTTTAAGTGTATTTTTAATCAGAAAACGGCAAAAGATAGCTCGTTTTATAGGCTTTTCAAAAATATAAAGCTTAAATGCATAGGGTTACCATACGGTACTAAGATTTACCATTAAGCTAAACTCAACTTTTGCAAAATTTTTGGCCCCATATATCTGCTAAACGGTTCAACCTAGGGTCTTGACATTTTGGGAGAAGTTAGGTCCTCCGAAATTAGTAGGAGTCGGTTAACAAAATTTTTTTGTCGCGCCCCCTGTTTAGGAGCTATAAGGGCTCGAAAATTGAAATTTTGCTATTTTCAACCACCTGTAACTTTAATATCTGTTCAAATTTTTTTTTACAAATATGCAAAATTTACAGCTGCAGCTTTATATTTTAACATATGTTAAAGGTTTTTCTTAAATTTGAAAGGGTCTCTTTAAATTGAAGAAATTGTTTCTTAGTCTTAACCATTTTTGGTTTGATAATAATATTCTTGGTAAAATTCCAAATTTTGTTGGAGTTCAAAATTGATTTCCTAGAACCGGAAAAAAATGGAAGAGTGAAGACAGGAGGGGGGTGAGCAGATCCATCATAAGTTTGCTAAGCAAAAATTTGGGGACCTTCCCCATTGAAGGGCTACTAGGTCTTCAAAATTAAAACTTTTATGTTCTTATAAAACAGTAACTTATTTACCAGTGTAAGTTTTTCCAAAATTAAACGTTAACATTGAAGTTCCAACATTATATTTTTCACTTATTAACAGCTTTTCTTGAGTGCATTGGGGTTATATTCTAAGTAATTCACTATGAGTCATATAATTAATTATTAATGAAATAACAAAATTATAATATTATCATAATATATATTTTTATAAAAATAAATGATAAAATACTCAGTAAGAAACCGTATATAATTTTGAAAATGTGCTTTTTAAAAACCCTTGGTTTTTTTCCCTCACTTGTTTATAGGCACTTCTAGAGTGAATGAAAAACTTTAAATACACACGTGTTAGTAAAACTCTTGGTCAAACTGTGATATTCTTAGAATTATATGCTCTTGAGCAAAAACTAACAGCTGTCATATAGGCGGAAAAGAAAATTCAAAGAAAACATAATATTTTCATTTCCTTAGTAAAAAAGAAAAAGAGAATCAATAACAAAGAAATAAATGGTAGGTGTTTAATATTTGATTCTCCTTATGACATAATATGAATTAACGAATATTTGACTTGTTGCTGACCTTTTTTTAAAGTTTGTATAATTTTAGCAACAACCATATTGGATATGACCTTTAATTCCTGTTTCCCAGTCAGTGGTGGGAAGTAATGAAGTAACCATAGAAGAAATGTATTCTACTCCAAGTGGTTAAAGTTCTTTCTTAAAATTCTTAAATTTGTACGTTGAAACAATCACAAAATATAAAAAGGCATCTCTAAAAGATGGAACTACACCTTTCCAACACACTTAAACAACTTTCTGGAATAAAAGTCAAGAAGGCACGGAATTTGCAAATAAAAAAGGAAAACAAAAAAATATAATTTACTAGAGCATGGAATATCAAAAGAATTTCAAAAGAAAAAGAGAAAAAAAAAATGGGTATGAAGGATCGCGTCCATTCATTAAAAGATATAAAAGGATTTTCCGGTTCTCATAAAAAATATTTACCTCATCTTTAGGTCTTAGAATAAAGTGATAAAAGGAACGAGGAAATGTAATTTAAAAAATCTTCTTCTTTTATTACTACTTTTCTCTTAAACTTCTTTTCTTTGTGTTTGTACTAATACTGAGACACATATAATAGGGAACTCTTCGTTTACTTTCTCGATGTTCAATTGGAATCAAAAATGGTTTTGCGTAAAAAAAGTAAAAATATAATTGCAAAAAAAAGGTGAATGAAACAAAAATTCCTTGAATTTTATTTGAGATGCAAAAAAATTACCAAAAATTTGTTTAAGAGATGAAGCTGCAAACCCTATACTATAGATAAAATGTATTTTCCATCCTAGGTAACACTTGTATATAAAAATTGTTCCTCCTTTTTTACGCAACCATTTAAGCATGACACAAATTGTATCAAATGTGTAGGAGATGGAGCTTAATCATCCTTCCGTCAACACAATTAATAAAATTTTGCAGAGATTCACCCAAAATATTTTAAAAAAAATTCCTAGATTTTGTTTCGTTTTTTTGCCACAAATCAAATCAAATCTACATGTGCCTAACATAAACTGTGATTTGGATGTTGTTGGCGCTTTGCGATCTTTGACTCCAGTAAAGAACTTTTAAATTATTGCTACTAAATGGACAAAAATTATTTTAACGGCATATTAGATGTTTTGATATTTAAGTTTTCTTTTATCATAAGTTATTCATCCCATAAACCCTGTCCAATCTATATTATCCATAATTCTTAATGATAGTAATTCTCAATCATCTGCCGAGTTAAAAATGGATATCCCTTCAAAAGTCAAATGGACTTTAACCGAATATTTAAAAAAGCCTTCTATTAAAAATAATTTAAAAATGTCTTCGTCTAACAAAAACTAATAAAAATTTTAAGAATCTTCTAAATGTATTTAGAAAGTAATATTAAATGTTTCTGTAGTTATTGAAGTTGGAAAAATATTTTAAATTAAATCTAAATTGAAATCGATTTTGCAGAAAAGAAAATTTAAAAAAATTTTCTTTTAAATTTTCAATTCCGTTTTCTTTAAAGACTAAATGCTTTAGATTTAAAGCTTTAAATTTGATTTCTCAGAGATTGATAAAATAAAATCCTTTAAAAGTATTAAAGTTGTTGAGAAATAATTCCTATAACCATAGTTATCGAACCTGTCTGCAATTATCATTTTATTTGAATCGACTTAATCCTTCTTCAATTCAATATTACATAAATAATATAATAAATGGCGCGGATGTCGAATTAGAAAAACCTTGTCCCCAATTCTATAGTAAAAGCTAGAAATGATAAAAATTAAGCCCCAAGTCTTAAAAAATGGCATCTAAATTCTTCAGAGCTATTTTTATGGATGGCTTAAAATTCGAACAACTTGTACTATTTGGGTTCTTGCTGTATTTGGATTTTACTAAAAAATCAGTGAGTTGTTAGTTTCTAATATACAGATTCGACAGCTATATTCCAAGAAGCGGGGCTGATCAAAAAATACCAATTTAGTTTAATAATACAAGTCCAAGTTAAGGTGAAAAGAGTATATAAATCTACTTATTATTTTGCCATTTATTTGAACCTGTTAGGTTCACATGCACTGGTTTGAGCTAAACTTAGGGCTCAAACCAGTGCAATTTGGTGTTTCGAGTCACAGAACCAATCTCTCATTAATATGATGGTAAAATTGTATGTTTTTCATTACCAGATTTTTCTAAAAGCTCAAGGACTTTATACTATTTTAAAAGGTAGGAGTTTTAAAAATCACAGGTTTATAAGTGAAATTTTAAAAATCCTTTAATTTGAACTAATGGGTTTCTTCCGGATGAAAAATAACCGAAACAGTTTCTATTGAAAAACATCTTTTGTTGATCATTTCTATGCTTTTGGAAAAGGCACTGGAAAGTACCATTACAAGTCCCAGGAAAAACCAAAATTAGTAAACAAGAAAAATCACATATAGAATATAGAATATAAAATAAACTTTATGATGTCGTAAATAAGTTATTTTATCATTTCATTTCTATTCAAGTTAAATACAAAAATACTAGAAGATTTTTAAAAAAATGTCTTTTTAATGTTATAATAAAAAGGAAATAAACTTCCTAGATCTAGGTTACTAAAAAGAAGTGAAAAATAAGGAAATAAATTGATGTCCTGATTTAGATGCATTTCAATCTACCTTTTAAAATTGGATTTGTGGATTTTTAACTTATATATCACATCTACTAATAGTTGTATACTATTTAATCAGTTAAGTGTTTTATGTTTTAGTTTTTTCAGAAATGATTTAAAGACTTTTTAAGAAATTAAAAGTGTTAACAGGTGTCACTTTGGATGATCATTGAAATTTCGAAGGCTTTAGTCTCAAAATTAAGGTTTTAATGTAATCTGACTTTTCAAATGAAAATCCAAAGTAGTTCAAACTCGGTTTTTGTTTGAAAAATCAAAAATAAAACTTAGGGTTATTTTTATACCCTAAATCTTTGGTTCCTTAGTTTTTAAATTTTTGGTATTTCTATATATCCGTCTTGGAGCCACGTCCTTTGGGTGTACATTGTAATCAGCGATTACAACAGTTTAGTAATTCTGAAAAGTAACAGTAAGTGTTCGAAGCATTATAGTAATAGGGAGCCAAATGCGAAGCATTTTTAAAGAAATGTTTGAAGACGATTTCTAAGATTAACTGGCAATCAAAGTATCTCTTCTTATAAAAATTAAAAATTGTTCACATAATTCGATTCTCTATAACTTCCCAGAAACTAATCACTCTTGAAAGTTTGTACACCTGTCCTCATTTGAAAAACAAATTAAAAATCATTCAGAAACAGCTTATCGAGCTTAAATTTATGTTTAAGATATTTGATCATCTTTCATGTTCCCCAATAAAAAAGTTGATTTTAATATAAGTTCCATTATTTGGATATGTCTGCCTGCCTATAAAATAAGTGCAGCAAAAGAAGTTCCAGAAAATTGTTGAAAAAAAAGTAGACAGTCACACAATTACACAAACTACAAACTATTAGACTATCCATTGAATTTAATCTTACACTTAAGATAACGTTGCATAACGGTAATACCTGCCTATCTCACAGTCGAAAGGTCTGAACTCGAAGACTAATGAAATTGTATCTTTAAAATATATGGAGTTAATTAAGATTTTATTATTATAAGAGCATTATATCTGCAGCATTTTTCATTTTTGCATTATTGAACAATATTGGAACGTCAACGGTTCCATTGCATAACGCTATGAGAACGAAAAAGTTTTGACACTTTCTTCTTATGTTCAACTAAAAATGGTTGGAAAAAAAAAATCATTAAAAGGGTTTCATAAAAACAAAACAAAAGCAATAGAAAATTTTAATAATACTCTAAAATAATTTAAACGTTTCCCATAACCCAATCTCAATATATTACAAATATTAAATAATATTACCGCCATTATTTATTTACAATTTTTTACATAATTTTACAACTTAAAAAGATATCAAATGCCTAAATTTTTATTAATTGCATGCAATTAAACAATTTAAAATGGAATTTTTTTTCCTATTTAAATAATTATAAAACAATCCCAATTTTACAAAAATCGTGTCTAAACAACAAAACCAAAAATTGTAATTTGAATATTATTCAAAAAATTTTTGAAAAAAAGGGAATCTAAATAAATAGAATTCCGCCCTTTCCCTCCTTCCACTTCATCCCATCAAACATTTTATAAATTGTTTCCAAATTGAATATTCATTCTTCGCTTTTGTTTCTCTTTGTCATATATGAGTGCTCCAATTACCTTAAATGAGTCCGTGATCACACTTTGTTTTTTTTTCGTACTGTAGCGGGGATTTAAAAAAGTATTAAATTTTAGACACATTTTGGTTTTACATTGGGTGTTACAACAAAATGTATCATTGAATGGTTTTTATATTGTATTTCGCTTTGCTCTTTGTTTCATTCAATAAAAAAATCAAATGAAATTTAATGAATTCAATAGATTTTATAATTAAATGACAGGAAATTTTATTTTCCATTTGACAGCTGTGACAGAAACGTACCCTAAAATCGTGCTAATCTACTTAAATTAATATCAAGAAGAGGTGTAGGTACCTCTCAATATATTGTAAGATGTAATATTGGACCTTTGCTTTATTAAAAAAATTAAATAAAAAAAAAAAAAAAAAAAAAATATTAAACCTTTTGTTTTCGTATTAACTTTCAATTTCATTTCCGTCATAAAATTCGTGAATTAAAACGAAGAGGTATTCCTAACAATGTTAAAGTTCACTAGCAAATGTTGTATATTATTACCAGGTTATTAGAAACTGAGAGCAAACTTTAAAAAGAAATCGAAATCAGTTTATTGAATATGAAAAGATAAGATTGTGTAATATGTGTGTGTGTGACTAATTTTATACAAATAGAAAAAAACATAACAGTTATTTTTTTATAGTTTTCATATTCTCTATCTTTGTTTTCAATTTAAATCTTTTTAAATCTGACACCTTAATAAATTCATTACTATACGGTAATTTATGATTTTAAAAAAAAATGTTAAATAATTAACTGTACATTATTCATAATTTTTAAAATGAAGGCCTACCTGCAAAGTGAACTTAAGTCACTTTTAAATAAAAGAAAAGAAAAAGAATTGAAGTATCAAAGGTAATATTATATCTAAGATATTAGCAAAAGCACATTTGTTTAAAGCTAGATAACATACATATATATAACAAAAAATGCAAATTCAAAAAATATCTTATAAATTTTAAATTTATCAAAAACATACAGGAACATTTTTACAAATAAGATCAGCTATGTATTTATTAGCAATTTCAAATATTTAATAAAAATTGCATATCTATAGGCGAAATTAGTGCAATATCTTAATGTTTTTCTTAAAATGTTCCAGATTTAATTTTAATTAAATAATAGAACTTAGTTAATTATAAAAATGAGAAAAATTAAAATCTATGTATAGTTTCTCAACAATAACAGTTGATTATATTTAAGAAATATTTTGGGTATCGGGGATCTAATTGAAAAAATCGGATACCCTAATTGAAACTTGAAAAAATCTTTGAATCCTACTGTCATGATTCAATTCGGATTAATATTAGTTTTCTATTACATTTCGAATATTAGCTTGAAATCATTTTCAAAGTAGATAGTATGTCAATGCAACAATACATAGAAGTCTACTAATTTAAATCTTAAAACATGCTAAAAATAGCTCTACATCAAATAAATGCAAATAATATAAATTACAATAATAAAAACATTAACACAATTGCAAAAAGTGATTAATGATCTGGGAAATTTTAAATTTTTTAAAGTTAAGTAGACAATAATATGACACCTATGTTTAATTTAAAAAAAATTATTAAAATTTATTATTGCACAACATACTGTGCATATTTACATGAAATTTGTAACAATCATTACAATATGATAGAAATCAAGATTTTTCTAAATGACTTTTAATTTCCATTTTGTTTAGAAGTGTTAAAATTGTATTCAAAGTTCTATTCAGCTCATTCTTTTAGGTGGTATTTGAGGAGTATTGGAATTTAATGGCACTTTATTAAACATTCACTTAAGAATTGTTAAATATTATTTTATAGATTTATATAGGTACAATGTGAGGAAAATCCAGGATTTATGATCTACATGATCGGTTTCTTTAAGTGAAATGTATCAATGAAATACGATTTATGGGCGGACTGTTCGCTCATAGCTAAGTGGTCGAGTTAGTATTGAAATGATACTGGAACGAGTTATAAAATGAAAAGCTGCAATCTGAATATGTGCATTGTACTACATTTTGGGTCCAATTTACAGAAATTGAGGACATCGGGTCATGTAAAGTAGGTTTTTTCAGCGTAAAATACAAATAATTCTGCATTTCTCTGAATCTTTTGCTTTATTAATAATGTTATTTAATTAGATTCGACACCAGAAGTGCTCTCTGTATGTGACGTAAATAAAAAACTATTTAAGTCTGTTAAGTGTTTATTAAAGCTTTTCACATGATATATATTTGGGAACAGAGTTTCTATATTTCCCAAAATCAAACAGCACTGAGTTTATTTAGTGTTGAAATTTCAATTGATTACAATGGATTAAAAATTAAGTGTAATCAATTAAATTTGAATATTAAACAATTTAAATAGCACCTACGTGCCTCTGAATTCTTCTTGAACAACTTTAAATTAATTGCGTTCAAGAATGCTAAAAAATTTTGTCAGACATTTAATAGAACATAAGTTTCTTTTATTTGGATCAGCTGAAGAAAACTAAACACATATAAAGCTACGTATGCATAGAGTTTTTACTTATTTGTTCTTAAAAAATTCACTTAAAAGAGGCATTTAAGATTTTTGCGAACACTTACATTGAACGTAAACGTAAAGTGAAGATGTTACCAGCTGTAATTCAATGTATGTACGTTAAAACCACATACATTATATCTTGTATTCTAACGCATAATATATAAGCCATAAATGAAGTGTTTAAAATTAATTATGGATTGGTTATAAGAGAAGTGACTGACTGGATATACACATAATATACACCAAATGACTTTGTGTAAAATTTAAAATTCAAACATTGAATCTCATTAAGTTCATTACAGTTATTTATTAAGTTTTTTTTATACATTTGTTCAAATGATGAGAAGAGACCTTGGAGTTAAAAAAAAAAATAAGTGTTATAGAGATAGGTCATGACTGAGTTATTTGAGTTAAAATATGAGATTATGTAAATTACAACATGCATTTATCAAACATATGAAAAAAAGTATTGAATTTCATTTATGTTTGAAGACTTCAATAGGAATTTATTGAAATTACGTATGTGTTATGTATTATGACTCTAAGCTATCTTAGATAACTTTACATTTTATTTGAGATTGAAATGAAATCAAAAGTCTTGTTTTTTTATTCAAAATTATTATTATTATTATTATTATTATCATATGTTATGTTTTGACATTTTTATGATCATTGTTATGACAAGTTATACCAGCTTTCCTTATCTGAAAATCATGTCATGTATTTGTCATCTCTCTAACAAAATTGATTAAATCAGATTAATTTCTATATTTTAGTTTTATAAATTTCAGATATTTTTGTTTAATTTGTCAATGATGTTTCAATTTACAATATTCTATTAGTAATAAAGGAAGTAGGGTAGTCAATATTAAGCTTACACCATTTGCTTTATGACTTTTCTTTGAATGTTTAAAATTTCTAACTCAAAACATTGAAACTGTCAAACGCATGTAATTATCTGTTCCAAAAGTTTTCACTTTGAACTTTATAGCAAATTTTTTCTAACAAATTTCGAAATGAAAGCTTCTGTAGACAGTAGATAATTCTCGCATAATATTTTAAAGCATTACATTAAACATTTAACAGGCCCCTTTTGAATTGAGTATTTTATGATACTGTGTTACCTCATTATTTGTCTTTTTGGACTTAAATCAGTTTATAGCCTCAAATGTTAGATGTTAAATAACTTTAAGTATTTTAATATAAAATATGTCATAATAATCAATTTTTTAAAAATTAAAAGCTTGCAATGAAATATAGTAATAAATTTTAAAATATTTTTTTTTTATTCTCAACTAATTTAATTTATAATTTATGAATTTAATCCTATTTAAGCTAACGCCTAGTATGTGTTATGTAAACATGAACTATTTAATCACAATTTAATTTAATTGTGTCAGATTAAGAATATAAATTTTAAAAATTTTATATGTTTATTAATATAAATCAAATAAACTAAACTATTATTATTAATGAAATTTATTAAACAAATTAATTGGAACAACCAATATCCCACAATTTAATAAGATTCGTCCCATTAGACGCGTTTATTGGAAATTATTTAAGTAAAATTTAAACTTTTGCCAACTCCCTAACATTTATTTGAATACATTACATATTACATTAAAGTCATTCTAATTTTGCCATTTTTGAAAGTTTAAGTATTTTATATGTGAGGTATAACATTTGAGTGAAAATTCCTTTATATAGCATTAACACTTTTTTGGATAACCTATAGCTTATTCGTAAAACTTTGATTATACTTTAACTTAATTTATTAAAATAAATATAAATTAGAATAAATAAATAAATAAAGAAAAAATTACTGGCTCCTAGGGCGTAATTCCAAATTAACAATTTATAATAAAATGTTAATTTACAACAATGTAATTAAGCCTATATGGTTATATGGAATTCAACTTTGGGGTTGTGCCAAGCAAACGCATGTTAAAAATATACAAACCTTTCAGAATAAAGTTTTGAGTCTAAGTAACATATAGTAAGTGCTCTCTGATATGTACGTGATAGTGACATTCATAGAGATTTAAAAATTCTCAAAGTTATAGATGAAATAAGTAGATATGCCATAAAGCATAAAGCTCGTCTAGAAGCATTTAAATATTGAAGCTGCTCAGTTAATAAATCATCAAATTATTCCAGGAAGGCTTAAAAGAAAAAGGCCTTTAGATAATATAGTATAACGTACAGATTTCCTAAGGGAAGCACACAAAACCTATACTCAAACCAAAGGAAGCAAAAAATTATTGGTTAGTCAGTTAGACTAGTTCTAATACGGGAAGGGTGTGGTTAAGTAGGTAAGAATCCGGCATACACTTCTGCTACGAAGCAGTTTGTATCTTTCGAAAATTCCCACCAATCGATGTAAAATAAAAATAATAAAAAAAAAAAATACATTAACATTAAATAATAACTTTGTTACAAACTAAGGTAGTCGTGGCTAAGCTAGGAGCTATAAAATAACTAATTAAAAATATTAAATGTTTTTTTACCAAAAATTTCTTTGAATTTTTTAAACCACATTCATATTTACCGCCAGTTTGGGTTTATGTGCATTTTTTCAAACCAAAACAAAGTTCAAAGTTATAAAATGGTGGAAATATATGTTTGAACTTTGTTGAATTGATCACAAAAAATTTTATATAATTTCTAAAATTCGCCGATGGTATAAAGTTCAGTTAATTACATATGATTATGTTTATAGTTAAAATGTTAAATACCTTATAACGGAATTTTTACCTACTTATAGATACTAAATTTTTTGGTTTTTTTTTAATATCTTTTATTTTAATATTAATTCCCTCTTTTTAATTCAATATAAATTAAATTAATTATTACTTATTAACTTTATGTTACATAGTCATAAATATTTTATAAGTTTATTATGTAAATGGGTTCATAAGAGAAATAATGTAAAAATTTTAATATTACATGGAATATTTTATTACTATTAAATAAGTTAATACTTTAATATTTAAAATTCAACATAACCTATCATATTCTGTTCTAGTAAAGGTTTTTTAGAGTTGAATTAAATGTTCTATTTCATTAGAAATTTAAAATAAACATTTCGATTAATTTTTATAAAAACTGGTTCTAATGCCTTTTTTAAATAACAGTTCATTCAATGTTTAGAAATTAAAACAGCATTTTAGTTTACAGGAATGAATAGATATTTAAGACTATATCTGTCTATTAACGGAATGAATTAACAGTTTTTAATTTAAGGACTTTAAATAGCCTTAGTTTTAAAAAAGCAAAATTTTGAAGTCGAGGGTCGCGTGTCATATCCAATTGACCATAGTGTCACATAACTGTATTTATGCAACTAATTGCCTGTGTTAGCATTTATCTGTATTTTATTTGATCAGAATATTTTCCAGAATATTTATAAACTATAAATGTTGGAGATCCTGAAGTTGAGGACATTTTAAATATAGAGTTGGAACTTAATAGTTGATAATCATATTCCTTTCGATATGCAGAGAACAGTTATTGTAGGAATAATTATATAGTGTCTTGTGATATCAACAGTGTTTTAAAATGGAATATAAAACATGAGCATTTTTAATAATTTAATATTCATAGAAAAATTTGGAAATTAAGTTTTTCTTTTTTATAGATATAACGGCACTTGCTCAGTTGAAATCAAATCAATGATAAGCCCGCTCAAGTAATTCCAACAAACCACGAGAGAAGCAGCAAATGTACATTCCTGCTATGTGGAACTACCTAAGTGATACTTTACTGCCTATAGCAATTCGTTGGTTGTTCGAACTGCAAAAATGGGGAATTTATTAGAATCTTCTCTATTTGCAAAATTTTGCATTTTGTGTTTGCTAAAATTTAAGAAGAAAGTTAACGAAATCGTTTCGAATTTACTAGTGCACTCCCCACTATCCTCATTTTATCCATTCTTATCCCATTCCATACAATAACAACTGCATTAAGTACGAAGGATCATATCTCCAGTTTGTGGTTTTAGAATAAAAATAAAAAATTGTACAAAAAGTTTTAAAATTTATTAATCATGCAAGTTCGCCAGAAAATCTGTTCCATAAAAATCGCTCTAGGGTTTCCCAAATTTATAAAAGGAAATATTAATGACTATCATAAGATATTTATATTATATTTTAGTTTGTACTCTGCATCATTGCTTTCTCATAAACAATTGAAAGAACACTTTGTGAAATCATTTTACTAAAAACTTTAATTTGTTTTTATTATAATTATTCTTTCCTTTACCCTTTAAAATACCATGCAGCATATTAAAGCTATAGAATTTTAAATAATCTTTAAGATAATATAATACATTGCAAATGTAGTTGAAAATAAAAATTGGCGGCCATCACATAAATAATTATTCAGATTATTATGTTCTCTATACAGCATCTAATATAATTTATATAAAGTTCCTGAGAAGCAGGTCATTCCAATTTAAATTATTTACATTAATTTTAGAATCAAATTATAACTAATCCTTAGGAGGGCTGTACAACAATTAAATTTATTTTTTAAATAAAAGTCTTATTTATAAATAATACATTATATTAATTCCTTTATTTCTTTATATGAAAAATTAAACTCCAAAACCGATTATTTTAAGAATTGAATATGTGGTTTTTATACCATAATCTAAAATTTAAATGCACCTATTTACCAAAACTAGGTAATTTTAACTCTTCATTCTTAAGAACAAAATTCAAATCAGAACAAAGTCACCATATGATATCTCTTTTACTCTAGAGTAATTAAATTTCCTAATCCTAATTGGATTTTAATTTTTTTTTCATGTCCAATGTGTATTTTAAGTTAATTGCATTTCCTTATACTTATCTATTTATAAAAATCAAAATATCAAAATATAATGTATCTTGTACCCTACTGTGATTTTTCTTAAAATAGAATTTGGTTGGCTTTGACAAATGGTTAAATTTTTTTTTACCTCAAGGTTTTTATTAACAATTTATTTTAAATATGTAAAATGTCATTGGATGGTAATAACTTCAGAGCTTCCTTCTGATTAAAATTTTAAAATAAAGTTAATGGTATGTGTTCTAATTAATTTAATTTAAAAATACTATACTTCTATATGTTAAAAAATAGAAATTTATTTAAATTGATAAATTAAGGTAAAATTTGAAGAGCTTTATAAAATTAGGAAATTCAATGATCTTCCCTACAGTAGAGTAGTTCATCTAAGGAAAAAACTAAATATTTACCTTCTCAACTTTAACATTTTTTTAAAAGTGGAACATGTGAAAGCATTGCGACTTTTAGATGTGGTTTTCATTTACTCACCTTATGGTACGAAAATTTAAAATGTTTCGATGTTTTCCTGGAGCTAAATTACTGAACCACTTCATTCCTTTGTGGTAAGCCTTTTTTATACTCTGTATTTTTATACTCAATGGAGGAATTTCTAGTAAGATAAAATCTATGTGTTGATCTATCAATCCGGGATATATAATTTTTTATTATCCTTTTGATTTTTCATAGAATGGTCCCAAGTTTGTTGATGAACCGATGTTTGTAAGACAATCTGAGTCCACTTCTTTCCTTTTTTTGCATCCTGTAATCCATATTTTTAGAAGTATTTTATTAATTTCGCAATGACTTTAAGTTTTTCGAACTGCTCCAGGCCAATTTTGACCCTTGCTATTACGTGGTAGGTTAGGTTCAGGGCTGCTACATGACATTCTTTCACACTGTATATCTGATTCTATATTAAGTATTTAAAACATTGTTTTGAATCCGTTTGGTCTGATTCTTTTGTGGTATGATGATATAGTTCGAAGAACCCATTAATGTCTAATATTTGTATGGGATATTAAAAGCATGTTTCCATTTATATATAATGTATAGTACACATTAAAATAAACTTTTAAATTTTATTTTAATGTATGATACTTGACTTAATTGCATTATTTGGAAACCCATTTAATTTGGAATACATTGGATTCTGATATTATTTGGAATACCTACCTAGTATTATTTTGCTTAAAGCATTATTTTTATTTGAAAATTTCCAAATTTCTTTTTTAAAATATTGAAGTATTTTTATTAAAAAATAAATATAATAAATACCTAAACAAATTACTCTAATTGGAATTAAAAACTAGTATTAAAATATTTATATTACCATTTAAAATAATTTTTTTTTAATTAAAAATTTTTTTTTTTTTAAATATTTTAAAAAAGAACAAACAATTTTGAAGAAATTTTAATTTTTTTCAAAAAATTTTAATAAATAAAAAATATTTATTAACACTTGTACATATTATGTAGTAGGTACCTAATACTAATTCTAATAAAAACTTTTAGAAATTACTTTCGTTTGAAAATTCATAAAAAAATCCTATACATAAAAAGTTCTTAGTTTAATTGGAAATTAAAAAAAAAATCTATAGAAAATTAATTTTAAAACGTATTTATAGTACCTGCAAGGTACTAGGTACTTGAGACTCCAATTATCTTATTCCAATTATTTTATTTGAAGAATTACCTTTTTAGCACATTTTCAAAAAATTTTGTAAAAATGTGCCTATATAGCTTCACTCTGTCCGTCCGTCCGACCGTCCGTATGTTTACAAAAACTTTTACACAGTTTGAAATAGAGAAAAGAAATTTTAACCATGGGTAGTTTTTGCAAAAAAAATAATTTCGTAGAAGAATTTTTTTTTGTAGCCCCACCTGTTACGGGGCTACAGCCCCCCAAAGTTGGAAAAATCCCTATATTTAAATTGTTATAACAAGAGTTCTGTTACATATATTTTCAATCTGAAAACGGCAAATGATAGCTGGTTTCATAAACTTTATAAATTTTTAAAAGGCAAATGTTTAAGGTTGCCACACGGTACTAAAATTTAGCATTATATAAAACTCAATTTTTGCAAAATTTTAGGCCCCACATATCTTCTAAACGGTTCAAGCTAGGATCTTGAAATTTTGGGAGAAGTTAGATCCTAAAAATAGTAGGAGTCAGTTAACAAAATTTTTTTGTCAAGCCCCCTGTTTAGGAGCTATAAGGGCCCGAAAATTGAAATTATGCTATTTTTAAGCACCTGTAACTTGAATACCTGTCCAATTTTTTTTTTATTAATATACAAAATTTAAAGGTCCAACATTATATTTTAACATATGTTAAAGGTTTTTCTTAAATTTAAAAGGGGTTCCTTAAATTGAAGAAAGTGTCTCTTAGTTTTACCCATTTTTGCTTAGATAATAAAATTCTAAGTAAAATTCCAAATTTTTGTGTAATTTACAATTTAATTCCTAGAACCTAAAAAACTAGAGGATGAGGGGGGGGGGGGAGTTGAAGTTAGATTCTTGAGAAATTTGGCAACCTTCCCCATTGAAGGGCTATAACAACTTTTAAATAAAAAATTTACTGTTAGCAGTAAATTTTATAAGTCAGTAGTAACTATTTTCAAGTAAATATTTCCAAAGTTAAACTCAGTATGTAATACAATATAATTTTGAAAATGTGCTTTTTTAAAAACCCTTGGTTTTTTTTCATCACTTGTTTATTTAAAAGAGAAGTCCACTTTCGGCACATAAATTATATGAAGAGCCGGCCCTTCAAATCATTTTTGAGCCTGAAGCAATTATGGGAAAATTCTAAATATTTAGTAGCGCCACTTTTTTGGGATATGGGACATTTTACTCTGACAATTAACGCAAAAATTGATTGGTTATGATTTTTTGATTTGAATATGTATGGAACTGGCAAAAATCGAGAGTCATCCTAAGAGTCTCTAAAAGAAAATTCCTACAGATACCTTAATAGAGTATCGAGTAATAAAGTATAAAGTGATACCAAACTGTCGTGTTGATTCTTAATAAGTTTGGTTTTCACTTAAAGATTGCGGTTTGAAAAGGAAACCTATGAAAGGGTGATTAGGTATTATGAATTCTGTATAATGAAGGGATAAATTTAGGAAGGCATTATTAGTAAAGATGTTGAAGTTATTCTTTAACTTTATTCAATATCTTACATGAGTATTTCACTATAAACGATTGATATTAGTTTAATATTTTAATAATAATAGTTTTAATTGTAAAACAGTTATGGCGGTTTTAAAGTTAACCAAAAATTAGAATAAAAGTTTTTCAAATGCAAGTCTGCTACGAAAATCGATTAACAAGTACTTATCATTCAATTACATGTACTTAACTGAAAGAGTAATTACAAAAGAAGTAATTCTAACAGTAACATTTATTTATAATTCATTTCCGTCACTGTCAATAATTTCAATGCAAATAATTGTATAAATTATCATTGAAATATCTCCATGGCAACCACTGTACTGTAAAAATTATAGTAAATTTAAAATTAGTTAACAATTTATGCAAATTTTTTTATAGACTCGAATTGTGATGAGTTGTTTTCATTTTTGTTTACATTTGCTCTGAGTGTTTTTTATGCCAAACCAGCTGTGCCATTGACATTTTAAAATGATTGATATTTTCAAATAAATTAAAATTCATTTAATTTTGCATTGCATTAAAATCTACAAAATATTTGCTTTTAAAATATTTTTTTAAAATAAAAAATTACATAAAAGAAAAATTGATTGCAATTAAATAAATGATTCTCTATCAATAGATAATCAATATATTGAAAATATTTTAATTGAATGATTAATTGACAGAAAATTGACATAAAAAAAAAAAACAAAAAAAAAACACATGAAATGATTCACATTTTGTTAGTGTTTCAAGTTAAAATTGTATTAAAAAGTTGACATTCATTACAGCGTTTTTTAGATATTTACGCGCGAAACAAAGAAATTTGTTACACTCTAGGGGAAAGTAAAAAAAATTTATATTACAGTTAATAATGGCAGTATTTTTTTGTCTGTACTAGATGAAATTGAAAGCTAAATATACTTTTTTTTTGTGAATTGTTTAATTGAATTTGATTTTAACTATTGGTTGTGATTTGATTGAGTGCAAATATTTAATTTTAAAACGATTTATTCAATCTTTACATTAAGCTCGATGAAACAGTTCTAATTGAAATGATAATTTGGAATTAATGACTAGAAATGTCTGTTATAAATTTGAACTTTAAATTGATGAATTTATTTTTTTTTATAAGTCTTTGAGTATTTTTCTTCATTGGGGTAGGCGCCTGTGTTGCTTGAAGACTTTAACTTTTAATTTATTTTCCTAGAGGCTATCAGTTAAATTTTTTTAAATCTTTCGACAGCTTTTTAAATTTTGGTGCAATTCTTTCTTTCTTTTATGTAGAGTTGTAAGTTTATTAGTACATCGCTTCCTATACTCGAAAATTCATCTAACATATAGGAAAGTAATAGGCCTTGTGACTAAAACAGCCAAAACCGGTTTAAAGTCACCTGAAAATCGGTGCCTTCATTTTCAGTAGTCAGCAGCAAAGAAAAGTGCGTCAGAAAATCGCACAGCAATTGCAATAGTATTCGTATTGAAAACTTAAAATCTTCATTAAGGTGTCAAACAAAAAAAATATAGCGTATTTTATATAAGTCAAAGGATATAATAAATTTTGAGACGCAGAGAAGGAGGGAGGTAGCTATAGACTCAAATGTATGGGAGGGATCAGAATCGAAAAGTAAATCGTTCTAGCTATGATGTATGTAAACGAGCTAGGAAAATTCAACCTGGGGATTATATGCCTACTCTTGCATAATAATTTTTCAAGCTTTACAATATAAATTTTTAGTATAACTGGACGTCTCGAAATATTTAAAGGAGGCGCCAATCCTCTTTGGCTTGAGAATATAGTGTTAAAAAGAGTTGATTTACCCAATTAAGATAAGAATATTTACTGAATTTTTTTAGGAATTGAATAAATTTTAGATAAATCTTTATGTTCTATATCATATTTCATATTTTTCTTCAAACTATTTCCAAGACTGAAGTAAATGACTAAAATTATGTTAAGTTCAACGAATTTTAAAATCTTAGCAAAATTAAACAAAAAGTTATGGTCATTGCACCGGGTTCATTGTATTACGATTTTTGATGAGAAACTTTAAATCGAACTTCTACCACATACTGTTACTGTTATTAAAATAATTGATTGGATGTTCTGTTCATACAGCAAAATGTATGTTTGAATGCATGAATTGCAAATCATTTTAAGAGTACAAGAGGTCAAGCATGCATCATCAAAAACTAAATACTAAATACTTCCAAAGATATAAAATTACTATGTAAATTTTAATTTTTGTTACAAAATAATTTAAAAAATTATGATATGAGTGTTAAATTTTACAAGATACTAAAAATTTAGTAATTTTCATTAAAATGATTTTTACGAGTTAATCAAAATATTATTTTATGTTTTGAGTATATTAAAGTTTAATAAATATGTTTTGTCCCTGTATGTTTTTTTCTTTAAGCTGCAGGGTGGCGCAAAATGACTGATGTGGCTTGAATGTTTAATAACTTTTTAAATTTATTTATATTTTTTATTTTGTGAAGAAAACTTGGGGAATTGGAAATGGAACAGTACACTACAGAACAGCGATCAAAAAATACGAAAAGTTATGGAAAATGTACTGGAAAGAGCATGAATGTGCGAATCCGAAAATAGTCCCTTGCGGGATATAATTTTTCTACTTAAGCTAAATATATTACCCATTAATATACTGTATAACAAAAAAATAATAATAATAATAATTAACCTTTAAATAAAAAACTTATTCAACATTCAAACCATATCGGTCGTTTTGCGCCACCCTGCATTAAAATTAAATTGACGGCAGGCATTTATTGTAAATTACCTTTTAAATAATTATAGTTTAATATTCATAAAAATTAATTTATAATAGAATTTAATAACGCAATTGTAGTTAAATAAATAGAATTTTAATAAAATTAATTTGAGATAGATAATGGTTTTCTAAAAAAGATTAAGTGGTTAGAAATTTATGAATGATTCCAAGAATAGAATAAAAGAGATACATTTTTGTAATTTAATTGTAATTTAATATTAGTAATTAACTATATTCAACCTTTGTTTGACAGTTATCTGACTGTTTTGCAGGGTAAAAACCTTCTTTGATTTAACCATAGGCACTATTTGGGTTTTAAATAAAAGTGTTATGGAAGTTAAATTCATGAAATGATTGACGCGGAATTAGTATTTAAATAATCCACAAGATTGAAATAATTTTTTTATTTATTTAAAAATATTTAAAGAAGACCAACAATTTCCATCTGGATTATAAAATTATATTATTTAATAAAATATAAATTTAAAATGCAACCAATTTGATTATAGGTGCTCTTGCGCAGTATTCTGCTTTCAATAATATAGTTCAGTTCCTGTTGTATAAAAACCATTGTTGTATTTTCCATTGTCCTGAAAAACTTCAATGTACAAATTAATATAATAGGTAATTAATAGGAATAATAATATCTCTACTGAATTCTCGGAATTTTTACAATACATAATGGGATTTACTTATTTTTAACTGATCCTTTTAAACTAATTAATGTTCAAGGGTTAGGGATTTTATATTGCTTTTCAATAAAATTCTTCAAAATTCTTGGAATTTAGTTGAAATATAATATTTATCAAAATACATGACTTGTATTTAAATATAAAAATTTTTATTTATTTATGTATGTATAAAGATAAATTTTAAGGTTTATTTGTTTAATTTGCAACATGCGTAAGAAGCATGTCCTGCATTTATGGTACCAAGACCTGGCTAACTTTTAGTACTCCAAAAAGCAGGCTGCAGACATCCATGAATAAATGTCATAGAAACAAATGTACGATATTCTTGTCTAGAACAATCATTAACAGAGATTTATGGAATTTAACTGGAGAGCCATCTAAGCGCATCAAACTGGGAAAATAAAATGCACGCTGTGAAAATCCCAAAGATACCCAATTATAAGAAGCTTTGATTCCAAAAAACTCAAAAATTGATTCCCATTACTTTAAAGGCTATAGGGGTGTTTTGAACTAAACTTGTACATTTTTTGAACTAAACTTTAACTAAAAGCAGGACTTCAAGTATTTATTACGTATTATAGATGAGAAAGAGACTTTTATGCGTAATGTTGAGATATTTGGTTTATGAAGAGTGGTTCTATACATTGTTTTGAAATTTTGAAATTTTTAACTTCGAACAACAATTACTCCTCGACGACATCGCACTTATCTCCGAATTTATTTATTTATTTATATACAATCTTCTACCACATACAATGTGACAAACCTAAAATAAACCTTTCCCTTTTATTTTTTGTGACAGATTATTTATATTATATGATATAAATTATATTTCTTTATTAGACATGACTTGACTGGGACATGAACCAGAGACACTTGCAATGAAAGCCCGGCATCCTAACCACTGCGTCATCGATCGGACTGTCACTTAACTAGGATCAAGTAAATGCTCTTTCTTCCTTTAAAGACTTATTTAGAAATATATATATTTTTGAATTCTGAGATAATAGCAACATTAAGCAACTAAGAGATATATTGCTTTGGTCCTATGCTTGGATACAAAGTTTCCAAGCAAAGCTTCTAAGTCTTCAGAATCCAAAACTAATGTTCCATCTACAAATTAAATTTAAAACAAAAATTAATTCAAAATATTATTAGAATTTATAAAATGAAATAACTTTTAATGAAATATTTCATTTTAAACTTTAATTAATATTATGTAGAGATTCTTTATTAAGACAATACTTCTTTTCACTCTTTCTACATGGCAGAGAATGCATCAGACATTTATAATGTAGTAGATAATTATAATTATTTTTAATTTTAGAACATAAAATTTCATAATTCAAAAAAATTTTATTTATAAACTTTTCCAATTAAATAACAAAAATGTTAAGAAAATAATTTTAAAATAAACATTTAACAAGATCAAATTGAGGAAAAATTGGTTTAGACTTTAAAGGCGGAGAAATGTTATAAAAAGTATTTTAAAATAATAAAAAGCAATTGCTTTCTTTAGTTTTTCCAAGAAAAATGATTTCAGAATATCTTTTCATTAGTTTTACAATTAAAATTTTCCACTCACTTTTTATTTATTCTGTATTTTTATAAATCTTTTGTGGGAATTTACAATACAAGGGACGGGAGATTTCCTAGAACATTTTTGAACAAAAAAGTCGATACTATACAGATTCTTTTTCAAACTATGTTTATATCTAATTAGATTTGCAACAACAAATACATCCAATTTTTCTTTTTAATTTTTTTTTAAAGAAAATGAAAAGAAAAATCTGTAGATTTCATTAACTTTTATTCTTTTCTATTTATACTTATGGTGTATAATATTATTTAAGTTACAAATTGAATTTGATCTTTTTGTTAGTACGTGCACCTTGATGTTCATTTCTACGTGCATCTCAATTACAAATGCATGCTTTAAAACTATTGAAGGTATAAAAGTATTAAAGTATATAAGGTATTATATACAATATATAGTTGGATATAATAAACCAAAAATTACAATCCTTTGAATGCATCTTCAGTTACCGCTACCGCTAATTTTTGTGCAATCACAAAAAAGGGAAAAATGGAAAATGGAAAACATGAAATAAAAATGGAATATAAAACAAAAATGAAAGGATAATATACTAACAGGTGAATGTAACTATTATTCATTCACTTGAATAATAACATTCATTCCTTCTTATATTTTAATAATCACTTCTGGGAATCATTTTCATTATAATATGATAGAGTTTTCCACCATTTCCACCTACTGAAAGAAGAAAAACTGTGAATAGCAGATATCAAAAGTTTAAGTATAACAAGTTGATTTTTATCATTTTTGTTTTAAATTGGATATGATGTTTTGTTTTTTTTTTTATTGTTTTTTGTGATATAATTAAATGTAGCAAAATTCTTCAAACAGTGTTTCCGGCAGTCTAGTGTTAGAGTACTGATTACAGAAGCAGTAGAGTGAGACTCATGACTGTCTTTAGACAAAGTAGAAATATCAATAACATTTTTAATACGAAAGCTACATACTGAAATATTTGAAAGGCTCAAAAAGTTTTCGCGACATTTTAATTGAAGAATTGTAGAAAAACTGAAAACCATGTTTGCTGAGACTTTTTTTTTATTTTTTTTTTTCTTATTCCCCTTGGAAGCATAGGACTTCCACCTGACACCTCCATCTCGATCTTGCATTTAGCAATTTCTTGATTAATTGTCCTGCGCGGCCGTGTCTTTTAGTCTTCCTATCTACCTCCATTTTTTACATCTGATTTGTTTGGATATGGGTTCTTCGCCTGTTAGTATCTAGAGGCCTGAGGGTTGGATATTGCTTTCGGCCAGAATATGCGGAATATTGTCCTGAGACACATAATTACGAAAACGTGCAGCTTGTGAGTTAGGCTGCTGGTTACAATCCAGGTTTCGCTGCCATATGTCGGGACTGTTTACACCTGCCCGAAATATTCTTAATTTCGTTTTCCTGGGTATCTGGGAATTCCTCCATAATGGTTGTAGACGGCCAAATGCTGCTCTTGCTTTCTTTAGCCTCTGTTTGCTGAGGTAAGATGGCCAATGATTAGGATCGGTAGAATTTAATTGCTAATAGTCTTTTAGTCAGTATGAGCTAATAGAAATAGAAGAAGAAACCTTCAGTTGAATTAATTATTAAGAAAGAAATGGTATGTGTAGGGGTCACCATTGCAGAGAGCAAATGCTTCCTCCTCTTATTACAAATTGACCTCAATCAGAGTGACTTTTTAAATTTATTTAGAAGATTTAGATTTGATTATCCAAATAGTGCTTCTTCAATTTCTATTTTGCCGAATAGATTTTAGCAATCTTTTGTTTTTATTGATTTCAATCTGAGACCAGGGTATTGGAAGTTCAAGTATCAATTTTTGAAGACTTTATGTAATATCGAATGAGAAATTCACTTTTACCGGGGTGAAGAAAATTTAAATGAAATGCATATATTTATTTTCACAACCTTTAGGTATAACTGTATTTCCTGAAACATTCAAAAACATTGGGAAAATAGAGTGGTCATCTAGTGGATCGATCGGAGCTTCGATAAATGATTTTCTTCAATCAATAGACTTTTTGTAATTATTTAGAATTGAAGACCCACTAATTTTGTAAAATAACGACCCAATAGTTTTGTAAAATAAGTATAGAACACTTTCAATAGTGATAATGAAGCAAGACTTAACTCATCTCTTAACTCACGTAGAGTCGGAAAAAGAAATTTCTGTTTCAATTTTTGAAAATTTATACTACAGTTTTCAATTCAATTAAATATTAATGGCATTGTACCAATAATTTTATTTGACAACACTATTCTTAAAGACTGTGCATTATTCGTTTTTATTCAGAAAAAACTGTTTTATTTTTTCAAAGTAAAAAAGTGAATACCACAGATCCTGAAAAGGAAGAAAACTAAAATTAGTTGTGTGGTAGTTTACATCCTAACATTACTTCCTTGTAATCTATCTTTCCTGTAATCAGGTAATCGTATTCTGTACTTATTAAAGTAATTAAGAAAAGAGTTTTTTGTTTAAAATTTTTACTTTAATTTAATAGCATTAAATGGATTATTTTGCTCTCAACTGATATGCTTTCTCTTAAGTGAAAATTTATGAACGGTTTTAAGATTAATTTCATCACTGTTTGTTGCCGATGTTGTTTTACACTTTCCGTAAAAGTTTCATTAATGGTGTAAGTAATTTTGTCTTTAAGACCATGCATAATTTAATAGCAAAGATTATTTTATTTTTTTATACAATCTTGTTGTTAGGACTCCCTTAAGTCCACAATAAATTTAGAATGGGTTTTTCGTTTTTTTATCGGAGAAAACCAGAGTTTTTTTCTTCCAGTTAAATTTTATATTCCAAAATTATTTTCAGATTTTCTTTTCTTTACACGGAAAGTTTCATCAACATTGTCTTTATTGATTGAAATATTAGGTCATCATTTATATTTAATCTTATTGATAATAGGATTAACACTTCACATTTTCTAGGAAATTAAATAAAGTATTCTCTGGTTCCATTTTGATAATTATAATTTTATTGATTAAATGATGCGTAAATGTAGATAAGTAATTGATTGTTATATGCTTTTTCTTTGTTTAAGATTGTCCCACCGAATGAATCTTCGGTATATTTAAGAAGTAATGTAGGGTTCAAGTGTTTTTTTCTGAGAGGATAAATTGGTTCGCTCAAGCGCTGCATCTAAGCATTACCATATCATATAAGCAGTTGCATATCATAAAAAATAAAAAATTATTGATTTGCTTAGAATAATAACGTAACTATCTACACCGGTTTGGTTCCGGTTCTATCAAGTTAGGATTTCAAAGTATCTTAAAAAAAAAGTTGGAAAATTAGGGATTTTCATTAAATAATTAATGAAAATAAGCCCTTATCGTGGAATTTGATTATATCGATTTTTGTAAAAGAACTTATTAAAGGGAGCTTACCACAGTGACTTAAAAAGACCTTCTCCGCAACTTGAATTTACAAAAAATTTTAAATTTAATAATAAACAAAGATAGAAAAAAGGTAATAAGAGTATAGAAAGTGCCTCATATAACATTTACTTCGATATTAAATCGATTTTCGTGTATTGGAAGTTAAAATGAACGCTTAAGAAAGTCTCACAGCTTTTTTTTCACAAACAGCTTTTACCGTTATTTACATTATTACCAAATGCTATTATATCAAATAATAATAAGCGGCAGGTGTTGTTTTCGCACCCAAAATTAGAATGACAGATTTTTTAAAATATTCATTACTCTGGTAGGCAGAAATCCAAAAAAAAAGTGTATAGAAAGAGTTAGCTATTGGAATTTTATAAAATGAAATTGTCTATATTATTTAATTTTTTATGGCTTAAAATAAAATTAAAAAAATTTAATTCAAATAAAATTAAGTTCAATAAATCATAATATTTTAAATACACAATTTTTTTTGTAAATTTATTTATTAAAAAATAATGAAGCGGAAAGAAAAATCGGTGATTAAAAAATTTTATGATTATATTATTTAATTTGAAATTACAAAAATTGAATAAAAACATAAATAAATATTAAAATGAATTAAAATAATAATCCACTAATGAATTACGATAATTCATAATTCATTAGTTGATTTAAAATTCAACTATACAGTTATCGTACCTCATGGTTACCTTATTGTAAAAAATTTTAATTCTTGAATGATAAATGGTTAACAAAATTTCAGAGGAATATTTCTCAGATTCTGCAAAGATATTCTGCTTCGAACCTTAAGTCTTAATCCAAACTTTAAGAAGGATCAAATTGTGCCGAGATAGTTAGGCACCGTTGATTTAATAATGTAACAGGTAATTAGTGTAAAAGAAAATTTATTAAAACTGAATAGAATAAATAAGCAGTGCCTCCTTAATAAGGTCTAATTTAATCCCTTTATTTTAGAAAAACTGACTACTGGCGATAAATGCTTCTAAAGTGTCTTGTATATACATTTAATACCTTATACAGATATGTCTTCTGCAAAAGTTCTAACGCAAATCCTATAGGTGTTGGACTATAAGAATCCTACAATCGCAATAGTATAATAAAAATTACAATTAAACAGCCTACTTTAAAATATTATATTTATTATCAATTTTAAAATAATATATCACAAATTAGTTCTGCATAATTAAATATAAAAAAACTCTACTGAAATTTAATTTAAATATTGAATTTGTGAAAATTGAATTAGCCCTTTTAATGAATCCATTTGTTAAATAAATTAAAAAAAAATTCAATTGTCCCATTACCTTTATTAATGTTTTATTATATATAAATACAATAATTTAATTAGTAATTAATCATATTGAATTACTAATTAATATTTTTTAATAGTGTGGAATTAAAAAAATTAATTATAGAATAATGATTCAATAAATTAACTTTAATGAAGTCATTAATTTCATTTTTTAACTTAAATAAAATTTAATATTTTTTTTGATATTATACAATAGATGTCATTCTATTATATTATTATTACATATACAAGTCGAAGAATAAAATGTGGAAGTGCATCAGGAGACTAATAAAATTAGTTAGGTTGAAGAGCTTAGTCTAACTCAGTCCAATTAAAGTATTTGGTCTAACAATTGGATGCTAAAATCTTCTCTGAACTGACTCCTGAGTCAATAAATTTGATACCTATAAAATGAGTTTTCATCCCCTCAGATACTAAAATTAAATTAATTGGAAACTGGAACTATTTTTGTGAAGATTCAATGTTATAAAATATTCATTCCATCTAATTATAGAAAGTTTTTTAAGTGGAGTTTCTCTCTTCAATGTCCGTTGTAAAAATGTGAAAAATAAATTTCATACATTTTTTTTTATTTATTTAAAAAAAAAGTTATTCTCGTCTTTCTTTTCTCTAAAATGCGATTTAAATCAGCTGTCCACAAAACAAATATGTTCAAATTATAAAAAACTTAGAAAATTTAAAGGGTAAAAACTGACTCACTTAAAAATTCCAACTCAAAAACATTAAAAAAACAACGAAGGGAATCCTATTTTAAGAGCATGTGAAAATTTAAAAATAAACTTACACAAAATCAGACATTAGTAACCTTAAATTGGTCCGGTCTAATTATGTTTACTTTAATTGACACCAAAATTTTTTAGATATCATAATGTTGTCCTAAGCCTATGATAAGCTAAGTTTCATTCAACTCCATATCAATATGCCATAAATAAATGTATCGCTGTATATATCGTCTCAATGTGCCATTTTAAAATGCAGATTCTAAAATCCGATTAAAATTCAAGTATCTTTAATTTTAAATTACAGGTTTCTTAAAACTTTAAAATGGAGTAGTCAATTCCAAGTTACGACTTGAAAAAAGGTTTTGCACACCTGACTGTAAACATTATCAAAATACTTTAAAGTTTTTTCATCATAAATTTTTTTTCAAAGTTTTATCCTTTAAATTGCAGGATATAAACGCAAGGACATTTTGGTTTAACATGATTTTTTACTTATTTTTTCCTTGTATATGGGGGGTTCATTTTCCGTCTGTGTATATGTGGTTAATTTTGATCATTCATAAATTTATTTATATTTTCGTAGGAACTACAAGGAAATAACCAAAAATTAATGTCCGCAACAAGGAAAAAGGACATCATATTCTTGGTCACACTATAAAAAATTTGGTCACAGCAGTTTTAAATTCTATTTATAAGATTAAATTAAATTTTTACTCATTTTCCTAAAAAAAATGTAGGTACAAGAATTTTCAGCACAAATTTAAATTATAATTTAAAATTTATTTGAATTATAGATTAAAATTTAAATCATAACCTAGAAGTATGCAATAATAGTAGGTTAACTTGTTTAAAGTTACAATAAAATAGTTTGTTCGTCCTCGGTGCGCTATGGTTAATTATTTGTGATATGAACCGAGGGGTTGCGAGTAAGAGTATGTTTTAACCCATATTACACCATTTTAATATAAAAATTCTAAAAAATATTTGAAGTTCACTTAAGATATTTCTAATATTTCCTTTTTTTCGAGTTTTTTTTGGCAGAAATTCTTTCCTGCAAAGTGGGAAAAATAGAAAGTGCCAATATTTAAAAAGAGTAAACCACATAACCTGATTGCTTGAAGAGCCCCTTGTAAATCTTCCTGCTGAAAAGACTCATTGACTGTTAGTTTTATGTTTCGTAATACCTCTGTTAAGCATGCGAGGTTAAGTAAAACCTTCTCTTCACTATAACCTTCCTAAGGCCTCATGTATTCAGGCAGCGAGTCATCGATTGATTTTTCAGCGAGAAAATTTGTTGCGTTAGAAATCGCTTTCCTGTATGCCTAACCATATGATTTTTCTAAAAAATTGCTTGCGTGACGTATAGATCATTAAAGTGAAATTCGTTGTACGTTCATATTTTAAAAATATAAAAGTATATCGTTGTGGTATTTATGAAATTTACATTTTCCATCCTTACTACATTATTTTTCAAAATCAGCTTTTCTTATAAAAATATAATTTTATAGAATTTTTCTATAAATACCTTATAAAAATACTTCTAAATTTTTTTAACATTTTTATATTATTAAGTTTCAAAAAAATTTTCATATTTCTATTTATATTTTAAAAAAATTTTGAAGAATAAAATAGAAAAATTCCTTTAGAATAGCTACACTGCAGATGTATTAGTTTGAATGCAGCAAACTGAAGGATTTTGTTGTTAACCCAAGACTATTTCATTCAGTAATGTATTTAATTATGTATGTACTAAGAATATTATGCTCAAATGTAAAAAGGAATTACCGTTATTTTACATGAACAAAACTACATAGAGCTGCTTTCGACTATATTGGTATCTTATTGGACTATGTGTAAAACTTTGTCCTCATCAATATATCCCGCTTTAATTCTATTTTTTTATTTGTGGGTATAATTGGAGTTTTTTTTTAAATAATTGGGAGACGCTTTGGCCGTCATTTGAGAATATCCTATTTTTTTAACCCATATGTAATTTTTTGTAATATACAAGCTCCTACATTCAATGCAATCAAATGACAATTTGAGGCTGGAAAATTTCGAACAATCTGCTTGCCTGTTCGTTAAGTCACTACTGTGTCACAACTTCTGGGTTTTAGGCTCTTCTGGCCAGCCACACCGATCAATTGATTTAAAATTTGGAAAGGTTGTAATTAAGTGGATTTCTTAACCCATAAAGCTTCACAAAAACCTTTTATAGATGTTTTTCCATTTTTCGTTCTCAGTCAAAAGAAGGTTCACACAATGCCTTTCTACTTTGTGTATGCAATGTTCCTTGATAAAAGATTATGGAACCCAACTTTACATAAAAGTTAGGGAGTTCAATATAGGAAAAAACTTCGGAGAAACTTAGAAGAAATTTTCTATCTATTCACAAAAGGAAAACAATTTCCTTAAAAAATCAATCCCGGAATGTTTTGCTAGTGTAGAAAAAATACTTAAATTTATTTCATGTAGGAGTGTATTAAATACCACTTTCTAAATAAATAAATAAACCCAAGAACACCAAAATTTACCAAACAAGATATAAATACAAATTATGCAATTTTTTTTTTTTTTCCATTTTTTCTAAGGGTTCTTTTTTTGATTCAGTATCAAAATAATTTAATAAATGACAGAAAAAGACAGCAATGGAAACATTGAATGTAATAATTTTAAATTAGTCGAGTAAAAAAAAGATCGAAACAAAATTCTTGGAAAAAGACTTAGTAATACTGAATACACAATCCCCAACTACATATATTTATATTTTCATTATTTTCTATTTTCTTTCTTTACTGTTACATTTTTCCATCTTGACTTTATAAGAAGACATTCAAGTAATATTTCTTTCTCTTTCTATTTTAACTTTTCTTGTTTTTAATTCCCTGACTGTTCGTTTTATTTCCTTCACAAATTCCACAATTTTCTTGAAAAAGTTTTAAATTAGAAAAAAAATAAATAATGGATGAAAATTTTGGAGTCCTCCTCTTTTGGAAACCAAAATTTGCACCCAAAGATTTACTAGAAACATTTGAAAAAATTGAAAATTTATCATAACTATGTTTGTCTAACGACTAGTTCATTTAGTCAAACTTAAAATAATCTACAGAACATTTCTTAGTTATACCTACCATAATATAAAACTCTGAATCGAAACCCCTGATTTCTCTTTTCTTTGAAAGCTGTTAAAAAAAAAGCTAATAGAAACAAAAAAATTAATGAAAACTTTAACATTAGTTCGGATTTGTATCAGGTGTAACTGAATCCTAAAAGGAAAAACTATTAAAAAGTTTGTGAATTTAAATTTCAAAATAATACTAATGTCATGCTTTATATCTTTATCCACACTCGAATATGGTGTACCTTAAAATTGATTTCTATTAATACTTTTAAAAAGATTTCCTTTTTCAGTAGTCATTTTCTTTAATGCTGAATACTTCTTCAATAGACTTCCTGAACTTTATAAATTTTTACGTAATTTTGTTTTACTTTGATTTTTATCCAGCTGCTCTTAAAACAGAATAGGCATTAATAGTAGCAATGATATAGATACAATATGCCAACATATATTTTTGAAATATATCAACGATTTAAAGTTCGTTTCGAGCACAGTTCACAATTTTCACAGGCAATTTGAATACATACCCGACAGTAAAGCTTTGATGTAACAATAGTCTTCATATACCTTCTATCCTCCATCGAAAACCACAAGAAAAGACTACGGAAATATTATTTCATATTGAATGATAAATTTAACCCCCGGGTATAATTAAGTTTCTTAGTATCACTTTTGAGTTTTTTAGAATTAAAGCCCTGAGATGTTATTTCAGGAGAAGAATTGAATTTCAAGAAGTTGAAGATTGAATTGAAAGGGCTTTAACACCTCTAGGCTTTAGTTCTCAACACATAGAGTCTTATTTCCTATAACTTTGTACATTAAAGATTTTAAAGTTGTATTCGAAATTAGGGAATTCCCCTGTTGCAGAATATTTATAAATTATAGTTGGTGAGATTTTGAGTTAGAAAAAACTTTGAAGTTAGATTCAAAATTCTGGAACAAGACGAATATTATCTTTATACAAGAATTACCATCCCGAGTCTTAATTTCAATATAGGTCGAAAATTAAATTAAAAGAGAAATAACAGCTCGAAGCTTAGCTTCGTAAAAAGTCAAAAATTGCATTATAAGAGAAATAAATCCCGGGAGCTTAATACCGCAGGACCATACTAAACTGATCCTTTATAAAAACCTTGGTCATTTCGATTTAAATATGAATGAAATAACTTATTACAAGCTTGATCTAGTGATAACCATCTAATAAAATTTATAATTTTATACCAATAAATTCAACTTTTCAGTCTCCATTATATTGTCAATAAAGTGTAGTAAGAATAAGCAATATTTAGAAGAATCATGTAAAGGGTGGAACTAATGTCCTAAGAGCAAAAAAAAGTGCTTAATAAAATAAAAATCATGGTTAAATCAAAGCATAAAACTGAATTGATAGCATTGAAATATAAAGCAACAAATTATGAATTAAATTGTATCACAATATAAAAAAAATAAAAATTACAACTAAAACAATTGTATTTTGCTTTTGTCTTTCAATCTTTGCATCACAATTGATGGTTTTATTTTAATAATAGTGTATTTTTGTTCTGTGAAATCGAAGATTCTATATTATTATTGAAAAAGGGTGCAGTTTATGACATTCCACAGAATAATAGATGATTTCAATTCATTGTTACTAACTATAAAGTGGAATAAAAAGCAGATCAATATCATCTTTGTTTTGAACAAAAGAATTTAAATAGTCTAGATAGCCTTTTAATACAAATAATATTAAATAGAGTAACAACCAAACAATGCCCTTGATAATAATTAGAAAGATATTTTTAATGACTAATATTAAATTTGAAAATATTGAAGTTTGTATTACAATTTTACAATTTTTAAAGGAAAATATATGGTTCAATTCATGGACCTGTCATGAAATTGAAGATATTTAATATAATATATTTAATTATGAATATAAATATGTATCGAAACTCTGATCATACTATGGGACGATGTCTCACACTAATTCATTGAAAAGTTACACCAACTTATTTCTCATTTGTATGCGAGAAATAGGACCGGGTCGCCAAATATATTAAATGAAGCCGGGGTGTTAATTCTCATAATAATTAGAACAATAAATGGAAAGGTCTAGAGGGAGACTCAAACGAGATCGTATTCCTCGTTCGTAAAATCTATCTTAATTCAGAAGTTCACCACCTCATAAATAAATAAACAGAAAAGGGGCCAGATCCTGTATTCGAGTAAAATTATTCCTATAATTTAAAATTTTTCATATACAAAGGTATGGGAAATAATACTGAGGTTAGTTATTTTTAATTAAATGTGGAAATAAACCACTTTTTCGAGAATTAAAGATCCTGGCTGTTATTATTCTTTTATTTCAATCATCGACTTCTAGAGAAGTACAATTTCTGCGCTTTTATCCTCAAAAAGTGAAATGTGTAATTAACACCCCGGGTAAAAGATAAATAACAACACGGGATTTTATTTTTTATTCAATTTTAAAGACCCTGGGGTCTTATTTGTTATTTACACATGACAACTAACATCTCAGGAGTTTTACTTTGCGGGAGTTTTTTCACGGGTTCTCCATTGAGAGTGGTACAATTATAATATTTTCTGATTATTTGTCTACCTCTTCTCTTTACACTCAAACTTTAACAAATCCACTTTAAGTACCTTTTCAATATTTTTTTTTAAATTTTTATAGTTAAATATTAAATAATTTAAAATTTAAAAAACTAATTTCAAAATTTTAATTAAAACTTTAATATCTTTCATGATCAATTTCATTAAAACTTAAACAACACTAAGAAGTGCAGGAATAGTGCACTAGAATAATTACACTAGAGTTTCCGGAAATTCTAATCTAAATTAAAATCACAAGAGATTGCAATCGGACATCATTCAAGATGCATCGATTTTTATACATACAGTACTCGACATTGCAACACCATTTTTTTTCATTCATTACACAACCGGCCATTTCAGTGTGGATCTAGATAATTCTAATGCATAGGTGTAAAAATTTCATATCTGTTCATTGATGGATTGTATAAGAACCACAAATCTTTTCACATATAAAAGATTCTATAGTTTTACTGTTTGTTGAACTATGTGGTTGCTGGTGATTTTATTTCAACAAATTCACTTTTTGTATAGTGCTTTTGTAAAACATATATCTATTCTTTAGATTTAATTGAATTCATAGATTGTATACTTAAGAGTATAGTAAAGAAAATAGAGAGAACGAAGTGTACTTGAATTAAAGAAAATAAAAAATGAAATGGAAGTCAACTACTGTAGCAGTAGTACAGTGTAAGGAATTAAAGTGTATAAACCCTTTGGTTTTGAAGATTAAAAATCGATGCATCTTGATTTTTTTACAAAACAACATTTGTATTTGAAATAAAACATTAAATTGTTTGTTCGTTTTCGACTTATTTTACGCCACATTTAAAATATGTATGGAGCTATATTGACTTTGGTACGGTGTTTGTAACCACCAGAAGGAAGCAAGCTAGATAAAGAAAAGTACATATATTATTCACCTCCCGAGTCTATTTAAGCGATTCCTGATTTAAGCGATAGGGCGTTGATTGTAAAAGGTTTCGACAGCCTCCTATCAAACCAAAGACCAACGAGCATATCTCCGAGACAAATAAATGATGCTTTGAATATTTTCTACAAACCGCCCAAGTATTAAAAATATATCTTTAAAATTAATAAGGATATTAGCTTGATATTTAGTAAATTGGTGTTCCTGTACAATATTTTTGAGATTTATGATTTTTTTTTGTTTTCCTAAGGGAGGAAAAAACCTTCAAAAGGTACCTGAAATATAATCCTACGGTAGTGTGAGTTTTCTATATACTAAAACAACCGCCCCTCGTAGCCAAAATAATGAGATAAGCACCTTAACTAGACCCTACCTGATTATAAATGTCTATCAAGGGTTGAATAAGCAACCCAAAAGATTTAATTTGAATGGGGAACACATGTGAGTAATAACGGCATGATTTGATTTTTGACATAATATTTTTAATTTCTTCTGAAGTATTACGTACTATAAATTTATTAAATAGACAAGCAGCTCCAACATTACGGTGGTGACTTAAAGGCGTTAAGTCTTTTGTGAAATTAGTATCATTGATAATACGAACAACTCTCTTTTGTATCTTAACCAGATACGATTAGTAGAGCTGAGTAGGTTTTATAAAATTAAAGTATATTTGGATATGTAAAGTATTTCCTACTTCTACTTAAGAATCCCAGGCATTTCGCGGCATCTCTTGCGACCGAAAACATGTGGTCGTTCTATCAAAGTTTTGCGTTTACTTCCATGCCTAAGAATTTTAAGGATTCAAAGTTTTGAATACCCATATTCCAAAAAAAATGGTTAGTACAGAACCGCTTCGGTTGATAACAGACAGTTTTGGGTTTTTGAAGCATTAAACCTAATCTTACTCCGTTCACGCTTCCCCAATCTTGAATTATTTGGAGATCGTTATTTAAGAAACCTTTGGTCCGTTTATTATTTACCGTTGTGTTGTTGTAGCATCATACTATCTCTATCACCAATAATCAATTGGCTATTCAATATTTACATATTTCATTAGATTAATGTTGGTCATGCCATAATTTTATCTTCATGCGTTCAAGTTAATCGTGGGTAAAAAATTACAATAATTACAAAGCCATTTCATTTTAATTAATATCACTTTTCCTATTCAGAATATTTTTGGGTTTAGTTTTTGATTCTATTTATGTTTTATATTTGTTGCCTATTTTTGTAAAATTTATTTTTCTTATCTAGAAAACCATTTGTCAAATAAAAATAAAAATATAAGGAAAACTAGACTATAAGAAAACTTTTTCGTCCATTTTTACCATAAATTAATTTTGATAAAAATCTTTCGTATATTTTTCCTTTTACAAATTCATAATATCCAAAATAAAATTATATATCTAATACTTGTAAGTATACATATATATTATTAAACTGTTATAGAACGTATTAAAGCTATATATGTAAATGTGTAGAAATATTATAACCTTTAAAGTAAATAATAAACAAGTGATTAAAAAAGCCAAAGAATTTTAGAAAAGGAAATTTCTAAACAAAAATTAAATTAAATAAAATAAATATTAATATTTTTTTCAATATATAGTTTTATTGAAGTAAACCTAGCCCCCGAAAATGTAGAAAATAAAAAATTTATGGTAGATCTGAGGAATTTGTTATTGTTTTAATTAAAAAGTAAAATTACTGGTATAAGAATCAGTTCTTTAAACCTTTGAAAACTTTTAAGCTTAAGATATTGAAAACTTTCACTAACCAAAAATCGATGGTAGATCTTTTGCATTTAAAAGTGTTTTAATATAAAATTAAATTGCTGAATTAGGGTTAACAGGAAGAAGAACTGTCTCTTATTTCACACCACAAAACAAAGTGTATTTTAGTTGCAAATATTTAGACATGTATTCAAGTTAAAGGTGTTTAAAAATAGCTTAACCTTAATTTTCAGCTCCCTACAGCTCCTAAACGTATGCCGGACGCACGTAAGCTATATTGTCCCAATTTGTAAAAATTTTTTTGAAAGTGTGCTAGAAATAGGAATATTAAATAATCGTAGCCACAATAAAAATTAAACTATATAAACTTATTTTGAGCATTTGTAAACCAGCTGTGCAACTAAGCAGTCGCAGCCGCATTTTTGTTAGTTCTTTTGCAGCTATTTTTTAGCTCCCTCTGTATTTATAATTTTTCTTCAAACCGATACAATATCTAACAGATTTTGTGGATACTTTTATTTATGAAAACCTGTAGGTTTTTTGTTTTCTTGTGGGAAGCCAAAATTAAATTCCATAAAAATAATTTTAATTTCACTTTTTAATTTTTAAACATTAAACACAATTTTAAACGCTAAAATTCCTCATCTTGTGTTCTTTGAAACCTGAAAAAATTTTTAAAGATTCCTCAACTTGCCAAATATTATTCTTAATCTATTGAGTTGATTATGAATCTTTGTTTTGCAGATCGAAATATTCCAATCTTTCTAAATCTTGAAATGTTATTTTATTTAGCTTCAGACCAACTTCAATTACACATATCCCAGATTGGAGAATTAGTGATTTGCTTCAGAAAGATTTGGCCTTGGGTTAAGAGTTTCATTGAAAAGAAATTTACATCCAATTCATTGCAATTGAATATGACTTCATATATTATAATTTTAATATAATCAGATTCAATTCTTAGACCTATATATTTAAGTTGATGATTCAAAAAACTTGCTTTTTCGACACTGAAATTTTTAGCTCCAAGAACTTGAGGTAAAACTAAGTGTATGCGAGACAGACGTACAGGCTTATACTGAGAAAAAAAATTATTTTTAACGCACATTAACTCTTACTCTTGAAACAATAATTAAATAAATAAAAAAAACAAAAAGGATGTAAGGATTTTCTTTAATACTTGAAAATTATTTACAAATACACAAATCTTAAGATAAAATTAATATATCCTTTAATAAATAAATAAATACATATATATCTTAATAATATAATAATAATATAAAACAAATTTCATTGTTTGTATTATACAATCAAAATTAAATTTATCTTAACACAAAATTTGTTTTACAGACAATCAAAAAACATTATATTTAATCTTTAAATGAAAAATTCGGATACCAAAGGATCAACATTAAAATTATTAAATTACTTAGAATTCAAAATTTATTACCAACAAGTTTTTTTTCGTAGGCCGAATATTCAGTAAATATAAAATTTATATATTTTTAAAAATTTTAATACAAAATAATGGATTACCTTTTATTTCCAGAATATCCTTCAAAAAAAGGATACTGCTTTATACGCACAACTTTATATTGGGTTAAATTATAATATACACGGGTTTGTATTTTGATTTCATTTAAGTATACAATATAAATTATCCAAATTTATTGTTTGAATACCCAAGAATATCCTTCAGCCCCAGCCTTAAAAGCGCTGATCAATAATACAACAAGGAAGATTAGAGTAGACATGTTAACTCTGGGATACAACAGTAGGTGTAAAAATATTTGACAGTGGTTATGGCTCGATGCATTCCCAAGTCAACCAAATTGTATAGAAGTTTTTGCCATAACACTTTTAGCAGCTACACAAACACTCAACCAAAATTAACTGAAAACTTTATCGTAAAATCTAAATACTATTGCAAAACATATACGACTTCCAGCTTTATTAAATACGAGCTATGCATATGCTATGGTAACACACACGACAATTTTACGTAGCTACTCAAATCCGCGGATGAGCTCTTGACATATTTAAAGTTTTCGAAAATTTATGAGAAGTTTTATCACTTTTATTGGCTGTGTGGGGACGGTTGAACATACTTACGGACAGACACGCATAGATACAGACTAAAATGGACGCACATGGCTATCTCAACTGAGTTTTCGATTTTAATCGGCTTCATACACTTGAGTCTATACTCGTCTCATCACCTTTTCAGCGTCCGAAACGGTTTGGTAAATTTAGAATAACACTTGTAAGGGTTTAAGAAAGGAAATATTAAAAGAAAATTTATTAAAGGTTTAAATTGAAGGTCACGTTTCTTTTGAAAAAATATTTCAAATTTTTATATTATAACACCAAAAAGAATTTATAAGATTTACTTAATGTTTTAAGGTATGAACAGGTGGAATCTCAAAAGTAAATCCTTAAACCTATTAATTAGTTTTATTAAAAATTTTGAAAAATTTAATTTATTAGTATTAAATTTAGTTAATTAAAATTTTGCAGAAAAGTGACTTTAATTAAATAATAAGATGAAGCCTTCACAAATTTAGAGTAAAATTTCCACAGACACAGGAGGCTAAACCAACAAAATATAGAGATTTAGCATCTGATCAACAAGATAGTCGAAATTTATTGAAGATAGATGTTATCAGCAATTACAGTTACATAAAGGTAAAATTCTTCATAAGGCTACAATAAGATAATTGCAATAAGTAAGATACAAAAATTATTCGAATCCATCTATCAATTATTTTAATAATAGCTCTGTTAACAGTTAAACATTAAGAAAATAAATTTTCTGAGATAGAGTATCATATTCCTGAATTGCACTTACTGTAATATTAACCACGCATTTATATATATCCTGTCAAAGGAAATATGGGTCTGAAATCGCATGTTTGTTAGGTTAGGTTAGGATAAAAATAATTTATATCATAAAAGCACTCCACATAAAAAATTTCGAAACATGAGCTATAACTACCTGATTCATTCATGTACCATGGTACTTAAAAAATAACTGAAACCAGAATTCAGGCCAACGGTGTGCGGTGTGCAGTCTGCAGCTTTTATAAATGCAAGATACGAAAGTCAACTATAAAGAACAATCATTAGAGAAACTATTGGAACAGATTAACAGTATGTATAACCTAACACAAATGAAAATTTATTGGCTTAAGTTCCTTTTAATTAAAGCTAAAATGTGTAAAATATTCAATTCCAAACTGCATTTTGCAACTTAATGCCACATTCAACACTCAAACAGCCATTTAACTTTAAATTTTTACTTTTTTCATTCAACAAATTTTCATCATCTTTTTTGACTGAAATTGTTTGCACTCTACTGCACTTGAGATCAAATTACAATTGAATAGTTAAAAACATTATTAAAGTGCATAATAATTCTTATGAATCCCATTCAGCATTAAAAATTCATTTACAAATATTATTTATTAGTTATTTACTTAATTTTCATATTTTGTTTTTTTTTTAATAATGCAAATCATCAACCCGTTGCTCATTTATTTCTTCTTTATTTATTACTTTTATTATTAAAAAGTATTTGTTTATATGCTACTGAGTCATCATCCTTACCACCATCGTTTTCCATGGAATTCTAAATGAACGATCTTGAGTATAAATTTCAATTAAACACATTCAGAAGAAATTACTGAAGAATTACAGAGAAACTGAGTCTTTTGTTTAAACAAAATGCCCAAATTGTAAATGAAATATTTTATAATTACAATTCCTTCTATTAAATTCAATGCGATTCTGAATTCGATTTGGTTCTTCTTAAAAAGGTTACAATTCATGGTCAAGATGTGCTATAGAGGAAGATGTATTTTAATTTATCGTCTTTTCAAAAATCATAATATACGATAATTGCTTGTACATAAGAAGAGATCCTTTATTGTCAGTACTTTTTAAGAGCAAATATTTAAAATTTAATCGGGGCTTTTCAAACTTTATTTTTTTAGATCGTATGGGTTCGTAAATAGGAGTAGATCGATTAACTGATAAACGCAATTCTGACGGATAGTTGTTTTGCGTCACATTGATTTTGAGTAACTTTTAATAGCAGGCGACAGAAAGTGGCAAAGTCGTTCTTCAAAAATACATCAATTCTCAATATTGAAGTCGCCCTTTGTATTTGATAACATTAGCCTTATGTAGAATCAATTCAGAAACAAATGGAATTCTAAGTAAAGTTTATCATAATTTTTAAGCTTCTGACTTGAATAAATTTTTTTAAGTTAAAAAATAATCGGCTCAAAGTTTTGATTCGTTCTATTAACTCACAGATGAAGTTCAATAAAATGCCTGCTGATGAATCTTGCTGTGTTGGAATTTTGCGGTTGAAAAAAACATGAGAGTTCATTAAACTCAAAATTATCGTCAACAGTCTGAACAGTACTTGACAAGACGATTTGGAAAGACGCTTCTACCCCACAGGGTAGAGTGATTCCACTAAACAGGTTTCCCAATTGCCCTTGCAGTATTATTGAGCGGAGTGCTCTTGCCCACCTGATGAATGAAAATACTGTTCAAGACGAATAAGAAACCAACCTTCAATCAATATAAATATATCTGCCACAAAGCCTTTTGTCACATTTTAGAGTTCTGTCTGACTATCAGGATAAATTTCTTTAATTAATCAAGCATATCGTTTTTTAAGAGATTCTCTTCGAACACTTGAGTATTGAATAATAATATGCGCTGAAAACATTTATCTTCAAATTTTTTCCTCGAATCCCTCCTCTTGTCTTCTTGTTTCAATTTCATTCCCTTACATTTTGTAAAGGTTTAATTTTAAACGCGGCGCGCTCTTCGTTGACTTCTGTGAAAACTTTGATGTTCAATAATATTTATTAATATTTGCAAATAAAAATAAATTAATTTGCAATGAAATAAGACTAACAGTGACTAATCAAATTTGAACACGAACCTTGAATACACTGGAACTAAATTCAACAACAAATTTTCTTCCACAAGTATAGAACATTAAAAAATAAAAGAGAATGAAGAAAGGTTAAAGATACTTCAACATATAGATGATTATATAGAAAATGAATGGGGTAATAAAAAGAATAGTCGGAAAAAAACCAAAAAAAAACCAACATAATTTCTTGACAGCATTTTAAAGATACTGTTTTTAACAATTACAAAATGCTACAAATCATATTAAATTGCCTGAGGTTTAATTTAGCCCAGAAGTGCGGAATTTTTTTTTTTCTTTCTTCTCCCTTTTTTGGTCCATAACTATAAATTCTTTCTATAACTTCGTGTTGTAATTCTTTTGCTGTTTGTTTGTATTAATTTTTATTTTGGTCCTTCTGTTAAACGCCAGTCCATATATTAATGGCGTTAAAATTCTGTTATAGAATATGTCTATTTCTCGTGATACTTATATATTACTAGTAGTATCTAAAAGAGGAATGGTACTTTAAAAGGAATGATACCATACGAAGAATTGTACCTGATTATATTTTAATGGAAGCGCGACAAATAAAATAAGGAAAAAAGAGTTTTCTAAAAATGTGTATAAATGACAATTAAAATGGCCCCAGGTGTTTAATGTGTTTAATGTAAGGTGTTCTTTTATTATTTTAAGTAGGAATTTTATGAATTTTAATATCTAATTATTATAAAATATTAAATTGATACCTGTGGAGTCTATGTTTGATTTCAAATTAAGTATTTTTAGTATTGCACATAAATAATGATAATTTAAAAATAAGGTACTTAAAGGCAATTGTTGGGTATAGATTGCATAATTTTTTAATAAATAATAAAATTATTAACTTTTTAGTATAGGTTTGCGACAGTTTTTTAATAGTATGAAATCTTTGTTATATAATAATGTGAATCTGTTGATATTTTATTTAAAGAAATGAAAATGAAATGAAAATGAAATTTTTGTTAGTTTTATCAATTTTGAAAAGCTGTTGTGTTATAAGTTGGGTCAAAATAACTTTTTTTAAAAATACATGGCACGTTTAAGTATATAGAATAGATGTGGATTTATTAGTCTCTTAGTCTCTCAAAAACAAAAGCTGGTCATAATACAATAAAAATGACTTTATTCCCTCTTTACTTGTCCTCCACCTCAGAGATGCCAATACCACAGTACCAAATACAGAATTTAAGATTATCCAATAGAAATTGTTAAACTCAAATGAGATAATTGAGAAGTAATATTGAAATACTTAAGTTTGTAAAAAGCTCAAATTTTGAGACCGCTTAACCCGTGAGCGCATGTGTATCGATCATAGTATGAGCGGACTCATCATTTGAGTTGAGCTTTAAGTTGAGTTTGGCATTTTAGTCCGCTCATTTACAACCCTGGAAATGCTCTTTTAATGATCACTTCATTGTTCAAATAAAATGAAAAAATGTCGACAAAATTTTTAACTCCAACCAATGTAAGTTTTTTAATTGATGGATAAAACTTTTAGCTTGAAGAATTCTTTCAATGATCTTTCAATGATCAATTTTCATTCAATGAACATTCCCAATTAAATATTGCATATGGCGGGAGCCCTTATCCTGAATGAAACCACTTAATCACTTAATGAAAGTGCCAGTAAAATATGTTACCACAAAAATATTTTTAAAAATTAACCCAAGGATGAATTATTTCTTTTCGATTATAATGTTAATACATCAGACACAAGATTATCAAAAGTATAATTTAAAAATATTGAATTTTACTTTTAGTACTCCTGTATCCGATGAATTATATAATAATTAATAATTTAATTATTATAAAAATTTTCGATATGAATTTAATTTTAACTATACTGAACGTGATTTTCAACTGAAATAAAATTTCTAAATAAAAACTAAATAAAAAATAGAAAGAAAGCTCTTTTAATTACATATAACAATGTTGTATAATACTCAAATTCATAAATTCTTTTTGAGTGTATATTAGAATCGTGTTATTATTTCTCAAAATTTTATTAAAAAGAGCTTTTCTTAAAAAAAAAAAATCTGAAATCAAGTTCATATGAAAGATTGAGGTTAAACTGATAACCTCATTTCTAAATCATAAATATTTAAACTTAAAATAGTAAAACACACGGTACTTTATATCTTTAAGTTTCTAAATAATATATATGCCATTAGTTTTGATGCTGTCATCTTGTGAACGAAAAGTGCATTACAAAATTTTCTTAACTCAGCTTAGGGTTGCCATACGTTTTAGGGTTGCTACATTTTTGCAAAATTTTTGGCCCCACATATCTTCTAAACGGTTCAAGCTAGGGTCTACATTCAGAAATTAGTAGGAGTCGGTTAACGATTCTTGTTTGGCACGTTCCATGTTTAGGAGCTATAAGGGCTCGAAAATTTAAATTTTGTTATTTTTAAGCACCTGTAAGTTGAATAGGTCTTCAAAATTAAAAATTTTATGTTTTTATAAAACAGTAACTTATTCAGCAATGTATTTTTTTCCAAAATTAAACGTTAACATTGAAGTTCCCACATTTTATTTCGCACTTGTTAACAAGTTCTTAAGTGTATTGGGATTATATTCTAAATATTGATTTCACTATTAGTCATAATTAAGAAATTGATGAAATAACTAAATTATAATATTATTATTTTTTTTTATATCAGTAAGAAACCGTATATAATTTTGAAAATGTATTTTTTAAAAAGCCTAGGTTTTTTTTAATCAGTTGTTAAAATTAGTAAAAGCACAAGAAAATCGTACTATTTACTTACTTGTCAATAAACGTCGTAATGTGGCTTAGAAATTCAACAAAAAAGTCAAAGACAATTTATTTATAAAATTCTTAGTGACATTAAGTTGTTTAATGAAAAACTGACATTTGATGTCATTAACTGTGAGAAAGATCGATTCAGTTCAATTAAAATGCGGTTAACACATATATTTCTAAACTAATTACAAAATTCTTGAATATTTTTGTTTTTTTTTTTAATTGAATGGAATATTCAAATTTGAATTCAACCATATCTTCATATTCTAATTAAAACAGAAAGACGTTTTTAAACTCAATTATCGTGTGATCTGGGACATTAAAAAAAATTTTCATGTTACACTTCAATTAATAAACATTTAAAATTGTTAGAGTTTATGTGACTTCTGCAGTGATGAGCCTTCAATTTTAATTAAGCATTATATTGATATCATAATAAAACTTTCGATTAAGTTTTAAAAAATTGCTCTGCCTTCTAAGAGTTTTAAGAATTAAGTTAGGGTGATGAATAAAACTAAAATATAAAACTAATAAATGTTCTAATTTCCCACCATCAATTATTTAAAACAGTAGAATAGTAGAAAAAATTTTAACTTAAATTTAAATGCAAAAATAAAACTTAATTAATTCTCTACTCAGATAGATAGTGTATCTCTCATATAATTTAAAACAAATGAATGTACACCGTCAGAAACTCTAGATCTGATTTTCAAGTTTTCTAGAACATGAAGTAATTGCTTCAAAAGAACTTTAGTTTCACAGTTTTCATTGGCATATATAAATAGGTAGGTAAAAGTAAGCTCATTCATTTCCAATATCTTAAGAAGCGCAACTTTCAAAATGTAGCTCTGACTTCCAAAATCTATAATACCATTTAGCTTTTCTTAAGAACATATTTAATTATGTATGTGGAATATAAAATTATTAGTAGAAAACTTTTCCAGTGTTAGAACGCAGAAGCACTTCTTGAAAACTCAAGATCCAAACTCCTAGGTAACTTTACAATAAACAGTAGAAAAGTAGCACATTTATCGCGTGAAAGATCCCAGAAGATAAGTTATGCCTCTAAAGCTTAAGATTTGATTTTAAAATACTTTGAAATTTTTGATAATTTGTTTAAAGGAATTCGAGTTTCTAGTGTTCTCTATGGATAATAACTAACACAATTAGGCACTTTGATGAAACCTAAAATGGTTCCCGATATTACATTATCGAAAAGGGATTTGACATTATCTATGTATGTCATCAAAATCGTTTCATCCTTGAAACATTAAAAAGATAATTCTTAATGGTGGACATGGGTTTGGAAAAGATTTTATTATGTAAATCGATTTTTTCTTATTTGCAAAATTATTTATAAAACTTCAATGGACACCCAATCTTAAACTTACGTTTTTCCAAAAGATAATTTAAATCTTTAACATTCTTAAACATAAAATTGAATCTAAACCTATATCTAATCTCATAAATTAAAATTGCCTACAAAAAACTAATGAAGATAGAAAATGTGTCAAATTAAAGTTTTAGATTCATCAATTTACCCAAGATTTATCAAAAGTAAAATTTCCGTATGGAAAAATTTAATCTCTGTGCAAAAAGACTTAGGTCGACATCAAATTAAATTACAAATAAAGAAGTACCGAATAAAGAAGACAGAAAATTTGGATTTAGGTTTTGATTGACATAATCTTAGTGGAAATCTACTAAAAACATTACGAAGGTACTGAAGTAACTGTAAAACCTCAATGTGAATCAAATTTAAAAATAAATATCTTCCTATTTTATTTTACAATTTTTTTTATTAAACAGAAATAAGTTATATTCAAAAATTTTAATTATATGGTGCAGGGAACATATACACTAATCAAGGACATCTAAATTTTTCTTCTTATAAGATTTAAAGTGAATAATAAAAAGATTTAAGACATAAAATGATAATCTTTTGGGTTTTTAAGAAATATTAAACAAAAAAAGTTATGTTGAGAGAATTTACTAGTCCTAAGCTGTAGTGAATATTTTGGCCTTCTAATTGAAGTAAAAAGCCCAATCATAAACTGTAGGAAGCTGATCTTCAGTTATATACCGCTGATTAGGTGAAGGTCAAGTTTTACATTAAGGACTTTTACTAGATTTCCACTTAAAATGAAAAGTGCCTCCAGCACAACTTTTTCAAAATTCTTTACAACCTGAACTAAAATTAGGTAGCAAATCTTCTGGAAACCATAAGAAAGTCAAAGACCTTTCTTCCTTAAAATATTTTGCCTCGGTGCTTTTAGGAAGAAAAGCATAAAAAAACGAGGAAGATTATAGTTGCCCTTGTCAACTTTTAGATACCCGTGCATACCCACTATGGTGTATAAAATAAACCGTAATTTACTTCCCTTATACATTTAACTCATTACCCCATAATTTTGACGTAAAAAAAAAAAAAAAAAATTAAAAAAAAAAAAAAAAATCACAAAACAAAAAACAAAATTTTCATTCATTGTCCCATAACTTTAGCTTAAAAAAAAAAAAAAAAAAATAAAAAAAAAAAAAAAACAAAAAAAAAAAATTGGCCCACCCTAAAAGTCCGAAGGTCCGAGTGATGTCCAACTTTGCCAAGTAACTTGCCCTATTAATTTATCTGCCCAATTTTAATTTTAACCTTGTAGCTTCATTAGATTAGTTATTGTTAGTTATTGAATTGAATCTTTGTATGGCAGCCCCCCGAAAATGGGGCCCTAAAATTTTGAAACTTCATATAAGTGCTCGATTCATTATATAACTAATCGTGTGTAATTTTCAGCCTCGTAGTATAATTAGTTTTGAAGAAATTCATATTGGTGCAAAGAAGTTGTATGGCAGCCCCCCGAAAATGGGGCCCTAACATTTTGAAACTTCATATAAGTGCTCGATTCATTATATAACTAACCGTGTGTAATTTTCATCCGCGTAGTATAAATAGTTTTGAAGAAATTCATATTGGTGCAAGGAAGTTGTATGGCAGTCCCCCGAAAATGGGGCCCTAACATTTTGAAACTTCATATAAGTGCCGGAGTCATTATAAAACTAACCGTGTGTAATTTTCATCCCCGTAGTATAAATAGTTTTGAAGAAATTCATATTGGTGCAAAGAAGTTGTATGGCAGCCCCCCGAAAATGGGGCCCTAACATTTTGAAACTTCATATAAGTGCCGGAGTCATTATAAAACTAACCGTGTGTAATTTTCATTCTCGTAGTATAATTACTTTTGAAGAAATTCATATTGGTGCAAAAAAGTTGTATGGCAGCTCCCCGAAGACTTGGTCCGATTTTAACCAAAAACAATAGGGAACCTAGAAATTGTCTAAAAATCACTTTGTGTGAATTTCAAGACTCTAGCCCTTTTAGTTTTTGAGTTATCGTGCTGACACACGGACGGACGGACGGACGGACGGACGGACGGACAGACACACATAGCTAGATCGACTAATTTTTCGATTCTGAGCCGATACGTACCCTTGGCACTATATCTAGCTCGTCTAGATCGATGCGTTACAAACGGAGGAGCAAATCTAATATACCCGATGTCATATATGTATGCACGGGTATAAAAATTTTAGAAAAAAAGTATGAGCAGGAAGTTTCTACTTCTTTTTTACGCGAGGCAGTGGAAAGCATCAAAAGTATTGAAACTGTATAAAGTTAACTAGTATCGCCCTGTGCTCGAAATTCGAGCTATTTTTGCTTTTAAGTTAACATATAAAAATTCGTTTTGTGTAAATTATATTAGACTATACATACCTAATAAAAATTATGCCAACAGTCTTGTCAACAGTTCTTGCGCTTGAAATTTGCTTAAAAAAAATTTATAATTTTTCTTAATATTATTAAAACGTTGTTAAGTACCGATTTTTGAGTTTTATTTCTATAGCTTAAGCCGCTTTAAAGAGAGGATAAATTGGTACAGTTAAATTAAATTAAAATTCTAAATACATATAAATATTATTCTAATAAATACATATTTCTAAATATATACATATATTTATTGAAGTCAAGAACCCAAAATTCGAGTTAATGCTGTCCTTCATATAGCAAACTGTTCTTTTTTCTAAACATTTTAGTACGATATGAACTATGTTGTACGTATTCTGTATCCTAATTAAAAAACTCTATGAATATATAATATGTACAACAAAATATAACATATCATAATTCATAAGTTTAGTAATTAGTATTAGGTATATTATATTGAAGCTGCCAGAAGTACAAATAATAGGCAAGTTGACCGAAGTCGTTTTTTAAATTTCAATCTTAAGATTTATAGCAAAAAAAAAAGTTTTTCAATAAATCAAAGAATAAATTTTTCCTACCCTTTTTTCATTTTTAAATTTAATAGCTACATAGGTAAATTTTTACTACAAATGTATGCCTATTTAAAGTTCTGAAAACATGCGAAAAATGATTCTGAATTGCTTAGTTTACTTTATACCTTTTTGTCTAGTTTATTTATTTTATATTTCCTAAGTTTTTTATTGACAAAAATATATTTCTATACATGGTTATAAGCCATGACTCATAAGTTTCTTAAAACAAATAAATATTATTGCTTTTATTCCTTTAAGAGGAGTAAACTCTTTTCTACTCTCAACTATTGCCAGCTACTTGAGCCCTTGTAAAAGAGTATATGACAGAGTAGATAAATAATTTCCGGTAGATGGCTTTAATTAAAATTCTCTTGAATAAGTTATGTTAAATCATATTTTTTATTTGATAACCAATAAGCCCTTACCCCCTTCCATTTTAAAAAATATTCTTTATATTTATATCAGCAATAAACCTTAATTTTTTCACTTTATTAATATTTAAATACTATTAAATATAATTAACTTCTCAAATGACAGGTAGTTTTAAAATGTCAAATATATATATGATGATAATCTGACAATTATGTACTCCTGAAACAAAAATTAGCGTTCCATTTACAAACTACGCCTAAATAATCTTCATGTACACTTTTTGATATATAAAATTCGTTCGTTTTGTCAAAGTAAATTTAAAAATAGTTTTTTTAATTATAAAAAAACATTATTCGGTGTTGAAAGTGTGAAATAAACTTTTCAATTATTAGAATGAAATCAAAACATACGACGTACAATTTTTATACGGCAGTACGTCAATACGTTTGTCTACATATCCATTATCGGTAAATCGATATGCGCGTACAATTTTTAATTTATCAAAAATATTTATTTGAATGTTTTAATTTAGTACCTACAAAAAATCTTTTAAAATCATATTATAGGTATTTTGAATATAAGATGTTTTTTAATAAAAATTATTGTAAAAAAATATTATTTTCTAAAACATAATATTAGAAATATAAGAAAAACCAATAATAATATTTTTATCAATATATTGTAAATTTAGTAACATTTTGTCAATATTTGTAAATTTTAAAAATCCGAGATACAGTACATTGCGTTACGCGTATTTTCGCTGCTCTAATGTAAATTTATGAACCTATTTATTTCTCAATTTTTTGACAAAAATTATACGCTGCGCGCTTTTATTTAGGTTAGGACCTAAGGAACAAATAACTTTTTTTGAGAAAGATAATATTTTTAGTTTTGCAAACATATTGTACTGTAGGTATTTTTAATTTATTTGAATATTTGTATGTTTAAAACTAAATAATTTAAAAAAACAATGTTATTTTAAAATATTTTATTTTGAAAATTTAATCGCAGTAGCATAAGAAAAAACAATTACAATATGTATTTTTATACACTTTGTCAATTTTTAAATTTTAAAATTTAAAATTTAAAACGTCGGGTATGCTTTCAGTAAATTTTTTTACATTACTAATTATTTCAAAATTTTTTGACAGAAACTGAATGCCGTACATGCTGATTTTTTCTGATCCATAAGAAACAAATAATTTTTCTTAATAAATATTATTTTTTTTTTTAAGTTTCTGCATATTTCAGAATTCGGTTTTTAATTTTACAAAAAACTTAACAAAAAGCAACCACAATTTACGATTTACAAAAAAATTTTTTTTTAGTACCTACCTACTGTATTATAATAAATTGCAAACAAAAACAAAATACAGTACTTTTCGGTTATAACGACTATTATGGGACTGAAAATATTCGTCGTAATAAACAAATTTCGTTTTAAAAGAAGGCTGTGAATTTTGAAAAATTAGTATATGACTTGAACATTGTAGAATGTGCTGATTCTAGAATGGACACTTCGAACTCATTTGCTAACATTTTATTTGATGTCAGCCTCAAGCCTATGTATAGTGCTTTTTCTTCTATTGAAATTTTTTTTGTATTTTTGATGCGTTATTATGATTGTTTTTATATTCAAAACTAAATAAAAAACACTTAATTAATCGCCAAGCAACATTATTAGATATAATAAGTTTAAATAAAAGAAATATCAATGTAATAAAAAACTTACATTTTTAGGTAAAATTTAATCTTTATCAAAAAGTGTAAAGTTTATTATAATTAAAATTGAACCGAGTTCGTTACAAATGAAAACTACTGTATAAACCAAATGTATTGCTTTCATTTCGAACAGCTCTCATGTAAATTCATGTACCTATTTATTTGTAAATTTTTTGACAGAAATTATACGTCAACTTTTATTTCAGTTGAAGATTATTTTTTAGTTTTTTTTTGCGAACATATTATAGGTATTTTCAATGATTTGGAATGTGTTTTTTTAAAAAAAAATATTATTTTAAAATATTTTATTTTGAAAACTTAATCGTAGCAACATCAGAAAAAACAATTACAATATTTTTATACGCTTTGTCAAATTTTAAAATTTTAAATTCCGAAGTACAGTACATAACATAGCTACTTATTTCAAAATTTTTTGACAGAAACTGCACGCCGTATGCATTTATTCTGGTTGATTTCTAAAGAACACATAATTTTTCTTAAGAAATGTAATTTTTTTGTTTTTGCAAACATATAGCAAAAAAAAAATACAGTAAAGCTCGCTTATAACGACCATGAAGAGACAGAAAATATTCGTCGTGATAAACAAATGTCGTTTTAAAAGAATGCTGTGAATTTTGAAAAATTAGTATAATAATTGAACATTGTAGATTGTGCTAATTCTAGAATGGGCACTTTGAACTTATTTTCTAGATTTTTATTTGATGTGTCAGCCTCTCCTCTATGTTTATAGATGTATATTTGCTTTTTCTTGTAATGAAATTTTTTTTGTATTTTTGATACGTTATTATGATTTTTTTTTAAATTCAAAAATATATATAAAAATACTAAAATAATCACCAAGCAACATTATTAGATATAATAAGTTTAAATAAAAAAAATATAAATGTAATAAACAACTTACATTTTTAGGTAAAATTTAATTCATTGGCAAAAAGTGTTACGTTTATTATAATTAAAATTGAATCGAGTTCGTTATAAATGAAAACTACTGTATAAACTAAATGTTTGCTTTCATTTCGAAGAAACTCATTTTTTTCGTTCACTTTTTAAGATAAAGAAAAAACAAAAACAAAAAAAATTTTAAAAAAATTTAAATCTCCTTGTTCATTGAAAATTGAACTAAATAAAAAAAAGAAAGACATAAGTCGGCGCATATAATCTTTTGATTTAGATTTAGCTGCGTTAAAACCGAAAATGAATTACATTTACACAGAAAGTCGGCGCATAATATTAGAGTCATGAGCCTCAACTTTTAAAAGCGTGACCGTTAAATTCAAATTTACGTTAAATTAAAGACGGATTTTCACCTGAAAAAACGAAATATTCTTAAAAAAAAATATGATTGTCCTATGAAAACAAAAAAAACCTTTCTTTTGGTTGTTGTTTCATTAAAATTGGTCAAATAGTTTGTTCTAAAAAAGGATGTTTATATTTGTATGGGAAAAAATAAGCCGATTAAATATTATGATGATGATTTGTGTAGTATCTTTGTGAAATGTTGGAATTCCGTATTTTGTATGAATTTTCATTGAGTAGACTCTTTATTAATGCAAGTATACAGTTTGATTTATAAATCGGCATTAGGAAAACAAATTTAGGGAGTGGGAGTTAAATTATGGATCATATAATATAAAAAAGAAAATTTTGGAGGCTTTTAAGAAGAAAGATCTTAATGTTTTTCGGAAATTTTATTGTGCCATACACATATGGAAACTCACCTTTAGAAAGGAATGGATTCACTTATTATTTTATGCTATAACTTAAGTTTTTCAAATACTGCAACAATTTACCAATTTTCAATTAGTTGCCAATCGAAAAATTTTAAAACCAACCATTATCTTCAATAGTTAACACTGCTAAACTTTCTTTGTTTAAACATCAATTTAACCTTAAATTAATTAAAATTTTACAAAATAGAACTTATGATTCAATGATATGAGAACTCGGCCTTATGATTTTGAACATTTCTTTACAAAATTAAGCCTATGATTAATTAAAAAATTTCAATAATTATTTTAAACTTTTTTAAATTTACAATAATCTACAACTTTAACCATTTCTTAATTTTATTTAGAAAAAAAAAAATTTTAACGAAAAAAGCCTCAGGTAATTAATCAAAATATTACACACTTTTATAACACTCCCAAAAGTTCAACACTTAAAAAACTAATGAATGGGTGCGCAACAATATGTGTTAAAAAAGTGTTAAAAAATTTTTCGCACTGTCCATTCTAGTATATGATAAGTAGAAAATTGAAGTTTTCAGTAGAGCTATTTAAAAATTTCAAAACTTTTAAAGCTTCGTTTGTCTCTTGTATACATGATAGAAGTTTGCTTTTTATGGCAAATGATAGAGTTTTCGACTCTTATTAAATAATATTATTCACTAAATTAGAATAAGTTTGTCCAAACGAGATATTTATAAAAATTATATAATAGAGCGGACAATTTAAAAATTCTCATATTGTATGTTAACTTATCATTATAATTTAAAAAAAATGTACTAAATTGAATGTGGTAAGTATACTTACAATATTAACAGGCGGACATTTTTTTGTATTTTATGTTGTAAGTACTACTTACAATAATTAAGTTTGGAGGTGCTAACTTTTTTACTACTTATAAGATACTTACAATAGGTATTGAATAGAAATTAAAATATTAACAAACCCATCCAAAAACGTTTTATTATTGATTTTTATTGATTTTAATATGTTATAAATAAAAAAAATAAACGAATTCATAAAAGAAAAAATGTAATATATTATAAAAACAATAACAGAGCGTCTACATATGCAATAAAACCTGCAATAAAAATAGAAATAGAAATTGAAATAGAAATAATATTTCTTGTGTGGGGAACTTTATATTTCTATTGCATGCCATAATTCTGTCAAAAATTGTAGAGTTAAATTCAAAATCACAAACGGATTAAAATTTAATAAAATTTAATTTAATTTAATTTACTTTTTTTTTAAATTTTATTTAATTTTTAATTAAATTTTTTAATTTTATAAATTTAATTTTTTTTCATTTGAACAAATATGTGTACTGTTTTTTATTATTAGTCAAAATTATAAAACGATACGTAACTACCGTCTACCATCAACATAAATATTTCAGATTCCGCCATTTTGATTCTGTCAAAATTCAAAAATATTGCTACAATATATTGCAGCAATTATTGCAGCAATATATTGTTCAACTATTGCAAGCAATAACCATAAAGCGTCTACACTTGCAATAAATATTTCTATTTCTATTTCTATTTCTATTTCTATTGCATATGTAGACGCAGAGTAAAGAAATTCTTGAAAGAAGTAATTTTCAACTTATATTCTACTCTGAAGCTTCTTCAAAATCTTCAGTTTCCTTTGGAGTTTCGTTCGTGTGAGGCAAATTTTTATAAAAGCTCCGATAACTTGCCGGTAAATAATTTGCAAGTTCCAACAAATCTTTATATTTTTCTGAAGAGATATTTAAAGGCTCTTTATATAAAACAGGTGGCTTTTCATTAGGCATTTCTAGTTTTTTTTTACGTCTTCTACGACTATCTATAGTTTGATTATATAAAATGATCGAAGAAAATCTTTCTGATTCAAATGAATACTTATACAACAACTTATTCGGATAATTTTTATCAGTCTTTATAATTCTTATATTATTCCATTTCACTTTAACATTTTCATCGTTTTTGTCTACTTGTACCATATTTATAAAACTTGAAAAGTTTAAAAAATTATTTTTCGTCATTTCAGTGACATCATAGCGTGGGTCAGTTATTTTACAATTTCGAATACAGGAATACAATTGAGAAGGCACGTAAAGTTTTTTATGTTTTTTATCTTTCTCTATTAAAGAGTGCGTATTATCACCCTCATTTTGAGTGTGACCTTTTTCAAGAAATACATGTTTAATATCAATGTCTAACATTTTTGAAACCCATGCGTAAAAGACAAATAAACACTTATTCTTGTTTTGCTCTGGGCAGTTATCAGAGTAAAAATTAAAATATTTTATACCCTGCTGAGTTTTTTCTATATATTGATATAGGCAACTTGAAACTTCGTTTGCGCCTCTTTTGCAATGGTTTCATCCCATACGAAACAAAAACCTTGGAGACTAGCAATTTCGAAAATAGTGAAATTAAAAATGCAGAACTTTTTTTTATAATAAAATACGCTAGTCTTTTCACATGGAATGTTTAAGATTTTTTGAAAATCAAACGTCGCAATTATAACGGTGTCATCTTCAATAGATCTTGCTTTATTTTCATCTTTTAAAATACGGGCTTTCTTCTTAGAAAATATATGCATATTGTATTCATCTTCATTATTCGATTTTTCTTCTTGCGTCATATTATTATATTTACTACATGCATTACATTGATCCTTTTTAGGAATATAGAACCCTATATTAAAACAGTTGTTAAAGACATCTCGATATTGCCTTAAAGTTACAACATTCCCGGTATCGTTACGTTCCTTACACGATACTTCGTAGAGTCTGTGCATCTTTGCAATGCTTAAATCATTATCGATATATTGTCGTGTTGTTTGCATGCGCAAGTAGTGAGACTCAATTGGCGCAAATGAGTTTATGTGGTCTTTAACGTTTTGTTTTCGTTTTTTATCTATTTCAGATACTTCCCTTATGTGTTTACCTCGTTTATCTCCTAGAATATTTCCACTCTCAGGCATTAATTTAGTAAATGCAGTCTCTACCATTTGACTACTTATACTCAGTGTGTTCAAGAACATTTTATTGCATACTTTCACTTTAACAATGTTATCGTTATTGAAAGATGATAAAAAGTATACATTTGTACATGAGCGGTGACTGTTACCTGACACAATTTTAGTCAGTTTTTTATCATGTTTTTCCACATGATTCAGAATATATTTCCACTGCAGGATGTTGTTTTCTAAACTATAAAACTTAGAAAAATTCTGATTTCTATCTGCTTCACTAATTCGCTCAAAACATTTTTGCCTGCAGTGAAAAAAACATGACTGCTTCATTTCTTTTGCAGGAACGGTTTTGCAGGTTATACTTGAGCTGTAACTTAATCCGCGGATTCTCGCAATTTTATTTATATTTTTTTTCCAAGTTTTAGGGTTTTTAATACGTTTTCTTGTTTTTTGTTTAGGTGAATTTTCTTTTTCCAATTGTGTATTATCATTTTCATAAAGCGTTGATTTTCTTATTTTGGGCGTGAACGGACTTCCTGTAGGTGTGCTTATGTCGCTAGAGCTAGAGTGTGATAACGGTTGATAATCACTTCCACTAACAGTAAAGTCTTCAACTTAAAAGTTAAATGTAAAAAAACCAATTCAGATTGAAATAAAATTTTGAAATTAATTTGTTTATAAAAAAAAACTTACAAGAACTAGATGATAACGAAAGTTGATCGTGCTCGGCAGGTACATCTTCTAAAATTTATTTAATAATTAAAAATACAAATAGATGTATAACTTCCACTCATAGCATTTAAATTATATAATATACCTACATACCTGTATTTAGCTGTTGAAATCCAGAAGTTGATGGTTTTGTTAAAATTAAGGAATCATTAGCACTATTATTTTCTTGATTTGAATTATCACTTGGTTCTTTTTGCAACACAATATTGTATTCAAGTTTCTTTCTTGCAGAAATTAAATTTTCTATAAAACAAATTTAGTTGTAAGTAAAGAAATTTCTGACTTATAATATAAATAATAATTATGTAAAATTTACCTTTTTTTTTTAAAACTTCATTCACCATTAAAATTCCACGATACATTATTTTTAATAAATTATTATATCACTTAATTTTTTTACTTCTATTTAACTATTATAAAAAAGTTAAAATAATGCACTTTTTACAAAAAATATGATCAATAATGACATAAGAAACCGTTATCTATTTTTTGTTAAATTATCCAAACGTACTTATTGTAAGTATCACATACAACATTGAATTTGAAGTTTTGCTACGAGATAAAATATTGTAACATACACATACAATAGCAAAAAAAAAAAAAAAATCAGTCATATTGTATCGTAAGTATACATACAGAACTATGTGATTGAAGTATTTCCGATCATTTATATCGTAAATGTACATACAATTGAGTAGAGTTAGAAATATACGTTCTAATATATTGTAAGTATACTTATAATAAAAAAGAATGGAGATTTTGAAAATTAACTGAATATTGTATGTCATTTTTTTGTCATAACTTTTGAAGGACATATCGTATTGATATGAAATTTTGACAGAAGATGGCCCTTGTAATTATCTTTCAAATGGTCAAATCATTCTATTATATCGTAAGTACACTTACAATATACTAGAATGCATAGTGCGTTTTTATAATATATTTGATAAGTTTTTTTAATTCCATTTCCATTATGTGCTTAATTCCATTCTAAAAAACAAAAAGATTAACATTGATCTGATAGCTATATTATTTTTTCACAGTTTGTCAGTTTAATATTAACAAAATTGGTTACAAAATTTAATATTTATCTGAAAAACTGTCTTACACTCTATTAGATAATTTGTACCTAATTACAAAATGAATGAATAAACTTCATATTATTGAACGCACAATATGGTAGTTGGAAGAAAATGAAACACTTGGAAAAATCATTTTTTTATCAAAAAGTTTTTTAATAATTTATTTTAAATGTGTCAACAATTACATATTGCTCATTTACACGAGATAAACATTTGTTGACAGTGACTTACCCGAATATTTACGTGAAACATTAATCAAATAGCATTAAAGTATTTTGTCAGACTGAAAAAATTTTAATGCTATTTATTATGGTTGATTTTTTTCCAAATTTTTTAATAAATCGATTTTTATTTTGTACCACTGTTTGCATGCTTTTTATAATATATTGGTAGGCTTGTAAAGGAAGTGGTTGCAGGAACGTTTGAATTTGTCAGAGTTGTAGTCATCGACCATGGGGCTATATTCCAAAGGAAGTCGTCGAACTATTTACAAATACCCAATATTACTTAAACTTCTTTTCATATCACTATCCTCGAAACCAATCTGTAGATTTTTATTTCAAGTCCTAACCTAAAGTTTTGTTGAAAAAGGATTAGAGGTTTGGTAAACGTACAGCTCTAAAAATGGCTTTTGAAGCTTTCCTCGTAAAAAATAAAAGGAATAATATTTCATTCACTAGAGAAGCTGATGCTGCTGTTGACTTTACAACTGATTTATATCATTCACATAATTTGAAAAGAAATAAATTGAAATAAGGGAATCAAGCTTCGAGACAATTATCTTGATAAGAATCCAACAAATAATGATAAGAATCCAACAAAGAAATGAAGATACAAGTTGCTGTATTATGGTAACACCAAATCTTCAAATCTTTAAGACTCCTCAATAGGTCAGGACACCGGACACGTATGATCTTTCTTCAACTTCTATTAGTTTACAAATTTTGTTTAAACAGAAGTACCAATTCTTGTGTTTTAAAATTTACTCTGCGATGGTATAGGCGACTCAACTTCATACCATGGATTTGCTTTGTAAAGTAGACGAAAGAATAAAATAATATAATATTTAAAGATCAAAGAGCCTTTTAAAGTAACAATCAATGATATATTTAAGTATAATTAACCTTATTAAAAAAAAACCTTCCAATATATGAAAATCTGTCTACTGAGTACTAATCAATTAACAAAAAAAAACAAATAAAGTTTGATCTCACAATTAGTTTCACTAAAATATAAATATCATGCTTTAGGTGCAAATATTTTTTTTACAATAAATTTTGTTGGGAAATTAATTTTGCCCACGCAATATCTAAACAACTAACACTGAAGAACTGTTAGATATTAACAAAAATCTTAATCAATAAATCAAATATGTTTTTCATTTTTATTCTCAGTACCTCAAGCATCTTCGATTGAGGTGTTCTTATTTTAAAATACATACGAAGTCAATTTATTTAAACTAAGATTGGTATTCACATTATTAAGTTCGATTTCAACTTCTAAATTATAAAAGTCTCCAACTGATATTCAATTTCATAGGTACTATAAGCAATTTCAATTAATTAATTTTTAGTGAATGGATAAATTACTATGGGAACTTAAAGCAACTTAGAAAGGAGGATGTGTACTACACTCCGAAATTTTATATATGTTTTCGTTTTCACCATGATTGGATATTCAATCATTGAACCACAATTGAACCTAAACTGAATCTATTACAAAATTTTTACTAAATAACCATTATGAAGTCATGTTTAATAATAATATTTCATTAATATTCTTCAAATATAATAATATATTTATAGTTAATATACGATTCCATTAATTTAACACTAATTAATATTGAGTCCAGTTCACGACAGTTTAAATATAAAACCTGACACATAAACCAGAATGTATGCCTTTTTCATATTAATTAAAAAAATAAAAGCTATAATTTTTTGCACAATATATCAATGACTTATCACGCGAATTAAAAATCAATTTTTTATTTTTGTTAAATATAAATTAATCGTGACTTCATTTTCTATTCCGAATCCATTCTATATGTATAGACTCTATAATGCATTCAAATATTAAAGTCAAATATTTTATTTTTCCAAATAAATTTCAAATTATATTACATCAAATTTCTATGCTTCCCTTCCCATGCTTTACTTCCCTTCCCATGCGTGCTTCCCTTCCTATGCTACTCATTACCCATTTGTTGCTATTCAACTTATCTTTAGTATTATTTTCAATTTATATTTGTTTACTTTTGCAAAAATATAAAAAAAGCAACATTAACAATATTATAACAAATTTTTATATTTAAAATAAATAAATTTCAAAATATTTTTTTTTTTTTGTTAACTTAAGATTGCAAGTTTCTGCTTCCCTCCCTGCTGTGTCTTGCAGAGAGGGAAATGCATACAATACAAATTACGAAGAAATATTGAGACACTCTTTTTTTATCGCAATGTGTATTCTTCTATAATTTGTTTTTAATACAAAAATTTTAAAATTGAAGACAAAATAAAGAAGAAAAATATTGCATGAGTCGTGTGCTAAATATTTTTTAGCATTCATTTGCACTCTATTCCAATTGATGACAATGATAACCAGTTTATATTAAGTTTGTACTAGACATTGCAATATAGTAAAACTTTAAAGTTGAAAGTTAAAAAATAAATAAACAATGCTAGCCATTAAGGCACCATTTAAAAATAATTATAAAATTATATGTTACTTCGTTTAGTTCATTTGTGATTTTAGAAGAAGTTTTAGCAGCAATAAAACAAAAAAGATAATTCTTTACAATAAATTGTCCATCTCTTCTTTATAAAGTTTTGAACGTTCTATTGTGCGGGATTGCATTTATAGCCACCTTCCTAAATTATATTTCCCTTTTTTGGGAATTCCTAACTTGGCAACTAAAATTTAAGTATCCAAACCACTTGTGGTTGCATAATTTGTTGGGGTATATTAAAATAAAGGATTTGATTGCTAAGTTAGTAATCGATTCTTTCGAATCAGATATACATCTTCATCCAATACTTATTCCTAAATTCAACGCTTAAATTAACTTGTTGAGAATGAGAAATATTCAGGTCTTAACCAGAACGATCAGTATTTACCAGTTCTATCACTTATTGGTAGTAGTAACTATCAGGTTATTACAAGTAATATTGGTTGATAGTGGCAGCATTAGTAAGACATTATTATCAATACTGATCGATACTGGTAGTACTGAAAAATACTGCTAGTACTCTTTAAGTATTTGTAGTACCGGTAGGACTGTTTAAGTACTGATAATGATTAAATAATGGATGGTACAGATAAAATAATGGTAGCTTCCAGTACCATTATTGTTAGGACTGATACTTGAGAAACGTCAGCTCCGATTCAGGTGCAAAGACATTCAATGTTTACGATAAATCAATGTGTTACCAAAAAATCCTCGGAATACATATAAAATTTTAATAGGCGATTTCATATTGTGGTAATTTAATTTTTTACTAAAGGTTTTTACAACACTATTAATGGCTTAACAGATGTTACAATTTATTCTACCGAAATTATTAATCACACCTATCTTCAGTTTGTAACATCATGTTTCTAGACGTATTGTCTGAAATCTTCTACTGCAATATAACTAGAAATAAAACCACTTGTATTTCTAAAACATAATACTATAAATACTTCACATAATATCACTCTGGCGACGAATAAAATAAAAAGGGGAACTACCGTTATTTGGAAATCAAAGAAAAAATGTCTATTGCTTTGAAATTTATTCATAAATACGCATGATAAAATTTTTTTAACTTTGCATTTTGGTGTAAAATAATATATTGATTTCATTTAGACATTAATTGATAAATTGATTGCACATTGAAAACGTTTTCAATTTTTTTTTTTGCTTAGTTTTATTTATGAAAAAGTTTTTGAAAAATGCAAAAAAAATATTTTATTCGATTACTCATTGATTACGTTACAAATATAGGTTTACTATAATAATTTTAATTGATTTCACAATTAAAGTTCATTTTATTACAAATAATATTAATTTTTTTTTTTAATTTTCAATTGAAATTATAGTTATAATATGTAATTTTTCTTTGATTGTGAAATTAATTCAGTTCATGGTTATTTAATTGAAGCAGAAACGTTTGGAATTTTTTTTAATAAAAAAAATGTATGCTTTCACTTTTAAGATTATGTACCTATAATTATAAAAACTACTTATTTTTTAGCTTGCATTCGCTTAATGCAAAAATAAATTAAAACAATTCCAAATATTCCTATTTCACAATTCGAATCGAAATACCAATATATTATTTTATCCCTATTCCCGTAACCAAATTATGTTACTTAAGTTGTTTTTATAAAGAGTTTTGTGTGCTTAAATCACACACTCCTCACAACGCATTGTTCCAATTAGCTAGCTTTCGAAACTTTCCATTCTCTTCTCAAAAAAAAACCAAAACTATTGATCAGAAACAAAGGATTTTAATCGTTGTATTGTAACATTGCATAAAAAATTTTTTTAGAAGCTCATTTAAGAATAAGAGCCTCAAAGGTTTATCCAATTTAAACTAAAACCAAATCTGTTTATATAATTTCAAAAATATTTTACATTAAAATATAATATAAATTTCATCGATTACTCTGAAAATTTCTAAATTGGCTGAGCTCTCAAACAACCTTATATATTATTATAAACTTATATTGCAAAAATCGGTAAAAATTGGAAAATGTAAAACTTTACTTTTATTATAGACTAAATAATGTTCCAAATAATTTTTATTAAAAATACTGCTAACGTAAAAAACTATGCAATCCTATTCTTCAGAATTACGTCAAACACTACTGATGATCTATCGTTATTTATTAATTTTTGTGAGAAACAAATTATTTTTTTTTTAAATTCCCGATTTCCATTTAATCCTAACAAAATCTATTCAGAAAAATTCTTTTCATCCTATATATTGTTCTAAGCTGTTTTTATTAGGAATAACACCTAATATTAAAAAATCATGAAGTTCCATTCTTCAGAATTTAAAAAAGCAATACTGAGGATTTACCGTTATTTATTAATTTTTATCAGAATCTAATAAATTTTTTAAAAAAGTCGATATCTATTTAATTCTAATTAAATTTACCGGGAAAAATTTCTTTGAAATTCATATTTTTTTCAAAAAGACACCTACGTCATCCTTAAAATAATTGAAACTATATAATTACAATTTTTAAATAGGATTTAATCAATTTCAAAATAAAATGCAATGGAAGAATAAGCCCAGACAAATATAAAAGGAAATTAACTAAGTATATTGATATTTTGAATTTTTTTTTATGCTTCTATATTGCAAAATTATTTGCTGAACGCTAAAATATTAATTAATATATAATTCTGAATAATATCAAACAATCAACTGACAATAAGTCAAGGCTATAAAATGTTAAAAAATAAAGAACAGTTTTATTACCACTCATAATTTATTTATTACTTTATAGGTTCATTTTAAGTGCTTTATTCATATTTAGATATTTTTATTTTATTATGTTTCATGCAATTCAATTGACTATTGTGCAAGAGTTGCAATAATAATATGTACACAATTTTTATATTCATAGTGAACGACACTTTAGCTGTCATGTTCTTTTTCTCCTATTGAACATCATTAAACTATGTAAATTTATATCCTACTGATTAGATAAAATAGAAATTTAAGACTTAGATTAGATGTAGTAGCTGTAATTACAAAAAATTAACTTTATTGAGATAACCGGATGTTATTCTTATGTCTGAAACATCTGGTTGTACGGTACACAACTTTGGGGCTGTGTCAAACGAACACATTTTTAAAGAAATTAAGCATTTAAAAACAAGGTGCTACAAAGCATTGTGGGTGCCCTCTGGTACGTACGAAATTTTTGACTTACATAGGGATTTAGAGATTCCTAATTTTAGCGATGAAATTAAGAAGTATACAATAACCATAATACTTGCTTAGAAGATGACATAAACATAGAAGCGTCAAAACTCCTACTATCTTCAAATTATCTTCAATTTAGAAGTCCTAAAAGTTGCGCTGTTGTATAGACTTGTCAATAAATTTTAAAGTATCAGTGATATACAGGTATAAGTTGGGAGGTACACATGAAAAAACATCGCTAAATATAGACATAGACATACCCAAATCTCTAATTAATAATCGTGACATGTGAATGAATTTCTGACTGCCCTCCTGAGCATATTTTGAAAACCTACAGAAAAAAAGCCTCACATGGTTTCGGACACATAAAAACTCTTTAAATATAAATATTATAATTGTACCTTTCTTTCATTTTTGTCGTTTATATGATTTTTGTCGTCCACTGTTGATACAAACTTCACTCATACCAATTTTATAAGTTTCTTTTAAACTTTATTCCTATACATGACAAAAATTTTAAATAATTTTGAAAATTAAAAGGCACATGAATCCTGTCAATAAAAATTAATTATTTATTTCCTTGCAGAATTATTACAATAAAAAAGTTTATAAATTTTATATTAAAAATTATGAATTTGCAATTTGATTTAACTTTTAATATCAAAATATTATTTTATTTATTTATTTAGCGTTTGATTTAGCGATTTTTAAAATAATAAAGCAAAAAATCGCATACAGGGATTAAATTACTTAAAATTGAAATTTTTATTGAATAAAAATTGTAAAATAGAATTAATTCGCCCACGATGTAGATATAAAGCAAACAATATGCTAAATTGGAAAGATTAATGTTTTAGTAAACGTTTGTAATAAAGATTTCTATTGTGTCTAATTTTAATTTTTATCTCCCTGATTAATTTTTTTAGTTTTGAATTTTAATCTGAAATAATTATTAGATATCGATATGTTCGCAAATATTATAACGATAAATAAACATATCAGAATAATATGCCGAATATTTTTGAACAGAATAAAAAATTAAGACTTGTGAGCACTAACAAACGAAGAACCAATAGTGAAGCAAATCACTAGAAGGAAATGGAGGTGGACTGGCCATATACTAAGGAAAGATAAAGAATGCATAACAAGAAAGTTGATACCTTGAAATTCTCTAGGTTAATCCAGGTCAAGTGGTAGACTAAGCACACCATTTAGAAGAACCGCGCTGGATGATTTAAGTAGTCACGAAATATCTAGGAAAGAAATAGTAGATTATTTTTTTAATAGAAATGAAGAACTTGAAGTCTCTAGTTGAGTCTGTAGTTGCTCCCAAAAAAAAAAAATTTGACATGATAGTTTAAACACCTTCGTCGAGAACCAAAGTTACTACGTAGTATTTGCACCATTTATGGTTAATAGAAACGAAATTCCGAACGGAATGGGAGATTAGGCTTTCGAAAGAAGATCAATTCAGAACAACTTGTTAATATATTATATAAGTGCTGGATTATCTAAGCATTGATCTTAATGTTCAACGAGGTTCTCTGTTGGCTTGAATTATTGGCGTGAGACATGTCCTCTTTTTTCTTGGCAGTCAGTCCAAAGGTTTTATTCAAAAGGTGATAACCCATTCACAGTTTTTACTTACAATATACTTTAAATCAATAGTATTTCATTATGTACTGAAAATATGATGAAATTTTTTGTAAAATCCTATATTTCAATTTGGGTATTTTATTAACGAGTGTAGTTATACAATATATTTCTATGGGTCCAATTTTTCAGATTCTAATGTCTTCAAAACCAAGTTAAACACCAAAAACCGATAAACTTTTTAGAAAAAATAACATATTATATAATATTTAGATGATTGTAATCAAATAAAAGGAAACATAACATGACATCAGCTCCTAACTTAAAAAAAAAATTAAAATCAAAAGTAAAACTCTTTGCACCATACTACACCTCTTCCTACTTAATTGATAATTTAGCTTCTTTCTACAATTACCGCTTCTTTATAAGTTTTTTATACCGTATGACTATATAGTCATTATACCCGTATGACTATATAGTCAAAGGGTATAATAAATTTGCCATTACGTTTGTGACGTAAGTAACTGTATGGATCGGATCAGAATCGAAAAATAAATCGATTTAGCTATGTATGTCCGTCCGTCCGTCCGTCATCACGATAACTCAAAAAATAAAGGAGCTAGGATTATGAAATTTTCACAAATTCGTTTTTATGCAAAAAACGGAATCGCTATTTAAATCCAGCCATTTTGGTTCACGGGTTCGAGTGCCTGCCATACAACTTCTAATTTTATATGAGCATTACTCTATACCTATAGAAGCTGCGTGTCTGAAATTTTGCCAGAAACAGTTTAGTATAATGGCCAAGATTACTGCAAAATTTGGTTGGTCTACTACAGAGGGTTCGAGTAGGTGCCATACAACTCCTTCTTTTATATGAGCTTTACACTACACCTGATGAAGCTGGGTGTCTGGAATTTTGCAAAAAATAGTTTAGTGTAATGGCCAAAGTTACTGCAAAAATTTGGTTGGTCTACTGCAGAGGGTTCGAGTAGCTGCCATACAACTCTTTCTTTTGTATGAGCTTTACACTACACCTGATGAAGCTGGGTGTCTGAAATTTTGCAAAAAATAGTTTAGTGTAATGGCCAAAGTTACTGCAAAATTTGGTTGGTCTACTGCAGAGGGTTCGAGTAGCTGCCATACAACTCCTTCTTTTATATGAGCATTACCTTACATTATCTAATAAAGCTTAATGTTTGAAATTTTCCATAACCGGATGATATAATGTATACGTTACGGTCATGCGGGTATCCCAAAGTTGGCACTGTCTACTCTACTACACTCTTCCTCGTTTTTTCAATAAACCAACCAACCTTCTTACCAAAGTCATAAAGTAACTATTTGAGTAATAAATTGAAGATTAACGCAAAAACAAAACGCAAAACCAGAAGGAGAAAGAAATATCCAATACACAATCTAGAAGAACAACTTATCTTGTACAAAACTAACTTTTGCGTAATTTCAAATCACTTAAAAACATAAAATCATTAAAAAGAACAAAATATAGAAACATACTAAAATAAACTCTTTATAAATTTGTTGTTATTGTTGCTACTTCAGTTTTTGTTGTTCTTATTGTTGTCGCAGAAAAAAAAAACAAACAAACAAGGCATATTATCATTATCAACATCGTCTTCAGTATCTTCGTCCATGTTTGAAAATTATGAGTTCACTGCACTTTTACCTCTCTATATAGTCTATCTATACAATACTGAGTCTCTATACTGTAATCTATATTGAGTTTTACTCCTTTATATTATGACTGGCAGCTAAAATTGTTGATTTTTTGCAAAACATTAAGTGAATATAGGAATAATTCTGTTGAAGGGAGGGGAAGAGCGGAGGAATGTATACAACCTTAGACTGAGTGGTGCAATTTTAAAAAATTTTTGTTTATTTTTTTTTTTTGTGTTGCTAAACAAAATGATAAAAAAAAAAAACAAAAAATCAGAAGTAAACAACAGGTTAAATGTTATGGCAACATCATCATCATTAGGATGACTTGATTTTGTTGATATATATTATAAATATATATATATATATATATATATATTTGCCATCTGATAAATGCGACGATGAAAAAACTCATATTGCTTGAAAATTTTGTTTTTATTTACAAAATAAAAGAGTTGGAAGCCATGAAACTGAGGAACTGTAGGTGGAAAAAGTGTTAAATAATAAGAAGAATTCGTACAATTTTATGTTTTACGTTTTGTATTTTCTGAAAATATTTTAAGAATGAACAAAACTTGGAAATATATTTTGATTGGTATTTTTTAAACAATGAAAAAGTATTGTAGGAGGCATTTCTAAGAAGAATATTGTAAAAGAAAATAAAAAGAAATTCTTAAGTGTATTAGAAGCATGATTCACTTTAAAAAACGATAAATAAACCTATAACTAAAGAACCTATAAAATCATTTTCTTGTTTAATTATCTTTAATTACTCATCAAATCATTTAAAAGCTCCTTAAATTAAAATGTTAAAGTTGTTTTTCTATTATTATTTTTTAAATATTTTTTAGAATTTCGATCTTGGATCGAAGATCTAAATGTGGATAAAGAGCTTCTGTTTTATATACAATTTTTCAAAATAAGATAGAATTGGTATTGTAATAAAAAATGTAGTTTCTAAAAAACTAAATATTGTGTAATTAGAATACAAATGTTGTCACAAATTTTGTAAATCACCAAATAAACCCTAGCCAATTGAATGGCGTTACATTTTTTATCTTATTTATATACTAGCTAGTACCCGGTGCGCGTTGCTGCGCCTCTCAATGGAGGTTTAATTGAAGATGATGTTACTGCAAAAAGTTAACACAAAAATTACACACGGTTTACACATGTAAATTTTAAAATGTATGAAAGCAATCTTTTTAAAACGATTTTTCTAGGATTATCCTAGGATTTTTTGAAACTCTCTGTAATTCAAAGCAGTACAATCTACTTTCCACAAATTTGACGTAATTTATTTCCGAAAAAATTTTTTTGACCAATCGTAGGACCGACTGTTAACAGTCTCAACTCCATTTTCAAGTTGCTTCACACATATAAAATTTGAGGTCAACCGGTCAAATCCTTTCTAATTTAGAGTTAAGTAACGCAAAAATCTATTAAAAGCCACTGTGCCCCACTGGGTTAACGGAACTACACTTTCTCTTTGGGCAAAGCAGTATTGCGCAAAATTGGACGTAATTTGCTTCCAAATCACTCAACAAAATTTTTTTGGGGCTTTCTTTTTAGCCAAAGCAGTACTTCGCAAATTTTGACAATATTAGCTTCCAAAATTATTTTGACCAACCGTCGGGCCGACATGGGTTAACAAATTCCAAATCTGTTAATAGTGTCAACTCAATTCTCATAGGGGAGCACGTATACAAAATTTGAAGAAAATCGGTCAAACCGTTTTTAATTTAGAGTTAAGTATTGAAAAAACCTATAAAAAGCTGTTAAGCCCCAATGGGTTAATGCAATACAATAAAATTTTTTTTTCGGCTTTCTTTAAAGCCAAAGCAGAATTTCGTAAAATCGGACAAAATTTGGACCCAAAATTTTTTTGACCACCCGTCGGCCCGACATGGGTTAACAAATTCCAAAACTGTTAATAGTGTCTACTCAATTCTCAAAGAGCAACACGTATACAAAATTTTAAGTCAATCGGTCAAACCGTTTTCATTTTAGAACAAAGAAGTTTAAATACTTGCACCACAGGGGCAACTTGGCGGTCCGTTAGAGCAAAATTTTTGGGCCACGATTTCTTTCCGTACCCAAAAACTCCTATATACAAATTTTCATGAAAATCGGCTGGGCAGTTTCGGAGTCTATTCGCTACAAACAAACATACAAACAAACAAACAAACAAACAAATAAACAAACTTTCATTTTTATATATATAGATGAGGTTTCGGTGGAGGGACCTTCAATACCTTTTTAAGAACCATTTATTTTTGTCTTATTTAATTATTTATTTATAATTTTATAATCTAATTTTATCTTAAACCCACAAACCTACAAAAGTTAAAAATAATTGGTTATATCTAATCTGATCTAAAAAGACGTATTGCTCCGGTGATGTAAAAACCGAAGGAAGAGTCTTTTTAAACCCTTTATTTCTGGAGTTTTCAAAGCTCTATCATAATGACTTCTGATTAATGTTATCATAAAATTATCTATTCTCATGAGTTTTTGCTTCCTTGTACAAATATTTATTAGAATAAAAATGTTTGTATTTTGACTTAAAATTTCTATGTTTACTGATCCAAACTTTTATTCACTTCCCTTTTAATTTGCGTATATGTTGTACCATCCAGATACACTTTTGATATGGTCTTTCTGATGTGCTGCTGATTTTTTACTTTATTGCTAAAATGTTTGTTATAAAAGAGTTTTTTAGCTGCTAACGCCAAAATAATTGATTAATTACCTTTATAGATCAAATTATTTTATACGATCGATGAACTTAAGGTTTTGATGTAATTTGCGATGTTTCATGTAATTTTGACAACAAGATTTGATAATAAATTGTATCCAGTTTTTTCTAAAGTTCGACAAAGTTTTAAGCATTAAATAATTTTTTAACAGAAATTGTAAAGGATTGTTTTAATTTCTCTTCAGTTTGTTTCATTAAAATAATATTTCCTTGCTGGATTTCGAATTAAAAATATAATATAACTACAAAGATAAAATAATAAATTTAAATTTTTCTCTTACTCTTTTAATTTTTGTTTAACTTTTCATAAAATTAAAAAAGTTTTTGTTCTGTTCCCACTGGATGAAACAAAAAAAAAAAAATGAAATAAAAAAAAAATTAAAAAAAGTTCCGGAATAATTGATTTATGTACCATTCGCGCGATAAATACTTACGCATTTTTATATGTTAATATTTACGCGATTTATAATAATAAACAATTTTGAAAATTGTGTATGTTAAACAACCTTTTTTAAATTTATAAAAAGCTGTGAAGTCTTTTGCTTTTCTTTTGTTTTATACTTTATATAGAAGAAAATTTAATAAATTTGTTTTTAATCATGATTCTTTGAAGACTACGATGAGAATGGAACCAGCATTAAACAGTATTGATCTATCCGTTCGAACTGAAATTTTTGTATTTAAAAGATAAAATTATATAATGATTGAGTTTGCCCAAAAGCCTTCAGGATGTTCCCAGCGCCCCAGAATTTTTTATTCATATGTCAGTTTCAACACGATTTAATCTTTAAACTCGAATCTATATTCGGAACTAAGTTTAACATACTAAAAACTACAATGACTTCTTATTTATCTGAAGTACATTTAATAGAATTTTTTTTGACAACCAGTAAATTTAATAGAATTTTTTTTGTTTATAATTTTGTTTGACATTTTTTTTGACTTTTGATATTGAAAAAAATAAAAACAACATAACATACCTTTGGGCGCAATATATAATTTTGTATTTTACTAAAATTAACCAATAAATTACAGCCAAAAAAAGTAATAAAAACTTTTTTTACTACTTTTCTTTACACGCTTCCTTAATTCTTTCTGAAATTGTGAAATTTATTATGTGTACCTTTTTCATTTTTGTTCTTGTTTAAAAAACTTGAAACTGTTGTTACTTATTCTGTTGCTATGGTGCTTCAATATTTTGTAGAAACAAAAAAAAAACTTGTTGATAGGTTATGTCATAGAAAAACACCCAGGACTCAGGAAAATCTGTAAACAATTGAACATGTTAAGAATATACAAATGTCACAAAAAAAAATAAATAAAATGAATAAAAGAAATTATAATAAGAACAGCAACAGTTACAACAGAAGAAAACAACACGTTTTGCTGTTGGCAGCAAAATAATTTGGGAAAATTTTCTAATAAATTATGAGTTTGGTTTCGCTTATGCAAACAAATTATTCTGAACAGTATTCTGGTTGTATGAACTAGATTATGTAAATTTAAATGAAAATTCAAAAAAATTTGTAATAAACAGCGGTCAATTATTATTTTTTAAAAGTAAATTTTTATTTCTAATTTTAATTTTTAGTTTTCTCTGAGGCCTCATTCTAAATGAAGACGTACGGCGAATATTTTCTGTCAAAATAATTTAAAATACATTTTTTTAATTATATGAGAGCTTCCGAAATACGCGACGTTTTGAAAATTTAAAAATTGACAAAGCGTATAAAAATTTTGTTAATTATATCTTTCTTATGTTGCTAAGGTAATGTTATTAAAATAAAATTTTAATAATTATTTTTTTAAAAAACTACCAAATATTCAAAAAAACTCTAAACAATATGAAAATAAAAAATGTTTTTTGTATAAAAATAAATATTTTTTGACAAAATGAAAATTGTGCGCGCTTATCGATTTCGGGATAGGTCAAACTATCGACGTACGGCGTATTGTATGTCGTACATCATACGTTTTTGATTATGTTGAGACTTAAATTGACAATTGAGTTATTTGAAAATTTTATTCTAGATACCATTTTCATTTTCTAAATTGACATACGTGTCATTTGTCATTGATTGTTAAGCAATATTGGTTTTCAAACAAGTCTTAATACAGAAAAGCGATAACTGCCCGCTCGTTAGCCAGAGTTTTCAATCATTTCATATTTTAAAATTCATAAACTAATTTACTCAAAGTACAAATCTTAATTTAAAATAATTTAAAAAACAAATTAAGAATCAATGAAAATCTTTTCAAAGAAAAATTATGTAATTTAAAGATTTTTATTATTTCACTCATTGACTTGTCAATTTTATATAAGTGCAAACTAATCAAAATCGCTTATTATTTTAAAATACTAAAATAAGTTTTCAATTTACAAAAATTTTTAAAAAGTTTGCACTTACGTTATTAATTTTTAAATGATAAGTTGAAACTAGATTTGACAGGATTTAAAAATAAAAATTTCAAAAAAAGATTGACATTTAAAAATTTTATTTGGAATAAAAGATTTTGAATAAGGCAATAAGTGACCTAACTTTTGCACTTGTATATTTCAATCGAAATTCAGTATTTAAGATTTCATCTTATAAAATCTGAAAAAAATAAAATATTAAATTAAATTTTTAAAATGTCCTCTGCTTTTCTCTCTGATTTTGATACCAAAATATTTAATGTTAACTTTTATAAAACAAAAAACTCTGAGGAATTTTGCCTTAAAACAAATAACAAAATTTGCATTAAAAAAAAATATAAAGTTAAAAAGTTGTCAATTTCAATTGAATTAAAAATTTATAAAAAAAATTTTTTCAGAAATTTTTATAAAAAGTTTTAAACTTTTTCTTTAAAAAAAAAATACAAAGTAAAAAGCTACAATTTAAAAAAAAAAATTAAATTTCAATACTTAATACTTTTACAGTAACTTTTACAATGTTATAAATTTGAGTTTTTAAATTATAATGAACTATATACAAATTATCTCTATCTTTCTTACTTCTTAATATAAACGGATATCTGACTTTCTTCAGAATTTCATCATTGTTTATGTAAAAATTTCCTCATTGTTTATGTAATGCTTGGAGCTCAAATTTTGTTGATTGCAATGTTGGCTCTGATTGAATGACAGTCCCAAAAAATACCTCGTAGTTATTAAAAAAATATATTGGAACCCATAAAAAGATTATACTTGAAGTCTTCCATCCTTTGAAAACTCTAAACTAAATACCACGTTCATGAAATAAATATAAAAATTCAAATTTGACAATTCGACGTCAATAAAATTGACGCGCCGTAGCATTTCCATAAATTCAAATTCTTAAGATTTAGATCATCGCTCTTTGTTTCCTGTAGCGTCTTTGGCTTATGCTGCTTTTAAAACGAAGACTTAACTAATGTAAAAATAAAACCATTTATAATGAAAATTTTACCCAAAAAAAACTCAAATATTAAAATTTAACTCATTTTAGTATATCATAGTACTAATTTTTAGTTTTAACGAATTTGCATATTAATAAGAAACTTGCAAATTTAAAAAAAAATTAAAACATACCAATAAATATATTTAAAATTAATTTATAATGTATGTATAAAAAATTATTTAAATAAAAAAACTCAGATTAAATAACAAATATTAATAATCTAAAATAAGTGCTACGACAACCATGTGATTATTATGTCAGGATGACTTTAAAAAAAAAAAAAAATATCAAAAGAAAGGATGCTTGATAAAGTTTCGATTAATATAGATAAAATAAAATAAAATTTATTATTATGGTCCCAGATATTTTACACTAGATTAATTGACATGGCGTATGCAAATAATAATTTATTAATATTGTAAATATTACAAAAAACTTTTTTTTTATTAAACAAAATTGACGTTTTTGTTTAAGGAAATATGATTAACAGTACAGTGGTGGTCAAATTAAAAACAAGAAACGATTAATCGATTCTTTAATCAATTCTTTGATATTTTAATTGCTCAAATATTTTTAGTATTATGAACTATTATTTTTAGTTCACAAATATTTTCAAAATCCATTTGAATTTTGAGAAATTTTTTTAAGGAAATTGGAATAATGAAAATAGTGGGGCGAATGCCTAAACTTGAGTTTAAATTATAACTCGACTTTTGAAACAAAAATAGAATTGAATTCGTAATTCTATTTGAAATAATTTAATTTGAGTTAAATTTCAGTTTAATCCATTCGATAAATAGTTTAAATTAAATTTCGAAAAGGTCGAAAGTTAGTAAAAGTTCGAAAATATTTTACATAAGTATAATAATGCTTTAAATATTATTTTCGAAGTATTTACTTACAAAATGTTAAAGCAGACCCAAATGATTTACAAAAAAATTAAAAAATGTAATCAATTTCGAAAATATTGATAGAGCACTTTGTTGCGAACCGTCTAGTTGAGAACTTTCATTTGAGAAACTTTAATTTGGGAATTATTTGACGGGAAGACGTTTTCCAATTGGAATATTCGCCTGTCTATTTTTTTAAATGTCCTTTTGTTAAATGTCTCTTTTGCGAAATGTCCACTGATCACATTTTTCAGGCTTTCAAGTATAAGTTACCGTGTGTACTGAACCCAATTTTCATAGTTTCAGTGGAGGGAGAATTTATATACAGTTATTACTGCATAACCGAATACTAAACTAACTCCAAGACAGAACTTTGAATTCACAATTTCTGCAGCTTAAGTAAGAATAGAAATCGCTGCAGCGTCGATTTTACGATTGAATTTTTAATCCCTAATTCTGAAATACTTTGAATAGACTAAATAACTAGTTTTCAACGATTCTGAAACTTAAATTTTTGACTTTTTTTACCAGGTACGTTTTAACAAGGTAGGATACAAAAAAAAAAAAATCATGGAAATTGGATATTTTTTTTTGTTCGAGCCAAAAAAGTGACATTCAAAAGTTATGTGGCATTTTAAAAAAATAAAATATTTAATTGACACAATAAAAAAAATATATTTATTTAATTGAACTAACTGTAAGTGAAAACTAACTGTAAGTGAAAACGCTATTGAAAAGCAGAGCATTCCGATTCTCGCCAATAAATACACTGACTGGGAAAGCTTTAAAGTGTGTCTGGAAGAAAAAATACAACTAGCTGTACCGTTGCAATACAAAGAACAATTGGATGCGGAGGTGGAAAACTACATTAACGATATACAACTTACAGTGTGGGAAAATACTCCAGTAATTAAACAAAGAGTAAAAGAAAATAAATATCCAGCCGAAATCTTAGAACTAATTGCAATAAAACGCAGAGCAAGGAAAAAATGGCACCAAACTAGAGCTCCACAAGATAAAACTAGGCTGAATAATCTCACCCAACAACTAAGAAGAAGAATTAAGGAAGTGAAAAACAAATCGATAAATTTATATTTGGAAAAGCTAACAAATGATAAAAGTACTGATTACTCTCTTTGGAAGGCAGCTAAAAATCTGAAAAAACCTATTGCAGCTATTCCTCCAATTAGAAAACTGGACGGAAAGTGGGCGAGAGATAATAAAGAAAAAGCCAAATTATTTGCGGAACACCTAGAAAAGATATTTCAAGTAAACACTGGTGAAGAAGAGGAAGATCTAGATGTAGAACAAATTCAAGAGCAAGAGGAAATCGCATTAACAAATCCAGCTGAAGTGAAAAAAGAAATTAAAAACAACATTAAATCTAAAAAAGCTCCGGGATATGATTTAATAACCGGACAAATTCTGAAGCAGCTACCAGAGAAGGCAATAGTTAAAATAACAAATCTTATAAATGCTGCATTCAGGCTGAAATATGTGCCGAAATTGTGGAAAGTGGCCGAGGTCATTATGATACCCAAAGCAGGAAAACCACCAAATGAGATAACGTCTTATAGACCAATCTCATTGCTACCTATAATGTCAAAACTATTTGAAAAAATTTATTTGAGAAGACTAAAACCGATTATTGAAAGGAAGAATCTAATTCCGGACCACCAATTCGGCTTTAGAGAAAAACATGCAACAATAGACCAGGTACACAGAATAACAAACACTATTGAAAAAGCTTTAGAGGAGAAGAAAGTCTGTTCAGCAATCTTTTTGGATGTGACTCAGGCATTCGATAAGGTGTGGCACAAGGGATTGAATTGTAAACTGAGAACAATCCTTCCAAAAGAGCATTCGGAAATGATAGAAAGCTATCTATCAGACAGATACTTCTACATAAAACAAGAAGGAGAATATTCCGATCTTAAAGAAATCGGTGCTGGAGTTCCTCAAGGAAGTGTACTCGGTCCAATACTGTATCTGTTGTATACTTGTGATTTTCCTGCACTTGAAAATAATATAATTGCGACGTTTGCTGATGATACAGCGGTTTTGGCTGTCGGAGAAAATAATGAAGAATCTACAGAAAAACTGCAGAGAGCTATGACAAGAATCCAAAATTATACTAAAAGGTGGAGGCTAAAATTAAATGAAGGTAAGTCAATTCATGTGGATTTCACAAATAAAAAAATTGACCATAAACCAGTATATATAAATGGTCAAGAAATACCTTATTCAAATACTGCCAAATATCTTGGTATGACATTAGATGCGAAGCTTCGCTGGAAAGCCCACATCAAAAACAAGAAGGAAGAGTTACAAATCCGTTATAGAAAAATGTACTGGCTCATAGGTAAGCATTCTACCTTGACAATACAAAACAAACTTCTGCTCTATAAACAAATATTAAAACCAGTATGGTCATATGGCATCCAGCTATGGGGATGCAGCAAAAAGAGTAATAGAGATGTTATTCAGAGGTTCCAGAATAAAGTTCTAAGAAATATTGTGAACGCGCCCTGGTTCATCAGAAACTATGACCTACATAGAGATATGCAAATAGAATTTGTAGATAAAGAAATCCAAAATTTTGCAAGAAGTCACGAAAAAAGACTCCAAAACCATGTAAATGTCGAGGTAGTCCAGCTTCTGGATAATACAAATATAGCCAGACGACTCAAAAGAGTAAAGCCTTTTGAGTTAGTGTAGCTATAATAAGAGAAAGAAACAGTTAGATAGACATCGCTGGATGGAATCTACATTTAAAACTAAAATAAAGCCAGAAGAAAAATTGCTCATTAGCCCTATCGGACTAGATCGCAATAGAGGAAAGGTGTGGTTTAGTGGGTAAGAATCCCACACGCAATGTCAAGCTACGGGGCTCATTGTGTCTTTTGAAGATTCCATTCCAACCTACGTAAAAATAAAAAAAAAAAAAAAAAAAAAAAAATTTAATTGAAAACTTGTATTTCAATTAATTTAAATTGACATGTTTAACTTTACATAATGTATTTCGCTATAAATCAAAATAAAAAAAAAAAATTTAATTTTAATTAAAAATAAATTGAGAAAATTGAAATATTTAACAATAAAAGGACATGTAATGCAATACATCACACATCTTTCAGAGAAAAACTTCAATCACTTTTCATTTCATTGATTTACATTGAAAATTAATATATTTGATTTAAAATTAAAAAAAAAAATTTAATTAAAAAAAATATATATATTAAAATAGGAATTTAATTAATTACAAATGAATTTTTTTAACACTTTAATTAATCATTTAAATATTGACAAAAAGTAAAGAAATGATTAAAAATAAAATACGAACTCTTCAATCTCTTCAAATAATATGGGAATTTTTGTATTATTTAAAACTTTAAATTCAAAGAAAATTTACGAATGTTTTAATTAAAACTTATTTTTAGTATTACTCAGAAATATTGTTACAATCAAAGTTCTTCGAAAAATTTTATCTCACTATAACAATTTATACATGTTGCTGGATTAAGGTTAATGCAAAAAGTAACATGAAAATGTTTCTAATTTCAACAATTTACTTTTATATTATTAGGGACTCCTAAAGGCAAAAGATCTACCATAAATATTTTATTTTCTACATTTCATGGGGCTAATTCTATTTTAATAAAAACATAATATTGAAAAGACCTGTTTTTTAGTATTTAAGACTTTCTTAATTCATTTTAAATTTAATCACTTGTATCACAAGTTAATTTAATATAAAATTTTTAACAAAAAGTAAACTGCTTTAATAAAAATTAAAATAAAATTATTACATTATATTTGCAATTAAAAATATTTTGTTTTTGTAGTATTACATCACATAAATTTTATTAAAGGACATACAATTAAGATTGTTAAATAAGCTCTATAAAAGTTCACAGTACAATTCAGAAATACTTAACATAATTTATGGAATATAACTTTTAATTAAATACTACTTCTTCACTAATTCACTTTGGTTACCACGGCAACGGAATCTAGTGTTAGAATATAAGTATTGTTCATGGCAACTAAGTATGGATAAAACAATATTAGAACTAGACATTTGCTGGTGTACTCGAAAAATCTCAGAAAGAATAATTTCAAATATTCACTTTAGCTCAATTCTGAAGAAGATTAATTCACAAATGGCTGTTGTTAGGTTATAAGAGATCTCAGAAAGTAGTTACTAAAGATTAATTTGAAGCAGATGTGTAAAGAAATATGTAAATTGTTACTTAAACAGGGTGTTGGTTACTATTTCTCAGTAATCAATATTTGGCAATAACTTGGCTTAAAATGTTTGGTACTAAAGTATTTTGTAAGTAGCTGTAGTTTGAAAATTAAACTTACAGCAAAATAAATGAAGAAATTATTTGATAAGTTCTAAAAGGTATTTAAACTGTAATTCTAGGTACTTTTGTAATTCGTTACTCATTGCTCAATTACTTATGCGTACTGTTTTATCATAAAGAGTACTAAGTACTGAAGAATTGTAATTGGTAATTGAGTTGTAGATGAAGTTTAATTTACTATAAAGTACAATAAGTATTTAAAATAACTATAAGTACAATAACAAGGTAGGAACAAACATTATTTTCAAATGTGAGACTCAATAAATGCTGTTCATTGAAAAAGGTGTCCAAGCAATGTAAGTCATTCTTTAATTCTTCAATTTTTATATTTTCTTTAAATTTGAATTCTACTGCATGAAATATTAAAAGTATTAATAAGATAAATGTTACATTAATCATGTTATTTATGATGAGTTCTTTGTTTTTTATAATTATTTCCTTGTTATTATGTTCTATTTTACTTTCTCACATATTTATCCATGTAAATTGTTAACTTTTATTAAAATATGGTGTTTTTTAAAAACAAAATATAAATATGATAAAAAAAAATTAAATTTTATTTAATATACAAACAAGATAAAAATAATAAATAAATATAATGAAATTAAATAAAATTAAATAGAGTAAAAATAAATAAAATAAAAAAAAATAAAATGAAAAAAAAAACAAACTTCCGGAATCATTTAACGGAAGTGACTTTTACAAAACAAAAAGAATTATAACGAAATGAAGAAGAAAATCGTAGTTAAAAATGTTAAAAATTATTTATGTGAAACTTTTTATGATGCTTTTACTTTAAGTAAAGAGTTTGTAAGCTACTGTAATAATTGTATAACGCTCCAAACTTCTACTAGGAGGTATATAATATCAACAAAGGAATATTATAAAATTATAGGTTGCGAATTCTTAGAGAGATAGCGACTTTGGAGAAATAATGTCTACTAAAATTTGGTACGCTGAAATATTGTGCCTAGAATCAGAGTTTTTAATATTCCAATATTGCACCGTCCAGTAGTGCTAGTATAATTTACCATTTTACTTAAAATTACCAGTAGATAGTAAAAGTACTGGACATCACCAGTAAAAACCAGTAGCGCCAGTTAAAATCAATACGACCAGTAAAAATCAGTAAATTAAAACATTTTGTGCAAAATTCTTGTAATACGTAAAGTATCTTTGTAATACGTAAAGTATTAAAAGTACATTAAATACTGATTTTTAACTTGTACTGGAAAATGGACCACTCTACCTAGAATTAAGAAAACAAATTTGAATTCATCACTATTTCTTTCCACTAAATTTTCTTTTTATTTTTTAAAATAATTTAATCTAAATTTTTTTTAACTATTCAAATCAAATGTTATGAAGTGAAAATATGGCATTGCCAATTAAATATAAAAAGACAAGCCTTTAAATCTTTAAAATATGATCTATTAAGATGTTTGCGTAAACTTAATTTGTGTTTTTAATACAAAGTTGTTTTAGTTTTAAACTTAATCGTTTTTCAAAAAGAGAATCAAGAATACTCCATAATAATAAAAGTCTTTCTTAAAATAGTTGGTATAGATTTAATAAACACAGTTGGCTTGGTTCTTTTTTTCCACAGTGTTCCTAGAGATTTACAAATTACAATTAAGTTTTTTTAATAGGACTTAACATTATTTAAAAAATAGTATTGTTTGAAAGAATTTAAATGAATCAATTTTTATATTTCCATCTGGTGTTCAAATTTCATCATTAAAATAAATACCTTTGCTGTGTTGATTTTAATTATAATTTTTTTTTTACTTTTACCTCATTATAAATTAACAAAAAAAGAAAATTAAACAAATAATATGAATAATTAAAATAATATCGACTTACATTTAAATTTAATACAATTGTAATAATATTATATTATTTTAAGTTATTTCTGTTGTTTGAAAAAATAAAATGCGAACACGGTTTTTGATGATTCAATTTTTACATTTAAAATTGTTGGCCCATTAATATCAATTAAGTAATTTTAATTTTATAGCATTCAACAATGTTGGCAAAGTCATTTTAAAACTACAGGAAATTAAATCGAAATGTTTTATAGTTATGCTGCTATGACTAGGAAATTAAATTGAATTCCTTTTTTTCTCCCAAAAAACTTGAATGGCTCCTGTTAACTAAGAAATAATGGGATAAAAACCCAACCCGCTTCCGCAGTATAATGGTTTAAAATTAACCAGGGACATCGTATAATATACGTCGAGGGTTGAATTGAAAATCCAGAATCAAAAAGTTCCCTAAAAACAATCCCTAAATCATAAAACCTGCGGAACACACATATGGTACAGAAGTTTTTTCTTCAATTTAGAATTGCAACTTATAGAAGAGTTCCTATATTTCGGAGTTTAACAATATATAAATAAATCCTGAGCTGATAACGCCGGAATATTTGAAAATTTTCGACTTAACAGATGTTAAGTCTTTAAGTCATTAAGTATTTTGTGACCTTATCATCATTAATGATACAAACAGTTCTTTTTTGTGTTATGTCCATAAATAGAAGAACGCTAGTGCCCGCATCGGTATTGTAGATTAAGAGTTACCGTAGGGCGTTGCAGATGCCGGTGTTAATCTATCAATATAATGTCTATATGGGCAAAATAACTTTTCTCCTCCAGTTCAAATTTTTAATTAAGCTTGTAATTCTAATTATAGTCTACATAGAAAATTGTCATTTGAAGATCTTTCTTAATTACCAATTACTGAAAAATTTTTTGTAAAAGTCTGGTCATCAGATATTAGCATTTTTTCGTAAGCAATACCTGCCAATTCTTATGATTTACAAAGCTTAAGAGAAAAACATTTTCCTTCTTTCAATAGTTTCCCATTCAATTCTTAATATAAACAATCGTTTCCCATTTCTTCCCTTAGCCATTATACAATATTCTATGCAAGCTAACTCTCCGGTGTTTCTTGGGTTTCAGGTTTCTGATACCATTTGGTAGGTTTTTCAAATTCTTAGCTTAAAAAAAATAAAAATAAATAACTTATAGGAATTTGTGTGTATTAATCACAATCTGATGTATCGAAATTAGCTTTATTGGGAAGGGTATTTGGACAATTTAGATAAAGAGGTTAAAAGGGTGTTAAGTTTAAAATAGAAAAAGGAATGATGGAGCTCTTTACAAAGATATAAAGAAAGAATCAAGTAGAGTATAATATATATACTTTGTAATACCGAACCTGAGACGAAATGTGTCTTAATTAATTCATGCTTAATAATATTCCCTGTGAATAAATCTTTGTTGAATATTGAAAATTTTTTAATTGAAAATACCAAATGTAACTTTACCGGTCGTTGAACTTTTGAACTCTGTTATAATTTGTTCTCAGTATAATATGGTTTACAAAACAATATTGCAATAAAATTTATTTTATTATATTATGACTCAATAATTACTCAAAACTATTCACACACTTATAATTTATTTTTATATATACATTAAGATATAATGCAGTCTTTATAGATTTTATAAAAATTTGCATTCTCAAATCCTTCTAGTATTCAGAAACAGGTGAATAGATGTAATAATTTGTGTTTATTAAGTTTAAGTTTCTATTATTTTAACTCATATGGCGTAAAAAGAAAACTACAAATTCCCATTAAACCAAACCTTGGTTTCTTCAGTTATAATTTTGACTAAGTCATCAATTACTTTATTGTAACTATTGTAGGTACAAGATTTCGAAGGACATATACTACATTTATCTGCCATCTATTATCTGATTTAAGAATTATTTTTACTAGTAATATTAAATATTGAGCGAACTAATAGTACCTATAGTCGCTCTAACAAGAAAATAGTTAATGATGGAAACATTGCTCGTTATCTAAGTGGTCCCCAATTTAGGACATAAACTTTATAAGTAATTTCTTTCGATCTGATTGCAATTCATGTCTTTATCACTACGCCACTGTTCAAATTTGAATTTTAAAAGATTATTTATTCAATTTATGATACAATTTGATCTCCAAATTATATATCTATCCCGCATTTCGATAAAACTCGCAAGGACCCACCAATCATAAGGAATACCTGCTTTCATGAGTTAAATTTTTTATACACATATATTTCACACCTGATGTAATACTCGTTTTCATAGTACTTAGGGTGCGTTTATGTTGAAGCTACGATGAGTGATAAGAGCATAGCATAGAAAACTACATACATGATTTAAATGAGTTTTTTATATTAGAGCATCGTAGATTGGAGTTAAACAATATAAATTTTCTATGGTATACTCTTATCGACGCTCTTATAATTGATCGTAGCTCCAACATAAACGCACCCTTAGATAATCAAATTAATTACAGCTAAAATTTTCTTAATTACTCGAAATAAATTAAAATTTATGTGGATTCAAAGTGGTATTGTTCCAAAAAAAAACTCTAAAGAAGTTTAGTGGAAATTCAAACAAAATAGTATAGTATTTTAAGAAGTCTTATTAGATTATGAATTAATTGAAATCATTAATTATGATACTCAAATTTAAACTTAAAAATTGAGTGTAATGATAACTGTACTGAAAATGGATTGAAAGTTACAATACTACAAAAATACTACAAATTACAACATTCATATAAAAAACAATAATTAAAACCAAATAAGAACTTGATATATTATATCATTTGATATATTTATGTAGATAATTGAAAGTAGGCTTACTTCATTGTATAAGCATTAATCAAAGATTCAATTAAGATAACCTATACAAAAAATTTGTAACCTTCACCCATTTAAATTTCCGGTCTTTTCAAAATTTTTTCAACTTTTTATTTTAATATGTATACTAAAATATAAAACAACATATTGTCAACTTTAACCGTTAAAAATTTTACATAATCAAACCCACTTTTAATATTGTCAGCTGTTTCCTAATTAACCGAAACATAACGGAAATCCAAAAACTTGAAAGATATTTAAAAGTATAAAACAACAATGCTTTTGATTATAAAAATCGATAAGTCAACTTTAATCGTTTACTGGCTTTTGTAAACTAGTTTTTTAATTTTCTTAAATTCCATACTTTTTTTATGAATTAAAAAGTTTTAAAAATCTACCTGTGTCTGAGGAATCGTTTAATAATGTTTTATTACCATAATAAATTGTACTGTATCGTCTTACTGCTTTATTTGCAATATTTTTCAATTACATTTTGCCAATTTTTTTGGTATCCAGTACTTTGACAAATAATAATATAAAATTACGTTACTCATTAAACAGCCTATGCCCAATCAAAAATAGAATCACGTTTAACTCATAATAAGAATACCGGAAATGATAAAACACAGAATTCAGTTTAAAATGTACTTCCGCTTAAGAAACCATTTTGGGAATTCCCCAAATTATATTTATATAGATTGATATAGATTTATTATATATAGATTCGCTACACGTGACTTTCTCACAACCAATTTCACAACTGTTTGCTTCACAGTTTTTGGCATTTATCGCTGTGCAAGATTCTCTACACGTGACTTCCTCACAACCAATTTCACAACTAATTTTATTTTAATTAAACTGGGTATATATTTTAGGTAAGTATGGAAGCCAAACATATCTGTACTGTCCCTTGCAGAAGCTTTAATGCTTTCCTGAATATTGGGTTGGAAATTCATGTTTAATTTTAACGAGAAACAATTAATTGTCAACCGATTCATACTTTGAAACTTGATAAAATTTTATTTTAGAGAATGAAAAGTTGTAGAACTATCTAAAATCTATAATATTTGATTTAAAAATTTTCAGAAGAATGAAATTGAAAATAATTATAGAAAACCAAGGCATTTACATGCTAAGATCAATAAGGCACAACTTCTTAATAAACTTAGTTCATGGAATAAAGGAAAGTTTATTGCCAAAAGCCATATAATCAAAAGCTAAAGAAATTTTAAAAGTTATGTAAGTTCATATAAAATCCACGCAGCCTGCTGGATGGTCAAATCCTCAATATAATTCCAATTACCTAACTTACAGTTTTGAATCCTTTTCCGGCTATCAATATGGTCAGATTTGTTATGTTATGCTTATACACTCTGTGAATGTATCATAAAGCAAAATGCATTACAGTACACAAAATCTGAACAAAATTTTTACTTTAAATATTTTCGAATTAAATTTACCCTCTTATGTAATAAATTAAAAAAAGCAAATTACATTTGACCTCTTGATTATTCAATTAAAACCATGAAGTCCGTGGACTTTTTGTATAATATAAAGACATAAAATACTTTATTATTAATTTCATTCTTTTTATATAAACTTTAAATATATTTTTTTTACATACTTACTTATATTCAATTTTCCTTCATTAAAATAGTGCAATTTTCAGTAATCAAAAGTTAATTTAATGAATAACCCATTTTTTTTGCAAAAGCATAACTTTCACATGCTATATTTTGCATCCCTACATGCAAATTTCTGAATATTCTTTTTGAAAAAAAAATCCATTTTCAAAGGTACCATTATAATTAAAATAAATTTCAGTGAAATTCTTTTAACGAAATAAATAAAAAAAAAATAAAAAACAAAATTGAATAAAAATTTTTTCCCAATTTCCTATTTAATTTTTTTTCATTTCCTGATTTTCACCTGAATCCCCAACTACAATAAAGTTTATACTCGTATATCATACTTGTTCCTTTTTTTTTGAGTACCTATACAAAAGTATTTTTTTTAAAAATTTTATTTAATTCTAGAATAAGTTTACAATTATTTGTTTTTCAGTAAATACATATTTTTGTTGCAGTAATTTTCAGTAAAAATAACTGGATTTTACTTAAAAGACGGATATGTGTCGGGGAAAGGATAACGATTCGAAGTTTGTGACCATTTTCATACAAACTAAAATATTTTTACCAGATTTTGGAGTGCTTCAATTTTATAGGGTTTTACTTAAACGAAAAAGCATTTTTACTTTAAGTGAAATTTTTTTTTATTTGAATGAATACATTTTTAATTTAAGTGAAGAATACAAATTTTAAGTGAAAAGAGTTTAACTTTAAGTGAAGACTTTTTAGATTAGAAGAAGACTTTTTCTCTTAAAGGTTAAAATTTACTTTAAGTGGATTGTGTTTTTATTTAAGTAAAGTGTTTTAATTTTAAGAGAACACTTTTAAGCTTTAAGTGAATACTTTTTAACTTACGTGATGGCTCTTCCTTTTAAAATTTTATTTTCATTTTAACAGGAAATCTTTAAATTTAAGTGAGCAAGATTAACTTTAAATGAAAGCGTTTTTACTTTAAGTGAATACTTTTTATTTCAGACGAACACACATTGATAGATCGACATACTTTTCAATTCTGGTCATTTGATTATAATAAATTGATGATTTTTATAAAAATTTCTCATGCAGAAACCAAACTCTTGGTGTGATTATTTATTCATAAATTAGAAGTCTTATATGACTGTAGGTACCCTATTTTTATTCAACCGTTAAGTTCTAAAGCTTTAAAATATTAGTGCAAAAGTACCTACTATCGACAAGTACTGGTACTAAACTATTTTCAACATATTCAAAAATACTCATAATTACTGAAATTTTCTCAAAATATACTGCACATTTAAATACCAAACACTGTAAATACTTATAAATAAGAAAAAGTGTTCAAATATTTTATTCCCATAATTTTATTATTAAAAGAATATTTCAGGTAAATATACCATACATTTAATAAAACATATTCAAATTTTTTTAATATTTGTTTTGCTTCATATCACGTGTATACCATTGTGTATATTTCAGATTTTCAAATAAAAAAAATTGAACATTGAAAAACCTTGTTATTCCAACTTTTCCAGATTTTCTTTTACCTTAAAATTATGAATTTTATTTTTTCATCTAAAAAAATTAAAATAAATTTATAAAAGAATTCAAATAAACCGGGAATAAATCTGGGTATAACACAAATATCCCCCTATTTAAAAAATTCGTAATATTATATGGTATAAAAAGAGAATTCATTGGTCTTATAAATTCGTAAGAAAAAGTAAATTTTAAGCAAATTCTTTAGTTCAGTAAAATTTTAAAGAATTTTTAGGTAAAAGCAAAGAAAATTCAAAAAAATAAAATTGCTACGAAGCAAGAAGTTAAAATAAAGGAAGGTATTTGTTTGAGGCAAAGATTCAGTTTAAGAGTTATTTTTTTTTTCAATGATTAAAAATGCAAATTCGGATTCCCATGGAGTCTAAAATAGTAGTAAAAGAGGGTATTAATTTTTTCCTACTGATGTTCTAATCAATCCTATAATTTTATTGCTATTAAATCTGTAATTAATGTGATAGCCTGCATTCAGAAAATTTGATTTCACGATGTGACAGTCGGATACAACCCTTTGTCGGGTAGCCCCATATTAAAGTTTCGAAAATAAATTAAAAGTTCGAGACCCTTTCTCAAAAAATTCATAAACTGATTCATTTGGAATTTTAGACCGCTTGCTGCTTTTGAGTTATTTTAGCCCTTCATATATTTTTTGTTCATATACCCAATACTATTGAAAATTTTTTGCCGAGGCTAATTATTTTTTGTTAAGTCATGCAGTCTGAGAAATCCTTGCTTGGGTATTAAAATTTATTATTTAATCGAACACTAATGGATTATTGAGATAGTTTTTTTTCAAATACTTCACTAGCAGCTCTTTTTTTATATAATTCGGAATCGATATAATTTGTAATATAGGTTCTGTGATTTTAAAACTGGACTGACATTATGATAGGACACGAAAAATTTGTTTCTGATAGTAATAAAGATTTCCTACTTCCGCTTATGTTGTTTTCAATGTTAAACAGAAGTGGATAAAAATTTATAAAAGTGTTTTTTGAACAAAACTAAAGCATAAAATGAAGATGATATCACTAATTGAAAAACTTTAATAATTAATTAAAACTTTATTACAAAATATAATATATATATCATAAAAATTTTCCAACAATTTTATATACGCTGCAGACTTTGGTTGGAGTTCTTTAAATAAAAGATAATAAGTGCTAAAAAATACCAAATTGTATTTTAAAGCCCTATTCAATTCCATTTTCTGCTTCAATATTCCATAAAAGGAAAAACTTTAGATTTCCTGGATTTTTTTTTTTGGGTTCATTCACATTTTTTTTCCATAAAATATTTTAAAAATTTTTTTTAATTTCTTCAAAACTCCAATTTTAAAGGTTTTACAAATGTTTGCTTTTGCGTCTTTTTTTACAAATCCAAGATTATTTTAAAATATCCGAAATTTTTAAATATTATTTTTGGTAATTTTGATATTAAAAAGAAAACTTTAGAACACCTTTAACTGCTAGTATGGAACTCATAGTATTTGAATTCGTAATCAGATTATATTCTAGAGAATGAAATTTAACGATTCTTGTCGTGTCAGTTTATCAAAATATAAATTCCCTGCAACACGCTTCCACAGATTTCCATATTAAAAATAACCGGATAAGATTTAAGTTCGTCAAAAAACTTAAAAATTAAGCGAAATTATTTATGGGGCAGTTGAAATCAGTTATGGGGCAATTGAAATCAGTTATGGCGAATACTTAAGTTTAAATTAAATTAAATAAAGAAGGACACTTAATATATATCCAATTTTCATTAAGAGAGTTTTAGAAATAACCTAGATAATCAAATAAAATCTTTACCCAAGAGTTTACTGGGATTTGGAAGAATAATCAAAAGGACCAAAAATGTTAAGAAATTTGTGTTCTTAAATTGAACCTTATGAGTCAATATGAGATCATCTTCAATAAAATTACTTATTAGACCATATGTTTCAGAATTACAAAGCGGTTGAAAACAATTTCTCTCCCAACATTTTTGGTTAAGATATTTAAATACCATTTTATTAACCAAAACAAAGCAATACTATAAAGAAATCAACTACTTCATTTAAATTTTGAATTCGACAAATGATTTTAAAAATTTATTAAATACTTTTTTATCGTTTGCTTCAATAAAACATTTTTGTATTTTGGCGCCACTTTTCAATTTATTTTACTAACAAATTTCCATTTTTTTTTAAAAATTCAAATTTTGAAACCAATGAATATTTAAAATCCACTCCCATATTAAAAAAAATTTAAAACTTAAAGAAAAACCAAATTTATTTTTGGGCGTGAATAAATTTATTTTTTATTTATTTTTATTTGTGGGGTATTATATTAAACTTATCATAAATTGAAAATGTACTCCTATAAGTATGTAAAAAATTAAAAAAAAAACTTAAAAATGCACTCAATAAATAAATAAATATATTGTTGAAGCACTTGTATATTCAGTAGAATGTTTTAAAAAACAAATCCACAATTTAAGTGGAGGAAACATTTTTTTATTTTTTTTTCTGTATGGGAACTGCGGTTAAAAAATAGGTCGTCTTTCAACTTGATAATATCAGCTTTTTAAAGTCATCAATTGACAAGTATTAGTCAACTTAAATAAAAGCTGAGAAAAGAAATTTTACAAAAAGGTTGAAGTAATTTATTTTGGAAGGTTCTTTGTTTATTGAATCTAATGGAGTTTCCTTAGTTTAATCCATCATGAATTATTAAATCAATTTCTTCTATTAATATTAAGGCTGGGTGACACAATGGTTAGAGGGCCGACCTTTCATGCAACACTCCCGGGTTCGAACCCTAGTCATAGTTAAAAATTGCATAATCAATAATAAATCTATATCTTTCGTTAAAAATACATTAATATAACAATATAAACAAATGCAAAACTATAAACAAATAATTTAATTGAATAATATAACTCACAGACAAAGAATACCTTAATCTCAAATAGAAAAGTATTGAAATAGAATTGTGTCTACTGAAAATCTAAGACGTTTCTACATGTTAATTTCTAGTACTATCTCATCTTTTAATTGTATGTGGAATTCATTAAGATCAATATTAACCCGAATATAGTACGACTCCATTTCTATCTGTGAGTTATAAACATATCACAAAAAATTTCTTCAAATATTACGATCTCAAAGCGAAACAGAGGTATTTTTTTTTAAATTAAATTCTTAATTGATTCAAAAAGTGTTTATATATTCGTAAGGAAAACTTACTAAAATATGCCACGAAGTTTCTCCAACTTTCTCCCAAAAAATAATCTTTTGCAGGAAGGGTGAAGATTAGTATCGTGATTCTTTAACATATTATTTCTTCAATATCATTTTACTTGTTGAAAACTTGAAAAAAATTTTTTCAAATTACAATTTAAAACAAATATCAGAATTTTTTATAATTCCCCACTCTTTACCGTCTTTCGGAATATTTATGAAATTTTCCTTAGGTCTTTCAAAATTTTAATTATCAGAAACCTGGTCAACGATAATTATATTCATGAAATTGTAACCTTAAAAAAAAACTCCCGAAAAATTTACAAAAAAAAAACAAACCTTAAAAAAACGACGTACCTTCAATATATTTTGATTATTACAATTCTCCATTTTGTTTTTTTTTGGCTTTAATTCTAATGAAGATCAACAAAAATAATTTTAATTATGCAAATTTTATTTCAAAATTTTAACCACCACCTGGCAGATGATTAGTAAACAAATTAAATATTTGGACTCCATACCAACTAACAAACCAAAATAATTTTACCATTATTTTGGTTTGCTTGGTTTTCCTGTTCTTTCCTCCTTTCATTTAAAATGAAAAAAAGGAAAAATTTTAATATTTCACATTTATTACCTTATCATAATACGCCATACTTTTAGAAATTGAGAGTCAAATATTATTACAATATGGTAACATGGATAACAGTAAAATTCAAATATTCTAATTTGCTTCTCTTTACCTAAAACTGACCTTCCCCTTTTAATAAAATTTATTTATTATTATGATTCCTTTTTTTTTTCAAATCTGCATATCATATACACCATTCTTGTGGTGAGTTAGAATATTAGGTGAGGTGTGTAATTCTATATAATATACAGAATACATTAAGTTGTGTGGTATTAACTTTCTGACCTTGAATTTTCAACTCAGTTCATATTTGTTGATTGTTATTTTTATTTTTATTATAATTTTTATTTGTTGTTGTTTTTTTTTTTTTTGCTGTTTTTGTTTTGTATCCTTGAAAAATAAATTTTTATTTATGAACGTTTGCAGGATGGTATACAAGGACAACAAGATATAAATGAAAATATATTAAAGTAATGTATTTTTTGGATGGTGCTTTAAATGCGGTACGAAAGATGCTTTTTTATGGATGCGGTACGATGCTTTAAGCTTAAAAAAAACTTTAAAGTATTTTGTTGAATTCACCTCACTTCACTTTTTATACCCGTATGACTATATAGTCCAAGGGTATAATAAATTTGCCATTACGTTTGTGACGCAGAGAAGGAGGGGGGGTAGATATAGACTCAAGTGTATGGATCGGATCAGAATCGAAAAATAAATCGATTTAGCTCGATTCATCGATAAATCGTCCGTCTGTCCGTCCGTCCGTCCGTCATCACGATAACTCAAAAAGTAAAGGAGCTAGGATTATGAAATTTTCACAAATTCGTTTTTAAGCAAAAAACGGAATCGAGTTTGAAATTCAGCCATTTTGGTCCACGGGTTCGAGTACCTGCCATACAACTTCTAATTTTATATGAGCATTACTCTATACCTATGGAAGCTGCGTGTCTGAAATTTTGCCAAAAGTAGTTTAGTATAATGGCCAAAGTTACTGCAAAATTTGGTTGGTCTACTGCAGAGGGTTCGAGTAGCTGCCATACAACTCCTTCTTTTATATGAGCTTTACACTACACCTGATGAAGCTGGGTGTCTGAAATTTTGCAAAAAATTGTTTAGTGTAATGGCCAAAGTTACTGCAAAATTTAGTTGGTCTACTGCTGAGGGTTCGAGTAGCTGCCATACAACTCCTTCTTTTATATGAGGATTACACTACACTAAATGAAGCTGGGTGTCTGAAATTTTGCCAAAAATAGTTTAGTGTAATGGACAAAGTTACTGCAAAATTTGGTTGGTCTACTGCAAAGGGTTCGAGTAGCTGCCATACAACTCCTTCTTTTATATGAGCATTACTCTACACCTAATAAAGCTGAATGTTTGAAATTTTGTCAAAAGTAATTAACCGGATGATATAATGTATATGTTACGGTCATACGGGTATCCCAGAGTTGACACAGTCTACTCTACTACACTCTTCCTCGTTTTTTTATTAAAATTTTTTTAAAGACTTGACTGGTTTTACTGGTTACGGTTAATTGGATAATTTTTTAATACTACAATAAATAACGCGATAATAAAATTTAAAAATAGTTAATTGGGGGCATGGCGATTGCTTTTTTAAATATTCGCATTTAAATTTCAACCCTGCTTTCATAAGGGTTCAATCCGTAAAAAAATTTTCGATTCATATTAGGCTAAAGTTTAAATATAAGAGAGAACCAAGTTCATGATTTCATCATTGAATATTTAATGAATTCAAACTATTTCATGGTTGCCAACAATAATTAACAAACCCTTATTATTAAATAAATTTTCTGGATGGTCATATATGGAACTTAAATTTATCATTATTAATTTCGTCCGTAGGCCGAGCAATTCAAAAATAATGGCGAAAGGTGAGGATTGAAAATGGGCGAATTCTGACCATAGGTTCGGATTCTGGAAGCTTAAGATCGAACTAAGGCTAAACGAGCAAAATTTTAAAAATAAACATAGAATCTTCAAATAAAATAATAATGTTATCTTGCTAAAACTTATATAACAAGTATACAAGTAATGACGAAAGCAAGGCAAGGATTCAAAATGGGCGATCTCTGACTATGGGTTCGGGAGCATATTTTTGAAATTAATCAATGTAGATATTTGAGTTTGGTACAAATATTTTGTGAAAAATTTTCATTATATACCTCACATTTGTGATGAATTGGGGTGGTGGTTCGATTACTCTTACATACCTCCCGAGTCCTAATAAGAATATCTTCAAAATTGGTAAACATATATAGAGACTTGAAATTTGTTACAAGAATCCTGTTTTTCTGTCCTGCTTCTTTATGTTTCGAAAATTTCAGAGAAATTAAAGAAGTGATTCGGATAACTGCCACAAGCGTTCTTAAACCTAACCAGCATATCTTCGAAATTAATAAAGTTAAAGAATTGAAATTTGTTACAATTTAGTGGGGTTTGTCTAAGTGGAAATTACTTCTAGCTTAAAAATATAGAAAGAAGATTGAAATTGAACTGTTTAAAAGCTTACGTTTAGTCCAGTTTTCGGACATTAATTACGAAATTTACATGAGATACTACTACACCTTATAACAAATAGAAATGTCTTAAATTTTAAATAGATACAGTTCCCTTTTGTTTATATTGAAATAACTGTGCATTTGAGGTATCTTGTATTCTATATCTGTGAGTTTTATTATTCAATTAAATTATTTGTTTAAGATATATATTTATTAATTATTGATTAGGTCATTAATTTGACCCTAATGGCGCAAGGTAGCTGAGTCGATAAAATCGATAACCAGATAACTAGATAAAATTTTTTACTTTCACTAAGATTCGAATTCGGACTTTTCTTATGAAAAGTCGGCAGTCTAACCACTGTGTCACCCAGTCGTGTTGTACTTCATTAAAATAAATCAAAGAATATCTTTCAAATTCCAAATTTTGCCACAAGTTAAAATGGCAAAAATCTAGTTAAAAACTAAATATATTTTTACCTATAAAAGTTGCAATGAAAATAAACCAAAAATCATTAAACTCATTAAAATTTTAAATCATCTATAACCGTATTAATATTATATTACTATTATTATAAACTCAAAATAAAATATTTTTTTTCCAATAATCTTTTGGTATTTATTTTTATAACATAATCTAATTTAATCATTGCACTTTATTAGAGGATTTATTTTTAGCTTGTTCTAATTCCAAATAATTTCAATGTTTTTATACCCGTGCATACATATATGAACATCGGGTATATTAAAATTACTCCTCCGTTTGTAACGCATCGAAATATAAGAGCTAGATATAGTGTCAAGGGTACGTATCGAATCAGCATCGAAAAGTGAATCGATCTAGCTATGTGTGTCCGTCCGTCCGTCCGTCCGTCAGCACGATAACTCAAAAACTATAAGAGCTAGAGTTCTGAAACTTTCACAAAGTAATTTTTAGACAATTTGTAGGTTCCCTATTGTTTTTGGTTAAAATCGGAGAAAGGCTTCGGGTAGCTGCCATACAAATTTTTCGATATTTTATGAGTATTTTTTTAAAATTAATAACGAAAAATAGAAACCAAATATAAAAACAAACAAATTGTTGTTTAATTATTAATCGATTCATGGTGTAGTGGTTAGGACATGTTACTTGTAGCAAAAATGTTTCGGTTCGAATTCAGGCTACGGAAATTTTTTTTTTTTTTTAAATTAATTTTTTTTATCTATTTTTTTTTTTAATAAAATATACATATGTATTTATTTTATGTTTGAAAAAATTTTATTTTATAGAAAATTAGACAGAAGATTCATTTATATTAAAAATTATTAATTTTTTTTAATAGTTCTATAAAAAAATTCAAAACTGTTATTTAAAACAAACAATTGATACTATAGCAACTACGATTATTTAAAACTGTTATTTAAAACAAACAATTGATACCATAGTAACTAGAATTATTTAAAAAAAAAAAATGAGATAAATAAAAACTCGTTTTGTAAACAAATTATTAATTGTTCTATGGTATAGTGTGTAGGACATGGGACTGGTAGTCAAAACGTTTCGGTTCGATTCCTGGCTGGGGCAAAATTTTTTTTTTTTTAAATTCATCTTAAAATTCTCATTTATAAATTATTTATTTTTTTAAAACATTTTTAAAAAAATTCAAAACAGTTATTCAAAACAAACAATTGATACCATCGCAACTATAATAATTTAAAAAAAAAATTGAGATGAACATAAGGTCGATGGCTTAGTGGTTAAGACGTCGACATTTTAATTGGAAAGTGTGGGTTCGAATCTCGTTGAGAGCATATTTTTTTTTTTAAATTCATCTTATTTTTTTAATTAATTTTTTTTTTATTAATTTTTTTTCAATTAAATATAAAAAAACAAATATTTTGAATTTTCTGTCAAACAGTTCAATTGCAATATAAGAATTTCTTATATATTTAATACACGCACGGGTATCTAAAAGTTGACAAGGGCAACTATAATCTTCCTCGTTAGTACCTAGAAATTGCATAAAATACATATGAAATCCTAAAAGAATGCTAAATTAGAATATTATAAAATAATTTTATATGCTTTGAATTTTTTTATCTAAGTTTAAATAGAATTAATGATTTTTCCAGCTCTTAACTTTTCATATATTACATAGTAGATGTATATTTTAATTAAATTATTATTTTAAAACTATAAAATTATAAAAAATATTATTTTAATTTTTATTTTTTTAAATTTAAATGAGATTAAAAAAAAATTAAAAATAGTTGATTAATGTTAGATAATAATTCTAATAATTTCCAAAGTATAAAGGTAATACAGGGTGGCACAAAACTACCGATATAGTTTGAGTGTCTAATAACTTTTAAATTTATTTATAATTTTTATTTTTATTTCAGAATTTTGTAAAGAAAACTTGGGGAATTGGAAATGGAACAGTACACACCAAAACAGTGATCAACAATTGTTGAATTTTATTTTGAAAATCAACGGTCAATTGTTTTGACGCAGCGTGCTTATCGTCGTTTTTTTAATGTGCGTACTAGACCTTCAGCATCAATAATAAATCGCCTGGTTGCAATTTATTATTTTCGACACTATGGTATAGTAAGACACCTTCCACGTAAGGGAAGACCACGTACGGTCCACACGGAAGAAAATATCCAACATGTTGTGGATAGTTTGCAGCGCAGTCGAGAAACATCAACAAGAAGACGTTCGGCACAACTGGGGCTATCGCGGAGGTCAATTCAGAGGATTTTCACCACATTGCACATGTTCCCGTATAAGGTTCAGCTTGTGCAAGAATTTTTTTGGCCAATTGGATTTCACTTTTACCGTATTTAACAGCGCCAGACTGCTTTCTTTGGGATTATTTGAAAAAAAGGGAATACGTAAACAACCCAGCGACCGTACTAGAGCTAAAACAAAACATTCGCAATGATATTCAAGTCATAACACCGGAAATTTTACGAAAAGTTATTGAAAATGTACTGAAAGAGCACTAATGTGCGAAGCTGAAAATTGTCGCCACTTGCGGGATATAATTTCTCATACTTAAGCTAAAAATATTCCCCATTAATATACTGTATAACAAAAAAACAATAATAATAATTAACCATTAAACAAAAAAGTTATTAAACATTCAAACCATATTGGTCGTTTTGCGCCACCCTGTATAAAGATAATATTATTAGTTTGAATCCAAGCCAATTATGAACTCCGACAAGGTTGTATATTACCTCTGTATTAACATTTTTGAAGATGACCCAAGTTTTTTCTAACCATCCTGTCAGTTAGGACAAATCGAAGGCAATCTAGCGGGAATGGAGGTAAGCCTAAAATATGTAAGCTGTATGCTTTCTGCAGCATTACCGTATCCAGAAATATTCTCATATAGTACTGCATAGAACAAACGCAAAAGAAGTCATGACGAACTTCAGTTTATAGTAATTTTAATGAGTTATGATCACCCGCTGATATTATCTTTAATAATTTTAAAATATTTAAAAAAATGAATTGAGTTATAAAATTTATGTTGAGTTTATTAAACTGGGAAAATTTAAGTTAAAATTTTAAACTAGGTAACTAATATAGTTATATAAAAAATTTTTAATTACATAATTTATTACATGAGAAGAAAATTACTACAGTTTCAGATTCAGAACGCGTGTGCTCATCGAATTAGAGAAATTGCTCGAGAGAAACAATTAACTCCAAACCTGGTCCCTTTTTTAATATCAACTGGTCAACAAAATTTTAATACCTTCGAAGAAGGTTTACATGAAAACATATTTCAAACACCTTTTCATAAAATTATTATAGGTTTAGAACAGTAGATTTAGATATTTTGGGAGAAGGTAAGTAGAACAGAGTTGTAGTTTAGTTGATGAATCATACATATATCGCTTTGAAATATTTAAATTTTTAACATGGATCATTTCTATCAGAGGGGAATACATGAAAAATTAAAGATTTCTGATTTAGTACAACGAGTCTTAAAGCTCTAGGAATTTGCACTGTGTAACAATCAACACTTGAAGGTTTTTTAATTTAATGTCAAAAGAGCACGTAGAGATTCTTAAAAAACATCTTTAAAAGATGTAACGCTCTAATATTCCGATGAATTCTAAGTAGGAAAATAGGCCACCAATATTTGGCATTTGTCAAGGGAATAGAAGTGGCATTTTATCTCTTGGTGTAGTTTTAAAATAACAATATAAACCTAGACATTTGGCACCGTTCTTAGTTATGTCCAAAATATATTAACTCCAAAGCATTTTGGTTATAGCTGCAATCATCAAATATTTAGATTTTCGGATCATTATTTTATTTCCTCCTGACAACGTCGAATTGAAGCAAAATGATAATTTATTTTACCTAAAAATTAGTAATAACAAGTTGCTTCAATTAATTAATCAAAGTTATAATTAATTGAAACAAACAATTAGGGTAACTGTTCTATACTTTTGCACACAATTGTACCATGCATATTTACTAGTATAACGTCAGTTAATAGTACCATTAAAAAATAAATTACTAAATAAATTAGAATTCTAAAATATTAATAATTTTTCTCCATTAACATATTAAATAACATATTATTATTATTATTATTATTATTACCTATACTTTATTATAGCCTGTGTTCATTATAATTACTTTTATCAAAATCGAAATGAAATATGATATTAAAAAGTTAATTAATGGAAATTAAAAAAGTTTATTTATACATTTAAAAATTTTTTTAAATAAATTGTTTGGTACTGAGTTATTTTAAAACTGTTTTTTTAATCGAGTGGCTCAGAAAAAGCAGTTCGACAATAAGAAATTTGTAAAACTGCTTCAAATTTGGAAGCTTAGATGCATACAAAACTTCCCAGCTGAACTAAGTTACTGAAACTAATCAAATATCCTGAGCTGATAGTGTTCATAGACTATAGATTAGCATACCTATCCCAAATACCAGTTTTTCTAAGATTGCTTGTATTCTGTAGTAATTGTTTATAGAAGTCACTTATTGTAAAAGATGTATAGAATATACCCAGTGTCAATTACGTAAATAAAATAAAAGCCCAGGGTCAAGTTCAACACAACTACTTAAACCAGGAACCATAAAAATCCGTATAATCACTAATTTCAAAGTACGATTATGACGAATAGTCCTTAATTTAACTTTACCTAAAATAATTTCTTAAGAATCAATCGATCGATTATTAAAAATCGATACTTTGTAAATAAAAATTCTGCGAAAATTTTTTAAAAATTTCTGCAAAAATTATCAGTCAATGAACTCTCATGACTTTAATTAAAGAATGCCCCAATAAACTTTTAATCAAAATAAAATAGCTATCAAATAGTTTTCAATCAATATTTTCTTTGAAGTAAGTACCTATACACAAGTACCAATCTATTTATAGTACTCTTATAGTTTTATATAATAGAGTAATCAATAATTACTATATTACTTATTTGCTTTAAAGTTCATCGAAATAAAAAGAACTATTCAATTAACTTTTCTGCTTTTCGTTTTTTTTTTTATTTCTCAATTGCAAAATTAATAAAAAATAATGGAGAAAAATAAATTGGACCGAAAGTAAACTATATATAAGAAAATTAAATAAAACTCATTAAAATTTTTTTATGTTTATACAACATTTATATATAAATCGTATATACATCAAATCCATAATAAAAGTTGAACTTTATATCAAAACTCTTCAACTACACAAATTTTATATGAATTTCTGAAAATCTGCGCGGGTACGAAATCTCCAAGTAAAAATTTCCAAAACCAAAATCAAAATCTTCAACACCCAAATTTCCAAAGTCGAAATTCCCCAAAATCAAAATCCTCAAAACAAACATTCCCAAAGCTAAAATCCTCAAAATACAGAAATCCTAAACCTCGATTTGGTAACCAACTATAAAATCTCTTCTAATTCAGAACCTCGGATATTTATTAAAATATAAAAAAAATTGTTTTGGGGACTATTGTTTTGGGGATTTTTGACTTTGGGGAATTTCGACTTTGGAGATTTCGGCTTTGGGGATTTTGAGGATTTTAGTTTTGGAAATTTTAACTTGTAGATTTCTTACTTTCGTTTCTTAACGTTGGAGATTTTGTCTTAGTGGGAACTTTGATCTTAGGTATATTGTGCTGTTCCCCTGAAAATCATCTTAAACTTTTCTATTCATTTCAATTTTACCACATCTAATCTATTTTACAAGAAAATTCATCTTCTCGAAAAATATCTTAATTTTCTTGAATAGAACTTATATTATATCCCAAGTTCTCTTAAACTCTTCCGCCCAAAACTTAAGATCTCCCCAAGATCTCTCAAAAACTAAATTTAATTTCTAAAAATTTTGTTTTTGCAATTTTACAATTGCATAACCATTATCCATTTTGTTTTTATCTTGTTAGCAATGTTTTTTTGAAGAATATACAAATAAGAAAAAAAAAACAAATGAAACCCAATTTATTGCTAACTTAGGGCCAATAAAGATTATATACAAACACACAATTGTACAGTACTTTAAATAAATTCTATTGCTTTAAAAGGCATCCATATAATATTTTATTAGTAGAAGTCTGTTTTGAAGACAAACTGAGAACAAGAATGCAAACATAAGCAAATGTATATTATATATAACCTCAAAATTTACTTAAAGTTCTGTTATTGTTTATTCTATGTTTACTATATAGTTTGCTGTGTTCAAGTTGCTCCACTCATTGTTAATTTTACCTAAAGTAGAATTATCAACTTAACAATAAAATGGAACACTTAAATGACCTCTGGCGCTTGGAATTTCAAAAAGAAAAGAAAAATTGGAATAAATCAATTCAAGAACATTGCAATAGTAATACCAAAGTAATATTTCTTCTCTTGCAGAACATCATTGAACAGAGAATAGAAACTAAAATCAAGTGTATGAATTTATAACTTTGTATTGTGACAGAAAGACCATTAAAAAAATTACATCTTCAATTTGAAGAACATTGATTTTAAAAAAAAATTACAATTTACAAAAAAAAAATTTCGTTTAGATATTTTGAATCTTTCAAAATTTGTGTCATTCCTTTAATTCCAGAAGTTATAACAAAAATTATTTAGCTTTTAAGGTAGCTTCATTCTGGTAATAATTTATTGTTGCTTGTGTCTTGTGTTACATGTTTGTTTTTTTTTGTTTATTTGGTATTACAAATTTATGTGCAGTATATTGACATTGTAATCTGTGTAAGAGCGACCTTAGAATATAGGTTAAATATTAGTCTACTTTAGAAAAGGAAAGCATGAGTTTAAGAGATTGCTAAAGCATTAGTTAGCTCAATCATGTTACTAAAAAATTAAGTTTAAAGACTTATATTCAAATAATCAGTTTATTAAAATTATATTAAATGGAAAATTAAGCGGGTGAAACATTGTCAAAAATACAAATAGTTTTATGTATTTGAATATACGATTACATTAGCTAGGATCAATGATATAAGAAAAACTATATAATTTAAAATTGAGCTAAGGAATAGAAATAAAATTGGGCCAGTAACAACAGTTTTTCATGGGACACGCTAATTTTAGCATTTTTTTAGTCAATAGCTACTATAGAAAAGGTTGAAAGTTCCTAGGTGAGAAAAATAAATTTCTTCTGTCCTCACGAAAGTTGTTCAATTTTGTGGAAACGCGTAAATCCGAAATTTTTTTCTTGTGGTTATCTGTAATAAAACACCAAACCTTTCGAAAAATCTATAATAAAATATTAATAAAGTGAAATCGCAAGTTGAAGAGTTTGGCATTTTGAAATCCACACAATTTATATCACCAAGGCTAAGATTTTCCTACAAAAGAGTTTCTATTTATAACAATTTATCTTGTTACTATAACAACTAGTACATTTATTTATTTATGTTTTATTTGAACGTTATATAAACACCCAAATGTTGGCCCTTACCCCTAGAAATATCGACCATCTTATTTAACACATATTATCGGAGAAATTTAGATGGCTTACTGAAACGCTAACGGAAGTTTAAAATTTTCAAATATCACTTCAAATTCTATGACAGGAAATACCGTTATAAAAAATGCATTAATATTTTATGTTGAAATAAAATAAATAATAAAACTATGGACTTTTTGAATTTTATGTTTGATTAGATTTCTTTTGTTTCATAATTTTATTAATTTTTATTAATTTAAAATTATTTTTTATTTTAAATTCCATATCTTGTTCATTAAAGTGGCCTCTTGTCGCAACCCAAAAAAAATGTTTTGGAAAATTCACCATTGGGATTTAAAATTCTATTAAAAAATATTCAGAAAAAGAAATTCCTTTGAGATTTTTACAGTTAAAATTAAAAAAAAAATAAATATTTAATAGTTTAAATCTAATTGTAATTAGTAAAACTAAAAAGTTTTACTTAAAAAATATTTGCATAATTATTTTATTAAAATTTAATTTAATTTATTTTTTTTTTGTAATTTAATTTTGCTTTTTTAATTCAAATCCTAAATGGTTTGGATAAGCGCTCAATTTAATTTTATTTGAGCTCTAAGGAGTGCAATTAAACTTTTTAAAATATTCAGTTTATAAAATTTTCAAAATGCAGAATAATATTAAAGAAAGTTTAAAAACTATTTTTTTTTTTTTTTGATTTAAAATTTAATACAAAAAGTTTTTAATAGTCTTTTTAGATAGATGCTATCTATCTATTTAAATATTATTATTATATTGAATTAATTACATAAAATTAGTGTTGCCGCTATAATTTATAGTTGTTTAAATGTTTGATTAAAGTTTAAATAACAGTTTAGAATTTTATTGAGAAAAAATCATTTGTAATTAAATTTGACTTTAAAGTGACTTTATTTAATTAGAAATAATAGTTTTCAATTAGAAATAGCAGGAAATATTAATTCCATATGTTAGATATCCGGATTTTCTAAAAAGAGGTGTATGTCAGACAAACTGCACTTTAATTCATCTCAAACTTCAGGAACATAACACAAACATTAAGTTTTTAGTTTTTATCATAATAAGTTTAGGCGTTTGTTTGTTTGATTTTGCGAAACGTATGGCATATGACGCCCTTAGAGACGCTGATCTAGAATATAGACATATGTAAATAGTATACTACCTTTTAGTGGTTAAAAACACTATTGTTTTTTTTCTGTAGCTTTTCTTCTAAAAATATCGTTTATCTGATCGGAATTCACGTATAATTCACACTTTTACCGATAATAAAAACCAGTTAAACGCTTGTAATCCGTTTAAAACACAAAAAAAAACACAAAAAAAAATATAATTGTCTATTCATATCAAAAATATTGACAGCTTGAAATCAACTTTGTCGTATTAACAATTATTCAATTTGAAACTAATAGATAAATATACCTTTCGTAAATCTGATTAATTACAACTTACAAGTATCGTATCATAAAGTAAAAATATTAAAAGAAGAAAGAAAGAATATTAGAAGAGGAAAGAAAGAAGTAACAAAGTGACAAAACAAAATAATGTCAAACGCACAAAATACGAATAAAATCTTTTAACTGTCATTCATGCGTTTGTCATTTAAAAACGGTTTTTTATAATCCAAAACAACACTAAAATCGTAAAAACAAAAGAAATAAATAATATTATAAAATGATTGCGGCATTGTGCAATGATTGTAAATTAAATTATGATTTGAGGTGTGTTTTATTTATTATAGAAAAATTTTTAAAAAAATATGTGCTGTGTCCACCATAGAATAAACCGCTATTACAGTAAAAGACACATGTGAAATTCTCAAAGATTTTTAGCTTACGTAAACGTAATAATTCTTATCAAAGAAATATTATAACTTTCAATAAATTTAAAATAAAATGACTCGTTATTGTTTTAACAATTTCCAACAAGATTTTTGAAAGATTCGTTAGTTAAACGTAAATTTTCGTCCAATTTGAACTTGACAAAACGTCATCAACAAGAGCAAAAAGAAATTTTTTTTGAGATGCACAAAATCAGATAAAAAATATCTGTATTTGATTTACAATTTTATATAAATATTTAGACTTTGAAAAAATCCTCAAATGTTGTAGATATAGGCTACACCATTTTCGTTCCCAAATAAATCCGCTAGTAATTGGAATTTAAACAGGACTTCTGTTTAGTCAGTTGAATAAAAGATTTACAATTAAGAGACATGGAGCTTTTTAATTAAAATAACTAACAAACTAAAAGAACTTTGCTTTTTGCAAGACTTTCGAATATCTGCCATGCAACTTCTTTTATTTATATTATGTTCGTGCGGGTATCGAATTTTTGTCTGGGAATACAAAAGGATTAGTACATGTTGGGGATCATATGTTCTAGTAAAAGTTCTAGTTCTAGTATGTTAAGTTCGCACAAGTTTAAAATGAAGTAGGTATTTCCCCTCCTTCGCTTTCATAGCCTTCCAACTATTGATGACCTATGATAGTGCTTTTCCTCCGAGTACTACTCCGTCACTTGGACATTGGTTTTTATTTGTTATAAGTTAGAGATCATCAAGGCAAATAGATTCTTTAATAACTGTTTGAGTGCAGCTCCTTAAAAATTTCTATCACCTCCAAATAAAAAATGTTTTATTATAAATTAAGAATAGTTTTCAGGAGTAATGTTAGTTTTGTGGCATAATTTTAATTCTTTGATTATTCAATAAAATAAGATGCTATATAATGGAGTAAAAAATACTAAAAACCAAAATCCCCCTCAATTTAAAGTAATTCTTAAAAATATTAAAAAAGAGCAGAATTACTAAAGAACAATATTAAAAAATTAACCACTAAATAAATTCAAGTTTTATTGAAAATTTTTAAAAATAAATTTAAAAAAAAAACTTCAGATACTTCAGAATATAATTGTAAATATTGTACGTATGTATGTTGGGATTGTTATAGACCATTGTAAGGCTAATTTTTACTCGATTGTTCTTAAAAATTTTTCCTTTTAAGTTCTTATCTTTTTGGTATCCCGCTAAGTTATTTTCGCGATTAACGCTCGACTTATTCAAAAGAATTTAATAATATTGATAACCAAAAACATCAAAGTGAAAAAATTATACCAAGAAGTTTAAAGAACTTTATAAATTTTTTAAACCGAGTTATTTTTGAAAGTTTTTCTTAAATTTTTCAATTTTTTTCAATATTTTTCGAGTAACAAATTTTTTTTTTTTTAAAAGATAAGATAAAGTTGAATCGGTTGGTGAGGTATGGCTTGCAATATATGTGGAAATGCACATCGTAATAACAAATACATAATCGTATAGTATTCTGTATACTTACAACTGTATAATTAGAACATAATAAATAAACTGGCGGACTTAAGAACACAAAATGTATGTAGGTACTGAATTTATGGTCTATCTTCTTATCTCATAAAATATATTGATTTAACCCTGATACTTATGTGTACTGTCTGTATGACCTTTAAACCTCGCGTTTCGAGATCAGCTTGCGAGTTCAACTTTTTAATTCTTCAGTAAGTCGATGTAACATACTTATTAATACACTTCACATAAAATATTTAAATTAAACTAAAAATCATGGATTTATATAGCTTTTGTAATATTTGTAGCATCAAATGAAGAGTTCTTACATAGATATGTATTTTTAATATAAGGAAGCGTATGGCATATATCTATGTAACCACTCCAAATCATCTCTGATGGAATCTAAAGAGAGCTTGATAACGAAACAAAATGAAAAAATTATTCGTTATACTTGTTTGACATTGGAAGGAGGAGTAGTTTCCTTAGCTTCCAATCATATTCAACTAAAAGTTCTGGATTAGTAACGAGATGGACCAGAATACATCTGTATCCAATTTGAACTTTTAATCATTATTAGTTTTGGCGAAATACTTATCTGGCATTAAGGGTCGAATCAGGTACTGAAACTACCGCTTCAGCTCAGGAAGGCTATCTCGCCTTCCTCCTATTTAATATCAGAAATTTAAAAGTATTATAAAGACAATATAGATATGATAGAATACTCTTTTAAATTCCAAAAATTTCCAATATTTACTTTTGTTAATTTCGAAGACACGGTTGTTAGGTTTCGATTTATTACGAAAATATATTTCCATAGAATTTGTCTGTACATATCTCGTCATTCTAGTGTCGTCATGGTAATCAATTATCACTATACTATAAACATCCTTTAAAAACTTTCCATCAAAATAAATAGATATCTTTAGATACAAATCTACTTATATATACATTTAAATTTTATACACCCTAATTCCATAAATTTTGAAAGAAGTAAAATATAAATTAATTATATAATTAATTAGTATATCCTTTAATTGTCCTCTAGAACGGACGTCCTATCTGGCTCACTAGACTGAATACTAATATTTATTAAACAATTAAAATATAATATAAGAAAAGATATTTTATTTGAATTTTTAATTTGATTCTTGAGAGGAGGATAAAGTATTCAAGGATTTGAAATAATTATATAGTCTATTGCCATGTTAATATTCAATTTTAATATTCAATTTGCAAAGCATGTAAAATACTCACCCACTATTTAGTGATTATGTTTTAGACAGAATTATAGCAATTAACAAACACATTAAAATTTATTATTAGCATAAAGATTATTGTTGAAAGATCATTTAATTAACAGACATGGCATACATTAGAATGAGATATTTATTATTTTTATTAGAAATAAAGGATCAATGGTATACCATTGTATTCTCTAAACATATGGAGTTGATATAACATTGTAGTTGTATACATTACCAAATGTTAAATTATTGGAAATTAAATATTAAGAATTAATTTTCATTTTATTAAGGTTCCCTTCAGTTAAAATTAAAAAAATAATCTTTTAATCTTATATCTTATTTAATCTTAATTATTTTATAATTAATATTTATTAATATAATCAAATTAATTCAGTTATAATTTGTTAAGTATGTTGTCTGAATTTAATTATAAATATGTTGTTATATTATTATATCAATTACTAATTTCTTAAAATCTTATTCTATTCTTAATTTTGAGTGTAGAACTGGAAGGTACCATTCTTTAAAAGGAGTGAAATCGTTTGAAGTTCCTTCAGCTTTCTGCGCCAGTTATTTTCAAATCCCCTGCAAAAAGAATGTAGTTGAAATACTTTAATTCAATATAGGTACTCAACACTCAAGATTCAATACACATTCAGAAATACTCGACTGCGGGTGATTCGTCATTAGAATCTATAACAGAAATTTGAAAATTTTGAGAGCCAAATCCAGAGAGCCTAATTATAAGACTTCCTTAAATAAACAACAAGTGGCAATAATTAAGATTTTTGATAAATTGGTTATAAGGAAACAGATGAACTACATTAGTTAATATTAATGAGAAGCTGCAAAAGGCACGGAAGCCCCTTATTTAAACTGCGCCATTTAATTAATATAATCTCATAAGATTTACAGTGTTAAATAAAAAAGTACAGTTTGGTTTTGAGGATAGGAACTAGGAAGATGAGCTTGGAGAATCGGGATTAGGAATTATGGATCAACAATGGAATATGGATTATGGGTAAAGGATAAATTTTTATAGGATATTAAAAGGAAGGTGTTACTCTTAAATTTTTTTATGTCATACAAATTTAAATTACTAACTATTTTGTGAATGGAATGGAATAAGTTTCTATAATCATGAATTGGGTAAAAGAATTTCTATAAATGAGATTATATAAATAAATTTTTTAGATCTTCCATAATGATACCTTAAATTTGGAACAACAAACTGATTCACTAAAAAATTCAGAGAAAGTTAATTTCATGGTCAATTGAAATTTAATAAGTTTACTTTTAAAAGCCACTTATATGTACTGCAACATATTTTGTGAAACTATCAATTATTTCTGCCTAGTGGTTGATAAAAATTTCATATTTTATTGCAAAAAGATGAAATCAAGATTTTTCTTTAATTTTGGAAACAAAACAAATTCCCAATGCAATAAAAACTCGTTTAAATTCAATAATTCATTTATAAAAATTTTTTTAACTGTTCTTAATTACTTTCCAAAAATATGGTTCACTAAACTTCGAGTTTTTTTTCCGTCTGTTACAAATACGATTAATAAACGTTTTAATAACAACGTTCCTTTGTTTATTTTGTATTTTTTATGTATTTCCATTCCTTTCTACTTACTTTTCCTTTTGTTTTTAGGGACTGAAAGTAGTTATAACTGAACGTAAATTATCGATTAATTGGATCTGATAGAAATCGTTCTTCTGTAATCGAATTAAAAAATTAAGTTAAAAAAACTGATAGAGAACTATTTTGTTTTAAAAATCCTTTTTTTTTCAAAACTAATATTAACGCAGAAGGTTTAAGCATAAGGAAATGATAAAAACTTCAGGTAAATGAACATTGACAAGCAAGACTTTTTTTTTTAGTAGACCAATAATGTTTTGTAAAACAAGTATTGAAACAACTTACAGTAAGCCGATGCAATAGGACAAAACCACTGTGTTAATTTAAATTTTCAATTTTAATAATTCCGAAGATATGCTGTTTAGGTCTAAGGAAGTCTTTGGCATCTATCCGAACCACTACTTTCATTTCATTCGAATTGCAGAAACATAAAGAAAACTTGATAGAACATCAAATATGAAGTTTCTATCTTCATCAATTTCGAAGATATGCTTATAAGGTCTTGGGAGGAGTATGATACAGGTATACCTAAACCACAACTTCAATTTATTTTAAAATTCAAGAAAGTAATGGAATTAAGACAGAAGTACCCAGGACTAAATTTTATGTTTCTAGCGTTATTTTAATTCTACCTACCCGATGCTTCCTTAGAGATCCCTCTCCTATCAAATTAATCAGTTCCAGTTTTAGGAACATGATGGAAACAGAACACCCTTGTACCAAATTTGAAGTTTCTGTCTTTATTGGTTTCGGGATTATGGTCATTTAACCTTAGTTCGATAAAGAGTCCGCTTCCAGAATCCGAACTCACAAATAATTACCTTCCTCACGTGATATTGTGAGGTACTAGCGATTTGTTTTTTCCAATAAAAATAAGTTTGTTTTCATTATATATTTCTATTGATAGCATAATAGTGCGTGACCATATGTTATTACACATGATATAGTTTACTCAAGGCACCCAACCGTGACCCAAATAAGAAGGAAATTGTTCTAGAAAGCCAAATGTAAAACAATTTTGGAATGAAATTAAAAAAATAGAGACCATTAATTTTTTAAAAGTTCTCAGTAGCGTTCATTAGATCTAACTATTTTAGTAAAGGAAACTGAAACCAATTCTTATACATTAAAGATCTTACATCACAATGTTACACATTCTTAAATATTTCCACATGAGAAAGCGATCGTAGATCGTAGTAATCATTTCAAAGACATTGAATTTAACTGAAAAGATTAGTTTTTTTTCAAGGGAGGAAAAAACACCAAATGTATCTGGAATACTAAAGCCTTTGGTAGAGTGAGATTTTTTCCACTAAAAATACATCCTGTACTATCCAAAATAATAAGTGAAGCATCGAACCTGCTTGCGTACATAATGACTATTTCACTTAATTTAAAGTCACAAAATTACTTTGCTATCTTAAAACACAGTATTAATTTTATTTTGTTTTTTGCCGGCACCTCTACGTGCTTACTGTGCACTGTTATAGGCTAAACAGTCTGACTATATGCATGTCGGAATAGGGGGAAGTATATTCATATATTAAAACATATCAAATGAATTCCACATACAATTTAAACATGAGGTAGTACTACGCCTTATAACATGTAGAAATGCCTTAGATTTTCAATAGATGCAGTTCTATTTGGTTTATATTGTAATAATTCTGTATTTAAGTTATATGGTATTCTTCATCTGTGAGTTATATTATTTAATTGAATTATTTGTTTATATTTTCTATTTGTTTATTTTGTTATATTTTTGTATTTTTTATTAAATATAGTTATTAATTATTGATTAAGCCATTAATTTGAACCCAATTGCAAATGGTAACTGAGTCGATTCGTAAACCAGAAAAGTCTTTTCACTTTAACTGGGATTCAAACCCAAGTCTTCGCATGAAAGGTCGGCACTCTAACCACTGTGCCACCCAGTGTAGTTAGTCATACTCAAATAGGAACTTATTCATAATAAAACTTAAATTGCGCGGGGAAAGTTAGACTCTTTGTGAATGTCCTAAATATTTGAATACAATTCGTTCATTCATGTACATAAAACATAATTTGGTAGAATCAATAAAAAATGTAGTTATTTTAGTAATTATTTAATAACCTTATCTAATAACATTTTTATTATACATATACATATCTATATATATTTACTTTTGTAATTCTAGATTTCTTATTTTTGAGAGATTATGTAAGATAATGTTCCATAATAAAAACTTAATAACTTTGAACATGTAATTGGAGAAGTGTAACTAACAATTTTTTAAAAATTATAGTAAAGAACATAATGTAATTACAGATATCGAAAGTTAGATAATAATATGTTTATATTTTGAAAAGTAGTTATGCATATCTAAAGATATATCTAGGACAAATATAATTGTTTTTTTTTTGTATTTCATTGTATTTTATTGTTGCCCCCATATTCAATTCTACTCAATTCAATTCAATTCAATTCTTAACCAAATAATAGTCAATTTGATGATCACATATCCTTTATTTTTAATGAGTAGATATTATGTCATTGTCCTTTTTTCCAATTTTGTCCTTTTTTTTGTAATTTCCAGAAAATTTAAAAGGGGTCTTTGTTCTTTTATTGAAAATTCAGTATTTGTTTTATCTGAAGATATTGAATCTTCAAATGAACAGTTGATGTATTCGTTTTGTTAAAATTAATAAGGTCTATCTAACAATCATCAAAGTATAATTTAGATTAAAATTTTAAACTGAAATGTTTGGATTGTTTGGATTATTATAAAAGGCTATAATAAATTTCCTTAAAAAAGTCGTAGTTCTCTTTCAGCTCATGTTGTCTGCTGTTTGTAAACCATTAAAAGAACTTTGAGGACTCTATAGCATCTATGGCATCTATGGAAACGGGCAAGATATTTTTCCAAAATATATCAAACAGAATTAAATTTTTATAAGAGACGCTATGAAAAATCTACTTTTCTACTAAGCCTCGACTATTTTCTCCTACTTAGTCGAAGTTCAAGACTGTGATAGATTGAGATACTATATGGTACAAAGTCTAATCAACTTCGTTGGATAATATAACTCACAGATACAGAAATACATACATTGCATAAATCAGATTCCTACCAAATGATTTTTTTTTAATTCCTTTTCCAAATCCTTAAGAAGTATAGAGCATTCACCAAGTAATTTAGAACCAGACTTAAGTTATTTAATCATTGTATTCACTAAGCCGTTGATTATTCGACTGTAGGCTGCTATCGGTGCCTTAAGCACTATTCCATTGGTCAACTGTACCTATACTATTGTAGATAGAATTATGTATATTGAAAACCCAAGACATTTCCACTTGTTATAGACCGACTACTGGGTCTCAAGTATTAATTGCATGTAAAATTCATTAAATTCAAAATTCCACTCTATGCACACTGGAAATCGTGACGAAATCTGCACCAAAATTATATCCCGTGTAAATGAAATCCCTTATATTCAAAAAAAATCTGACAAAATCAATTAAGACACAATTTCTAGAAAATAAAGTAATCCATTTATATTAAAATGAATTTCTCAACCAAAATTGAATTACTCAGTTTATTTTATTCCTAAAAACCATTCAAACGATTAAAATTCCTTTTCAAATAGAATAGCTCCATTAATTTTCAATTAAATACTCGTACTTTAATAAAAAGGTAAAATTTTGACTTTTGTTAAAACTGATTACTAATTCCCAAAAAAAAAAGATAATCAAAACAAAAACTAAGATTTTCTTACGCCTACAAACAAAACGAAATTCAAGAAATCAAATCATTCTCCATATTATCTTTCATAACATAAAAATTATACCTATAATTGTTTTTTTTAAATATTTATAATTATCATTTTAATCTTAATACAAATAACTTATATTTTGAATTTATTTTTGTGAATTCTTTGATGATTTGATAATCGGATTAAAAATCATCCAACCAGAATTAAAAATTCTTTAAGACTGCCAATGGAAATTAAATTAAATTTGATTCCATTAGATATTTTTTTTATAAGTTGGTTTGGTGCCCTGGCTTGTCTGTTCTGATTTCAATCGATGTGTCATTAATGATCATAGCCAGCATAAAAAGTACAAAATATGCACTTAAATCATAAAACGTTTTATTACTAGAGTGGGTATGTCTGACATACAAAATTATTTAAAAAAATTTGGAAAACTCACCCAATTTTTATGTTGTTCTTTTTGGTAATCCCCTAAATTAAGTTTAGGAACTATTTCATCAGTTGAAATATTATTTACTTTGTTTTGATTTCTCATCAATATTATTTGAAAGAATCATCAGTACTTTTATAAGAATAATCCATACCATCATAATTACTTGTACTTTTAACCCAAAATCGCTTATTCTATTCTTTAGTTTATGCGACGAACAGCACTTACAGTATATATTCCCCCTTTTTTTTTCATGTTCATTTCTATTATTATCATTTTTATCACTAATTCCATTACCATCATTTCAAAGACTCTCTCAATCAGAATCAATATCATCATCATTGTTATTTCATTCATAGTCATCATAATTCTTATCATCATTGTAATCATCGCAATGTCTTCACCGCCATCTACATAATCACTATTGAAACCTTTTATTGTGTTGTTTTTAATCCCAGACTGGATATTTTTATAATCTTGGGGATTCTTAAGAATGTGAACCTACATTTACTGTTTATGTTTAAAAAAAACTTTCTGTGCCTTGATTCTTTAAAAAAATCCCTTTCGTTTTTGATGACCAAATGTTTCATTACTTTTTTTTAATTCTTAAGGGAGTTTAATACAGAATTATTTCTTTTATAGTAATAATCTTTTGTATCATCAATCTTGTATTGTTCATTGTCTGTGTAACCTTGAACTAGATCATATTTTTTGTAATAGTGATGACCTTTCAAATTGTTTTTTTTTCATTTTTAATAGAAAAGACTTGGTTATGAGTAGGTGTTGGGTTAATTATCTTTTTCAGATAATTTTTATAATGATTAAACTCTTTTATAACAGATGCTTGCAGCATAGCCATCATTTTTTTTAAGGCCAGGATTTTTCATGACGGCATTGGAGTTTAACTTTTGAACTAATATCACTTCTACAATAGCACTCCAGAAAACCATATTGTTAGCTATAATTTTGGATGAATAAGAAAGAAAGTAGCTATAGACTTCATCATATGATGGTTGATTAGAACAATTACTGTCATGACGTAATACTTATTATTACAAGAGGCAATAGATTGTTTACCTTTTAAGGAACCGTTTGTTGTGAAGACCGCAATTTTATACTGAACTTCCTATGTTGTGTAAAAACACTTTATTTAAAATTTAAATAATTTGACTGTTCTGAAATTCAACAGATTTTCAGACCATACTGGCACATCATTCCAATAAACATATGTTGTGTTTTAAATTTTATAATATGATACGGTAATTTGAAGTTCAAATTTGTTTTATTTTAATATTATCATGATTTCTAATAGTTTTGATGATTCCTGGTAAGGATTAACATTACCAAAGATATTTCCATTGATGATTTCAATTGTAAGTTTGAAGTCATAACATAATAATAACGTATAGATACAATTATATTTGACTTGGAATTGAATCTATCGAATAAAGAGAATGCGATACTCTTTTATTCAATCCATGCTTATAATTCCGTGAAGATTACTTTTGCCGCTGCTACTATTGATGGAATTATATTTTCTTGTCATCTCTTGGATTAAATTTTGAGTTTTTGTTTGTTTTCTATTTTTTGAACTGGTTTGTTGACATTTTTGTGTAAAATTTTCTTCATATTTAAGATTTAGAAAAATTAAAAAAACCGTGAATAAGAATCTGAATAATAAAAAAAAAAAAAAAATTTAAACTGCAGTTTTGCAAGAAAAATATCTGAGAATAAAACGCTTTACAATTATTGCGTAATTTTGTACTTTTTTTTATATCAAGAATGCTGACGGAACCTATTATAAACAGTAGCTGAGAATCAAATAATGCAATTTTCAAATCGAATTTTTTAACAAGTAAAAAACGTTTTGAATTAAAATATTTTTAATAGAGGTGTATTCATGAGAACAGCTTATATAAGTCAGTTGAACATTGTATAATAATATACTCGTAATATAAAGTAATTTAGAACAGCCTGATCATTAATCTCGCATAACCTTGTAATTAAGAGGCCTCGAATCATCTTTTTCTTCTTCTGATGCCTATCCAATGCTGGGTATCGGCGTGTTAGTTTTTATGTTAGGGTGTCTTCAATGCTATCGGTATTTTTCATTCCATTTGTGGCTGTATGAACAAAGTGTCCAATTGTGTTAAGACCAGTACACTAACTAATATTTCTCTGGCATAATGGTTGCTGTTTTCCAATGTTCCCTTCTTCTTTCTATTCTGCCTTCAATAATAAGTTGTAGTAATTCATATTTTGTTCCTCGAATTATATGGTCAAAATTCGCTACTTTTCGTTTTTTTTTTTATTAAAACTTCTAAGAACTCAGCAAACTTTACCATATGGAATACATGATCTGTCAAAGATATCTTTAACAGACGTCGAATAACGACAAAAATTTTCTGAAAAAAAATATACTGAAAAAAAAATTACTTATGTTTTACAGGTTCTACTTATTTACGGATTTATTTTTTAAATTTTAAGTAACCCAATACCATAATAAAGACAGTCATTCAAATAAAAGTTTATAAAACGTTATTTTATTTTATTACAGTTCGTAATAAATGAACTCAGTATTCAATCGGTAATGGTATTTATATATAGACTTAACATAAAATATCTTTTATATTAACTTTATTGACTATTGATACATTATACCAACTTGCTATTATATTCAATACTATAAAACCATATCGAGCAATGATTCCTATGGTTTTGTGAATAGCTGATGATGATAAGCAAGAAAAAAAATGCATTGTTTAAGAAAACACATATAAAAAGTCATTAAATTTCACTTTGACGTAAAGCAATCAATCTTTTGCGTGGTAAGAACTTCTTGAATTACTGTTATATATCATTGTATGTCTAGTGGTAAAATAAGAAAAATGAGAAAAATCTGCCAAAAAAAAAGGAGTGAATAGAAATTGTATATACCTAGGTAAGGTACGAACATATACTCGTAACTCGTAAAATACGCAAGGAAATTTAATCATTTCAGAGAACCTTTTATTTAAGTTTTTCTTAAATTGAAAAGTGAGAACATACGTGGCATTCCATTTACAATTTAAAAAAAAAAAAAAAAAAAAAATTTAATGATTCTTAAAGACATTGAAATTGAGTAATGGTGGGTTTTTTATTATTTTTTTCAATTCAAAAATAACTTCAACATTAAGACATCAACTTCAGATACGAATGCCTTTCGAGAGGACTATTCCGAACACTTGAAGTTACTTGAGGACAAGTGTTTGAAAATTTAATTTAAAAAAAAAGGAATAAAATTTCAGGGATAAGGTTCGGTGCTGCATTAAAATATAGTTTATTCTTTTTAGAAAATAGAGTATTAATAAGTACTCCAAGAAATTTAATCATTATTTGTTTAGGACAGCTATTGCCTAAGGCTTCAGATGACATTTTATTAAAAAGATTAAAAAAGTAAGTTATTTTAGATAATTAAATGTAGACATGGGTCCAATCCGCATGTAATTGAATACTACGCATAGTCCTATATTCCTTGACGCAATGGAATCATTATTATCTACAACAACCCCAAGGATTTATTTTGAAAGTCATGCTAGTGGGTAACAAGTAAGAACAAAATACTTAACAAGAAAGGACATCATTTACACAGAGATAAGTAATAATTTTTTTAATAAGTTTAAGAGTAAATGCTGGGGTATTGAAAAAACTCTCCTTTCTTACATAACAAAATTTCTATAATAATATTATAAAATAGTGTTTCAGTTTGGGCAAGGTTATAGTACTTAAGTGCATATCGTAACACTATAAAATAATATAAACTTATCTATGTTTTATAACATTATTAAACTTTTATACGTACAGTCACTCACCAAACAGTCACTTACCAAGTGGGATTTTTATTAAAAAGTAAAAATGAAGGAATTGTTTTCAGACAAAATTTCACTAGAACATTGTTTGCTGCTTCTCATACTATTTGTATGTTTCTTGTCTATTATCAAGTACAAGAATAGTTTTACTTATTTAATTATTTTAATAATAATTGAATTATGAAATACTATTACGGTTCTAGAGCATTACTGCCAGCCTCTATTTAAAAATGCAACTTCAATGTCGTCGAATTTACTCTCCGATCTTACTATTCTGTCATGTCTTGAAATACCCAAAGGCACTTATAAAACTCATTACTCATTAAAAAACAAATAAAAAACTTACGGCGTTGGAGTTACAGGAAAAGTGTATTTCCATTTTATGGCTTCAAATTTTATTTTTAGAATTTGATATATCACAGATTAATTACCTCTCAGACCGTATTTTAACTTCCTTCGAAGACATAGGACATATTCTAGATATTTGAAAAAAATTCATGTAAATGAACATAAATAACCTGTAAAATAAGAATAAGTCAATAGTTTTGTCAATAACTGTACAAAATCGAGAAATAATAAGACATGTCACAGAATAAAATTTATAGAATTTATTTTGTTAAAGACATTTTCTGTGAAAATTTTGAAAAAAAAAGATGAAAATAAAAATGAATTAAAAACCAGAAAGAAAATAAACTGTTCTGTGAAATTGTTAAAAAATTATAGAAGCTGTGGACCAGAAGAAAGGAATAGAAATAAGAAAAAAGGATTTTTATTACTTTATCTGTTATTTGCCTAAAATATTTTCAAAGAAGATTCTCTTTAGGTTTGCCTTATTCATTTTTCCTTCAGAACGTCTATCGCGCCCTGTGATCGTCTGTCTTTTTACAAAATTTGAAGACTTCTTATATTAAAACTGTATCCATTAGACAAGTTTCAGCCATTGCTTAATTTATTCTTTGATCTGCATGTATTCTCTAGACGCTCGGATCTCATACTGTCGAAGGGCTTACATTTTAAGACCGTGTAACTTATGTTGTTGTGGTTTTTCCTCAAAGAATCAACAATCTCAGTCTAGTCTAAGTATGGATTTTTGTTCTGGTGGGTTCAATTATTAATCACTGTTACTTATTCTGTCAGGCCTTGAATTGAACACTTTCTTCTAATAAAGGCCGTAGCAATTATTCTCAATAATGCTATTTATTGTAGTTTGGAAAATGTTCACCTCAACGAACCCTTGATTTTTATATTACTTCGATTAAGTGTATTTTTTTTATCAAATATTTATGAAGACTCAGGAGACAAATAAAATATATAAAATATACACATACACATTATTTATTAAATATCTTTGTAAAGAAGAAAGTAGAACAACAAAAAGAAATAATACGAAGAAAGAAAAGAAGAGTTTGACAATAAAGAGAAAAATGCTATAAAAATAATGTAAACAACAATCATAAGATTCAAAAGAAAAATATCAAAAATTTATGTTAGGTATATCATTTATAATGGATAAATCTCAGAGGGAAGGTTTGTAATGTAAGAAAAAAAATAACATATGAACAATTTTTTTTATCCTCTAAATACATAATTTGTAACATTTGAAAAATTTATATATACATTTATTTAAATAATTTCGTAATTTCATATTATTCATTTTTAATTGACGCAATATAAGTCACAATGAAAATTACAGAGTTCAGAAACAAACGGTTTTGGTGACGAACGCTATTTAGACAGGTAATATATAGCTCAGTTTATTTTCATTAACTTAAAGACGGTAGAAGATACAAATTTTGGAGAAGAAAAGCAATACAAACCGAACTCTGGAAGGTATAATAATTAAGTAGAGTTAGTTAAATAAATTAAACTGATGAGCCGTTAATAAAGCTAATTAGAAGCCAATAAATCGAAAAATTCTAGAATAAAAAGGTTGGAATAAAATAGTATAGATTAAGGAAGGCCTCGGAAACGCAGACATGGCAAGTAATTTTTCAGAAAACATCTTCCAGCATATTGGTTTTCATATTTTCATATAGGAGTTCAAAATATAGAGGAGCGACAAATGAGAGCAAGAAATCGTTGGCAGAAAAATCGCTGGGTCGTTTGCTGCATATTCGAGTCCTAAGGTAAAAACTATATATCTATTAGACCCACAGCGAAAGTCAGGTTTGTATGCAAACAAGTTATTTATATATGCATTGTAAATCTATTGTAAAATTTATTATTAAGATTTTGAAATAAAAAAAAAAAAGAAATATTCAAAATTTAAATATAATACAAAATTTAATATTCATATAAGTTGATTGATTTTTAGTTAATTAATTTTAATTTTGTTTTAACTAAGTTTTATTTTGAATATATTAAAAATATTTTGAACTATTATTAAATATATTTCAATATATGTATATATTCATTTATTTATTTATCTATAACTACATACTTACTAGTTAAGAAAATTGATTTCGAAGAAATTTATTTGAATCCAATTGTGTAAACAAGAATTGTGATACTAATACACTTTATTCTCTTTTTGCGCAATAGATATGTTTCAGGATTTAAAAATTAAAAGATTAGTTCTAGATCCCAGGAATCAAAGTAAAAAGAGATTAGGTGCATATTGATTTGATCACCCGTATATGCTCTCAGATGCGACTAAACCACAAACACGATGAGTATAAAAAAATAATTAACTAAAAACCCATTTGTTTTTACTCTTAAATCACCAAGACAACAAATGATATATTTAATTGTTTATTAAATTTCAAGCGTGTTATAAATTTAGGAAATAAAAACCGCTTAATTAAAATAACAAATAAACTTCAAAATTGTTGCTATATTTGTGTTTTCATATCAATTTGCGCAATGTTTACATTTTTTGAGGAACCCATTTCGTAACATTTTCTATTTATATGTGCTGTATTCCTAGCATTAGGTACATATAATAAGACTTTTTTATATATTTATATCAAATATTAATCTCTCTATTAATATAAAATTCATAATAAATTCCATCCCAGTTTTTGAAAAATCAATATTTACAGCAATATTTAAATTTTATCATTAAAAACTATAACATTTTATACTATAAACATCTTTATTTCACGTTATTTTCCAATAATTTCATAAAAATTTCAAATACACTTTAATTAAATTAAATTGAAAAATTTAATTTCTATTTTCCAGAAAATATTTTTTTTATGAAATTAACGATAACAAAATTGAGTAGAAAAAAACTTTTTAAACTTTACGTCCCGGCAATGAGATAACAACTAAATTTTAACTCAAGAATGTAGATAATACAGTAGACAGCGTGGTTTATTGAACCTCATTTTCAATTATACGCAACACAATCGTATTGTATTCTATGTTTGTATCTAAATAAAATAAAGCAAAATAAAAAAAGAAAGGAAAAACAAAATTTTTCATCTACAACTTAACTCAACATTTAAAAAGTACAATATTGTTAAGCTGCTGCACAATCTGTAAAATGAGTACTTTTTTAAAATATTCACTCTCCACATACTTTTAAAATTTTACAGAAACAGACTGCTGCAACAATTATTGAAAAGAAATGGAAAATATTTAAAATTCATCTCTCTCTCTCTCCCACTCTGTACCACAATATTTTGTCGTATCAAGACAAAACAAAATATTTTAATTGATAAGGAGTCACTCATTCCTCTTAGTATTATTAACCTCAGTTTCAATTCACCACAAGAAATTCACCATGAAATTGGAAAACTCACCCAAATAAAAATAACAATAAGTAAAAACTATGATTTCATAATAAGAGATGAATAATGTTGATAAACATAAAAAAATTGTTGCTTAACTGTAAACTCAATTTAAACATATTTGTGAAACAAAAATTGTTGCTAGAGTGTTATATTGATTTAATTATGATTTTTTAGCAAATTTTGAAAAGATTTTGTAAAAATGTGTCTATATAGTTTATACTCTGCCCGTCCGTCCTTCCGTATGTTTAGAAAAATTTTTACACCGTTTAAAATAGAGAGTAAAAATTAAACTACTGGTAGGTATTGCACAAAAAATAATTTCATGGAAGAACTTTTTTCTGTAGCACCATCCTTTACAGAGCTGCAACCCCTCAAGGCTAAAAAAAACCCTAAATTTAAATTGTTATAATAAGAGTTCTTTTAGATTTATATTCAATCTAAATACGGTAAAAGACAACTGCTTTTATAAGTTTTATAAAGTTTTGAAGCGAAATTGTATAGGGCGGTCATATGCTACTAAAATTAATCTTATGTAAAACTCAATTTTTGCAAAGTTTTTGGCCTCTGCCAGTAAATATATTTCCAAAATTGAACTCAATATGGACCGCTATATAATTTTGAAATGTGCTTTTTTAGAAACACTTGGTTTTTTTCATCACTTGCTTTATTTTATGCTTAATATTTAATAAAACAGAGCTAAAGATAATATATTACCCCATTATTCACAAAATATATTGCTTGAACTGTAAATAATTATTAATAGGAAATTCCTTTAAACTGAAACACTCTATTTTATGTGTTGCTTAATAGTTTTGTTATAACAATTATTTTGTTTAAAATTTCAAATAGAAAGACTTAGAAAATATTTTGTTAAATAAAACTAGCCAAATGTAGTAGAAGAGAGTTGCAAAACGTGCAGTTTGTATAAAGGTAAAAACTTGTTCTATGGTTGTAAGAATAATTATTTACTCTTAATAGATAACATTGATAATCGTTGTTGTATATACCAGTTAAAATATTCAGATGCAAATTTAGTTATTCGCTAATGATTTGATTAAAAAAAATATTTATTTCTTTTTTATTTTAAAATTTAAACACTTTATTTCAAATTTACAAACGGAGTTATATCGACTTAATATCTTGAAAGCTTAAACAATTATGCTGTATTTTCCTTAATACAAACTATTTATAATTTTGTCTTATTACTACAGAACCAATAGAAGATTAACACAATATCTAATGTTTTTTAATTATTACTAAATGACCAATAGAAAATTAATATATTATTATATAATCTTATCTCTAATTACTTTCATTACTTTTCTTGGAACAGATTGTACTGTACTTTCACATAATAATTATAACCATAAACATCTTTTAGAATATTCCTAATTTAGATTTTATTACTTTTGACCGAAATCGCCTTTAAAGTATTATTAAAATTATTATCTGATAAATTTCTAATTCTATTTATATCTATATCAATATTATCTATTGGATTTGTATTAAAATATCCTTTTTCAATATCCGGAGGTTTTTTATACGTCATAGCTTGCAATACAAAGTTTTAAGATAATTAGTTGCAACAACCCTTAATTTGCAACAATTGAAATAACAATCTTCTACAAGAATTTAGAAATCAACGGAGATACATCCCCTACTAAATTTATAAAAAACTTTATATCAAATTCATTTTTTTCTTGAACACAAAATTTTTAATAAGTGGCAACTCTAATCTAAGTAAATGAAAGGAAAAGTAAATTAAATATTAGTTAAGTAATATTAGTATAAGTATTACTTACATAATAATACCTACATTCAAAGTAAAAATCAAGCAAATTATTCGTATACATATTTCATTTATTTTAATCTGATTTTAGAAAACTTTTTGTAGGTCGTTTATTTGAACTTTAGTGAAGTTCATTACTTTTAATTTATTCTCTTGCCAAATGCGAGAATTTTAAAATATTTATGAAAATAACAGAATTGGAAAGAACAGTTACATAATTAATGCGCTCCCATGATGTTATTTTTATTCAGAAAACTAAAACGCACCAATATATCTAGGTTCTTTAAGTTTATTAAAAAATGCGTATATTTTATTGCTTTATAGGTGAAAATTGTAAACGCGTTTATAAAAAAGGTTTATATTATAGATCCAGCTTCATAATTATTAAATTTAAATTCATTGAAAATTTATTCGAAGGAATTTTTTTTTTTTATTTTTCAAGTGCTAATTAGTTATTTTCAACTAATTAGTTAATATCTTGAATCCAACTCTTCATGTTTAGGTTAACGGTATAAGATATTTCATTAAAATTGATCTTAATGAATTACACATACAATTTAAATATGAGATAGTACTGGACCTCATAACCTCTTAGATATTCAATAGAGACAATTTTAATTTTTCTATAATGTAATAATTTTTTACTTGAATCATAAAGTATTCCTTTATCTGTGAGTTATACTATTCAATTAAATTATTTATTTATCTTTTGTATTTTTTTATATTATTACATTAATGTATTTTTTATTAAAGATGTAAAATTATTAATTATTGATCAAGCCATTTTAATCGAATGGTGAATAGTTGCTGAGTCGAATTGAAAACCAAATAAAGTTCCACTTTGACTAGAATTCGAACTTCGGCCTCCCGCAAAATTCGACACTCTAATCACTGTGCCACCCAGCCGTTCAGGAAGATCGAAGAAAATATTCTTAATTAGGTACATTAAAAAAATTTACAATTAGTTTAAGTTAACTTATTTTCCATTAATCTCCTCCAATACCCTAAATTTCTTAAAGCTTATATACATTTTTTAAATTATTTACACCTTTACATTTCACTTAACGAGAAAGTCGACCGCTTAACACTTTAACTAGAGAAAATTTGATTGAAATATTTATACACCTACAAAATTTCTAAATCAAATTCATTAAATAGTCAGTGCTATCGATTAGTTGAATTGAAAAAAATTTAATTTCTTATATTAAACCATTATTTAATATTACAATTATTAAATGGAAAAACCAGAAAGTAAAGTAGGGAATAAAAAAAATTATACATATTTTACTCTTTAAAATTTATCACTTTTATATTTTTATTTATTTAATATGTTTTTGTTTCTTTTAATATCAAACGTGATAAAGAGTTTAATTATAGGTATAATATATTTTACGCCCTCTTGCATTAGAATATACAACTTCATTTGGTGAATATAGATTTTATTTAATTTAATTGACGTCCGATTGCGAGACAAAAGAAAAATTAAATTTTAAAATAAACAAGTGATGAAAAAAAACCAAGGGTTTTTAAAAAAGCACATTTTCAAAATTATATTGTATTACATATTGAGTTTAACTTTTGAAATATTTACTTGGAAATAGTTACTACTGACTTATAAAATTTACTGCTAACAGTAAATTTTTTATTTAAAAGTTGTTATAGCCCTTCAATGGGGAAGGTTGCCAAATTTCTCAAGTCTCTAACTTCAACTTCCCCCCCCCCCCTCATCCTCTAGTTTTTTAAGTTCTAGGAATTAAATTGTGAATTACACAAAAATTTGGAATTTTACTTAGAATTTTATTATCTAAGCAAAAATGGGTAAAACTAAGAGACACTTTCTTCAATTTAAGGAACCCCTTTTAAATTTAAGAAAAACCTTTAACATATGTTAAAATATAATGTTGGACCTTTAAATTTTGTATATTAATAAAAAAAAAATTGGACAGGTATTCAAGTTACAGGTGCTTAAAAATAGCATAATTTCAATTTTCGGGCCCTTATAGCTCCTAAACAGGGGGCTTGACAAAAAAATTTTGTTAACTGACTCCTACTATTTTTTTAGGATCTAACTTCTCCCAAAATTTTAAGATCCTAGCTTGAACCGTTTAGAAGATATGTCGGGCCAAAAATTTTGCAAAAATTAAGTTTTATATAATGGTAAATTTTAGTACCGTATGGCAACCCTATACATTTAAGCGACATATTTTTGTAAAGCCTATAAAAGCATCTCTCCAATACCGTTTTTCGATTGAAAATAAACCTAACAGAACTTTTGTTATATCAATTTAAATATAGGGCTTTTTTGGAATTTTCAGGGGCTGTAACTTCGTCACCCTTCAAAATTAAGAAAACCTTTGACACATATTGAAATATAATTATAGAGCTTTAAATTTTGTCTATCACTAAAAAAAAATTTGGACAGCTATTCAAGTTACAGGTGTTTAAAAATAGCAAAATTTCAATTTTCGAGCCCTTATAGCTCCTAAATAGGGGACTTGACAAAAAAATTTTGTTAACCGACTCCTACTAATTTCTGAGTATCTAACTCCTCCCAAATTTCAAGACCCTAGCTTGAACCGTTCAGAAGATATGTGTGACAAAAAATTTTGCGAAAATCGAGTTTTGCGTAATGTTAAATTTTTGTACCGTATGGCAACCCTAAACATTTGCCTTGTAAAAATTTATAAAGTTTATGAAACCAGCTATCATTTACCGTTTTCAGATTGAAAATATATGTAACAGAACTCTTGTTATAACAATTTAAATATAGGGCTTTTTCCAACTTTGGGGGGCTGTAGCCCCGTAACAGGTGGGGCTACAGAAAAAAATTCTTCTACGAAATTATTTTGTTTGCAAAAACTACCGATGGTTAAAATTTCTTTTCTCTATTTCAAACGGTGTAAAAGTTTTTGTAAACATACGGACGGACGGACGGACAGAGTGAAGCTATATAGGCACATTTTTACAAAATTTTTTGAAAATGTGCTAAAAATGAATAAATCGTTTAAAAAAAAAAAACACGCAATTTAAATTCGCAAAATGTATTCCTGCTAATCAAAAAAATTATGTTTCTTCAACATTTATTAAGTATACATGTGTCTATACACAAAATATAACTGTATGTCATGTCTTTATAGTCAACAAATAGAAATTGCATGACAGATGAGTGAAGTTTTAGTGCAATATTTAAAATTAATTTTACCATTGTTTTCTTGTAAGACAATTAGAAATTTAAAAGTTAGGTTAGGTAATTCCAATATTTCATTATTTTTCAAAAAATTACAGTAATTAAGTGAAAAGTAGTGAATGAAGGAATTATAAATGATAGAAATTTGTTTTTCAATATTTCTTTTATTTTTTAATTTTTTTTAATTTTATTTTTAATACTTGTGTAGCTGAGTCTTATAAAAATAACTTGCTGTACATTAACCTTTGAATAGTCATTAAATTTTTAGTTACTACTGATTTTTAGTTTGAAATTTATATCACTATAGTAATTAATAAAATTTTAGCCAAGGGCCTTAAAGGATTATTTAGTAAATCAACCATAGCCAATATAAATAATAAAGTGCTATTAAATGTTGGGATTTTTTACAATAATAAACAACAAAAATAAGTTTCTCATTTATTTTTGCAAAGCACATTTATCAGATTTAAACTCCCTCCTCCCTTGTCTCATAGATCACTTGTGTAATAAGTGAGTAATTTTTATTTTCGAGGGATAGTGAAAGTTTCGAAAATTACCTTTAGGAGCTTTGTGTGGTTCCAATAGGTGCGAGCTTAGACCTCCAAAACCCAAACCCGCTTTAAACCAAACATTAGGATGGGATCAGTGATGCAAATGTAGAGCTTGGTTCAGAGGATAACGATTTGAAAGGATTATTAGGAAAAAATTTTGGGAAAATATAGGATTCTAGGATTATGAGGTATAGGAAAAATTATAGCATTGGGGATGAGAAAATATTCTTCAATCTTTTGATATCAATGACCATCATATATTTTTATAAAAAAAAAAAAAAAAAAACTTTTGAATAGTCAAAACTATTTATGGTTCAAAGAAAAAGTCATTTTAAAAATTGTGATTAACAAATAAAAAAGGAAAATTGGAAAGTTAAAAGCTGACTAGCAAATAAGTCGTTTATCAATTTAATAATAAATATTAATCAATACGGCTTCTCAAGTAAAATAAACACTAATTAGCAATAGGTACTCTTTTATTAATTTTATATTTATTATTTCTTTTTTATTTTATGCATTTGCCTCAGAGAATGCTTGCTGCAAGTGTTCCAAAATTTTTTAAAAAAAATTTTTGTAAAGGAAACTTAATCATTTTTACACAAATTTTTACTTGACAAAAAAAAATTTACATTAGTTTTACCCATTTTGATCGTCTCACCATCTGCCTGTTTTTACAAAACTTCCAAAATATTCGGAATAAAGAAAATATTAATTACATTGTTGAAGAACTTTTTATGAAATCATCCCAAATGGAATTACAGGTCCTCAAAGTTAGAAAACACTTTTTTTTCTAAACGTTTCCCAAGTTTGACATATTTTTTAATCACCATTTAAATCAGCAGTTTAGCCGACAGCGATTTAGAAAATACTTTTATTTTTAAAAATGTATCTATGTAATTTTTATGGGAAGTGTTGCTACTTTACGTTTGAATCAGTTAAGAGAACTATTAAAACTAAAAAGTGAAAAGAACAGTTGGCTTTTCTCTTGACTCTCTTCTTCAGGAACTGAACTTACGAACAGAAATAAAAATTATAAAGCCAGGAGTACTGCTAATTGTCATGCAAGGTGTAGTTAAAACATTGAGGATAAAGTGCCAAATGTTAGTATCATAACTGTCATACCATATGTTGTTATATTTTTGGGTAGGATAGATAGTATCCAGTTGAAACCTCATTCCCATGCTTTGAAATTAATGCATAAGGCATAAAAAATTAAGTTAAATTTGTGAATTATCCAGAAGAAACACTATAAAAGCATTTACCGTTATTTTCCACTAATAACTTCGAAAACATTTTATTAAAAGAATATCTCGCCATTAGTTAAAATACTGCAAAAATTCAATAACTTCATCTTGCTTATTCAATATTAATTAATTAATTTACAACATTTTGTATCACATCTTCAATCCATTATAGAATTTCTTATGAATTTCTTGAACATGTTAAAGAAATTTTTTTTTTAAATTGTTATAGGCATTGTCATATTTCTAATATTTAGGTTAATAAATTATAGACTTTCAATTAAAATTTCTGTAAAGTTTTAAATAGTTTTTTTTATCCATTGAATAATGAAAGTAAATTCTTTGTGTTATTATGTTATTAATCGAATCGATACAAGTCGATTCGATTTGCTACAAAAAAGGAAGTGAAGCAGGAATTTCAATTTGCTATAGTAAATGCAACGCAGACAAACAACGCTACATGTCTAATGCTTCTGTCAATTCATTAACAATATTTGTTAATTTAATATTATTATGACAAGCAACTTGAAATTTTTTACATTCATGCGTCCATTATACTAATTAATATAAATGGTGGATGTGTTTTACGTTTACTTTCAATTCAAGATGTATACGATGCCAAGTTATCAGATGGGAAAAAAACCTCTTACCAGACCAATTATTCAAGTTCAATTGCGTGTATTCATATTTCAAGACTTGATATTTGTGTGCATGGAAAATTATAGCTATAAGATAATTAGAATGTAATTCAATTCAAGTATTATATGTGGTTAGTATTAAACATTTTTTAATAAAAATAATGGAATACTGTTCTTTATCAAACGTTTAATAATTGCAAAATATTCTCAGGAGTAAATAAAATGAATTGGACTTATTTATTCTTTGAATTATTTTGACTTGCGTTTTCCCACTTAATTATTATGAAAAAGAAAGTAACAGAACATGTAATGCAAATCTATTGTGCATCGTTTATGTTTATCTTAACCGTTCTTACAAACTCACGGTTTATATTTCAATTGATAGTTCGTCCGCTATAATCTACGGAATATAAAATGTTTATATTGAATGTAAAAATCATCACTTTACAAATATCATATATCAAATATCGATCTTAGGTTTCTTTCTCATAGAATGCGTATTTTGTTCCTTATTAAACAGAAGATTTTAGATCTGGAAGGAAGAAGATAACGAATAAATTTTTTCGGAAAATGTGGTTTCATCTGAATGTGAATGTCATAGATGATTCTTGATTAATTTTATAAAGCATTTATATTGGAGTGGAACTTCGGTCGTAGTAGTTATTCGTAGAACCGGTATACTTTTGATAAACAATTAATCCACGTCTGAACCGCTCCCATATCCGTGAATAAGTGATTCCCCTAATTAAAATATTTCATACTTTTCATAAAGACTTATATATTTATTTGAATCGTGCCATGGGGCCCGAAAAATAATACACCAACGGTGGTAGATATTGCACATATAATGCCGGGACGATATATGACACCAATGATGAGACACAGAACTAAGAAAGTAAAAAAGATTTTCGCTCGCCATTTTCTATAGAATTTTTAAATTATTTCGGTATTTAATGGCACCTAAGTTTCTCGTAAGGTTCTTTTTTTACTACCTTCTTTATATCTTTACAATATATAACTGTAATTCCTCGTTGTTTTATATACCTCTCATCCCTCATTGTTTTATACAACTGTAATTCCTCAAAAACTATATTATTATTCAAGAATTTCTTTTAAAAATTCTCCCAAATTATATTTTGAGAAGGTTTTCTATTGTCAATTTTAAATTTGTGGTAGGTTTAGAGACCTACCTATGTGTTATGTATAGTATGTAAATTTGCATAATATTTTTCTCTTATTATAGTTCCGAATTAACCAGATAAAAGAAAGATTTTCTTAAGTTTTAAAAATCGAAGATGAGTCAAAATATTTTGAAGTAAACCTAATATTTTTTAATTTTATTTTTATTTTTTGTTTGTCGTTACAAAATTTCATAAATACCGAAAAAACCAATAATCGAAGTAATCGTTATACAGCCTAACATATATATTCCACATAGTCATGGTTATAATCAAGAATAAGGTTAATAATGATCCTTAAATAATAAAATCGGATTGACCTTTTTGGATTAAAATATATTATATAGTTTAATAATAATGATAGAAATATAGAAGACAGAGAAGGAAGAAGATATTAGAAAATATAGAATAAGTGTTATAAAATATCAAAGAAGGGATGAAAATCTATTTTAAGGCAAATCCTTAGGTTTCATAGTAAATGAGTTTTTTGTCATTTGTATTCAAAATAGTGTATATGTAATTGAGTTTGGTTTGGACCCAAGTAGTTATTTTGTTTTTAGATACAATTTAGTTTCATTTCATTCAATTCTCTATTAATAATTTTAAATAGTGTTTAAAGCTGTAACAGGAGCTGTAACAATCACGTTCATCGTAGAGTTTTTTGAACTATGAACTCTTGAAATATAGAAACTGTTTTACAAATCGCTCCTCTAAATTCTGAAAAGCATTTCCACCTAATTTTTTTTTTCCAATGATTAAAAAAATTCAAGAGAAGTCAACTGATTCTTTCTAGGTTTTCCATTCAACGCTTTCCAATCAATTTTTACCAATAAACAGAACCTTTTGAGCTGTAATCAAGTTACTAGAGCTGTAAAAAAAACCCTCATAAGTTAAATGGCAACACATTTTTACCAACTAACTGACTCTTTTTGGCTGCAGTAACGTTTCTAGAGTTGTCGTCGGATAAAAAGTTCCATTGAAGACTGCGACTCTTTGAAAAATTTATCCGGTTTTATTTAAAACAATTGTGAATTGATTATAGTTCAAGATATTTTTTAGATTCCAGTTCTAATACTTCCATAGTTAAATAACAAAAACACAAAAATAATTGAAGACTACAATCTTTTAAACGATTTTGATATTTAGTACGTGATTCTATAAATAATAGGCCGAAGTCTACCTACACAAACATTTATTCAAATATATAACACAGACAATAAGTAGTAGATATTAATTTTTAGGTTCTACATAGTACATATATTTCTTCAATTACCCATTCTCTGTTGTCTCTATTTTTAAACCATAAAATTCTAAAGTAGAAAATTTTAAAGTCGAAGATAAAAGAATTTAAAAAAAAAATTTATATGACCTAGAACGTGATTATTGCTAAATAACTTTTATTTTTAGATAATGTCGAACATTAAAAGTTAATAATTTAAATCAATTTCTATATAGTTAAAAAAAATTAGATATTGACATTATGTCTAATGGATCTAAAAATAAAATTCTATTTAGATTCATTTATTAATCAGATCAAAATTATTTTTAGAAATCTTGTTAAATATTAGGATAAAAGTGTTATTAGAATACCTCCTAATTTAATATTAATTAAGTTTGTTGTATACGTTATAAGAATGAGAATAAGTTATTATGCAGAATTCTATCTAGGAACCAAGAGCAAATAGATTTAAAAACTTTTTACTATTCTGAAGAAATTTTTAATAAATTTAGGTGTTGTCTATTTTTAGTCAATGGGATTTTAATGTAAATATTTTGAATTTTAAATAAGAACTACCTATTTTGAGGAATTGTGAAAATTTCTTAAAAATTTTATATAAATAACTATAGACATCAACATTTTTTTATTTAAACTTTGTTAAACCCTTATGTAAAAGTTATTTTAAGAGAAAGCAGGCCTTAAGTAAAAAGAGGGAAGAATACAAAAAAAGCTTAGCCCTGTGGCAAGGCTTATGCCACTGAATGTGGAATGCCTCCAATCAAATTCTTTCAATGATGAACATGAGCTAGATGCTCACCTTTAAATATTTAAAGCTTATGGAACTTCAGTTTTTTTTTGTGGTAAGTGTTCAATTTGATCAAGAAAATCACCAAAAGTAGCTACCAAAAATTCCTATGCATAGTGCTAAATATTGGCAAACCAAAACAACATACATTTGAACATATACCCAAGAAGCCCAAATACCCAAGGTTCCTCTGGATAGCGGTAAATGCTGAACATACAAAACTACAGACATTAGCACATTCAAACCCTACTATCAAGAAATAAAAAAAAAAAAAATAGATATTTTTTGAAGAAATCTTGTTAATGATGTTATAATCTTATAAAAACCTAAGATTATTAATTTCAATTGTGTTGTTTTTTTTTTTTATTTTACTCTTTGGTTCCAATCGAATATTACTTACTAACACCTATATCAATTTGGTTTCCCTATATTATTTCAAAACATTTTAATTAAAGTGTCTCCTTCACAATTGATTATTGAATACCTACCACTTTAAGTTTTCTAAACATAAATAACAGAATCTTTGTAGTTATGTTTTTGTTTCATGTTAAAATTATTGTCAGTCACTCATTCCCTATATACCTAATGTTAAAAAAAGTTAAGCCACACTTAATAAATTTGAATTTCCGTATTTATAAATTGCATTTCTCATCAAATACTTACAATAAATAGTAAAAATTATGCAAAACAATATAATTTCATCTTCCTACATGGAAATCTAACAATATATAAGTATCTTAAGGTAAACTCTAATAGATCACTCACAATGACAACAAAAGAATATTGAATGTTTTTGTTTCGTCATTCCAAACATTTCACACCTTCAATTTTAATCGTCATAATATGGAAATGAAGAAAGAGTGAAAATAAAACAAGAAAAAGAGATTCAGTTGCAAAATATTCAACTGAACTGAATTTCTAACTAACACTCTATACGCAATTTTTAGAAATACTATAATCAGTGCCAGCAAGTTGTCATCAAATTTAATCAGACTCTATTTCCAACATTAGCACTGAAGCATTTTTAAAAAGACCGGGAGAAAACTTCATAAAAGTTATATTTAAAAGAAAAATGAGGGAATGTTTATTATTCCATGTACCATATTACGCTAATACCAATGAACGCAATCTATAGGTTAGAGGAAGGGGAATTTAGCATAAAGGTAATTAACCAAATACGGCTAAGTGGCCAGCGGCTAAATGGCTTCCATTCCAAAATAATTCGAAAAAAGTTCTATAATGTATAGTGGGTTGAATTGTTAATGAAAAATTGTCTTTACTTGGACTTGTATTGTGTCCAAGTAAAGACACTTAATTTTCATATAATTATCTCTTGAATCAACTCTGTAAGAAGAATATTCTACAAATCTTTCTCTAAGCTTCGTAAACAATTTCCTAAGAGGATTCTAAACCTTTCTCTAAGCTTCCTAAACGATTTCCCAAGAAACGCCCGATCTGAATCCTTTAGGAAGCATTGAAAAAGTAAAGTACCACAATGACTTACAAAAGGCATCCCTTGTGATAAAGCAGTATTAAAACTTGAGATACTTTTGAAGACAAATATAGGAATACAACTTTCGACCTCAAAATCAAAAATTTATTTTCTATGAAATATATCATATAAAAAGTTGTAAAAACTCCTTGCTATCACAAAAATTGTGGGGAAGGATTCATACCAGTTTGGTATTGTAGTCTATTATTTTTATACTCATTACGAAGGGATTTTCATTATTCGCCAAAAACTGAATTACATTACACTAAAGTTTGTAAAATATTTATTTTATTTAATTATACACCATACTAATCACATTTTTAACACTTCAACAGACAACTTGGCAACATCATTGTTTTATTTTATACACAGCAAATTAAAGGTAATATAAGAGGTAATGTGTAAAATGACAGAATCTGAAGTGGAGAGAAAAAGTAAAATTAAAAGGTGATAATAAAGTTGTACAAATAAAAACAGAAAAAAATATTTATAATTTATTATTTCGTGCTAATTTGTTATGCAAATTAACAACAACTGATAAAAAATGCAAAATAAAGATTAATAAAAAGTTGGATAATGCATGACAGCAGGGGACGAAGAAATAGTCAAATTTTTATTAAATTAACCGAAGTAAAAAAGGAAAAGTGTAGTTGTGTTTATCATATTAAAGTTAAGATATGGGATTTGTAGTGGTTTTTGGTCGAAATTCACTTTTTGTAACACAACAACAACATTGTTTATTCACATATTGTATCTTATCTATTTGATACATATTTTGTAATATATTGCATCAATTTATTAGAATTTCGAGAAATCGTTTAAGCTAGCTCTTTAATATCAATAAAAAAGTCAGTTTTCCAGTCAGTTTCAAACTGGTATACAAAAACTTTAAGGAACAACAGCAGAAAGTCTTCAATTAATATCAATTGAAGATTCTCTTTGATTCAAACTTAATATAATTTTATAGAAATAAACAGCTTAGCTGCCATATCCGTAATACACTTTTGTTCTAATTACTAAGTTTTTTCAACATGCTGTTAAAATTGTTTGCTGTTCAATAGTTTTGAAGATTTAACGTAGGTTAACGGTTTAGAGAAGCTATAACTAATATGCGAGAGTAGAAATCGGCAAACCCCTATTAGTAAACCAAGCATGTGTTTACTCCCTAAATAATCGAACCCAATATTCTGATTAATATTGCTTAACCCTAGAACAGTAAGTATTCGTCGATTCGACGAACATTTAAAATGTTTTGCGTCTAGTTCTTAGAATTTTTGTCGTTCTTCTTTCTACTTTTTGTGTATCTCTCAATCTTAGTTTTGTACTTAAATTTAATTTGTGATGTCATAGTAACATACAGGAATTGAACTACACACAAGTAAGTACTGCATCCTATGCACTGCAGAGGATGAACATCTAATCAAAACCAGAAAGGTCTGCAGTTTCTGTGATTATAAAAAAAGACGAATGACAAAAACTCAATATACAACATGTAATAAACACAAATGCGGAGAACATCAAATAATAAAATGTTCACGTTTCAATGTTGCTATGTAATTTTATATTTATAACAATATTTTCTACCTAATCACTATTAATTTTTTTTTCTGTTTTTATATGAATTTTAGAGATTTAAGTTATGATTTCTGCTTTTTAGTTCTATTATATTATTTTGGTTATTTAAGAAATATAAAACAAATGAGACTCTTCTATGTTTTCTAGGCATAATAATGCCTTTATACACATATTAGTCGATTCGACGTATTCTTAGCAATAAGAGAACAAAAATAAGCTTACTGTTCTAGGGTTAATAAAGATTATTAGACTTTTCAGTAATTTCCTTTCCAAGCAAGAATTGTGACCTGTATGAGAATCAAACTCATAGTCCTTGATTATTTAGTTATGTGCTTACCCACTTTATCGCCGAAGCCACATATTTCTGTATTACTATTCTTACTTCTATTGCTTGGCATAGATTATTCGTACATCAGTAATTTGCAATAAGGGATTGTGACATGTTCCGGGTAAAACCCCGTTTAATAAGCCATGAGCTTGCCCACTACATCGTTGAGCTCCCATATTCCGGTACCTATTTCTATGAAGATTTGCTTAGGATCTTGATTTATTTGTTTCTTAAGAAAATATAAATGGCCCTCCCAATTTACTACCGAAGAATCTATCTTGCACATTGACTGTCTATTGTTGACCGTCGGTTACATTTGCAGCAAACCTTATTCTGCATGATCGCTCATAATAATAAAAAACTTTGTTACCTAAAGACACTAGATAGACATAATTGTCATGTTTAATTACACTTTCAATTCAATTTTAATAATAATTTTCTTGTAATTTAGACTTTCCTGAACTGATAGAAATTCTTTTTATGATATCTGACTAAAAAAAATTATTATTTGTAAAAATATCTTGTAGTTTTTTATGATAAATATTTTTACTACTTTTAATAATAAAATAAAAAAAAAATTGTTTTCCTCCGGTTTCTTGGATCTGTTGATTTATAATTACTAGCTTTTAATTGTAATGTACGAGTACATAATATGAGTGTTTATATAAATAAAATTACATTTTATATCACATTTTTATATCTCTAGATTTTGTGTTCCTTAATGGTTCAAGGTAATAAAAATTGGATTAAAAATTAATTTCTTACTTTTTAATTGAATATAAACCCAATAAGAGTTTTAAGAGTCTATATTTAGAGTCTGCTTTAATAAAAAAACAAAAAAAAATTTTTAGGTTACTGAAACTTTATCATCAGATTTGCATCACTTACTTTACTATAAAGTAAGTAAAACCTGCAGTTGACTAGAAAAGGCAACAAAAAATTGAGTTTTTATATTGAGGAAAAATAACATTTACACTTAATTTTAAGGTAGTTATGCTAACTAGTGGTAATCAATTTGTAAAATCAGGTTCCTCATAATAACTCACTCCAATACATTATTATTATATTCATGAATACTAATATAGAAGAAAACTAAATTATGAAATTTAAGCTGGTAAGATGATATTAGAAATTTTTTAATAAATGATTTATATTGGTAATACATTTAATACATTCAAATTGTATCCGGAGCTACAACTGATTTATAAGAATCAAAAGGAGTTGCAATTTAAGATTAAGCGGCATTTGAAACAAACCTTTCAAGGATATGCTTACCAACTGGTTGGAAAACTTTAAAAGTAATGAAATTTGGAATTAAAAAGGTGGCACAAAAAGTTAGCAAATTTTCCTAACTAAATTTTCCTACAAAACTCTTAAAATTGTTTGTATTTTTCACTCACATAACTGTAGGATTTGTAATGGAAGATTTGATGACTTTTCTTACTGTTATCTTAGAATATCTGACGAGTGACCATAGAATGTCTTAACAATAATAAATTAACAATAATTTATTGAAGCCCTTATTGACCCTTCTTTTATATCTGAAAATCTTTAAGAGAAAACTTCAGAATTTTTACCAATCACTTATATGAAATATAATAGGGGTACCTAGGTATTGTTTTCACACAAAAAATTGAGATTTTGAGAAATTGAAAACATGAGATTTAAGGCAAATATTCATTCCTGCGATTCGTAAAAAATCCAAAAATGTGTTTTTTGTGATGTGTGTCCATGTGTGTGTTTGTCTGTTCGTGTAATAGCGGTCTGTTCATTTATGGACAAAGCATTTTTTTTTTAATACGTTTACAGTAAATCTTTTAACTGTTTCAAATTTCAATTACTCGTCATTTTCTCAGTTGAAATTGTCTAAATGGAATTTTGCTCACTATAAGTTATAATAGTTTTGAAAGTAGTTTAGAGATTTGAGGTTCTTTAAAACAATCAAGAATTTTACCAAGGTGATTTAATTTACAAATTTATATAAGAACTTTTGCTAATACGATTCATATTCGTTTCATAATTTTTTTTGCTGCTGCAATTGGCCTGGACATCTTCTCCGATTAACTTCTTAAGAGTGGTTACTATGGTAACTTAAAATGCTCCAAGCTTAAAATATTTGAAATTAACCTGAGTACTCGAGGTTATTGTGAAAGTTATACTTATATTTAATTAGAGGAATACAAAACAAAGTTTTTAGGCTAAAACATTTCTTAACAGTCAATTGCGTAAAAAATAACAAAAGCGAAGATAAATTATTATAAAAAAAAAAAAACTTTTGGTTTTTTTCCATTCTTTTACGCGCTTAATTTATAAAATAATAAAAAAAACCAAAATATTACATTTTTAAAATTCTTTTCTATTTTGTCTAAATATTGTTAGTTTATATGGTTATGCACATGGTGATATTAAAAATACATATTGTGGGTTAAATCGAATTTATTGTAACACGTAGCCACGTTAAACCGCAGGAACAAAAGTAAAACGTGCTAAATTCATGTCATTTTAAATTCTTATTTTATTTTTTTTAATTTTATTTTTTTCATATTTTTTTTTTTGGCTTTTTGTTTTAACAACAAAACGGTAACAACGACAATTGATGTTGACGACAATATGTACATAAAAATATTTGGCAATAGGTGGTGTTAGTGACGGTGTTAAAAGATCACGTATACAAGAATATTCAAATGTTGCTCTTTTGAGGTGCTTGACTGAGCATAAAGAAAATATAAACGTGCACTAACATACATAATATTATAAGTATTAAATAATACATGAGTATGAAAGTGTAGAGCAGTGGTTTTAAAACTGTTCGATTTTACAGTTATTGGGTGAAGGTTAAAATAAAGTCTAACAGAACAACAAAACATTCTACCATTGCAACGCTTAAGGCAAAGTAGGATTGTGTATTTTGACTCTCTTTTAAATGGGAAACAACTAATGAGTGTTAAATAAAAATTGGCCAGTTGGATCAAAAATTCCATAAAAAACTTTGTGTCATTCGCCTGGTTTACTTGAATTCACTAAGTTCCGTTAGGGAAGGATAATATGTATTTTTTTTGCATTTGCTTCTATTGTATAAATGCCGATGCGCAAAATTTGTTGTTCTTTTTTTCTTTTGGGTTTTGAAGTCTTTTGTTCTTATAGAGGGAGTTAGAGAATCGACTATTACCGAGAAGTGTCCGGAATATTTCGGCAGTTCTTTCCTGCAAAAGAACTTTCTTTAATTGGGAAACTATTGCCCTTAACCCATTTTCTCTCAATATTTGATAAAATATCCCGTTAGTATCAAAAGTCTTCGTTGAATAAAACTGTTTGAAAAACTCTGGGATTAAAAAATCAACAATCGGCGGCGTGTTGACTTTTTAGAGAATATCAAAAAAAATTTGTAAAATCAAAGGGACAAATATTTTTTATAAATTCTACTAATTCTATATAATAAATAAAAAATCTGTGGCGGTGTATATTGTAAACATTGAAAGTAAACTCAAAAATAAAACAAGAAAGGGGTTAAATGAAAAGAATCGGTGATGATAAGTAAGCAATATAGAATCTGTGAACAATAAAATATGTCTAGTGTTTTATGTTTTATGAATGGATAATTTCATATGCCTATACTATATATAGGTACTGCCGAATATTTACTGTTATAATTGAGTATTGTTCTATTTTTTGTATTTTAAAAATAGTTTGAATTGTTCAATTTATACCATATAGCTACTGTAGGATCTTTTTTGATGTCATTTTGTTGACCTTTTTTTTATGAAGTTTTATTAATATTTTATGATTCTATTTTTAGGTTTATTGTTCACCTAAAAAATACTTTTTTAAAAAAGTTTATGGTTTTGTTGTTATTTTTACTACGAAAATTAATAATTAAATTTTGGGGTCTTAGAGCTTTTTCCTAAATTAATTTATAATTTTTCAAAACTTAATTCTTCGTTTAGAATTCTTAATATTGATTATGTATCCGATAGCTTGAATGTAGCATGTATCTAGAATCAGCCAATCATAATTGTAGTTCTCCTAGGAAAATTATTTGGAATTTGTATCATTGAAACAATGCTAACGGTAAAAGCTCGTTAAAATTTTAGTACTTGGCCAGGCAACACTCAACTGAAAATAAAAAAAAAGTTTTAAGGATAAAGAGTCCATTCAACTTATAGTTCTGTTACAAAAATCATTTGAAATTTCTTTCACTGAAACTACCTTGATATAACGGTAAAACCTCTCTAATTTCTAACGCCCATTTAGGGTACATTAAACTTGAAATCAACAAATATTTTTGGGATAATGAGTCTATCTAACTTATAGTCGTCGTAGGAAAATCATTTGAAATATCTAACATATAAATTACCACTGCTCTAACAGTAAAACCTCATTAATTTATAAATTCTGAAGCAAGCAACTTTCAATTTACGATAACTAAACATTTTATGGATTTTGAGCAGCATAAATCTAAGTCATAAGTTATCGTTTGAATCTCTGGTTTTTAGATACTAACGAACAAGGACGCTTTTAAGAGCTGTGGAGCACTACTAAATTCTACAAACCTCTAGACTCTAGAGGCTAGAATTAAATTGAATAAATCTAATCCCAATAATAACAAATCAATTTTTCTTTAGAAGATCCTATAACAGACTGGGAATATGCACTTCATATTTCTAAATTTAGATTGAAAAAATAAAGAAAGTTTTTTACATCTATTTTTAATACAATAAGTTGGAGAAAAGTGTTTACTATTGTTTTCTCATCTTTTATCTATTGTACGTTTTTCTTTACGTATTACTACACCTAGATACTGTTGATTGTTTTCATGTTAGTAATGCTTGTGGTAGGTACAAGGATTCTAATGTTCACGTAATTATTCATTTAACTATTTTTAGAATTGTTTTTCTTTTTTTTAATTTAATCTGTTTTAGTGTTTTTAAAAGTCAAAATAGCATACGACGAATTTGAAAGTTAATTTACACAGATAATAAAAAATTGGTAATTTCATATATAAAAAAAATTTATATTAAAAATTTATGAAGGGTATAATATAGAAAGGAATAAAACGTGACTTGAAAGAAAAAATATATTCTATTTGTGCTGCAAGTGATATCAAAATTCGCAATGAAACTGAAAAAGATACACAAAGGTTTTACCAGGTTTTACAGTTAATTTAGTGAGTAAAAGTTGAATAGAATGAAAATAAAAATCTTATATATAGACTACATTTTATAACTTGCGCACCTATATATATGCAAGCTTGTAACATTTCTTTAAAAGTAATTTTAATAGTTTTAGGAAATTCATTTCTTAAAATAGAATTTTAAAAACAAAAGAAATTGAGAAAGAAATTGTGTGATTCACTTTGTAGAATGAGTGCTTTGTGCTATTTATGATTTTCGTTGTCACCTAAAAAAGTTTTTGAAGACAAAGAAATAATGTTGTTATCACACCACACGAATAAGGAAGTTGAAATTATTTTGTGTAACAAGTGAGTCAGTTCAATCCAAGTAGAAAAAAATTTTAGTAATATAATTAAAATTAAAATTAATTATGTCAATTGCAGGCAATTTAAATTATTCCTATTGAGATGGGGAATTACCGTTAACTGTCGTCGTGTCTCCGCGATATAAGCTATAACAATAATTGACCAGCTCTCTGAAGAAGTATTTAATTTTAATACACTGTTCTTTAATCAACTCAATATATAACATATAAAATTTATTTTAAAAAATCAAGAAACTGGTGGAAGGGACTGTAAATATTTTTGATAGGTACAAAAAATGAACTGTGTGAATTTTAAAGGTTTTCGAGTGCTCTAAATATTTTTATTTGATTTGAATTAACACGAATTTACTTATTTCCTACTCTACATCTGCTATTTCATTTCTATATCTTGTTAGTGTGCTTTAACCTATTAACATAAAAAAAGTGCGCATGCAGTCCTTAGTCAAGACCTTTTGAGGTGTTATATTGCATTCGAGGCTTTCGTTGCTGTATTGACGACAATCTTCAAGAATATGTTTTATTAGTTCCCTAAAGTTTCCGTATTAGAATCTAAAGTCCGGATTCAGCTCATTTTTAGTGGTATCTTTGGTCAACTTGTCACCCTCTCCATTTCGTTCAATATTTGCATGTCCTGTAATGAGCAGATAAAATAGATGCAAGAAGTAAAATATACTCATTACACCTCGAACGAGGGAAAACCAAAAATTTAATTGATCTATATTAATTTTTCTTGTTCATCATTGAAACATAGTTATTTTGTTCATAGCGGCAGTGCTTTGTTTCCTCGATCTAATATTAGCTCCTAATGGAATGTAGAAAATTGATTAACTGAAATTATTTGAACGTTTCCGTTGAACTCGTTCTTTATTTTTAGAAATTTGGAATTATTTTAGTAATTCAATTACAATTTAATAATTTATTAGTTTTATATAATATTTTAACATTCACATTAATATCCATAACAAAATCCGTTTAAAATATATCATAATTATAAAAAATTATTTCCTGTTGCAACATGTCATAAAAATGAATATATCAAATAATCAAAATTTAATCATCTAAAAAAATAGTTATTTTCCATTAAATTGAAATTAAAATGTTCATTTTAAATTATTTTAAAATATGCGTATAATAATTTAATATGCGAATGCATGTAATAAAATTTTTAATAATTTTTCAGTAATTTTCCGCATTCTATAATGACATCTCTATTAAAATTGTGATTTTATATATTTTAAAAAAAAAAAGTTATTAAAATGTAATGGATAACTTAAAAATTAAAAATAATTATGATAGTTTATATTTACTACTATAATTATTTAAAGGTAATTATAAATTATACAATTACATTTTATGATAAAATATTAAATTAATTTTGACAGCTAAAAATATTAAAATTATAATTACTTAATTTTGAAAATAGTAGCGATATTTTATTGCCGTAAAATAATTTATTTATAATAATCTGGAATGATTAACATCAAAATTTTATAACTTTTTGGTGATAAAATTTTTATAGATTGTCCAAAATTACAAATTTTATGTTGAGGTATCAAAAAATTTTAGTAACGTCAGAGAGGAAAAATTTTTTATTTATAGACATGAGATGGGACTTCCTGTATTTGAGTATTTACTACCTACCTAAGGTTTTCAGTTTATGTGTTTGTATATATATACTTGTCCATACAAATAAGGGCACGGGTATATTAAAATTGCTCCACCATTTGTAACGCATCGATCTTGACGAGCTAGATATAACGTCAAAGATACGTATCGGATCAGTATCGAAAAGTAAATCGATCTAGCTATGTATGTCTGTCCGTCTGTCCGTCAGCACGATAACTCAAAAACTAAAAGAGCTAGAATTTTGAAATTCGAAGAAAGTTATTTTTAGACAATTTTTAGGTTCCCTATTGTTTTTGGTTAAAAACGAATCAAGGCTTCGGGGAGCTGCCATACAACTTTTTTGCATTAATAGAAATTTCTTCAAAACTAATTATACTAGGGGGATGAAAATTACACACGGTTAGTTATATAATAAATCAAACACCTACAAGCAAAAATTATGGTGTAAATTTTTTTTTTTAAATATTTTACTCTTTTTTATATTTTTTTTTATAAGGGAATTAAATAACGGTTTATTTTATTTTATACATCATAGTGGGTATCTAAAAGTTGATAAGGGCAACTATAGTCTTCGTCGTTTTTTTTAAGTTTAATTTTGTTATATTAATTTGCAAGATATCCTTTTATAAGGTCTGAGCATTGATACAGTAAAAATTATGAAAAAATTTTAGGACATAAGAAACCTTGTAAAATGATAAGATATGTGAAATGTAATGCCTCTTTCCGACAGACTTGGATAAAAGAGATAGAAGGGTGGGCGGACGATTGTCCCATTAGGTATTATGACGAAACTTCTTTCCCCTCACCTTCCACTTTCCTTCCTTAATGTACTGGCTCTTTTACTACCTGCAGTCATCCTAAGTAATATTTGTAATGTAAGAGATATCATCTGTAGATTTTATGTTAGAAAATTTTTTGTGTAGATTTTCTGTTACTTTTAAAAACGTTATTTTATTTTAATTATAGTGAGTTATCTAAAATTGGTAAATAGTGTGTGAACGGCTTTATTTAAATCCTCAATATCCCTTCAAAGTTTCCCTATCCTCCATAATCCAAAATTTCCAAATAACCTCTCTATAATTCTCCTCTCCAAAATCCTTCCATATTCCTATCCCTGTCACCAAATTGTACATTTGTATCACAGGTTCCTTCTTAAAGTATGTTTCAAAACTTCCCAAAGAAACACCGCATAGTTTAAATGGGTTGTTTTCAAATGCTCCATTCTCTCATAAAAAAAAAAAAAAAATTAAAGAATAGTACTTCTATTAATTTTGTAAGGTTTATAATGTTAAAATTACTCAAAATACAATAATTAAATTTTTTTAAACTTAATAGCTTTATTTACTTGAATTCAATTATTTTTATTTAATTACTTTGGTAATTCATAATATCTCTGTAAATTAATGAACATTATAATGTTTTATTGTAAGAGCGCATACAAAATCGTTATTTACATAAACTATCACTTAATTTTTAATTCCCGTTAAAATTTTTCAGAAAATTTTAAAATTTCCTTAAAACTTTTTATATTCGCAAAAAATGTACGAACAAAAACACATTAAAACAAACTTTGTTTACAATTTAAGCCATTATTAACCCCGATATTACAAAAAATAAAAATTAGAAAATAACAAAAGACTAGGTAGTTAAAAAACGGTGAATAAAAAACGATTTATACCGTTATTTCGCATCGAATTCAGTATTAGTATTTTTCTATTTTTTTTTTTTCCAAAAAGTGCATCGCTTTTAAAATTTAGCGCTTTGTAAAATTAACACTGTGTTCAATTAGCAGTTTCATTTAGAGTTTCTAACCAATAGTTAACTTTTTTTTCAATTATTATATTGAAAAAAAAAACTAAAAAAAAATGTTCGTTTTAGGATTAACATTTTTTTTATTAATTATTAAAAATAGCGATTTGCAATAAATTTACTTACAAATATTCTACCATCATTACCAACGGGTGAACTTTAGTACAATTCCTTCATTTAGTTTTCATACTTAAAATATTAATCAAACACTCGTTAATTGGTCATTCGCTTCAAAAGTCAAAGTCTCATAACTATCGCTTGGTTTCATCAAAAAATAGTTTATGTTAAGGCTTGTCTTAAAGTTAATTAAAATCATGTTTAGTTTTTTTAATAGATTATTTTTGATAGAAAATTCTGTTACTTCTAAGATTATAACATTTTAATAAGTTCTAAGTTCAAATCAAAAAAAGTTGTTACCGAATACAATTAATTCCTCAGCAAATGACAGTTTGCTCGTATTGTGTATACATAAGTTTAACTTCAAAACCTAAAATTATCAATAGTATTATTAGTTAATAAATGCATTAAAACAAAATAAAGAAAGAGTAAAAGCTTAAATTCAATATTTATAAAGTAAACAAAAACAAATTGAAAGAATAAAGAATTAAATAAAATGTTATAAACATTATGTATTAACTATACAAAGAAAATAATAAACAAAAAGAGAGATTAATATGGCAAAGTAAACTCAAAACTCAAAAACAGTTCTACTTGAATTGACAGTTCTACTCGAATTGACAGTTCTACTCCAATTGACATTTCTACTCGAATTGACAGTTCTACTCGAATTGACATTTCTACTCGAATTGTCAGTTCTACTCGAATTTAGTTTCCTACTCATTTTCTTTGATCTGGCTAATTTTAATTAATGATGTTTATGTTAAATTTCTCTTCCTATAGAATTCGCAATCTTGACACTTACATAACATTTAATTAGACGACCTCCTAAAAACTAGGTACGCAGTTGGCAACTCTATTTCAATTTTTTACTAATATTAAAATTTTATCGAAAAAAAATTTTAATTTTCATATGCATATAACATAAATTTATACGTTATCATGAAAAAGTTGTTTAATACATATTTTGTGTTTTTTTTTTTAATTTAAAAATTTAATTTATATGCAAAGTTTTATTAATCGATTCTAATAAAAAAAAAAAATCGAATTTATTTGACAAAAAACTAAAAAAAAATGTAATATGGTTTCAGTGTTTTTTGAAGTTTTGTAAAAACATATAAAATTATTGTTTTAAACAATTTCTTCCTTATTGACCGAGAAATGGGATTTAGGTTATGTTATCGATTAAAATATTTAAAAAAAAAAATTGTAATTAAATTCACTTTTTAATTTTTTGAAAATATTTTATAAAATAAAACTATTTTATAAAAAAAAACTTTTATTTTATAAATAAAAAATAATATTAAACAAATAATTAAAAAGGTATAGAAATTATGGCGAATATGCAATATGTAGTAAATTAAAAAAAAATTTGAATTAAAACAGGTTAATTAATATGGTTATTTTAAATGAAATCGATTTTATTTAAATTAGTAAATATTATATATCATAATATTTAATCGGCTTATTTTTTCCCATACAAATATAAACATCCTTTTTTAGAACAAACTATTTGACCAATTTTAATGAAACAACAACCAAAAGAAAGGTTTTTTTTGTTTTCATAGGACAATGATATTTTTTTTTAGAATATTGCGTTTTTTCAGGTGAAAATCCGTCTTTAATTTAACGTAAATTTGAATTTAACGGTCACGCTTTTAAAAGTTGAGGCTTATGACTCTAATATTATGCGCCGACTTTCTGTGTAGTTTTCATTTATAACGAACTCGGTTCAATTTTAATTACTTATAATAAACGTAACACTTTTTGCCAATGAATTAAATTTTACCTAAAAATGTAAGTTGTTTATTACATTTATATTTCTTTTATTTAAACTTATTATATCTAATAATGTTGCTTGGTGATTATTTTAGTATTTTTATTACATATATTTTTGAATATGAAAAAAAAAAATCATAATAACGCATCAAAAATACAAAAAAAAATTCATTACAAGAAAAAGCATATATACATCTATAAACATAGAGGTGAGGCTGACACATCAAATAAAAATCTAGCAAATGAGTTCAAAGCGCCCATTCTAGAATTAGCACAATCTACAGTGTTCAATTCTTATATGTACTAATTTTTCAAAATTCACAGCATTCTTTTAAAACGACATTTGTTTATTACGACGAATATTTTCTGTCTCTTCATGGTCGTTATAAACGAGCTTTACTGCATTTTTTTTTTTTGCTATATGTTTGCAGAAACAAAAAAATTACATTTCTTAGGAAAAATTATGTGTTCATTAGGAATCAACCAGAATAAATGCATACGGCGTGCAGTTTCTGTCAAAAAATTTTGAAATAAGTAGGTATGTTATATGTAGGTACTGTACTTCGGAATTTAAAATTTTAAAATTTGACAAAGCGTATAAAAATATTGTAATTGTTTTTTCTGATGTTGCTACGATTAAGTTTTCAAAATAAAATATTTTAAAATAATATTTTTTTTTTAAAAAAACATACATTCCAAATAATTGAAAATACCTATAATATGTTCGCAAAAAAAACTAAAAAATAATCTTCAACTGAAATAAAAGTTGACGTATAATTTTTGTCAAAAAATTTGCAAATAAATAGGTACATGAATTTACATGAGAGCTGTTCGAAATGAAAGCAATACATTTGGCTTATACAGTAGTTTTCATTTATAACGAACTCGGTTCAATTTTAATTATAATAAACTTTACACTTTTTGATAAAGAATTAAATTTTACCTAAAAATGTAAGTTTTTTATTACATTGATATTTATTTTATTTAAACTTATTATATCTAATAATGTTGCTTGGCGATTAATTAAGTGTTTTTTATTTAGTTTTGAATATAAAAACAATCATAATAACGCATCAAAAATACAAAAAAAAATTCAATAGAAGAAAAAGCACTATACATAGGCTTAACATTTTATTTGAGACACATCAAATAAAATGTTAGCAAATGAGTTCAAAGTGTCCATTAATCAGCACATTCTACAATGTTCAAGTCTTATACTAATTTTTCAAAATTCACAGCATTCTTTTAAAACGACATTCGTTTATTACGACGAATATTTTCATTCCCATAATGGTCGTTATAACCGAAAAGTACTGTATTTTGTTTGCAATTTATTGTAATACAGTAGGTACTAAAAAAAAAATTTTTTGTAAATCGTAAATTGTGGTTGCTTTTTGTTAAGTTTTTTGTAAAATTAAAAACCGAATTCTGAAATATGCAGAAACTAAAAAAAAAAAATAATATTTCTAAGAAAAATGATTTGTTTCTTATGGATCAGCCAAAATCAGCATGTACGGCATTCAGTTTCTGTCAAAAAATTTTGAAATAATTAGTTATGTAAAAAAATTTACATGAAAGCATACGCGACGTTTAAAATACGCGATGTATAAAAATACATATTGTAATTGTTTTTTCTTATGCTGCTGCGATTAAATTTTAAAAATAAAATATTTTAAAATAATTTAGTTTAAAAAAAACAAATATTCAAATAAATTAAAAGTACTTACAGTAAATATGTTTGCAAAACTAAAAAAATTATCTTTCTCAAAAAAAGTTATTTGTTCCTTAGGTCCTAACCTAAATAAAAGCGCGCAGCGTATAATTTCTGTCAAAAAATTGAGAAATAAATAGGTTCATAAATTTACATTAGAGCAGCGAAAATACGCGTAACGCAATGTACTGTATCTCGGATTTTTAAAATTTACAAATATTGACAAAATGTATAAAAATATTATTATTGGTTTTTACAATAATTTTTATTAAAAAATATCTTATATTCAAAATACCTATAATATGAAATTAAAAATATTTTTTGTAGGTTTACTAAATTAAAACATTCAAATAAATATTTTTGATAAATTAAATATTGTACGCGCGTATCGATTTACCGATAATGGATATGCAGACAGACGTATTGACGTACTGCCGTATAAAAATTGTACGTCGTATGTTTGATTTCATTCTAATAATTGAAAAGTTTATTTCACACTTTCAACATCGAATAATGTTTTTTTATAAGTAAAAACTATTTTTAGTTTTACTTTGACAAAACGAACGAATTTTATATATCAAAAAGTGTACATGAAGATTAGATAGGCGTAGTTTGTAAATGGAACGCATATTTTTGTTTCAGGAGTACATAATTGTCAGATTATCATCATATATATATTTGACATCTTAAAACTACCTGTCATTTGAGAAGTTAATTATATTTAATAGTATTTAAATATTAATAAAGTGAAAAAATTAAGGTTAATTGCTGATATAAATATAAAGAATATTTTTTAAAATGGAAGCGGGTAAGTGCTTATTGGTTATTAAATAAAAAATATGATTTAACATAACCTATTCAAGAGAATTTTAATTTAAGCCATCTGCCGGAAATTATTTATGTACTCTGTCATATACTCTTTTACAAGGGCTGAAGTAGCTGGCAATAGTTGAGAGTAGAAAAGAGTTTACTCCCCTTAAAGGAATAAAAGCAATAATATTTACCTATTTGTTTTAAGAAACTTATGAGTCATGGCTCATGACCATGTATAGAAATATATTTTTGTCAATAAAAAACTTAGGAAATATTAAATAAATAAACAATGAAAAAAGGGTAGGAAAAATTTATTCTTTGATTTATTGAAAAACTTTTTTTTTTGCTATAAATATTAAGATTGAAATTTAAAAAAATACTTCGGTCAACTTGACTATTATTTGTACTTCTGGCAGCTTCAATATAATATAATACTAATTACTAAACTTATGAATTATGATATGTTATATTTTGTTGTACATATTATGTATTCATAGAGTTTTTTAATTAGGATACAGAATACGTACAACATAGTTCATATCGTACTAAAATGTTTAGAAAAAAGTACAGTTTGCTATATGAAGGACAGCAGAATAATATTTATATGTATTTAGAATTTTAATTTAATTTAACTGTACCAATTTATCCTCTCTTTAAAGCGGCTTAAGCTATAGAAATAAAACTCAAAAATCGGTACTTAACAACGTTTTAATAATTAAGAAAAATTATAAATTTTTTTTAAGCAAATTTCAAGCGCAAGAATTGTTGACAACACTGTTGACATAATTTGTATTATGTATAGTCTAATATAATTTACACAAAACGAATTTTATATGTTAACTTAAAAGCAAAAATAGCTCGAATTTCGAGCACAGGGCGATACTAGTAAAGATTATTCTGGTGAGGACAGAAGAAAAAAAATTCAATATTTCGTTCGTGTCCCTTAATTCGTTGTGTCATGGGTGACTGTTTACTACCCCTTTTCAAGCTAGAAAAACCTTATTAATTTACCAGGCCATGCCTAAATTGATTTTTGAAAATAATCAGAAAATTAATCAGTTAAACTAAAAATAATTGTAAGTTAATTATACTGATTAGTTGTTTTTTAGCATGTCAAAATGTAATTAAATATTACAAAGTTTCTGCACTTTAGAGCTATGGAATTCATAAACTCTTGAATATTTTCTAAGTGATTTTCTGCAATAACTAGGTATTCCAACTTCAATAGTGGTTGGTGAATTGAAATTTCTAAAAGGTTGAGGAACGAGAATTTGATTGAAACTATTTGCGCCAGTTAAATTAAATAACAAATTTATTTTTGGATTATAATGGTAAGATTACCAACAAATATAAATAATAATTTTATTGACCTGTGCGAGTGCAATCTATAACTTAACATTTTTATTTTAAGCGGCGATAAGCTGTTGTATATTTGAAGTTAAAACGATAGTGTAGGCCAATTAGATGTGCCTCTAGATAAGATTGTCTATCTAGAAAACTGAATTGTTGAGCTAAAAGTTATTTTTTCTTATCAATTTTATTGGGAGGACATATGTTAAGGAACTCCTTCAAAAGTTCTATAACTTTTTAATTAAACATCAGTTTTTTTTAATAATGAAAATCATTCCCATATTAAATTACAAATAACTATACCTAATGAATTATCAATAAATTTTATTTAATTTTGATCAGTAATTAAATTGATTAATTGATGTGGCTTTAAATAATGACAGTTATATTTAAATTATTCAATTAAATAATTTTGTTTTTAATTTTATTTTAATGCATTTATAATTATAGTTTAGCGGTTTTAATATTTTAATTTAATTTTAGAAATTTAAAAAAAACTATTTTCACATTTTAAATAAAATAATTATTTTAGTATTAACTTCAAAATTAATGGTTCATAAATTGTTGCGCGGAAACAATCTTCATTTAAAATTACAAAAAGGACCTTCTTGTAATTAAATATTAAAAATGATTTTAAATACTAAAAAATTGAATAAATGTATCGATAAAAAAAGTTTAATACACGCTTTATTGGGACTTGTAACTTTGATAACATTATATTTAATAACTTTTGCATATCTCAAAGTAAAAGATCTTTTTGGTGTATCAATATTAACTTTTAATAATCCCATTCAAAATTTTGATATTTCTTCAAAAGAAATGTTGGAATCCTGGCCTTATTTGGATATTTTGGGTATGTAAGTTGTCAAATAATTAAAAATGGTTTTATTATAAGAAAATTGTTGATTTTTTTTTAAATAATTATTCTTCATTCTTTTAAAAGGTGTATTGTTAGTCTAAAGTTTTAATTAGATACCATAAAAGGTGAGGGCTTAAATACATTTTGTTGCACAGTCAAATTTGAAAGGTACTAATGTAACAAATTAAATACCAAGGTACTGCGTTTAACGCAGGCGATGCATTGTCACACAATGACTCTAATGCGTTTTGCAGTAAGGGTAAATTCGAAACGAAGATCAAATTTGGAGAAGGGGTATTTCTTCCTATTACTTTTGTCCCTGAAATTCGGGATCAATTGAAGTGGTGGATTTGGTACCTATCACAAGCACTCCAACCTAAAATCTAATAAGAACATTTTCGAAATTAAAAAAAAAGTAACTTAAAATTTAGTGCAAGTAGTTCTGTCCCGTCGCTTAATTTTACTGAGTAGTAATTTTAAATGAGGATTTGGGTAGCTGTTAGTTGAATTTGTCAAGTTCATTACTTGTTTTATATTAACAATAATTATTTTACCAATTCTAATTCAAGAATAATTAATTGAGAATTAATAAAATAATATTTATTTATTTAATATTTCTAGATAAAAACTTCATCAGTGTTAATTATTATTTTGTACCAGTGGATCCCAATCAAGAATGTATTTATTTTAGAGTTGATATAAAATCGTCAGTAACAATTCTTTTAAATGAAATTAAACAAAAGTCATCTATACCAAATTATAAAATTGAAATGGTCAATCAAATTAATTTAAAAATTGGTATTTATAAAAATAATAACATTACATTAAATACAACAACTTTTAAAAATATTATAAATTATATAATATCTCCTGGTTTCTCAATTTGTTGGTACAACAATACCCTACGTTTTACCAAATCTTATTTTTTAAATCCTCTGCTAGTTGTTAAGGACAAAGATATGTTTCCCATAAATTATATTGGAATTCAAAGTAATTATGGTAATATTAAATGGCTTGGTATATCAAAATGTGAGTATGTAAGTGAAAGTTAATCCATCCTAAAAAAAACTAATAAATTTTTAAATTTTCGTTTTTAGCATTAAATCCTCCTAGCAACGGAGAATTGAATTCAATTGATACTAGTAAAAGATCTCCTAGTAATTTAAGATTTAAAGTATCAGCAAATGCAGAAGTTCGAATTTGTTTTAGTGCTATGAAAAAACCTTTCAGTGCAAGATATGAATTTATTTTTGGATTAGAAAATAGTACACGGGCAGCCATTGAATATATATTGTTACTTCAAAATAATATTCTTCAAGAAACAGAAATGACAAAAAGATTAAGTCTTAGTTATTTTTCAGAATTTCAAATTATTTGGGATAAAACTGGTTTAACAAAAGTATACGAAATTGAAGAAAATCGTGAAATTATGAATTTTACCCTACACTTGAATGAAATTAATTATATATTAATAAATACATGTAAAAATTGTATTGCAAAATGGATTTTTTTAAATGATGATTAAACACTTAATAATTTAAAAAAAAAATCTGAAATAAATAATTTTATTTTTTAAAAAAATTATTACAAATTTTGCTTTCAACGGTTCAAGTACATCTACCTAACCTGATATTTGATAGACCCGATAGTCTATGAGAAATCGTTATGAGAGACAATCTTAAAGAAAGGCAGCGTTTAAAGTAAGCTGACTAAGTAATATAAGAAGTAATTAATTACTATTGATTTCAACTAACTTGAAAGAAACTGATAGCAGATCTGTGCTGCACTTAGAAAAGATAGTCTTGAATGGAATTATAATAAAATAATGACTCAATCAATTTTCCATTTGAATCAATCAAATTTCCAGGTAACCTTCAAAATTAAAATGTTCTGTGCAATAAAATATTGGAAAGGAAAACTTTATCACCAATCTATCCGCTTCCAAGTAAATTATAATACTAGGTTATTATTGGTTATATGCAAGACTTTAAAACTCTCTCGATACCCTGGCCGGGTCTGCTCGAACTATAAACTAAAAATTTTTAAAGTTCACCAAAGTCTTTTCAATAACATCCCACCTGATCATATTGGAAAAAAAACGAAAAAATTTTCATGTAACTCCTAAAGTATTACCAGAAGTTCTCGATGTCAGTAACTTTCTAATGTAAGAGATTTGACACTACATATGATGCTGCAAAATGTAGATTATTTTTTCCGACACTTCGCCTGGACGCTTTGGAATACCCTTTGACTCGATCCGGATAGTAAAACATAATAGGCTCTTTCTATTTCAAAATTTTTGATTCTCAACCATTCCACAGCTAGGATTCATGTAGAGGAAACAAATTTTAAAGATCTTCCAAAAAGCTTTATCTTCAGAATGGTTCAAACCAAAGCATGAAAAGTTATCTTTTAATTTTCATTAAAGCCATGGCCACATTTACCCGTGCAATATTGGTAGAGCTCAAAACCTATAGTTAAAGGTAAAATTGATATATAAAGAAATGTTGTCTTCAATCTTAATTTCAATCAAACACCCATTATCAAAAAAATGACTTATTCCAAAATTATTTTGTTATAATTTTTAATATTTTCTATTTCACTTAAAATTGTTGATGATAAATAGATAGAATAATATTTGTTTATAATATTAATTTTAATCTACAAAAAAGTGTTTTAGATTAAATTCTTAGCTACTTAGGTATTGTATAAAATTACATTTCTCATTTAAAAAGTATTTCCTTTTTAATTAATTATTTACATTTACACAAATGTTTTCTATAAATACATCAAAATATACAAAAAGTTAACAAAGAAATGATTACACCACTTTTTCTATTTACTTTTTTACTAATTTGGTGCATCATCATAATTATGAACTGGAAATAGGGAGAAATGTTTATATCAAATATTGTTTCAGCAACTTAATATAGCTGCAACATAACACAAATATTTCCAGCAACATTTATTTGTCATAATCTCATTAAATATTCATTCCCTTGTAAATTTTGAGTCAAATTTTCAACTATACAGACTGCACTAAATCTCATTATTTACTTTTGCATTTTCAGAATGAGTAAAACGTGTTTCTGTACTTGCTAAGAGAAGAGAACAAAACAAAAATTGAGTAGTTTCTTATCAGACTAATTTCGATTTCATATTGAGTGAGAGCAATGAGTACAATAAATATAATAATAGAAAAAAAAATTTGTTTTTCACTCAAATTATTATTTTTTTCAATAAAATTTTGTAAACATTTTTCACTCATTATATATGACTCAAAACTTATATTTAACTCAAAATACAAGTCATAATATGTAATTAGAACTGTACATATTAGATTTTTTAATTCTGTTTACAGTCAGTTTTGTATATTGTTTCTATTTTTATTTTTATACCCGTGTATATATATATGACATCGGGTATATTAGATTTGCTCCTCCGTTTGTAACGCATCGATCTAGACGAGCTAGATATAGTGTCAAGGGTACGTATCGGCTCAGAATCGAAAAATTAGTCGATCTAGCTATGTGTGTCTGTCCGTCCGTCCGTCCGTCCGTCCGTCCGTCCGTCTGTGTGTCAGCACGATAACTCAAAAACTAAAAGAGCTACAGTTTTGAAATTTTCACAAAATATTTTTCAATCAATTTCTAGGTTCCCTATTTTTTTTGGTTAAGATCGGACCAAAACTTCGGGTAGCTCTCGAACAGCTAACTTTTTTAACTCCAATATTTTCATACAAAAATTTGAAATATAGCTATGCACCTTGTAACATGAAATTATATGAATTTTGTTTGTTTTTGTTTGTTGTTTTTTTTTTGTTTATTTTTTTTTTTGTAATTTTTTTTTGTACGATTTCGAGTTAGAATTTCATATAATTTAAATGATGCGTAGTTTATTTAAGATAAGCAAAAAAGAAGACAAAGATTTTTTTTAAGTAAATGGCTTCATAAATTATTTATATATGTATATTCATATAATATGTATATGTGTAATATTTTGAATGAATCATTTTATCAATATGATTATATGATGCTTACTTGCTTAGGTTTAATATATTCGTGAATTAAAAATTAATTAAAAGAGATAGAATTGAAAAATTAGAACTAGAGTTTTGAAATTCACACAAAACATTTTTTGGACATTTTTAAGGTTCCCTATTCTTTTTGGTTAAGACCAGACCAAGGTTTCGGGGAGCTGTCACACAACTTATTTAAACCAATATAAATTTCTTCAAAAGTAATTATACTAGAAAGACGAAAATTACACACGGTTAGTTTTATAATGAATCAAGCACTTATATGAAGTTTCAAAATTTTACGGCTTCATTTGCGGGGGGCTGCCATACAACTTCTTTGCACCAATATGAATTTCTTGGAAACTGAGTATACTACGAGGATGAAAATTACATACTGTTAGTTATATAATGAATCGAGCACTAATATGGAGTTTCAAAATGTTGCGACCCCATTTTCGGGCAGCTGCCATACAAAGTTGTCAATTCGATAACTGTGAATCTAATGAAGCTACGAGGTTAAAATTAAAACTGGGCAGGTAAAGTAATAGGGCAAGTTAGTTGGCAAAGTTGGACATCGCTCGGGCCAACTTTTGGGGTGGGCTATTTTTTTTTTATGGTTATTTTTTTTTATGGTTTTTTTTTTTTGTTTTTAAGCAAAAATTATGGTATAATGAATTAAAAATTTAATATTTTTTTTTTTTTATTTAATTTTTTTTAAGCAAAAATTATGGGATAATAAGCTAAATTTTTTTTTAACTATTTTACTTTCTTATATTTTTTTTGTAATATTTATAATAGCATGTGGAAAATAAATAACGGTTAGTGGGTAAGCACGGGTATCTAAAAGTTGACAAGGGCAACTATAATCTTCCTCGTTTAATTGTAATTCTTATCTGTAAGCTAATCTGTAAAATGTAATATCTGTAAGATTGTTTTCATAATAATCAATTCTCTTTTTACAGGTTTGTGTGTACCTATTTGAATATTATTATTTATTTTATACTGAGTTGAATTTGAGATAAAAAATTTTTTTTGAGTTTTTATTGTTTTGGTTTTTTTTAGTTTAGATGCAATGCAATTTTTTTGTACTGTATACTGGATAGAAGTTCATCAAACCGCGCTGTCTACAGTGTATACACACTGTAAACTATATATAACTAACATTTTTTGTCAAAAGTTTTGTAATTTTTGGTGCTATAATTTCAATTCATTTCAGTTATTATCTCGTTGCCGTGAAGTGAAGTCGCGGAAGCGGAATTATAGTTAAAAAAAAATTGTAAAAAAATTTTTGTTCGGTGCGTTTTTCTGTGTGTGCTTTAAAAAAATATTTTTTTTGGAATTTAAAAAAAAATAAAATTTCAAAAAATATGAAAATATTATTGTAAAAAAAGAAAATTTAAAAGTGGAAGAAAAATTTTTTAAAATCTGTGTATATGTCAGGAAAAAAAAATTATAAAAATATCTGAAATTACAACAGATTGCAATCTTGAGTGAATTTTAAAGATAAAAAAAAAAAAAATTCGAGTTCTATTCTTCATATATATATAATATTTTGTGGAAAAATTTAAACATATGTGCTATAAATATATTTTATATAATATTATATTAAAATATATATATATATATAAATATAAAATTTTATTATATGTGGAATACAACCGGTCCGGTGTTATTATGTTATAATAAACAAAAGTGATTACGGTCTCGAGGAAATTATGTAAATATTGTTGAAATAAATTAAGAACGGGCGGCTTAAAAGAAGGAATTCCTATACATATACGAAAAAAACACCTGAACGTTATTTTTTCCACAAAAAGTTGTAAAAATCGAGAATTGTGTTTTAGTTTTTTACAAAATTTAAAGAACATGTTCTCTTCCATTATTTAAAACTCAAAACGGTTTATTAATTCTCATAGTTGTCAGAATTATATAATGAATTTTAAAAGTAAATATTATTATTTTATTAAATTATAAAAATTTTTAATTTAATCAAAATCCCAGTCCCAAAACAGGACATTTTAGATAAAAGTTCAAAAAAGTCATTTAACAAAGTGTCATCGTAAAAGGGTTGTGTAAGGGGGATTTAATAGTGATAAAAATTAAATAAAAATTATATTAAGAAAAAAAAAAATGCTCAAAAATATTTAATAACGCAAAAATACAAAAAAAAAAAAGGAAGTGTTAATATTTATCTGGAATTTAAAATTATTATAATTCAAGATATAAAAAAAGAGTGAAACAAAAAATTAAATGAAAATATAAAAGAATAATAAGAAAAATAAATAAATACCTAGGTACTAAGTTAAAAAAAAAGAGGATTAAAATTAATTCTCATTAGCAACGGAACTTTCCAAAAAAAATTTTTTTAAGGATTCGAAATAGATATAACTCCTACACATTTATACTATATATATATATACTCCTACATCCAGCTTATGTTTTAAGTCCTTGATTTTAATTAATATGTTAAAAAATTTTGATGTAGGTTTTAGGTGTTCGCATTTTTTTTTTTGTTTTTTTTTTTTATCTAGAGAAGATTATTAATTATTTTTGTTTTGCTAACTGTTTTTGTACTTTGTGTCATGTGTCAGTTTAAAAAGATATTTTATTTTAGAAATTATTAGAAAACAGAATTTAATGTTGAAATTAATATTAGAAATTTAATTAGAAATTTAAATTTAAAAGAACATAGGATTTTATGAAAAATTGTTTTGATAGAATTGAATGAAATTTTCGTACTTTTGTAAGTACATTTCACATAGATCTGATCGATAGCTCTGTCGTAAAGTGTTCAAAATATAGTGTATATTACAATAATTTAATAATAAATCCAAATGTCAAATCGGTAAAGGATTCACATTGTCAAACAATATTTACTATTGTCTGGAACTACAAATAAATAAATAAATAAATTTCACTTAGGTAATGCAATTTTCAGAAATACGTATTTATAAGTCCTTTAATTCCTTCTTTGGTCCCTACTTATATTTCAGTAAATTTATCTAAGCTCGAAAATATTAATTATGATGAAGAACCACATAGTTGTTTATAAAATCATAGTCGAGTAGCTAACTGTAAATGCTAAAGTTTTAAATAGAATTATATTATAACTGTACCTATGTCCTTTTTAGATTTAATTTCAATTTCGATTGAATAACTGTACTATAATATGACATAATTTTTTTTTTAAATAACTGTATATTGTTTCTAGTTTTTAACATGAGAATTTATAACTCACAGATCATTTGTGTAGTTTTTTATATAAAGGGTTTTTGAGATGAATGAATTTTTGGAATTGTAATCTGGATTAAATGTCAAACTGTTTCCTATACTAAGGAGTCTTACAGAATGAATAGAATTAGAACTTTTTAATATTAATTGATATTAGGTATTTAATTCTGAAAAGTAATAATTTTTCAAGGAATGAGTTAATTCCCCTTTATCTTTATAAAAAGCTCTGATAGAATTAAGACAAATTATTATTTAATTATTTAAGATTATAAACTTAGTATGAAATCTCTAGAATATTTCATAATATTTTAAACTTTAAAATTAATATAAAAGTAATTGTGTTAGGTCAGTTCTGTCTATAAATAATATTCTTTTATTATCAGAGTATGAGTAATTTTATATTTTTTAAAATAAATATTAATTAAAATCAAGGTTAAATCTAATTTTAGTTATATACATACATTATGTACTTAGGTAAATGTAAATATATAAAAGTGTAGATAATATATCATTTGAAACATTTTAATTAATTTTAAAAAAGTTCCATCATTTATTGATTAATAAAGTGTAAAAAAATAAAAAAAAAAAAATAAAATATAAATTAAAATTAATTAATAATCTGTGCTATTTTTTAATAAATCTTAAAAAAAAAAAAATTAATAAAATAGTTTTTTAATAATATTATAAATTCAAATCAATTTAAATAAAATTTGATATTTTTTTAAAATAGTTTGAATAAATGAATAAAATTAAATAAAAAAAAAATTAATAAAAAAAAAATTAAAATAAAATAAATTATTGAAAATTATGATTAATTAAAAACAAATGAAAACTTAGTGAAAATATATTTAAAAAAAATGTTATATTGAGCTTTGAATGTTGGATTCAAATTTTATTGAAATGAAAATGATATGGCAATAATTATTGGAAATAATTTCAATATTATCTTTTCCCTGGATTAATTTCATGTTTTTTTTGGATTAATTTAAAAAAAAAAGTTCTGTTATAATCAATTAAGAATTGTTAATAGGCTATCAAATGTTAATTTTTTGGAAAAATTTTATTTTTGGTTCTTGGATGATTATTTTAATGAAATAATGAATTTTGATTGGATTTTCTCAAATTGTGTTGCTATGATTACAAGAATGTAAAATGTATTAGATTATAATAAAGTCTTAGACTTTAGTCGGTACTTGGCACTTTCATTTTATAAAAATGGAAATTAAGAGTTGGAACTGATAATTTGTAAATTAATAAAGTGATTGTAAGATATGATATGGTATAATAAGATCCAATTAGAATGTTTAAGGAGTAAATGATTTCTGGAATTTAGTTAAGATAAAAAAGGACCTGAGAATTTTTGTGCGATTGTTTTTTTACGCGACTGTAGTTGGAAAGCTTTGAAAGCCATCTATTAAGGTTTTTTTGCTTAGTGTGCAACTTTAACTAATTAAAATCATGATCGTTTTTGAACCGAACTTTATTTAAGGTGGGACCTGTGATACAAATGCACAGTTTCTGTAGTGTTCCCGAATTATAGCTAGAATCGCTCTAAAACGCTTCTAAAGGCTTTAAAAATGAGTTTAAAGTTTACAAAGACAAAAATTTCATTAAAAACTTGGTTCTACGTGAAAATATAAAATTTTAGTAGTGATCACGAATTATAGCTAGAATCGCTCTAAAAGGCTTTAAAAACGAGTTTAAAGTTTTTAAAGACAAAAAGTTGATAAAAACCTTGAAAAAAAAAATTTTAGTAGTGGTCACGGATCATAGTTGGAATCGCTCTAAAACGCTTTAAAGGTCTTTAAAAATGAGTTCAAAGGTTTCAAAGAAAAAAAATTTATCAAAAACTTGGTTCTACGTGAAAATATAAAATTTTAGTAGTATCGAGGATTAGGAAATATAAGAATGTAAGGATTTGGGTTTAGGAATTTAGGATTGTTAGATTAGTGGGATAGAAAATTGGGTGTGATATTAAAAAGAAAAATGTTAATGTTCTTCTTAAATTGAGATAAATTGTACACATATACATTGTCAACTTTGGGAACACATTTGATGGAATATGTGATTTTGAGTGTGATCTATAATTTTGTAAAATCTTTCCAAGATTTCCAGCCGCTGCAAAATTTTATTATAGGAATAATAATTATATTTTGCCATAGAAACTGTGGTTTAAAAGGTAACAAGATTCTCGTTAGAGCATTACGAAATTATCTGAAGAGTTATTAATTCAGAGGCGGGGCAATATTTATTTATTAAAAATTTACAGTGACATGCAAAAAACAGTTCAAGTGCAACAGTTCACAATAGTCATTTATTGAACTAGTTTATTGCAATTATAACTAGATATCACGATTTTATTTTCAAATTGACCAAACAGATTAAATTACTTCAACTTGTCAATTGCCCTTGACGATTTTTCTAGTATCATTTACCTTCTGAATTAAATTTAAGATGAGAAATATTTAGAACATTGTTCTTAGAGTAACACAATTTATCAAATTATGATGTACCATACTACAAATACCACAAAAAAATTATGATATAACACATATTGTTGTTTTGAATGTTATGAGTGTGTTAACATCATTTTAGAATATATGTTTCTTCTCATAAAATATTTTTCATTCTTTTTCTTATTTTCTTTTTTTATTATTGTTTAAATTCCATCTTTGTCTTTCTTAAATAGGTATATGTAGATAATATTATTTTAATAAAGACATATTTTCTGTATATATGTATGTAGATCTTATAAATTTTTATTTTACTCCTGAGCCTTAATAAATGGTATATAAATAATATATTTTTATATATTACATAAAAAAAATAAGAAAAAAATAACCATAATAAAAAAATCCTTTTCTTCAACATTTTATTCCCTGTCATTTCGTCCACAGTTTCTAAGAGTTTTTGTTTTTCTTATGATTATTTCAATATTATTAAAATTGTCACAAAAATGTCCTTAACAGAATAAATTCTATGAATTTCATTTTTTGACAGGTTTTATTATATTTTCTTTTTATTGTTTTTTTTTTTATAAACACAGTGATTGGCAAAATTTATGAAAATATTTAATTTTTCTTCCGACTTTGACTTTTAAATTAACCTGTGTTGATGCGCCACTTTATTTAAAAACCAATTTTACCCCTTCCTCTATGACTATCCGGTGTTTTTTCAGAGCGTTTATAAACGTCAAAACTACGTCAGAGGCGAAATATATTAAAATCATATTCTATAGGTTAAACTTTCTTAAAGTTATGACTTAATATTCAAGTTGTTTCGGACTTCATCTTTTAAATGAAGTTATGATTACAGCGCGACTTTGTTTAAAAACCAATTGCCTCAAGAAGCATAAATTTTCCATCCTCTATGATTTTGCTCTATTCCAGTATTTTTTTTAGGGCGAATATAAATATCCAAACTATGTCAGAGGCGACGCGATCAAGCTACCACATTTCTATTTAACTACTTTTCTTCCCCTTCTATCTAACATTAAGGACATTATAAATTTCCGACCTTTTCGACAAAAAAAGCATATTTAGTAAGTAATTATGGTATGTGAATTGGAGCATCATATAATTTCAGAGGTTTCTTTCAACAAATTGAATTTTGAAACTATTATAGCTTTCATATGTGGTGTTTCATATTCGGTTTGTTTCTCAGTTAATTTTTCTAACTGCAAGAGTATATTTGAAATTCGAAAATAGAGTTTAGGTCTTACAAAACTATAATGGACATTCGATATAGTCATAGATTGTATTAAGATCGTATGTCTTATATCTTGTATCAAGATAAGATAAGCGGGTAATAAAATAATTTTAAATTCTACTTTACTTGGATCAAAGATTTTTATCACTGACTGTACATTACATATAGGTACTATCTTCTATGTACTATTCTATATTTTGTAGTTATGTTCCAGTAACACACTTAAGTGCTTACTATATATTTTTGACAGATTTCAGTTTTTATGGAATATAAATATAATATAATAATATTTAATAAAATAACTAGTAATAGTCAGTGCTTAAGTGTTTTTTCAATTCTTATTCTATTTTTATTTTTCTTTATTTTTTTATTGAATTTTCATCAATGAAAATTGACAGGAAATAATTTTTTTTAATATAAAAATAAAGTGTACAAAAAAGTGTAAAAGCAACAAAAATAAAAAAATAATTGATTAGATACTTGACAGCATCGATTGAAGGTGTGTAAATAATGTCCTTTTTATTTATACTTGGAATGTTCTAACTTGTAAAAACAACAATGATTTTTCACTTTTTTCTTTATTAATAGTGATTTCTTATGTGTCATGACATAAATTGAACACATGGAAAAAAGTAGGAATGAGGGTAGCAAAATGTGTGAAGTTAAATGTGCTAAAATAAAACAACTCCTAGTAACTCCTTTCAGGGTTCTTTTATAATCAAATTGATTCCAAATCATAATAGAAAAGAAATGGATGAAATAGATAAATATCATTTTAAGATATCCTTGGTGATGCCTTAAGTTCAATGATCATTTAAAAAATTGAAATCCTCATAATATTGTTGGATCAACTCGTAATTCGATATTAGGGAACTTACCCGTTTTATCCGTAAATATTACTTACAAATTCAAAATTTTGAAACTCTGGTATGAGGGTTCGCAGGTACATTGACTTGCATGCAATCATAGAGTATTGATCATTGCAGAAGTTTTTCAAATGAGGAAGGATAAAAAAAAAAGAAAATGGGTTCTAATATTGATGTTTCCATACCACTTTCGTATATCGTATATTTTAAAGGTCGCTGGCGCTGGTCGTCAATTCTCTTCGGTAAAGTTAAATGAAAAACCTTGAGTCTTATTGACTTTTTAAGTAAGAAATAACAATGATAGATTCTGTCAATTATCAATATAATTGAAGCATGAATTTTCTTTTTTGAAGCATTGCAGAAATACGATATGACAAAAGTCCCCCGTGGGGATTTTTAACTCATCGAATATATAATCTCTCTGAAACTATTGGCTTATTTATTGAGTTACAAGTCGTTCTCTAGGAATTTGATTGCCAGGCAGGAATATTATTTTTTTTATATTTTATTATGCTTAGGGACTTGTTAGTATACTTTTTCTAAGTAGTTTTCCTTCCAAATACAAATTTGTGGCTCAATTCAAAATTTGTACTCGTGCTCGTTCGATTTATAATCTATGTGATTATCTGCTACAACAGCAAGGACTCAAATTGCAGCGAAGCCCCGAATTGTCAAAAACGTCCAGTCCGATTTAAGCTCATTCGACCTGCTTATAAATAATGTTGATTGGAGCTCCTGTGATATAAGCTTAGAAAATCGAGGCGGTTTTCGCACATTTCAATACCAACAAAATTAAAAAGTTGAAAGGAAGATTCCTTTTTAAATCGTTTCGCATTTGAATTTCAAATATTCTTCTAAATTTCTTTTAGAACTTCTATACGTAAGACTTTTTTCAAACCTTAGAGGTTTTTACTGCTCTTTTGTCCTTATTTATTAATTATAATAAGTTTACTATATACAAGTAGTATACGATATTTGCGAGATCTATATATGCTAATATTGTCTTGCTTTAATGTCTTTATGATCAAAGTACTTTTTAATAAACAACAAAACTCCATTAGTATTTATATTCAAATATTCTTAAGAATCATTAATTTGTTTGCTATTTTTTAACTTGACTCTTAAATCGTAATGTCACGTATGAATTCTTATTTTTCAATTTAAAGAACAAAAACAACACTAAAACTCAAATAAAATGTTTCCAGAACGATTAAATTTCCTTGTGGGTTTCTTTTCTCTATTTTACTCCTATTTTATTAGCTGATTTTTTCCCATTTGTCTTATTTTACTTCCAGACATATAAGTACAAAGATTTTATTTCAAAATGTTCTTACCGCATATATGTACGATTGATTGCTACAAGTCAAAGTTAAATTAAATGACTTTTTTTTTATTTGCGGTTCTTGCAAACAATGCAATTTTCAATTCCTCAACATCCATATTTACCAGAGTACACAGTATCATTGTTAGTTGGTTATACATTATTGAATATGATGCAGTACCTATATTTGGAATACAGACAGTATTGTTTATATTAAAATTATGATCATGAACCTATTTTCATGTTTTTGAATTTTAAAAAACATTTATTACCACCTAATATAATATTTTATTTATATGACTTTCATTGTGGAGTTTTTAGTGCTTATATTAGAATTTGAATTAGAAACAGTTTTAAATATTAGAATGCGTACAGGAGTTTTATCGACGACTTTTCTATTGAGTCAATTCGATTTCCCTTTCAAACAATTTCAGAAGAAGCTTTGATTATTCTATTTCAATCAGTCTGGTCTTAAAAACCTATCTGGCACAAATCCCGTTTTAAATACCACGAATCTAAGGATATTTTTGGTCAATGAATTAAGTGGCGCAAGCATATTGAGGATGATTGTTGTAGACCCATTTGTTATTTTGGTGCTTTCAATCCTGAAAATTTTTGATTTTTATAGAGGGTGACAAGCTATTGTAATAGTTTTTATGGGATACGGCCTTAGAAGTTCTGTCCTTATTCTAAAATTTAAGCGCCATTAATTTAGTAAGGATTATGTTCTTTAGGCAGAAGGGGAAGGAATTTTTTGTATTTCTTGTATACTCAAATAGTAACAAACTATGGTTGATAAATATTGTTTAGAATTATTGAAGAACTGTTATTGGTACCTCTGAAATTTAACGTCTATTAATCTGTCCTTGTAGCATATAATCAAAATTAAATAATGGAATTTAATCAAAAATATTCAATCAAATTAAATGCTTTCAACTAGCGTCTTACAATGTACAGGAAGCCTATAGGATTGTTTATTTGTTATCAATTCTTTACTAAAAATTAAATAGTTCTTATAAAGTTTTTGATCCGAATCAATTTTCTAATGACATCTATCCAAATGCACCTGTTAAAAAGTTTAAAACTATTTTAATTGAATAATTTTTTCCGATTTTCAATAACGGTTCATAATTGGATCTTTCAACATCAAAGCTCAATAAAATAAGGAAAAAAAAATACAAAAATATAATAATTGTAAAACGTTTTATTTACAAATATCGTTTTATCATTACATTTTGCAAAAAAAATACAATAATTTGCGTTTGTTCTCTTCTCTTCTGTTTTTTTTATAATCCAACAATAATTTATCCAACAATTTTTATCTTTATTTTAAATCTCTGCAGAAAACTGAAGGTTAATTTCAACAAAAAAGCAAAAAATCAGCAAAATAAAAATCAATAAACCAGTAAAGAAATAACAAAATTTAAAAAAAAAATTTTATAAAAAATGCCAAAGTTAATACAACATACGACAAGGAAATTTAATTCCATCAATAGTCGTTGCACCAATAGCAATATTAATAAAAATCAAAATAAAGAATGGATAAAAACAACAAAAATCAGAAATAGAATATTTACATCATTCGAGTTTTTCAACATTCTTACATTACTAACAACAACAATATTAATTCTATCCGTATATATAATTACACCTAGTCATGGATTTAAAGCATCAGCAACAGCAGAAATTGATCCATCATCAAATTCAATATTTAATGGGCCATTTAGTGGGAGTGATCAAGATTCTGCAGGTAGTGTTATTTCAATACAACAATCATCAACAAATGGAGATGATGATAATAAAGAACAACCATTATTAATGCGACATCGACATCATCATGAAATGCAAAGACAACATCAAAAAGAACAAATGCATCAACAATTGAAACAATATCAACAGTCATTATCAGCAACATCAAAAGATAATCATCATAAACAATTGCAACAAACCCCACAACAACAACAACAACAGCAACAACACAATAAACAACAAACAATTGAACATGATATGATACCAATACGTTATCAAAATCAAAATAAAAATGCAAAATCTGTAAAAATTCCAGCATCAGCAAAAGCATCATCAATTTTCGAACGAATCAATATACAAAACTCACATTCTAATTCGAATTCCAAAGAAGAGTCGAATTCTGTTTCAAACAATAACGAAAGTACCAAGACCAATAGTTATCAGATGTATGATTCAAATTCTGGTACTAAATCAACTGGCGGTACCAATGGTAATAATCATCATTTACGTCATCATAATCGTAGACATCAAACATCATGGGAACAACGTGTATTCCCAGCTTTAAGACATCATCCAACACCACCACCACATTTTAATACACAATCAGTTAATGGTAATACAACTTCCAGTACTATTTCACGTTGGCGTACCACTAACAGTGATACCAGTTCTTCTTCTGCTAAACAATGGAAAACTCATTCACGAAATAATCATAATAATGATGATAATAGTGGTCCTTTAACAAATAATATCGATCATAAAACGTATTTTGGAACCGGATCGGATTCGAATAATTTTCGTAATAATTTTATGTCGGGCGATAATAAAAAAAATCATTATACTTCGGTCGGTGAATCGTCATTAAATACGTACGGTAGTAATATGGGTTCGCATGCAAATACAAATCAAAATTATACAAAATCAGTACAAGTTCCATATTATCATACAAAAAATCGTGATGAAGATCCTGGTGATAGTATTGGTGGTACAAGAATTTACGATTTAAAAAATTATCATGATGATTCGAGTAGCAGCGGTAGCAGCATTGATGGTGGTAGAAACTTTCATAATTCGAATTCGAAAAAAACATATTTATTGAAAAGAAAACCAATAAAATCATCATGGGCATCATCATGGGCATCAGTATCAACATCACCGGTTACATCAGGTAAAAATGAAAAAGAGTTTGAAAAATCATCACAAAAATATAGTTTAGATCATAGTTATGGAGATGATGACCGGTTTAAAATTGATGATACAAAAGATTATCACAATAAAAAAAGTAATTCTGTATCATATTCCCAAAAGAATTCAAAAAGTATGAAACATTCAATTACCAAAAGTGATACAGAATCTGATGATGATGATGATGATCATAGAACTAAAAAAATGTTTAACATAAAGAGTACAAGTTTACATTCAAAAAAATCTGAAGATTATAAAAAATCTAGTCCAGGATTAAAAAACAATAAAGGTTTCAACAATAATAATGATGATGGTGATGGTGATGATGATGATGATGATAATTCTGATGAATATGAATACAATGAAGATGATAATGATGACGATGATGATGATAATGACGATGATAATGATGAAGATGATGATAGTCGCGAAGATGTTAATAATAATAATGATAATAATAATAATAATGGTAATAGAAATGATAAGTATAATAATGATGATGATGATAATCGTAATAATGATGAAAGTAAAGAGAATACTATAAATCTACGTCATAATCATAATCATAATAATAATAATAATCACGTAAATCAAGTTAAAAATAATAAAAATAATGATGATGATAATGATGATGATTATTATCAAGATAGTGATAGTTCATTAAATAATAATGATGAAAATCAAAATGATAATGATAATATTGATGAAAATTCAAATGAAAGTAAACAAAATTGGATTGAAATTGGTCGAACTGAATTTAGGAGATTACCAAAAAGGAAAACATATCAATCGGTAAGTCAAACTTTTTGTTTTTTTCTTATAATTATTTTTATTTTTTTTATTTTTGTTTTTTAGTTGTAGGCTAGACAAAGTAATAACCGTTTTATGATTAAAGTGTACCTTCATGTATATATTTTTTTATACTTATTATTTACGTGATGATAGATTAAAAGTCAAGGCTACAAGACATTCTGAATATGGTACAGTTGATGATACTCTAGATGGTTAAATCAAATTGAATTTGATTTGACAGCCTAGATGGGATTATTTATGATTGTGTGTAAAATTTGATCCGATTAGGATTATTAAGAAAAACACAAAATTAGAAAATATTCCACTTAAGAAGGCATTTTTGTGTGTGTGGTTAAATTATAATTATTTACAATTTTTTTCCAAAGGATAATAAGATATTTTTGGATTTCTTCAAAATTCCTGCTGTTTTGTGGGCGTAAAAATAATAATGAACACAATTCTTTAAGATTTTATGAATGATGACTTTTTAAAAATTAGTTCTAAATTTGAAGGGAGGTCTAAATAATTTTTTATATTAGATTTGTTTTTGTGGTTTTTTTTTATATTTAATTAAAAATTAATGGAAATTTATATGGAATTTTTTTTTAAAAGAATTTTAATCGCTGGAATGATTTGAAGAAAAATCAAAAATGATTAATGTCTCAGATAATTTTAATTTTATTTGTAAGATACAATCAGTAATGTCCATGTTTGACGTTCTTGAATGGGTATAAGCAGTTTTTAACATTGTTAAAATTTAGTTTTAAAAAAAGGATTTTCATTCTTAACTTGTTACAATATGACAAATACATCCTGTTTATTCAAGATTAGCCTTTGATCAAGGAGATCTACATTTTAAATATGATTTACAATGTTGAGGTCGAGTAAAGAGTATCTAAAGTATCTGAAGATGAAGTATTTTTTCATGAAGGATTATTTGTCTAACTCTTCAGGCAGATGACATTTTCATAGGTACAGTTTGGAACCAGAGGGGGAAACTGTACTTAATATATTCTCATATTTGGTTTGATCCTAATGAATTCCACATACAATCATGAAAATTTTATAACTAAATTTTTTATTCACAAAAAAACAAACACTTGTTTTATTTTTATTACAGTTATTTTATTTGAATTCCACTGATAAATTTGTTATCTTTAACTTATTATATTAGGGCTTCTATAGTCAGACTTTAACTAGTTTTACAAAGATTCTTTAGCTTCCATTTATACTAAGATTTATTATCGATTTTTGCATAGGTCAGCAATAATTTGTAAATTCCTAAACATTAACTGGGTTTATATGCAGATTCCGCGATTAATATGATATATGCGACATTCCAAGCTCTCTGCCACGCAGCCGTTACTTGCGTTTCTATGACAACCAACTCATAAGACCTTATAATACTTTGTTAATTTCATATGATTGAATAAAGTTGTATAAAATCAACTCATTTTGTAACTGACTGTTCATTCACCAAAAAAGTCTTTTCTTGTAAAATAATTAAATATTCCATTAAATCAATTAAATACACTATTATTTTCTATCTAATTTCAAATTCTCTAATAATATATATGCCATCTATATAGGCATTATATCAAATCATAGACATCTATTCATATCAATTGTTAATCTAATAAATACCAAATTTTAAATAAGTATAGATATATAACGAACAATGTAAATTGTTTTAAAGTAAAGGAAAGGATTCAAATCTCCAGATAAAACACAAATATCCTTTAAAATTATAAAAACAAAAACAAAAAATACAAAACATTTTAAACAAAAGAAAAGAACATCAAATGAAAGAAAAGAACAACAGCATTAATATAATACACATTATATAGAATAGAAAGGATATAGACTATCAAATTGACAATTATCTGTGCGGTCTCGAATTCAATTGAATTGAGCACAAAAGAACAAAAGGACAATAATAAAAATAATAAAAAAATTAAAATACAAAAAAAAAACAAAACAACATGTCCTAGATAATATCAAATCATTTGGAATCACCTTTGAGTTACCTGTAATCTATACATGAAAATGTTCTTTTAATGTTCATACGATTCAATTTACCCCCAACTGAATAAATTTTGAAGTTTTTTTTTTTTTTTTGTCATTATTAAAAAGGACATTATCTTGTTCTAACCTGTCATGTAGAAGAAAAAAAAACAACAAATTAAAATCGCAAAATAAAAAAAAAACATGTACAAAAACGCCATTTGATAGATCTACTAAATAATTACTATAATTACTATTTTTATTTTCAAGTTTTTGTTGTTTTTAGTTGTTGTTATATACATATCCGTATGTTAATAAAAGAACTTATATAAAATGTATAACAGTTACGGTCAATTCTTATGCTCCATGCATCGGTTAGTAACGATTATTAAAAATAGTCATGAGTTACTTAAATAGACAGACCCCGCAGAATTTTTCAATAAAGCCTCTACAATCTTAATTTTCTGGAGTCTTCATTTGTTCTTTGATGCATTGACCATAAGAATTGACCGTAACTGTTATACATTTTATATAAGTTCTTTTATTAACATACGGATAATAATATAATAAGAACTAAAAATGTAGAGTGCTATTCTGTTATAATCTGACCGGGCATGAAATCGAAATCTTCTCTTTGATAGGCCGACGTCCTAACCACTACACCATCGGTCGAATTTTTGGAAGAAACACTCTTTAAGTGTTGGCATTTTAAAATAAAACACTATGAATTACAAAATCACTTTTGAAAACTATCTGGTTCCCAGAAAATGTTTTTATTGCAAATTTAACTTTCACTTACAGTTTTAATGACCACAACTGTACTTTTTTTTTTGTTAAATGTCAAAAGTTTTTCTTTTTGATATTTGAATGATCCTTATTAAAGAATTCAAAAAATTGAATTTAACATTTTGTATGTATGTGTTAGTTACAAAACATATAATATATAGAAAAAATTCATGTTATAAAAAAGTCTAGGAAACAGTTTTTAAGTATTCAGGTGAGTATTTAACAGATTAATTTTGTTGTTGTATTTTTTTTCACTATGATATTTTAGTCTTTTTGTACATTATAGACATCATTACATAGATTGTATGTTTTTTACATTTCCAAATTGTTCAATTTAATTATAAAGGTCTTTTGTTTTAACATTACAATAGGTAATTTTTTTCTAGGACAATGTCCTTTTTATATGGTTCATGGCTTAGTTGTTTTTTTGGGTAATGATTAAAATTACTATGTGTTTAATTTAATCTAATGTGATTTTATTTGTATTTTATTTTTTGTTTTTCTATCTGTTTGAGTATTAGTGATAACCTGTACCTACACAAAGTTTTGGTATTTGATTTTAAATTAATTTGGAAAAATAGAGAAAAATATATTATTTAATTTGCTGTTAATGGTAAAAGATTTCCTTGTACAATTTTTTTTTACAAAATTAAAACAGTATTATTTAATTAAGTTTTTATATGAGAGAATTAAATATTAAAGTAAAACAATATAATATAAATATTTAATTTGACTATATTAAGTAAAATATAAAATTTTAGAGAAAAACTAAATGGAAATGTAAAGGAAAAGAAGGATTTAATGTTGGGGGAAATGGATAGGTTCGAAATACAATTTGTTTTAATTATATACATGACATTTATGGCGATTTTTAAATGAAAAAAAGATTTTATACTCGATATTTTACATTTAACATTCAAAACTTTATATAAATATTACAGATATCGACTCAAATATAAAATTGTCACATAATTGCTTAGATGTGTATGTGTATACGTTGTAGCATAGGTATTATAAGACTTACATATATTGATCAGTATACTGACATTTAGATCTTGATGAAAGTAGAGTTTCATTTTTAATAAACTTGCTGTTTCGTTTTACACGATTTTTTAACACGGAGCGTATTTACAGTTAATACATAATTAACTATTGCCATGTATTACTCTATTTAATTTACATGAATGGAAGCTGAATCGAATCAAAATCTAGATTTTAGTTTTTTTTTTTACTTTTACTAGGATTTGTACCCGTGTCCGTGAAATGAAAGGTCGACACGAACTACTGTCCCATCTAGACGTTTAAAATGAAATCCAATTATTTTAAAAAAAATTTCAATTAAACTCGAATAAAATAATGGTGGTGCGAGAATTAGAGTAGAAGTCATTATTAGCGTCACACGCTTTTAAAATGCTTTTAAAATAGAAATTATTAAATCTAGATACTATACCTGCCAAACTTAGTCAAAAGCCCATTGTATTATTTAAAACCTTTTAAAATATTCAACTAGAAAATTACATTTTAAAACTATTTTAATTATAATCCTACCTATAAAAAATTTCCCTTATATACAATTATAATAATCGTTTACAAAAAAAATCGAATTTTTATAATACGATTATAAAAAAAATTATTTTATATCCAGATGTCATTAATCGATAATTTATGTTCAATTAAAACTATATACATAATAACTTTCATTCCCCACCCATTCAGAGAAGGGAACGTCAATGTAATAAAATAAACGTTAAAGAGTTCCCAAAATATATAAGAACATTATTATTTAATCGTTTAAAAATCGTTTTTGTTTTGTGAACAGAAAAACAAAAACAAAAATCAAAAAAAATATTGTAAATTCATTCAACCATATTTTGGAAAATAATTAAGAACAGTTACAAAAAATTTTTGCGAATTATTGAGTTAAAACGAGTTACTGTTGCATTTTATTTGATTAATTTTCGTAGGTCCTTTTTTTCTGAAATAAAAAAAATAAATTTTAATGATTAAAGTTGAAAAAAAAAAAAGTGAAATTTAATGAAACTCTTATTAATGAGAAGAACCGCAAATAATAATTGATAGTTTCAACAAAATATGTTGCAAAAGTTTAAAGTTATGATTTTAAGTCGAAATTTTTAAAGTTAAATTTTTGTTTGTTTAATTTTAATGAGAAAGTAAAAAGGTCTTTAAATTTTTATGATGTCATAAACTAGCTTTTTAATTTTGAACAGTTAAATATTTTATTGTATTGAGTGAATAGCTTTGTTTAAAAATTTTTTAAAAAAATAATATAAAGCTAATTAGTATTAAGCTTAAAAAAAACAATTTGTAATTTTGAAAGAAAGTGCTTAAAAGTTTGTATTAACCAAGAGATCAGTCTTAATCGAAAGTCCAAAGTCGACTACAAACATTATTACTCAAATAAATATTTGTACAAGGAATCAATTATTATTACAATCCAATTAGTCTAATATGTATCAAATTAGATTGATATCCATATTATAGCATTAGGAGCAATAAAAACTATACAAGAAACACCACAAGGTACATCGAAAAGAAATCCTTAATGGCTTCAAAGTCTTTGAGTTTTTCATTTTATTCATTCCCCATCAAGCTTTTTATTCATTTTCCCATTTATGGTTGCACAATGCTAAGTTGATTTAGAATTGTGCGTCTCCAGGTATTATTTCGCCTTCAGAGTCTTTCATATCCTTGGGGATTTCATTCCAGCATGAATTAACTATAGTAATTCATAGATCTTCGTTGCTCATTCTGGTAGACTGCAGAATATTTTTCATATGATGCATCAATTTGCTAATTTATACTTTCAATTTCTTGCTGATAATTTGATCTATCTACGGAGATGTACAATATTATTTAGATTTATGCTATTTAAAAGGAAATATTATTTTAAAAACGGGGCAAACCGCCTTGACACAAATTTTTTCCAATTTTTCTTTGTTTTAACTCCCTAAGTCCACGCTACAAATTATCAACATCGCAAAAAAAAAACAAATTGTATAGAATTTTTTTAGAAATTCTTTTTTTTTTTAAACTTCGCATGATTCCTAATATATTTTAATTAAAGAAATATTTCTCAAAATATTCCTATAACAATTTCAACCTACGAAACAATTTGGTAAAATTTACATTCTACCGCCATCAAGGAATTAACAAATATAAGCAAAGACTTTGCAAACGTTCTTTGAGTATACTCTATGGTATAACCTAATTTATAAAGTCCTGTATTAATAAAATTCAATAAATAATTACCACCCACTTGTCTACAATAACGCCTAAGTTAACAATTAAGTCAAGATAAGTCCTTAATAAAATAAAAAATACTTAAGTATTTTTCCATTCAATTCCCATTATTCCATTAAAAATTCACTTCAAAATTAATTCATTCGATCACGTACAACTTTATTAACTAAGAAACAATAGGTATCCCATTCATTTATATAGTTTAGAGAAGCTCATATATGGAAATAACAATTATTCCATTCATCTCCATGTTAATTCAATGATCCTTCAATATTTTATCTAAGTACATCCTTTAATTGATAAATTTTGTATGTATTGTTAGAAGACACGATTCGATCCATAAACATGATATCCAGGAGAAAATCTATAAAGTAATTTTTATTAACTCATTATTAAAATTGAATATTAAAAGGACGTTAACATGACAGCAAACTATAAAAACTCATTTATACTTCTTATGTCCCAATATTTCTACCCATAAAATTATCAAATTAAAAATTGGTATAGTCAAAAATTGTAACCCACTCCAATAGCTACTGATTCCTATTGACTGATTCAATTGAAATATTAAGTAAGGATCATGATTAAATCAACTGAACCAGAAAATATGGTTCATTCATTCTAAAATGCCAATTAAATTTTATCAATAATTGCTTAAGCACGAAAATTTAATATAAGATTGACTGACTGTTAACAACTAATCTCTAAAACAAGATAAGTATGAGGCATGAATGAAAAAATTCCCGAGAAAATTTGTTTTCTTAATAATTTAATTTTATATATAAGTAAAATTAGGATTAATTGATTATCTTATAAAGAATACATTTTTTTTAATTAACATTTCATTATAAATTTGATATTTTTATGTTAATTAAGAATGAATTTATTACATGCAGATGTTACAATTAATTACATATAGTAATAATATAATTTTGAAGTGGCATTATAGATTTGTTTTTTTCTAATAGTTGGTCCCTTTAAGTTAAAGTATAAAAGAATATCAAAAGTTAGCATTCGAAAGGAGAAATAGTTGCAAAAAATTTGCAGTCAGAATTAAATGAACCTCCAATCCTCAATTGGACACAGCATAATACCACCAAACCTCTATACCTCTAACTAGATTCTCTTATAAAGTCTCTCTACAATCTCAATTAGTCTTAATAATAAACTAACACATAATATAAGCTTGAATTTCAATGAATATGTCACAAAATTGTCATCCGTGATAAATTATAACAATTGGAATATTCCAGAATAAGTCCCATACCAACGTTTTTTTCATTATTTGTAAATAGATTTGGCTTGGTAACTTTGAAATTTTCATCAATTGTGGTATTATACGATCTGATTTGGTATAACTATCTTAAATAAATTTTGTCTGTTATTGCCATAGCGCATACATCGATGACTTTGGACTTAACAAGATGCTTTGATTAAACCAGTCTACTGGAACTATTGAACAAATGTTTACCCCTGCGTAACTTAAAATGAGATTAAAAATTATATTTATACATTGATTTCGCAAAGACCATTGACAGTTAGTGTTAGATTTCTTATATTACGATTGGTACTTGTGTCCTTAGAACTATTTCTAAAACGTCAAAAATGTCAATTTGACGATCATATGTTAATGACTTGTATATTTGGTTAGTAATAAGTAACTTTTAATGACTTTTGCTGTAGCAGTGACATAATTTCGAAATTGCGTTAATCCTCGCAAAATTTAGACAATATGACAGTTTTCGAATTTCTAATCTATGCGTTAGAGAAGATCATAAATTATTGAACTTAAATTCTTTCATAAACGATTCATCATTTTAGGAGCCCAGTGTTGTTAGATACTTTTCTTAATAGAATCAGAAAATTAAAATACCATACAACTCTGTTGATATTCCTCTTTTCTTGCCTAAATACAGTTATTTACATTTTAATTATGTATAAGTACATACAAAAAAATCATTTTAACGGAAATAACGGAAAAATTACAAAAAAAAACTGTTTTTTTCTTGTCGGAACAATTTTCAATCGAAAGAAACAAAATAAATAAAAACCATATTTCATATATTCTATGCAATTATTCCATATTCAAGTTCCTTTGAATTGGCAACAAATTAAGCGCCATCTATGGAATCTTAAAAAAATAGAAACATATCTTTCTAAATAGAGAAATTATGATATAAACACAAAAATTTCATTTTTTATTTAAAATTTATTTACTTAAGTTTTTTAATTCATTCATTCGGAGAAAAAAATCCAAAAAAAAATACAACAAGAACAAATTTAATAAAATTCTTTTAAATTGATAAAAGGGTTATAATAGCGGATAAAAAATGTATTAATTTTCTTTTCTCTTTTTTGTTGTTGTTTTTTTTTTTTTTTTTTTTTACAATCTTGATAAATTATGTAAAACATAACTTTAAACAATCTTTCATAATTATTATTATGCTATACACATTAAAATTAAAGACGTGTAGAAAGAGATAGAAGATATTCTGAAAATTTTTATATTATAATATTTTCTTCGTAAAAATCTCTACCGCTGTCTTAAATATTCTAATTAATCTTCTTCAAACAAAAAAAAAATGTATATTTTCAGTATTTTTTTCAAAAATATTCTAATTTTAAAAAGTGAAAGAAAGAGAAAGAAAATTAAAAGAAAAATTAAAAGGAGGAAGCAAATAAAAAAAGAAAAAAAAATTTTTTGACTTTCTTATCTTATGCGTACACACAAAATAAGGTATCATCGTCAGTTGAATGAAAACAAAAAATTATGTTACATTTTTATATTCTTATTTACTTGCTATACTTGTATACACATTTAACATTATGTGTATAGTATATATATTATGTATATGTCGGCTTACAGTGACCCACATTTAAGATCCTTAACGTATTAATGAAAAAAAATCGTTGAATCGTTGGCTAGTGAAAAATATTTCTATTTAAAAGAAAAGTATCGAACTGAAAGCTCAGTGGTTAGAGTGGCGGCTTTGAATAGAAAGGTCTCTGATTTAAATCCTGGATCGTATCTAATAAAAGAATATAATTTATAATTGAAATCGTAATAGTTAATAGGTACCTACCATAATATAAACTAAATTTAACTGTCACACTTGAAAATTAAAGGCAAATTCACTCACTTATCATATGGATGTGGTAGGGGACTGTACATGAATAATTAAGTAAATAAAAATAAAGGTGGATGGCAAACCCTTAAAGTCATCCACAACAGCTACACGATTTTTGTAGGAGCAGTTTTGGAATTTAATAAATTACAACCTATCCCTTAAAGTTAAGATCTAGAAATATTAATACCTATAGAAATCAATTCTTTAATAGAAGTCAGTATTTTAATTAGGGAATGAGGATAAGAAGAGGAAAATAGGTTGGAGGAAAATGATGGTTACAATATTAATAAATATTTATGATATATGTATATTGATCTTTAAGCTCAATAAGCGAACTTAAGTTTTGATCGACTATCGACTATCGACTTATAAACATAACTGAAGCTTAAAATGTAGATCATTTAACCCATGACGTAGTGATTAAATCTACGACTTTTCAAGGAAGATCTCTGGCTCAGACCCTTGTCAGATCATTTCTAATATAAAAAATGTCGTAAAATTGTAAAACTATATCGTAATATCGGAGATTATATAAAAATATATATAACTCATGTGTAAGATAATAGACGGCGCATTTGAGTATTCATAATACTAAACAACAGCTACAGCCAAGTCAACGGTTTAATCAACTGTTAAGTTTATAAAATTATTAGAGGCACTAGAACATAATCTAAATGACTTAATGAATTCCCTATACTCCTTAAAAAGTAAAACCGCATTAAATAACCGCGTCACTGTACCAATTTTTTTTATTATGAATGAATATGATATAGAAATTTGTAAAATTTTATATAAATATAAAATGTGATAACCTTTTTTTTTCTTATGCTGCTGCTTTTGTTTTTGTTTTTTATTTCAACTGTGATTTAAAATGATTATTGTTAACATAACTCATAACATTAACAATAAATAACAGACAATGTATATAACCATAGCATAAAAGAAACATTATTTAAAAACGAGGAAGATTATAGTTGCCCTTGTCAACTTTTAGATACCCGTGCATACCCACTATGGTGTATAAAATAAACCGTAATATACTTCCCTTATACATTTAACTCATTACTCCATAATGTTGACGTAAAACAAAAAAAAAAAAAATCACAAAACATAAAACAAAATTTACATTCATTGTCCCATAACTTTAGCTTAAAAAAAAAAAAAAAAAAAAAATAACAAAAAAAAAATAAAAAAAAAAAAAATGGCCCACCCTAAAATTCCGATGGTCCGAGTGATGTCCGACTTTGCCAACTAACTTGCCCTATTACTTTACCTGCCCAATTTTAATTTTAACCTTGTAGCTTCATTAGATTCGCAGTTATTGAATCGAAAGCTTTGTATGGCAGCCCCCCCAAAATGGGGCCGTAACATTTTGAAACTTCATATAAGTGCTCGATTCATTATATAAATAACCGTGTGTAATTTTTATCGTCGTACTATAATTAGTTTTGAAGAAATTCATATTGGTGCAAATAAGTTGTATGGCGGCCCCCCGAAAATGGGGACCTAACATTTTGAAACTTCATATAAGTGCTCGATTCATTATATAACTAACCGTGTGTAATTTTCAGCCTCGTAGTATAATTAGTTTTGCAGAAATTCATATTGGTGCAAAGAAGTGGTATGGCAGCCCCCCGAAAATGGGGCCCTAACATTTTGAAACTTCATATAAGTGCTCGATTCATTATATAACTAACCATGTGTAATTTTCATCCGCGTAGTATAATTAGTTTTGAAAAAATTCATATTAGTGCAAAGAAGTTGTATGGCAGCCCCCCGAAAATGGGGCCCTAACATTTTGAAACTTCATATAAGTGCCGGAGTCATTATAAAACTAACCGTGTGTAATTTTTATCCCCGTAGTATAATTAGTTTTGAAGAAATTCATATTGGTGCAAAAAAGTTGTATGGCAGCTCCCCGAAGCCTTGGTCCGATTTTAACCAAAAACAATAGGGAACCTAGAAATTGTCTAAAAATGACTTTGTGTGAATTTCAAGACTCTAGCCCTTTTAGTTTTTGAGTTATCGTGCTGACACACGGACGGACGGACGGACGGACGGACGGACAGACACACATAGCTAGATCGACTAATTTTTCGATTCTGAGCCGATACGTACCCTTGACACTATATCTAGCTCGTCTAGATCGATGCGTTACAAACGGAGGAGCAAATCTAATATACCCGATGTCATATATGTATGCACGGGTATAAAAATTTCAAACCTATATACATAATACACAAACAAACATAACACATAATATATGTGAAGGCATAGAAAAATATGTGTGTTTGAAAAAAAAAATATTTTAATATAAAATGTTACATGCTGAGTATAATGTGATTGAAATGTACGAATCAATCTGGATCGGATTCCTTTTGTTTTATTTTTTTTTTATTGTTCTTGTTTTTTTTTTTTGCTGTCAGTGAATTGTTTTGCTTTTTTTTTGTGATGTACTAATAAAAAATGCTAAAAAATGATATAAAAATGATGTAATATTTAAAGTTTAGTTTATAATGTTAGCCGTCTAGATCAAGTCTTAAAACTTTAGCATATTTTCGGGATGATGGTGGGTATCTTTGAAATAAGTTGCTAGTTAGCGGTTAGTCATCAAATTCTTAAACCGAAATTTCCAAGTCAATTTCCCAAAAAACAAAATCCGAAAAACAAAATTCCGAACAAAGAGTACAATCTCTTATAAAAATCGAGAATTATGGATTTTGTCTTTAGGGATCTTGTTTTGGGTGTTGGGACTTACTTAGGATTTAGTCTTCATAAATTTTCATTTATTTGGAAATTATGTCCATATCCCGTTATTTCAAAAATTTTTTTACGACTTAAATAATATTGAATTTAATTTTAATTTATTAATAAAACTCACAGATTTAGAAATAACTAATGAAATGTTATCTAAAAAGAATCTGCGTTGCTGCGCTTGATAAGCCTAAGCGTTTATTCTTTTAGATAGATACATTCTTAATAAATGACCAGTAATACCTCTCGCGTTCTCACATGTATCACATGTAGGGCTTGTTTAGCTAAAAAGTTGAACAGTTAATCAAACATTAAATCAAAATACATTTTGATTCATCAACTCTTCCTCTTTTTCTTTAGAGGTATTTAATAACGTTTACACTTTAAAAAAAAGTTATACACCATTATTATTCCTATAATTTGCAAGAACAACTATACGGTTTTTTTATTATTTAATGTTTTTTATCTCCTTTATTATTTATTTAGGGTATCGAGTAACCTAATAATAACAGAGAAAAAATTAAGTGATTTTGAATTAATTTTAAGGTTACCAGATGTTGATAATGTGATGCTATTAATCTTTAGATAAGATTATATTTTTTCCTTTGATTGTTTTTTTTTTATAATAATATTTTGAGAAACACCTGAATGAAAGTTGAAATACGAGTAAGATTGGCTAAAAAAAAATTCCAATAACATTTTTTTTTTGTAAATATGACTATTAACTATAACATAGTGTTGTTTAATAAAAAATCTCAAGATGTCCATTTACAATGGAAACACAGCACCCGGGGACTAATATTCATACAAAAAACATTTTATTTAACATATAAGTTACAAAAACTGGTTTGGATGAAAAAAATTAATCAAAAACGTTTTTAATTTGACTTGTGATAAGTACGTTGGCACTAAAGGGAGCAGGTAGAAGAAGCTTCGAGTGATGAAAAGTTAGAGTCACCGAAAAATCCTTAAAACCTTTAAATGTTTTTACCCCTAACTATAATAGTCATATGATGTCATATATGAACTTTCGATAAATAGGTATTCGATATGATTACATATGATAAACAAAATCATAATCCTAACTGGAATAAATAACACCATTCATACGCAGCATAAAATGTCAAAAATAAGCATTTAAATATTAAAATTTTTTTAATTCTTTTTATTTTTAGTTTTAGTTACTTTTAATTTCTTTTCAATTTAATTAACTTAAATGAATGATATCATATGATATGTATGCTTTATTTCATATGCCTATGACTTGACTGAATGATTTCTACACGATAAAGAATGATGGTTATGACTGATATATTTAATAATATGAAATGTCATACAATCGTACAAAATCATATGATATCATATGACATTATATGACTTTTATAATTAGGGGTATTACAAATATGGATTTCATCTTTCCAACACTACTAGAGTATTCTAAACTCATCAATAGGCTTTTAGTGTAGGAATTGCCTAGACAACTCCTATTTAAATTTCTAAATTGTCTCATAAGTACTTAAATAAGATTTTGAGAGTTTCATTTGTGAGATATTAGAACCATTCGAAATTTTTGCAAAGTCTCTCTTAGCAAGCCTAAATTTTTTTAAAATATGTATTTTATTTACCCAAAGAAAGGAGTATTTTACCATATTCATATATTTTACAATTCTTTTTATGTTGCAAGCAAATACCGTTATGGGCACCTAATCTATATAATATACACATACCTATATGTTCTTTATTCATATTTTAAGATAATTGCATATCAAGTCAAAATCAATTTTGATTTTTTTGAGTTTAATTCGTTTAATTCTAAAATTATAAAGAAAAATTTAATAAAATTAAAAATAAAAAAACATTACAACTCTTACACGTACATGTTCGTATGATTTTGTTTTTTTAATTTAACGAATAATTTTTACCAAAAAAAGTTGTGTAAATTCTTCCACATAGAAAATTATTTAGTTTTTTTTCAAAAATTTTTTTAAGTAATCCAAATTGTTCACTTCAATTAAACAAGTCGACCATCAATGCATATTATCTTAGCGGGATATGAATACAACACAACAAAGAACTTGAAAACTTGTGAGAATAATAATTTTATTATAGGCCTATATTCTATAATATTGTACATTCAAACAAACGTCTGTACATAATTTACATTGCTATGTTCTGTATATATATGTACATATATGAATAACCCATTTATATGGAACCCATTGAACTGATTCGATTATTTCAGATGTTAAGTGAAAAATGAGAATATTGTGTTTTTTTTTCAATAAAAACTTTTGTAACTTTTTTTTTACATGAAATTTTTAAACAACTTTTAAAATAACCGACATCATTGGTTCCCCTTACTTTTTATTTAATTTTAACTGTTTTTAATTTTTTAAATTTGTGATGGTGTTCCCAAAAAAATTCAAATGTAACACCGAATTTTGTATGTTTTTTTATTGCAGATCAAAAAAAGGTTTAAAGTTGGGGTTCTGAAAATTAAATAATAAAAACAATAAAAAATATGCAATGAACTTAGATACCTATATTATTAAGATAACGGTAGATTTTTTATTTATATTTCAATTCAATTTATAATAAGCCGGTACAGTTATAATGACGATTCCAAAAAAAATAATTTCTTTTGACTCCTATAATTATGCAATTTTTTTTTAATAGTGTTTGGAGTCTCTAACGTGTTTGGAGTTAATATTGATTAACTCAGTTAATTGAAAATTCAAATGTAATTTGTTAGAATTACGTCACCCTCTTAAGATCTTCATTAATTAAATATTCCAAAGTTATTATGAGCCATTCTCATAATAATTAATTTATAAATAAAATATTTTCATAAATTATTTTCCAATTTAAAATTTTTATTTGCCTACACCAACACATTCAAAGAAAATTAATTTGATTTTAATGTTAAATTGGATCAAAAATATTACACTAAATTTGAAAAACCCAATCAAAAACTTTTAGCAAAATTTTGTAGCAATTAGTACTAAGAGATAGTACAGTACAAAATTGAATTTATTCGGAAGTTGTAACTATTTTGATTAATTTTATGTTCAGAAATTTTATAATAATTTTGTCTTTCCTGGGTTACTTTTATCAATAACAAATAATTTATTCAAAACCTTTTAAACTATTATAATGATTATGAAGACATTTGACCCTATTTTTTATATTATCTATTTTTATTTAATTGACCAGAATAGAAATCCCCTTGACTTTCACATATAAGTACTCATATATGTAGTTTTTGATTCGTTGAAGTAATTGCTTAAAAAAAGACTTTTATTTGTCGAACTCCGTTTGGTGAATCAACTATAAAATATTAAAGGTATTACTAAACAATATATTCTTAGTCCATTGATAAGATACTCGTAGAACAAAAAATCCCCTTGACTTTCACATATAAGTACTCATATATGTAGTTTTTGATTCGTTGAAGTAATTGCTTAAAAAAAGACTTTTATTTGTCGAACTCCGTTTGGTGAATCAACTATAAAATATTAAAGGTATTACTTTTGATTCGTTGAATTATTATTATTTTTGATTAACTAATTACGTAAAATTCGAAGTATTTTGAGTTTTATTCAAAATTTTCCCCAATTAAAATCTCTATGCACATTTTTTCCGATAATAAACGAGTGTTTTGAATCAGAAAATTAAAAAACTAACCTAATTCTTCAAAATATAAGGACATATTTTTTTTACCATAATTGCAATACTTTTCCTTTTTTAAAGAATATACCAAATTTTAAAATCAAATTCATTTCTAAATTCAAATATTTATACAGTTTCTATATTCTTATCAACAAATGCATGCCCAATATAAAATTGAAGTAAGTGACGTCTAATATAAGATTGAGTATTCAATTTGTACATTCCCTCAAGAGATTACCAAAATTATTTAAAAAAAAAAAAAAAAAGTTTGTTTAGACTTCGTTTTTTGTATCATACTATCATATAATGTGCTAATTTAGGAATTTATAAATATAATTTGGTTTAATCTGTTACATAAGATTTAATTTATTTAAATAAAATAAAATAATAATTAAAATATGTTGTTATTTTAATAAATTTTACATAAATAATTGACATTTGCAAAGTATTCCAAAATAAATCTAATATTATAATACTCTTAATATTTCATATTACAACTCATATTTAAATTAAATGTGCTAATGTAAAATCACTTTATTCAATAATAACTTGTTTTAATTTTTAATAAAATTTTTCCCCCTTATAAAATCACTCCAACCTAATTTTTCTTTAGTTGTTACAACTTACACGTTCATAATTTTTTATTTTTTTTTTTTTTTTTTTTTTTAAATGACACCGATTGATGCTGGGCTGCAATAATCACCGTATCGCACAGCAATCATATTTAATACGATTCGTAAATGTCAAATAAGTTTTTGTTTTCTTTTTGTTTTTTTTTAAATATTTTTCCGACTTTGGTGCTCTTTTGGAAATTAATAAACCGTTTCGAAATGACAAACGCATGAGTGACAGTTTTAAAAAAAAAATTTGTTCAATTTTTATTTTTTCATTTTCTGACATCGTTTTATGTTTTTACTTGTTTCTGTTTTCGCTGCGTTATTGTATGCTGTTTAATTTCATTGTGTTATCAAATTAGCTGTCATTAAGTTATTTGTTTTTTTTTTCTATTTTATGATTGTTTTTTTTATACCCGTGCATACATATATGACATCGGGTATATTAGATTTGCTCCTCCGTTTGTAACGCATCGATCTAGACGAGCTAGATATAGTGTCAAGGGTACGTATCGGCTCAGAATCGAAAAATTAGTCGATCTAGCTATGTGTGTCTGTCCGTCCGTCCGTCCGTCCGTCCGTCCGTCCGTCCGTCCGTCCGTGTGTCAGCACGATAACTCAAAAACTAAAAGGGCTAGAGTCTTGAAATTCACACAAAGTCATTTTTAGACAATTTCTAGGTTCCCTATTGTTTTTGGTTAAAATCGGACCAAGGCTTCGGGGAGCTGCCATACAACTTTTTTGCACCAATGTGAATTTCTTCAAAACTATTTATACTACGGGGATGAAAATTACACACGGTTAGTTTTATAATGACTCCGGCACTTATATGAAGTTTCAAAATGTTAGGGCCCCATTTTCGGGGGGCTGCCATACAACTTCCTTGCACCAATATGAATTTCTTCAAAACTAATTATACTACGCGGATGAAAATTACACACGGTTAGTTATATAATGAATCGAGCACTTATATGAAGTTTCAAAATGTTAGGGCCTCATTTACGGGGGGCTGCCATACAACTTCTTTGCACCAATATGAATTTCTTCAAAACTAATTATACTACGAGGCTGAAAATTACACACGGTTAGTTATATAATGAATCGGGCACTTATATAAAGTTTCAAAATGTTAGGGCCCCATTTTCGGGGGGCTGCCATACAGAGTTTTCGATTCAATAACTGTGAATCTAATAAAGCTACAAGGTTAAAATTAAAATTGGGCAGGTAAATTAATAGGGCAAGTTACTTGGCAAAGTTGGACATCACTCGGACCATCGGACTTTTAGGGTGGGCCAATTTTTTTTTTTTGTTTTTTTCTTTTTTGTTGCTTTTTTTTTTTTTTTTTTTTTTTTTTTTAAGCTTAAGTTTTGGGACAATGAATGAAAACTTTTTTTTTTTTTTTTGTGGTTTTTTTTTTTTGTTAATTTTTTTTTTTTTTTTTTTAAGCTTAAGTTATGGGACAATGAATGAAAATTTTGTTTTTTGTTTTGTGATTTTTTTTTTTTTTTTTGTTAATTTTTTTTTTTTTTTTTTTACGTCAAAATTATGAGGTAATGAGTTAAATGTATAAGGGAAGTAAATTTCGGTTTATTTTATACACCATAGTGGGTATGCACGGGTATCTAAAAGTTGACAAGGGCAACTATAATCTTCCTCGTTTTTTTGTGATTTTTACATTGAAAATGATTTGTGAGATAATTAATAAGATTTCAATTAGGTATATTAATTTTTGACATAAAAAAATAACAGTAAAAAAAATTATTTCAAGTTGTCAATATTTTAATGATCCTCTAATAAATGGGAAAATATTGTTTTATGTATTTATTTTGTGTTGCATTAAATTTGAGATTATATGGAATATGAAATTATATGAAATATGAAATTTTGTAATGAGTAATTTACAAAAGATTACAACAGTTTAAATACGATTGTAATATTGAAGTTAAAGTGGAATTTAGGAATTAAGATTAGTACTTTACATTTTGTTTAAGGCATTATTTTGTTTGTAAAGTATTAGAGTATAAGTATTACAATATTATTTTGGAATATGTTTAATGTCAATCATTTTGTATTTTTCATATTTGATTTTGTATTATTAAATAATATACATAGGTATTATAGACATAGATATGCATAGCAAAATACTTTAGAGTAATTACGACAGTTGACTTTAAAAAAAGAGAGTAATTTTTATAAAAGTGTCATAATTGGATAAACAAGTTTGTTATAAGTCTGTTTTGGTTACATATTATTTATTAAGTAAAACGTTAATTTGAGTGCAACATATTAGGTAACTATCTTGTAATTTGCAAAAATGAAATGATTATTATTTATTATTATGTAAAATAACATGTAAAATGTAAGATATCCAAAGGCACTCAAAAACTCCTCAACAAATAGGTTCCAAGTATTTGAGAATGAATGCCTCTGAACATTTCAAAATAATAGTTGACCCGGTAGAATTTAAAATGCAGAATTACTGAGAATATCGAGGCAGGAATCTATTTTCGCCGTATAAAGAAAAGAAAATGGAGATGGACTGGTCTTACACTTCAGAAAAAGCCAGAAAACATCGCGCAACAGGCACTCCTGCAATCCACAGGGAAAAAGAGGTAGGTATGGGTAAACCTGGGACAACTTGGAGAAAGTCAGTCGCTAAGAAAATTGAGAATAGCGGCAGAACGTGGTCAGAACGTGGTCAGAAGTGAAACAACTAGCTCACAATAGAGTGCGATACACAATTTTCTTTGAAGCCCTGTGCTCCCACAGCGGGTAAAACAGGAAAACAAAAATTATGCATGATAAATAATTTATATATGTATGTAAGTACTTTAAAAGTAATTTAACAGATATCTGTTGGTCGCTATGACTCTAATTAAAAAGATAATCAATACTTCTAACTATATAGTTGTTATGATCCTTCATTTAGGATCTTTGGTTGTAGCATGCTAAACAATTTATTATTCCGTAATAAACAAATATTGAAGTTACATCCGTTTAAAATTGGTTTAAAACAAAACTGATTCAGGGAAAACCAAATTTAATGCACCTATATAAGATTTTAAGAAATTGGTTTTTGTGGTAAAACTCTTTCCAAACAACTAAAACATTAATTTACATGATTTAATGAAATATTTCAGTTATTTTACAGTATTTAAAACATTAGTTTATAAATAATAAACTAAATAATTAATTTAAAATATTTTGAATTTTTCGAATTACATATAATAAAAATTCATAAAAATATTTTTATTCAAATATTTTAAATTTTAAAGTTTTAAATATGTAATTTCATTATGTAAATGTTTAAATAATTTAATTTTTTAGTTTCAGGGAAAGTTATATATTTTAATTATTTTTCCAGCCATTTTCAGTAATTTAATATAATTTAATATAAATTTTAGTTGATTTATTACATTTGAACTAAATAATTAATTAAAAATTTAAAATCAAAAATAATAAAAACGAGGAATCGAATAGAGCTAAACAGTGTGAACTGTGGGATCTGTATGAACATTATATTACTATTTAATTCGGTTTAAGGAAAGCTATTTTTATTATTATTTTAAAAATATTTAAGATTGTACTAAAGGAACCAAATATTGTAAAAAACTTTTTTGGAACAAATCTCAACCAACCAGCGGTATTTATTATTAAGAGTTTACTTGGAAGCTACTCGAATTCACTAAAAAACTGACGCAATTTTATTATAACAATTTTGTGAATTCTATCCCTGTTAACCTGAGTTCAGCAGTTTCGACCACATACAGATGAATTTTTATACTTTTATAAAAATTGTCCTTGTATAGATGATTTTTAATGCTGATTATTCAGCACTGATATTTTTTGATTTAATTTTCTTCCATTCACCACTGAAAATGTACTGAAAAGGTGCTGAAAGGACATAGAAAAACTTTCAATGAATTAATGCAAAACTGATGAATTGTTTCCCACCATTCATATTAAATTCAGTGGAAAAGAAGTACTTCTATTCAGTACTTCTGCACTACTACTGAATTGTCACGGTTTAGCTTCTTTAGTTGTGGAAGGATTGACATCATAGTTGTCGATTCTAATCTGATCTATAAACTATGTTTAACATCTCTACTATACCATTATAAGTTAAAGGCAAATTTGGTTAACTAAGAGTACCCACAATCAAAAAAATTATTAGCAAATGTGCAAAAATTCGAAAACTATTAAAATTGTATATGTATTTTACAAATATATGAGCTAACACACATAAAAATATTAAATTACCTGTGCACATCTGTTTAAATAAAATTAAAATAAAAAAAAATTTTTAATTTTTAAAAATTTCTTCTATAGTCTTTAACATAGATAGGCCATAGATAGGTATTTTTTATATTAAATACAAAAAAAAACTCTAAAAATAAATAATTTACAAAAATGTCTCATTATTTATTTCATATAATTCTATCATAAATTAATAGCACATACTTTATGTTATACAATAAATTGTATAGATTAAAAATATAATGTCATTTAATTTTTTGTGTCTATTAGTAGGAAAATGAAAAAATAATATTGATTGTAATTAAATTGTATTAGGGTAACCAGATGGCATTTTATTTTGTAATTTTAATATTTCAGAAATTTGGAAAAAAATATTAAAACTACTATAACTAACGGTTGATAACGGTGATAGTTTTTAATGATAGTAAGTTATGAAGAGTCTTGAACTTTAAGTTCATATAAGACCTGAAAGACTTTAAGACCTGATACACTCTATACAGGAAGTAAGAACACAGGTTTTACCTTAATAAATTTTATTTTTCGTTTATATATTTATTTTCACACATCATGAAAATGTAACTAATAAATGTAAATGTAACTAATGTAATTTTTTAAGCAGGCCAAAGCTCACCCCGAGCTGTAGAGCCATATGATGATGATGATGATGTAATTTTTTAAGTTTTGCTATTTCAGTTGGGTAGCATCAAAAGTTTAAAGGTAAGGATGGTTAAAGCACTATATAATTTTTTGGGAAGAGGTCTTTGCTTGGACATTGAGCTTACCTGAAAGCTCGTAATAACCAAAGAATGATCGGATCCACCCAGAGAACAACCAACTGAAATCACATATTTTTCAGGGTGTCTGGTTGGAAACTGGTCCCAAAAGTGACCTTCTTGATCATATGGTCAGGGATCCTAGTGGAATTTTTAACAAGTTCAGAAAGATGAAAAAGATTGCAGAATAACTTAAATTGTTTCCCAATCGAGTTTTGGTTCGAAGAGGAGTTCCTGGACATAAAATTAGTACTTCCTAAAACTACAAATATAATTGTATAGGTTTGCTTGACCATAGCACCCTATAAAATAATTTACAATCATAAAAATATATAAAAATTTTTATTTTTATGGAATTTATACTAAACAAATAATTCAAAAAAATAAAATGGACATTTAAATTAAATATTTGCATATTTTAAGAAATATTCATTTTATAAAATATTTGAATAAAAAAAAATTATTACAAATAAATAAATACAATTATATAAAATTGTATCTATAAATTTATTTAATAAAATTTATTTTTAAAAAATTTATTTTACTCGGCGTTTATTTTAATATTGATATTTTATTGATTTTGGTAATATTTTTGTTTATATTGCAAATATGTGTATTTAATTTTATATAATATGTACATAGTAATTAAATAGGTATATATATATGTATAATGTAGATGATGGTTAATGGGTCAGAAAATGTAAATATTTTGATTTGTCCAAAAATTTTTTAGAAATATATTGGAATTTGACATTAAAATTAGGAAAAAAGAATATAAAGAATATATAATAAAATTTTTTTATACTTTATAGTGGTTATAATAAAAAATCTGTAAATAATTAAATTTAAAACATGTATACACCTCTGCAAATACATCGAAATAGAAAATTACAACCACCAGCTGTTTTGTAATCAATACTAAAATCCTTTCTATATCATTAAGTATTACTACCTAATACCCGGTACTTTTTGCTGTGTCTCCCAATCGGTTTTTAATTGAATATAAATCAAAACTGTATTGAAGTAATTTTTCTAAAACGATTTTTCAATTGTCGTGCCAAAATGGGTTAACAAATTTTAAGTTTGTTAAAAGAGTTGAACTCCATTAACCAACAACAACCTTTATACAAAATTTGAAGTCAATTTGCCAAACGGTTTCTAATTTAGAACGAAATAACTAATAATTGTGCCGCAATAGGTTAACGGAACTTGAGAAAAATTTTTCAAAAATGACTTTGGATCTTTTGGTTCAAAAAAATACTTTGGGAAATTAGACGCAATTCGTATTAAAAAAAATTTTAATTTGACAAATCGTCGTAGTACACATTTTTAATTCAACTTGTCAAATTTTTATATCTACTTGTCAAAGGATTTGACTAGGACAACAAAACAAATCGAAAATCTTTATTGAGTTCTTGAACTCAAAGGGTTAATTGAGTGTAACCAAATCTCTTTGGCTATAATATTGAGTTATTCTTCCGTGAACTTTTAACTCAATTGGTCATATAGACAGAAAAATATATAAAACATTATTTTAGTGCTTGTGCCAAAACGGGTTAAATTTGGCATATTATATTATTGCATAGGAGTATATTAGTCAAATAAAGGAAGCATATGATTATAAAAATTGAACAAATTAAAAAATATTTTATTTATTTAACACTACTGACCGCCAAAAATTCTAAAAACATTTATTCTAAACCCTGTCCTCCTGAATTAGGTGTGCAAGTATTAAAAAACTTTATTTAAAATAAAATTATTTAATTTAATATAATTTAAGTTTAAATTTCAAATTAATTTCAAAAACAATAAACTATCAATGACAACACTATACTTTTACGCTATTAATTCAATATAAAGCATCACGATACAAAACTAGAGTTTCTGAAAAAAACTTTTTTAATTCTAAAATTTAAAAACAATGAGTACTTGTACAAAAAAAAACTTTTATTTTTTAATTATTCTATTTTTAAAATTCGTAAAATTGTTAAAATTTTACAAAAGTTAGATTGCATTTTATTTTGTATATTATAATCAAATTAAGCATTTATACGAACCATTTGCAAATTTTTAATTAAAAAAAAACGAACAAATAAAATAAAGGTAGATTGCATAATAAAATTTTTTAATAACTCCAATTTTATGCAAATTTTATTTTAATTCAAAAAGTTTGTTATTTTCCTAATCACATTAATTTCAAACTTAATAGAACTGCATTTATTGTTAATAGAACTGCATTTATTGAAAAGCTAAGACATTTCTACATGTTATAAGGCGTAGTACTATCTCATGTTTAAATTGTATGTGGAATTCATTTGATCAGTTCTAATATATGAATATAATATCTCCCCTGTTCCGACATGCACATATATAGTCAGGCTGTTTAGCCTATCACAGTGAACAGTTAGCACGTAGAGGTGCGGGCAAAAAAAAAAAAAAAAAAAAAAAACTTTTAAACTGTATCTTAAATTCCAATTTTAACTCTAAATAAAGTGAATATTTTTCAGTTCACTTATTGTATTTTAAATACTTTTATCATTAAAACTCTTTTAACCCCTTGACGCCACACTATTCACAAGAAATAACCACAAAAAATCAAAAATAATAATTTAATAAGTGTCATTACAATTTTATGATTAATTTTTTTTACTAAAATTCAGTGATTAATCACCACTTATTAAAAAATAAATTAAAATTTTGTGAAAAATGGTTAATTAAAAATTAATATTAACTTCCAATTAACTATTGACCACAATCTGACAAAAAAAAATCATTTAAACTAATTGCATATTAATTTTTTTATTTTATTGGTATTTATTAAAATTTCAAAAAAAAAAAAATTTCAAAAAAAATTTCAAATTTATTAAATTAAATTAATTGTCATATCATATAAATAAAAGAAAGTATCTACCTATTTTTTTAAGTTTTGAATTGTGAGAATTTGATAGCTCCTACATGTTATTTGACAGTTTACCTCTCCTACTACACAAGAGTATAGTAGAGTAAACTGTGTCAACTCTAAAATACTTGGACTAACGTCATAAAGACATTTCAACATCCGGTTAATTACTTTTGACAAAATTTGAAATACGTAACTTAATACACTTTGACTTTATAAAAGAAAATATAAAAGTTACATAGCAGTTATTCCAATCACCAACTATATATTATTCGGACTTTGTCCATTAAAGTTGACTACTGCTGATAAAATTTCATACACTCATTTTATGCATTAATTTACCCTACAACTGCAGCAAACCCATTCCATTTATATGCCATGTATCAGCAAAGCGCTCCAACTTTTTTCATTCCTTATGTAATACGAACTTCATGGACTTAAAAAAAGGCCAATGTTTCTTAGGGGTTTAATAAGCACAAAAAAAATAAAACTCCCAGCATTCCAAAATTTTTCCTTTCATAAAAACAGAAATTTTATAGTAACTATCCGAACCCGTTCACCCAACCGACTGGCTTTAAATAGCTACGAAAGCTCTTGCAAAACACTGATTTTGTGAAAATTGTTCGTCTATTAAAAAGCCCACTTCGCTAAAAATTATAGGCGCAAAAATTACACGTTAAAAATTGTCTGTATGGCAAATTACTTATATATGCATTTACATACTTTAATATAGGGCTATTATATTTAGCATTCAATCTTAATCCATATCTAATTTCAGATTTTATATGTTATATAACTGTAAAATCATTTCTAATTATTTAAATTGAATACGTATAGTAGTGAGGCAGGGATTTATTTTGAAGTTTTGACCTATAAATAACTATTTGAAAATTACAATATTTTAACAGAGAAATATGTTAAATAGCTTTTGCAATTTGATGGTCTTGGTTGACGCGAATGTTTGTCATCTTAATTTTGTCAAGTGTTGTGCACATCATAAATTTATGTAAGAAAACATTAGAAAAAGTAATTACACATAAATTGGATAAATGCAATATAGCACTATAGCTGAGCTTATTGGTTTCGTAATCTACCCTACAATTGCACCAAACCCGTGCCTTTAATATACCATGTGTCGGCTAAACGTACCAGCTCTTTTTCATTCCTTATTTAATACAAATTTCATGGACTTAAAGATTGGAGAGGCATGCTAGAATACTCATCATATACAATAATGCAAGTTTCTGGCATAAATAATTTCGTAAATGTTTTCTATTTTTAAGCTTTGGAAGGATCATGGCAGTAAACCGAACCACCGCTCCAATTTATAACACCAATAATAACTGAAAGTGATAACATCTCTAACCTTTTGATGCTGAGTATAAACAGGAGCAGCATTAACGAATTATGAGCAAAGAAGGGATTCCTTAAATTTTAAGGCACTCAACAGCATCACAGGTACATTATGCGTTAGAATGGATCTCCGACAGCAAAAATGTGGTAGAAATGTGGGGGGCCCAAATTTACCCAGAGGATCTAAGAAGATAAGCTATCCAAAAAATCATGGTCTAAAATAAAAAGAATGTTGAGGCTATGTGGAAGCCCAATATTTAATCCTAAGGGATTAATAAGCACAAAAAAAAAATAAACTCCCACCATTCCAAAACTATTTCTCTCATCTTCTTAAAATAACCAAATGGAAATTTTCCAAAATTCTAAATTAAAATTGATTTGATTGACACCACATCAATTAATATTTATTTTACTTTATTGTATGCAACTAAATTGCATTTTGACATATTTCTGATGTGCAGTAAAATTAAAATGGAAAAATAATTTGCAACATTTTCTATATTATGCATACACTTTAGATGCATGCACTAAAATTTGCCAAAATCAACAAAAACTAAACCAAAAGTAATTTAATTTTAGTTTTTTTACAAAAAAAATTAGGTTAAAATAAAATTATTTTCTTATGAAGTCAATTTTGTTATCTTTTGAATTTTAAAAAATAAGTGCCAAAGTAATTTTTAATTGTAATAAAATAAATAATTCAATAAAATACTAAAAAAAAAGTATGATGTCATCATTTAAGATGTAATCATGTGTTGCACAGACTATGAAATTTGCTTTTGTCTTAATAGCTGTACATAATTAAGTAGTTTGTCAACAAACTAATAAAAAAAAATCCTATGACCTTGTTTTACTTTTATTTTATTCATTATTTATTTGATATATTTTTTCTAATAAATCATCATTGTGTTTACGCCTTGTTAAATAAGTTCACATATTCAATTTGCAGAATGCGTATCATCTTTTTTTAAGAGTATGACAACATTCGAAGACAATTAAGTACTGAGCGCGGCATATGCATACATCTTTCACATTTCTCATGTATTTTCATAAAAGAAATTGGTAATAAAATCTTGAATCTATTAATATGCACCTCTGTGGGAAGCTTAAGTGTTATTTACAGAGGTATAATAAAAGTACCAGAGTCAAAAGTCTCCCAGGGATTTATACCTCAAAAAGTAATCCAAAAGCCCCCGGGAGATTATAACTCCGAGGAGTTAAAGAAAACTTCTCCGGGGACTATGACTTCTTATGGAAACTGAACTTTTTTTTTGGAGTCATATGTCCTCCAAGAACCTCTGATTCCGGGACTTTTGTCACCTCGCCGTAATTTATCCAATTTCTGGCCGGTAATGAGTATATACTTTCGATTAGGTCTATAGGGTTTATTTGGCCTGCCTTAAATTATGAAAGTATCAGTTTCCAGCTTCTTTACAGCATCATTTTATTTCTCTGAACTGATTAAAAGTATATCCTCTGCCTTCTTTTTTTAGACGCTTCCTTTAGTTGAGGTTGTATTTGTTGTTACTGATCAGCAGATTTTTCTTTGACTTGACACTTTGCTTAAAAATATGAATGCATAAAATTTCTTCCATATAGAACCGATTTAAAAGATTTAAAGTCCCTCAACAAGTTTTTATTATGTTCAAAATTATATTCATACATAACTTGCAACTAAAAGCATCCGAAAATTTTTATGCATTTACATATTTATGTATTTTACTGCATTTTCTAAAAAAAATCTAATAATAGATGCTCAACAATTTTAAGTGTGTAGTAGAGTAGACTGTGTCAACTCTGGGATACCTGTATGACCGTAACATAAAAATTATTACTCTTAACAATTATGCTCATATAAAAGAAGGAGTTGTATGCAGCTACTCAAACCCACTGCAGTAAACCAACCAAATTTAGCAGTAACTTTGGCCATAAAACAAAACTATTTTTAGCAAAATTTCAAACCCCCAGCTTCATTAGTTGTAGAGTAATGCTCATATAAAAGAATGAGTTGTATGGCAGCTACTTGAACCCTCTGCAGTAGACCAACCTAATTTTGTAGAAACTTTGGCCATAACACTAAACTCTTTTTGGCAAAATTTCGGACATCCAGCTTCAATTGGTATGGTGTAATTTTCATATAAAAAAAGAAGTTGCATGGCAGGTACTCGAAACCGTGGACCAAAATGGCTGGATTTCAATAGCGATGACGGCTATTGCATCAAAACGAATTTGTGAACATTTCAAAATTGTTCTCTGCGTTCTCTGCGTCACAAAAGTAATGGCAAATTTATTATACCTTTAGACTTATAGTCATTCGGGTATAATAAAATCTAGACATTAAGTAAGCACCCCGTTAATAAATTTTTAATTGTGAGGGAGTGTTGTTAAGACAAAATAACTATAAAATGACTCACAATATCTAATTATAATGTAGCCAGGTGTTCAAGCGTAATAGCTTTTTAGTAAAATATCAATCAGCTTCTTTAATTAGATCTGGCAATTTTCCGAATTTGATGTATAGTGTAATAAAAAAACTTGAAGAAATGCAATTATACAAAATATACATTTTTACAATTTTAAAAAAATTACTGCTAATTTAGACGAAGTCGACTACCAAATGCCACGGATATTTTATACGTTTTCTAATCAATATCTAATCATGAAAAACATGCCAAAATTATCTATAGTTTATCATGTGAAAGTTTTTGAACTTGTTTTCAAGGAAGAATTGGAATTAATTCAAAATATTGCCATTACTGGGAGGTGAGTTAACATGGCTGGTTCATTAGCGTCGTTTTGCTACCACTTTCTGGTAGATTTTTACCTGTCTAGCTGAGAATACTGCTGTGCATTTTCATTGAGTCTGACCGCTGTATCAAATGGCTAGAAAATAAATAAAAAAGTCGGTGACGAGGAGGTAGAAAATTGCTGCCAGTGCATTAAATGTCGTTGATTCCAATGCCTCGCTTTCTGTACTCTATTAAGCTTGATGTGATTTTACTTCTTCTCCAGAAATGTTCACCGTAGAATCGGAAGCTGAGCTGAGCTGAGTGCAGCCACAAAACCATTCTTTATTTGCCTCCCCAAGCCTCCCTTGTTTTGCTTATCCCTAAGTTTGGTTTTTTAGCTTTTTTCTTAGAAGTTAAGCTTCCGTCTAACCTGCTATGCACCGTTCGTTAAGTTGGTTTAATATAATTACAATATACAATGATTTTTATCTTATACGAGTTCTAGAAAAATAGCTTTCAGACAATTAGCCAATTATTAAGGTTTACCATTTTTGTAGTTTTTAAAAAAAAAATTTTTTTAAATAATAAAAAGTTAAGGTTTTGAAATTTTTTCGAAAACTTTTAATTGTTTTTTGTTTTTCAAAAATTTTAAAGTTTTTTTAAAAGTTTTTTTGCTTGTTTTGTTTGAACGCAAATCGAGTAGAAAGAAAGTTAACATTTTATTTTTGTTATTTTCATTTTAATTTTAACGAACTTTTAAATTTATTTTCTTGTCCGTTTAGTTTTTTCTGTTTTTTTATAAATTTTGCTAATAAAAATAGTTAGAAAAGAAGTTTTATATAAATATTTTTATTCAAAAATTTCGATAAAGCATAATAATAATTTTATTACAATTAAAAATACAAAGTTGAAAAAAAATTCTTATAAAAACTGGTGCCTAAAAACTCAGTACAATAAAATAACTCAGAAACTTTCATACTTTATACCAAAATTTTTTTTTAAAATTTTTTCGAAGTTTAATTTAAAACATAATTTTAAGAGAGCAGAACACCTGCTCTTATTAAAAAAACAAAACTAATTTGAATTTCAGTTTTCATAGTAATTTGGGTTTACTCTAATGATTATCAAAAATATTTGGGCTTCACCTGTGCTGATATGGCATTAAGTTTGCACGGAATATGCGACACACAATTTTGACGCACTTATTTACAAAGACTTGTAGTGTCTGTACATTATTTTTAAAAACAAGCAACTATCTACAGTAACACCGATTTGACACCCATCACCAGATTTAATTTTCGCAGATATATGAGCTTACTTTCATGTTGCCCACAACCTTCCGAAAGAACTTCTGGCTTTTCTAATTCTATATTTCCAGCATCTGTTCCTAGCATTCTTTTCGAGTATTCAAATGGTGATACGATACCTCTTCAATTTCGGTATTGAGTACACATAACTCGAACCCAATGGCGAATGCTGGCTGAATTGAATCGAAAATAAGGCAACAGTATTTTTTTTTCATTTTTATAGGGATGCGAGTCCGTGTACAAGAATCGATCCCTGGTAATAGTTATGGAACTGGCCTAATGGGAGCTTTTAAACAAACAATATAGAAACATTTACAAATATAAGTATAGAAATTATTAAAAAAGTATTCTGTGTTCTAAGAATAACGGTTTTATAGATATTTCCATGGAAACTTAAGGTGATTTAATTAAAAATTCTTAGAGATTAAGACATTATTGCCTATTAGGTGATTAGGATGCTTCAACTGATTTGAGTAATGGAATACCTAGTATTATTCTGCAGCCTGGATCACATTTTTGAGTTTATTATAAGGAGTTCATAAATTTAAAAAATACATTTAAAATAAGAGTGATGAAAATATCAACTGATGTTTCACTTAGGTGGTCATCCAATTATATCACACAGGTGTGATCATTTTATTTAGCGTTTATTTATTAAAATTATGTTGTAGTTTATTTTACATGCTTAATTTGTAACAGAGCAACTAAATCTGTTAAACATTAAATACCACCGGGCAAATTTGTTTAACATATTAACTAATTTTTAAAATATTATTTAATTTTAAACTTTTACAAATGTTTTTGTAAATCTTCTGGATTAATTTTTGGCGTTTGTACAAATATTTTTTTTTCTTTAATGAATGCATAATTTTTAATTAATTTTCTAAAAACAAAAATTTCTCTAAGCAATTTTAAAAATTTAAATTTAAATTTAGTTTTTCGTGGTGTAATTATTTCGTTTAAAAATATAAAACTAACAAAAAAATTTAAAAATAAAATAAGAGACATAATTACATAAAATTTATGATTTATGTTATTACATTTTATTTTCATTCTTAAAAATCTTATAAAATTTTATGTGGGACATTTTTAGTTTGGTTGTTTTGAGTGTAAGATTTTTGCATAGCTTCTCTAAAAATTGTTTCTTTAAAAGAGGTGGAAACAGCCCTCAAACTGTTGAAACCTTTATGATCTGAGGTTTCTATCTAGTACACTTTTCCGGAGGTAGAACAGTGGAATAGATACCCAAATTGCTAAAACAGTGTAAAGTGGCGGAATGAAAGGATGAGAATTAACGGTCCATTAACTATTTCTTATCCTAGTGATTTGATAGCACTGGTATTGTATAAATTAGGCAAATTTAAAAGTTAACCCCTTTATAGTTTATGAATCCTATCCATAGTCTTCGGCTTCTTTAAATGCTCCACTGTTCTGCGACTTTTCGGTTGGTAGAATAGCAGTCCATTATCATTTCCCATCCTTAGCCATCCGTTCCCCATCAATAGCAGTCCACTACCTATTTCTCATTCTTACCATGTGATAGCGCTGGTATTACACATTAGGCATACTTAAAAGCAAATATTCTACCTATGGTATAAATTACCTGTCTAAGGCAAATCAAAGTACATTCTACGCAATTTTTGAATTATTGCAAGCTGCGTTTTGCATGTCCGATTAAGTTTTCGGTTAAATTTTAACTGACTCCATTTACGTCGTTTTTATACAGATCCTAATAAAGGTCGGGAATAAGAAGTAAATTTTACAAAATTAAAAAAAATCTTAACTATTTTCTTAAATATTCGACTTTCAAAATGCAATTGGAATTCTATATTATTAAAAATTACGACCTGTACTCATTTTTACATTAAATATTTATGTATTTTAATATTTTCAAGTGAAAATAATTTTTTATTTTAAAATGTGTACGAATTCTTATTCTTTTAAACTTCACCAAAATTTATATATCTATGCTGCTCTCTTATTTTATGTGCACTTATTGCAAATATGATTCATCTTTAAAATTGTTTTTTTTTTAAGTGTGGGATGATGAAAAATAGAATTTGCTAAACTGGGTTGGAATATGGGATGATACAGGATAAGAAAAAATCAAAAAAAGATAATATTGGATTTTGCAAAAAAAAAATTTTTAACAAAAAATATTTGACTGGTTACTAAGCATTTATAAAAGTGTCAAAATGTAAAATTTAAATTTTACATAAAAATCACTTTAATATATGTTCGGTTTGAAGCAGTTGTATTTTTATTTGATAGGTATCATAAAAATTATTTTTCATCATCTATGTATACTGGGTTCATGTCTCCAAATTTGTTTCGCTAATTTCTAGCTTTCATTTACCGATAGGCTTGCTATAACGACAGAGAAGTTGTAAGAGGTGGTCATCAGGTATTTAAATATCATAATAAAATGTCATAATTAATTTGATCAGGCCGATGGCACAGTAGTCAGGATGTCGGCTTCCATCAAATGATGTGGTCTTAATAAAATATAAAATATATATATTCTTCTCATACATGAAAAGCAAAGGCGGACAAACTTGCTTATCACATTGTATGAAGTAGGGGATTGTATATAAATAAATAAATAAATAATTATATTATGTAAGACCTATCAAAGACATGTTTCCCACTATTCTTGTAACTAAATTTGCAAAACTTCAACTAAAATTTGGTAATGGGGAAATACCGTTATCTTAGATAATGATTGCATTTGTTATTAATTTAATATTAATAAAAATTTCTTCCAATTTCTTTGTTTATTAATAACACATTTTTAACTTATCTGGAAGTGATCCTAGGATTAACCGGCTCTGTTCTAAACATTTCCAATTTTATTTTTGTAAAAGTTAAACAAATTATTTTGAAAAAACAAAAATTAATATTTTTTTTTCATATTTACAAAAACAACTTGAAGTACTAAAATTTATTGCCTTTTGAAATTATTTGACAGAAAATTAGAAAAATTATTAGGTCAAACTTTCTATAATATATATTCTGAAAATATTCATACGCATCATTATATCATATTTTACAAACCCAAAAAAAAAAATTAAATATTTTAGAGGAAAAAAATATGAAAAAAATTGTAATGAATCAATAAGTGGATCACTAAAGAGCGTATGACAGCAGAGGAACAAAAAAATGATAAAATAGAGGAAATGAAAAAATGTAATATTAAAATAATTTATTTTTTTAGATCAAGGATATCAGATTCATCAAAATTTTGCAATAATAAAATATGTTACATCAAAACATATTATTTAATAAATTTCTAGAGGTGATTTCTGAATGTCTGTGTCCACTGTCCATGTTGGTTTCATTCCATTGTAAAGTTATTAAGTAGAGTGATATGTAGTGGTTCTAACTCACCGATTTTTTTCACCGAAATGTCAACTCTCAAAATGTCGACTCTTTAAATGTTGACTCCTAAAATATCGAATTTCGAAAATCGACATAAATTCCCCGATCCGATGATAATAACCTCCATTTAACCTTCCTGCAGGAACATAAGTTTCATTTTAAGTATCATATCAATAGAAAGACATTAGTAACGCTATTGGTTTCTGATTGGATGTGCAAAAAAAAAACAGTGTCAGTTATCATTGGAATAATAATACCGAGAATAATCGAATCGAAGATGGAATATCTTTATTTCTAAAGAAGCTATCAGAAGCTAAACTTCGCAGGTTACTAAAATAAAAGATTCGATGTTCGAATGGATTTTGAAGTTTACTCAACAGATAAGCACTCAACCTGTTTTCCAGTATAAGGGCTGAAACGATGGGACATAATGTCCATCATGTGTTGAATTGAAGGACCAGAAGCAATATGTTAACTCACTGGAGATTTTTATTTAAAATTCTGCCTTTACTTATTTTGATCATATCAATTGATTGAATATCCTTTTATCGTAGTTTCATTTAACTTTCCTAGTTCCTGTAAGATATTAAAAATCATGACATATTTTCTAAATATTATCAAATTCAATAAAAATTTAAATTGAATTTGTACAATATTTAACCATATGCGTTATAGTCACACAAAAAATTTAAACTTTGCAATAATTTTTGAATAAAAGTTTTTCTATATAAAATTTATAATTTTACTTAATAAATTTTCAAAAATTTAGTCGAAAAATGTCCAATATCCATGTTTGTGAAATCTATTACGAAAAAATTTAGATATAACAGGAAATGCAATGTATGCAATTTAGAACATTTGGAATATATTATTGCTTTCTAAATTACTTTTGAATTATGGAAATGTGCCAAGAACATGTAATTTGGTTTTTTTTCTTGGTGATAAAAATTCAATTGATGTGTTATAAAGGTCATAACATGAAGGTCTATTAAGGGCTATACAAAAGATAATTATTTGGATTGATGACAATATATTTCACATTATGCCAGATTTAGATACTTTCAATCTATCTTCAATCTAATTCAGTCTAATACAGAAGAATTTTAGATAATCTTATAAATTTTCAAAGTTGAGAGCATCTCGATAAATTAATTAAATTTTAAGTTGTTATTCAAATTCAATGCATTCATTGAAAATGAAACTTTTTTAATTAATTTCTTGTGCACATTAACAGCTCTGCTTAACAAAAAAAGTAATTGGATATCCATAAATCTTTTTAGTCTATTCTGACTATTAGTGCAGAGCTGAAGTCGACGAAAAGATTTCAAGCTCCCTGTGTACATTTAAGCTCCCTGTTTTAATGCGATTGTACCTCTCAATCGCATTCAAACGGGTGAACAATCAACAGCTTTCAACAGGGACCCCTTTGGGCACTTATACGTAGTGCGGCTTCTTCTCCGGACTACAAATGCATTGTGCTATTATTTGTTTCACAAAGATGCTTTTTTAGAAATTGTAAAAACACGTATACATTTTAAACATTTTGCAATAAATTTGAGTACCACTTTCATTTCATAACAAATTTTAAAATTTCATCACACCAAAACTTTGGTTTACAAAAAAAAAACAAAATGGAATGAACCATTCAAAAATCCATTAAATATGAAATATGATTCAAAAGTCAACTTTCTAAAATAAAATGAAAAATGTATGTCAAGTTTATATTAAGCATTCATTTTATAAAAATATTACAAAATAAAAAAGTCCCTTGGTTATCACCAAATGCATCACAACACCCAAATAAAACCAAACATCTACAAGAAGCTCATGTTACATTCAGTTTACAAAAACAACCGAACTATCGAAACAGCAATTGGAAATTGTACAAAAAAAAAATTCTTCTGTATTCTAGTTGTTGTGGACAAACGATCGGGAAAAAAATAAATAGAAATAGCACATCCCCAACCTACTCCCACTTTCTTGAAAAATCTGTTGACTTTTTTTTTATTTAAAAATCCCAAAATAAGTCAGAGAACATCAATCATCAAAGAATCATCATTTTTAAATTTTAAAGAGTGCCAAATAGGTTTTTATTTTGTGTATTTTTACTAAATTTTTGGATTCTAAATAAAAGTTGGCACATATTAATAGAAAAGCTAGATACCTAACAGATGATCAGTATCTTTAATCTGGATAATTTTAAGATATAATACAGAAGAAAAGGTATATTTTTATGTTGGATAAGTTTTTCAACTGTTATGTTGAAGTTATGTTTTGGACATAGTTAAAGTAAGTTGTGAGCCGGTTGAAGAACGCTCCCCGGGAAGAACACTCCTCTAGACTCATAAAAATATTGCTAAAGTTTTTGTAAACCTCGACTAAATTTTCATTTCTTCTCAGAATATAAAATTTATTTCATGTGAGGAAGTTCCGTTATATTTTAGAAAAAGTTAAATACCAAAAAGTGAATTTGTAATTTCGTAGTTTTAAGTAGCGCTGCAGTTCTAATGCAAATTAGATTAATAAAAATTTTAAAATATTTCCAAATTTTTGGAAAACCTCGACCAGATTTTTATTTCCAGTAAGAATTTAAATTATATTTCTCTTGAGGAAGTTCCGTTATATTTTAGGAAAATATTTAAATAGCAAATGATGATTTTGAAATTTTTCAGGTTTAAGTAGCGCACAAATTTTAATATGATTAATAACATATTTTTTACAGTAAAACGTTCTAAAGTCAAGAGCACCAATACAATTTTCGTTACCATGGCTATTTTGTAATTATTTACCTTGGACCTAAGTTGTGATCAATTCTTTGAAATTGATTTACTAACTTATAAAACTTTAAAAGAAATGTGATATAATAAAGTGGTAGAATGAAGCCAACATGCTACTCTTTAAAACTAAAAATATTTATAGAGAAGTGTTCAGTGCAGACAATGACGTTTAGTGTATTTTACCAAAAATTTGGTTCAAATTTTATCACATTTAGTATGCAAACAACAAAAGTGTTTACTACAGAAGAGAATGAAAAAATCAGAAGAAACTAGAAAGAACTATAAATCTATTTTATGAATGAATAATGTTTGTAAATTATAGTACACAAAATCTGTATACAATGTTTTATCATAATTTTTCATTTGAAATACAGAATCAGTGACAGACTGGAATGATAAAATGAACTGAAAATATATTTAAATATATAATGCTAAAACATTGTAAATTTTAGTAAACATTTGTGCAAGATAGGAAAGAAAATGAATGGAAAAAATGTTTTATTTTTTTTTTTATTTTAAATTGAAAAATGTCCAAGAAAAAAAGGGTTAAATATACAGAACAAATTTGTGGATGTGTGTTTTCTTGGAGCCCAGACAAAAACTAAAGAATGATACAAAACAATACTAGGAGAGGCAGCATTAAAAACAGGTGTCTTAAAATGTTTCCTTTACAAAAAAAATTGCTTTATTTAAAATAAAGAGATACATGAAACTAAAAATAACTATAAACGTAGGTATATACATAATACTATATAACTATATGAATGAATAATAGAATATTGTACATTGGGTGAGTTTGATGACACAATGTATGCAAATATTAATGAAATATAAATGCTGACTTTCTGAAAGTGCTACAAAATTAATTATAAGTTTTTAAGAAGAATATTATTCAAGAATATTATTAGGTACTAGCTTCAACTTCTGAAGCATTTATAACATTATTTTCAAATGAGTTTGTATGCACAGCTACCAATTAAACTGTGTTAGGAGTTTGCGATGATATTTTGTAAAAGTTGAAGCGAATGCTCTTAAACTGTCCTTCCGTTAAAGGTTAGTTAGTTAAGCTCCATAAACCATTAAAAGAGATGAGAAAAACGAGGAAGCAGTGCTAGTTGAATAGTACTAGCATTCTTGCTAAATAATCCTGGAAACTGCTTCTTCTACTGCACAAAATGAAAGAAGCACAGCACAGTAGGACTGAACACCTTTACTAAAGAAATAAAAAAATTAATGCCTACATTCAAACTTTTCCAACGGGTAACAGGGAGTGCTGCGGATGTTCATCCCTAATGTGTTGAATTGTTGAGATGTCGTAATTCAAGGATTATGAAAATTCTTTTTTTACCCACACGTCTAGATTATGGAGCCATATTCCATTTGTATTTGTACGATTTGTACGTAATTGTACAACTAACAGTTGAATACCCAGATAGTTACGTATACTTTTATTCTTCAATGTACTAACCATCGTAGACATTTTGCAAATTTGAAGATTTAACATTAAATTTTCTATTTAAATCTGAAAGCATTCCATATTAAAGAATTTTTAAACTTAAATTACTTTTTTAATAAAATACTGGACCCAGGATAAAAATTCAGTCCAAAAAATTTTATATATTTCAATATTTGAAATGCATTCAAAAATAAGTTTATAAACTTACTTTTATGGTTTTGGACCCATTTCTATCCAATGGTGTTCAAAGAAATGTGTTCAAAAAAAAAAAACTTGTTACTTTGGGGATGATCTTGAATATAGTTTCTGTTCTTGATGTTTTCGTTTTTGTGAAACATTTCATGTTCTAGAGGTTATTTAGTATTCGGTTTAGTTTTCTGTTGTTGTTATTGTTAAGTTGATTGTCATATACAAGAGATAAATTGACAATGAGTTGAGCAACATAAACAACAATATTAAAAATTGAAGCAATATATATAGTAAAAAAAACAAAATGCAATAGTTATATTTTTCTGGGGTTTTTTAGTTTTTTCTTTTTTTTAGCAGCTGCCTTGAATGCATCCGTTCTGTGTCTTGTTGCATTAGTAGAATTGTCGTCGAAATAACATATCTGGTTATTATGTTGAATATATATGTATATATATGCATTTTGTTATTGAACCTAAGTGAACAATAAATTGTTTTGGGGCTTTTTTTTGCTTTCTTCTTTTTAAAAATTGAAAATTAATGGTTATACAATTGCAAAATTACAAAAATAAATATACAAAAAGTTTAATATAACATTAAGTAGTCTAGAAGCTGTAATTTTTATATTTTTAGTATTATTGAAATTTTTATTCGAAATATAGATGAGAAACAAATTTAAATATAATTAGATGTCTTCAGAAGTCTTTTAATTGGGAATAACAATTGAATAAGTTCTTGGTAAAGGATTGTGAGAACAGGTTAAACTAGAAAGGGAGTAATACGAGTTTTATTACGTAATATACCGTTGTATTTAAATATAAGGTTTTTACTGGAATACGGAACTATCTGAGCTCTCTGGTTGGTAAGCTCGAAGATTTTTTCAAGAATAATACTCACAGAAGATTTTAATAAAATTTCTCGTACCTAAAGTAATAAATATCACTCAAAGTTTGTTTAGACAATGTAATACTAAAAGCCGATTGGTGAGTCCAGGAGTATTACATGATAAAGCACTTTGATTCCAACCGCTAGAAAATATTTGTCTCTGAGGAAGTATGTATCGACTACTAAAGACACTTAAACTCTTTTCAGATGCGTATAAAACTTTACCTGCCAACATGAATTTATTCTGGTATATCACAGTCTTCTATGTGAAAATTTATTTTAAGTTTTATCAACTCATTGATTTATAATTGAGTTTTAGCAATTTACGGGACTCTCTAATATTACTATTCATTATAATTTATACTTCAAAAAAATAAGCAAACACCTTTACAACATATTCTGGGAAAGTGTTTAATTTTCGGAATAGCACCTATAGTGACATTTAAAATGCTATGCTCAATGCGGTTGCAGTGCTCAATTTAAAAATAAATCCAAAACTAATCAGAGCCGCTCCAACATTTGTTTCGACATAGACTTGTCAAAATGTTGTGAATATTACAAATTATAAGAAATTTTAAATGATTTCAGGTAGTTGAAACCAACAAAAATAAAGTTTTAAAATTAATTTTTATAATATTAATTTTCATCGAATCAAATGTTAAATTAACTGGCTTTGGATAATTTGGCCATGAATTTTGAGTAATATGGAAGATTTTACATAATTGATTTAATATCGATACATTTACAAAATTGATTTAATTTTGAGATTAATTTGACTTTTGTTAAATACTAATGTAAGCTTTAAAGTTTCAACTAAAAGTATATTTTTAACCGTAATTTAAATTTTATTAATTAATAGTTATCCGCCACACCTGAAAAGGAAAGGCATGCTTCACTACTTTATCACACTGTATGAGATAAGGGACTGTTTATAAATAAATAAAAAAAAACTGTATCCACCATAATAATTTATTTATATTTATACCTATATTACTTCCTAAGATATTCAAAAATGTTGGTCTTAAGTCATTTTCATATTATTGTAACATTCAATTAAAATAATTTTACGTCAAATTTACAAAATTAGGGTTCAAACTTTTCCCCAAAAAAAAACAAATACCAAATTATTTTCCTAATTATAATCATTGTGTTACAAAAGCTATTATTTATTATTCTAAAAAAATAATGAATATTAAAAAAAAAAGAATGGTCATTAAAATAAAATATTAAACATAAAATAAAATAAAAAAAAAAACAGAATTGTTAATTAGCATATTGACACATCGTTTTCCTTTTTGTAACGCCCAATTTAAATGTCGCGATATTTAATGTCAAATTATGTCATATATTATTTTTTTTTGTTTTCTATTTAAATACATTTTTTATTGAATTTTTTTTTTTGAATTGTCATTATATTTATTTTTTTTGTATTCCATTAAATTCTTTTATTCAGTTTTTATTGAATAGTGTTATTAACTTAGTTTTTTTTTTATGTTTAACTTGATGAATGTGCAGCAACACGCAGTGGTATTGAAAACAGCAGATGTTATACATATATTTTTTTTAAAATATCATTCAATTCATTCATTCATTTTTTCATATAAATATTAATTCATTCACATTTTTCTAAATTCAAAAGGTAAATAAACCATATTAATATAGCATTTTTTTTTTTAAACTTTGTTATAATACAAAAAATATAACGCGTTTTTTTTAATACTTTTTACAGTACCTTTCATTAACATCATGTACTATTGTATTTAATTCATTTAAAAAATTGATGTTACATAGGTAAATGCTAAAGGGTTAATGAATGAACTTGAATGTTAAGTTGCATACAGTTTTTTATGCATTTGAAAAAATTTTATACATATATAGGTAGATGTTTAAAACATTTTTAATTTCAAATGTCATTTTGTCCGTCCGTTTTATTTTATTTTGATTGAAAATTCTCAACATAATTTAAAACTGTCATAACTGTCAAAACTGTTATAAAAAAGCTCTGTTTGTAATATTCTTTTTTTTATTTTATCTTTATTTCAATTAATTTTTCAAATTTTGTAGTTTATAAAACATAAATTGTGACTGTATCCTAAGCTGTATATTTGATTCTAAAGTTTCAACTTGATTTAAAATAAAACTGTCATAACTGTCAAAAAATGTTTTAACAAATCTGCCGCGACAAAGGAATTAGTATTAAAAAAATTGCTTAAAATATTGCCCTCAATTTTTATAGTCTCTACCGCGACTTACTTAATAAATTCAATTCTAGGTTTTTCAAACAATTGAGTAAAAGTGTTACCGCCTTTACTAAAAAAATACTTTTATGTTAATTCAGTATTAATAAAAAATCATTTAAAAAATACGTGATTGAATGTTAGTTTTGTGTGATGGCATCCCACTTTGAGCTTTATTATATCAATTTTCGCTAATTGTAAAACCCAATATACTAAAAATATTAAAATATTGAGATTTGTTTATATATAAATCTATTACTTCCACCATCAATTATCCTTTAAAAATCAATTAGAAATGAATTCTTAAAGTAAAATTCAAAATCTTATTGCATACTTAAAGGAGTAAATATAATTTTTATTTAAAACTTAAAATCAAATAACTAATATAACTGAAGATATAAATTTTTCACATCATTTTTTAGAGTGTTAATTTTGATCCAGAGTAATATTATAACATATTTTGTTTGTTCAATTCGTTTTTATACACCCAAAACAAAAAAAAATATGGTGATGATTACATTTCCATTCATAAAAAAACAAACAAGATTAGAAAATAAAATTAATAAAAACAAAAACTGTGTTTTTATTTTAATATTTATTTTTGTCTAAAAATAATATTCTATATAAAAAAAATTTATTTTATCACTTTTTATTACTTGAGTAGTGTTTATTTTAACTATCATTAATAACTATTATAGTTAGCTAGTTTTGTTATTTTAAATTTTTATTTGTTATATTTGTTGTTTTTCTTTTCCGTTGTTATTTTTTAATTTTAAATAATATTTTAATTGTTTATTTTATTTTTTATTTTTATCAACTCATAATAAAAACTCCATAATAATATTTTTATGATTCAATTAATTTTTTAAATTAAACTTTTATAATATTCATAAAATTTTAATTTTCTCATATACTCGAATATGTTATTTTAGCGGCGAATTTATAATAGCATTTGATTATGAGTTTGCATATGAGTTTCTAGATTTTATTAGGTAAGAGTAGCTCAGCATAAATTAATTGACTTGGGGTTATATAAGTTGGAATATAAAATAATAAATTACAGGGTCGACCCTCGGTGGCTGACGCATTATGAGGATTGGGACTTTGGTTAAAGAATTATTTAAACGAATGTGTCATTTTTAAAGCTGATTTGAAGTAGCTAATATAGATTAATTAATATACTTAGCTTTCTTATAAGTCTATATTTAGTTCATGGGTCGTCTTTTATACAAGTGTAATTAGAGATTGAGGTATGGACTTGGATTTTAGAGAAAGATATAGTTTATCTCAAAGATTATACAGTGTTCCTAAGTTTGAAGAAGCTCGATAAAGAGCAATTAACTTAAAAAAGTTTAATTTAATACAGAAATTACACTTCCCTTAATTTTTTTTTTTTTTTTTCTTTAAGCGCTAACTGTTCAACTGTTAGGCTAATAAGCTTGTCTATACCATAGGTATAGTTGTATACCACATACAATTTAAACATGAAGTAGTACTAGGCCTTATAACATCTAGGATCGTCTACTTGTTGTAGATACAATTCTACTTTTGTTTATATTGTAAAATTTTGTATTTGAGTTATATGGCATTCTATATCTGTGAGTTAAATATTCAATTGAAATATTTGTTTATGTTTTGCATTTGTTAATATTGTTATATTAATGTATTTATTATTAAAGATATATTATTATTAATTAATGATTATACCATAAATTTGAACCCAATTGCGAATAGTAGCGGAGTCGAGTCGAAAACCAGAAAAGTTTTTTCGCTTTCACTAGGATTCGAACCCACGCCTTTCGCATGAAAGGTTGGCACTCATCCACTGTGCCTCCCAGCTGTTAGTTGTACACAGCCGGGACTCCTTGTTGAAATATTACTGTTAGATTTGGATAAGAGATAGAGAATAAAGACCAATAAAGGAGAGTCGGATTAGTGATTTCTATTCAATAGAGCAAGTATGATCCCCAGGAAATATATACAAAAAGAGGTAGTGCTAAAATATTCCAACAAGTCCTCAGAGAAGTAAAGGCAATCTGGACTGCAGTAGTCATCTGTTAACATTATCAAACTCTAACCTTATCTCAGGCAAAAAAAACCTAAAAAATTATAAATAAATCCAAACATTATCTAAATTTTAAATTAACTACACATACATATATTATTATGTTGTGGAAAAAAATTTGGGAAAAAAGATATTACAAAACTTTTTAAATAAAATTAGAAAAGAAAATAGAAACTTTTGTAGGTTTTAGATCCTGTTAATATTATATTCTCCAACCCAACTCATATTGTTTTACAAGGTTATACAAAATTTAGAAATTTTCCAATGTTGTATTTAACATTAAGAAAACTCCCAAGGTTTTTTTAATATTATTAGAAATTAATAAAAGAATCAAAATACTTAAAAATAGATAAATGAGATTTAATAAATTATTTAAGAAGATGAAAATTTCAAAGTTGAATGACAATTTGAACTTAAAAATTCATCTCAGAATCGTATTTAAAAGCATTATTACAAAACAATATGTTAATGGTGGAATTTATTTAATTTACCTGACACTATAAAAAAAATATAAACACCTCCGGTATTGCTATTTATTTATTTTATTTTATGAGTTTTTTTTTACAATTCATTGTAAAATAAAAATATAAAAATACAAAAATAGCATGAAATGATAAAAATTACGAAAATAAAAAAATCAGCGGAAAACTTACATACATATAAAACTTTAATACATTAAAACAAAAAAAGTTTTTCTCATAACTTCTGAAAAATTAATTCTAGAATAAATTAAAAAAACAAAATAATAAAATATAAGAATATAAATAAAAACTCAAAAAGAATTCTTTAAGCAATATGATATCATATGAAAATTATTTAGTTTCACTTCTTTTTTTGTGAACTTTTAAGTGTTTGTTTTGACATTTAAGAATATAATGAAAATGAGAGTTTATGTTTTTTTAATGCCTATGGGTGCAGTTTAAATATTATAATATATTTTTTTATATTATAAAACTTTTAACCTTATCTAGACAATTTTAATTATTGTTTTTTTTATTATTTTAACTTTTGTTTCAAGGTAAGTCATTTACAATTTAGACATTTAATTAGCTTTAAAATACAAAAAAAAAACAAGAAACACTGAAAAGATAAACTATATTAATAGTGTATATGTATATGTATTGTATATAATTTTAATATAAGTAGGTACTCAATACAAAAACATAAGTAAAAAGGTACAATTTATGATTTAAATTTGCCTGATCTGTAAACAATGACTTTTCAGTGTATCTGGCAATACTTTAGTCAGCTAATCTTGCTTTACAATAGCTTTTCAATCAAATTTTTGACATTTGCATTTATTTCTCTCCCATTTTAAAAAAAATTTTGTGAGATAAGAATAAGTTCTATAAAATCTTAGCATATTCAAATTTTAAAGATACAACAAGAAATTATGTGAGTCATTTGTTTTTTTTTTGTGTACCTCTTGCTAGAATCGAACCATAATCTGCGTAATACAAAATGTAACGGTTGTGATTTCATTTATGAATATGATATTGGTATACAATATGATTACATTAGAAATAGTTCTTAATTAGAAAAAGTTTTTCTTTCAACTGACCTTGCGTCATTCTGTGACGGGCCAACAGTTACTCAAATAATAAATAGATAAATAGGAATTTCCTCTAATAATTCTAAACTCAGATTAAAATTGAGGTTGTGCAGCTTAATGCAGCTGTTTGTGCAGCTTATTCTTCTCTTCCACAGAGAGAAGATTCGGAACGAAGCAGTTAAACGTTTTTAAATATATCCTCTCTGAAATATATCAAGAACTTTGTGTAATAAGTTTCTCAGAAAATATTTCCAAATAAAATAAAAATATTCAATTAATTTGAAATTTTTTAATAAAATAATTTCATGTTTTCTTTTGGATTACTTATGTATTTAAATTTAGAATCAACTTATTTTTATTAGCATTTTCATTTCTCATTTCTTTTAATAAAATTTTCCAATTCAAACAATAAGAAAATTAATTCTATACTCAATAATAAAAGAATTATTATTAATATATTTTTTGATATTAAAATCATTTTTTCAAATAGAAATTTTGCACGTTCAAAAACTCTTTTCAAAAATTTTATTGAATATTTTATTATTCAATTTCTTAATATTAAATTTTTTGTAAGTATCGAAAGAATTTTCAAAACTTAATATCGCCTCCAGACTGTATTAATAATAATATATGTATTATAATTCTATTGACTGTGTCATAAATCTCTCGTTTTCTATTTACATTTTATACAGACTAAAATATTAAAATATTATAATATTAAATATCACATTTTGGCAATATAGGATTATAAAGATTGTATTTTGATATTGAATAGAAAAATATAAAAATAAAATTAATAAAATAAAATTCAATCAATATTTTAACTCAATGATAAGTCTATAAGAAAATAAGCAAGCATTGAATCAATTTTATAAACAAATATAAAAGAAATTTGATTCATTCATGAGTAAATATTATATGAATTAAATATATAATATTATAATATTTTTGAAGAAAAAGTAATGGTTGAATAAATTTTAAGCTTTTTCTCTGGATATATTATATTATATATTAAATTAATATATATACTTATTCAAATATTTGTAGAATATATAATAAGCAAATCTTATATTTCGGTGTTCAATAAAAGCAATTTTATTGCATATACAAATGGCTGATAAGGTTTTCAAAGTTTGATGATAATACTTTGCAAACTTTTTATTAACTTATGTATTTAATTGGTTCAGACATTTTGTTCTTAACTTTTATTGATCTGAATTAATAATATTAAAATAATGATTGGGTAGATTTGTTATGAGAGGCGTTAGAAATTGATATGATTTATTAAAGCTATTATGAAAAATTGTTTGCCGCGTCAGTTTTTATAATCTTCAATGATGGATCTTCTTGAATCTCTATCAACCAACCTTCTTACATTGTACTTCTTTGTCTTTTGCTGCATATCCATAATTGGATGTTAGCGATCATATGATACTGTTGATCAACTGTTGATGACTTAAGCGATCCCTGGCTATATAAATTAGCTCTCCTATACCTGAAAATAAAAACTAAGTTGATTTGCAGAAATATTCAGAAAACGTCACGTGCCATAAACTTGTATCGGGTCTTTTAATACCAATTTGTCTGTGAAACTAAATTAACGATCGTAAGCAGAAAAAGAACACCATGTATTGGAGCAACAATTAAAATAAATAACCGTTCAATTTAGAGAGTATCCACATACAAATATCTCTGATGCCGAATACACTACGATTTCAACTGTGAAAAGGAAATTAGATGCTGAATCGAAATAGTAGGAAATGCATTTTTTAAATAAACTAGTTTTTTCTGTCGGAAATGAACTTGGGCCATGGCTTACGATGCGTTAAATTATATGTTTGGTCCGTACTCCTTTATGGTGTAGAAATATGAAATTAAAAAGTTAGAAAACATAACAAACTCGAAGTTTTCGAAATATGGATCTACCGAATAATGCTAAAAATATCGTGGACAGATCTCATTAAAAATTAGAAACATTGGCGACTTAATCCATTCAGCAGTGGATTCAAATATCTTTCAGGACATCGTTGCCAATATCAACAAAAGAATAAAGAAGACGATATTATATAAAATATATTCTCCTGATTTGGTGTAAAAGACCGAGGAGTCAACCATTCTTTGATTTGTTTTCCTTAATAATTTACAAATTGCGTGAAATAGGTAGGTGTACGACGGATTAATATTATCAAAGTATGTATAGTAAAAAATTTGTGGAATACTAGTTAATTTTTCATAATTATGTACAGTCAAATTTTTTTTCTGATTTCGAAATATTAAAGTTTTATTAAAGTTTTTCCTCTTTGATAATAGTTTTATCATAATAGGCTGCTTCCCCTTCTCTTTCACTCATTTATTATGTCATTTTCACGTTACAATTTAATAAGTATCTTATTGTGTATGTAGTATTATATATTCGTACATAGCTAAAATTTGCAAATAATAATATTAATGTTATTTCTGCTAAAAAAGCAGTTAAGAAAAAGACAGAAACAATCCTGATAATATTATAATTTTCCTTTTTCTTTGTTTTTCCATTTTCTGTAATAACGGAAAAATTAGGCTAGAGAAAATTTACACAAAATTATTTTCATAACATTATATAAAATTGAGAAAAGGATATTAGCTTGATTGTCAAATTAGTTTTGGGTAAATTATACATAGGAATGTCCAATAGTTTTTTCGTCATAGCGAAGAATCTCTTTGCCAAACTATCTGAATATTCCGTTTACAAAAAAAATGAAGACCACCGCAACTTTTATTGTCATAACATTTCAACAATCCTTCGCAGGAGTCATATTTCGAGTTGGGATTGCCTAGAGCAAAAATTATTTTGCCCAACTCTAATTCGTAACTTCCTTACAAGCAATGACACTAATTAGAACTCGTAACACCTTAAGGAGGCTTTCTCATGGGAAAGAGGAACTTTATGGTAATGACGTAACCATTGGAAAGAAATCACCCAAGAGAGGAGGTAACAATGGGAAGGAAGTAATCATAGGAAAGAATTAATCCTAGGAAAAAATAACCCTAAGAAGGAAATAACCATAGGAAGGAATTAAACCAGGAAGTAAGTACCGCTGAAAATGAAGTAACCATAGGAAGGAAGTAATCCTCTGCAAAAAAGTAGCCATAGGAAGGATTTACCTAGGAAGTAAGTAACCTTAGGAAGAAAATAACACTAGGAAGGAAATTACCATAGGAAGGAATTTTATCCTAGGAAGTAAGTAGTCCTAAGCAGAAAGTAATCCTATGTAGTAACTCCAGCAAGTACTCTATTTCCATACTGGTAGCTTATTCATTGTTAGAACCCCAGAAATGTTGAAAAGTGCATTTATCAAATATTTACCACTCTGATATATAGTAAGTTTTTAGCAATTTGCAAAAAGAACTTGTCTAAGTTCGTTTCCAACTAACTTCCCATTATTTCAAAGTTTTGTCCTATACCATTAACCATATAACAAGAACTTATACACCTTACAACGTACCATACAAATAATATTATCACAATTTCCAAAATATCCTTTTTCATAACTAAAATAATAAGATCTTATTCTTCTAAAAATATAAACTGAAAGCTCCAGTCAAAGAGAGAAGAACAGTAAGAGGAAGAAATACACTAGAAGAAAAATGTCCTTTACTACAAACAGAAAGACTTTAATTTGAAAACAACAAAACAAAAAAGCTGTGATAAAGTTGATAAAGGAAAACTGTTAAACCTTGTGAAATAAACAGGAATCAGGAAGTAAACACACTAAAGCTCTATAAGAAAATTTAATAATGGATAAAGTGAAGTGAAGTGTAAAACTAAAAATACTTAAACTAAATTTCTTTTTTCCTTTTCTATCTTAAGGGATACCGGATCACAAAAATTAAAAAAAAAATTTCTCTCTCTTTTTTACTTTTTCATTTATTTTTATAATGTTGTTTCTCGTTTCTCGTCTATTGCCTTTGTTTTACAATCTTAAAGTATAGGTCTATAAATAATATTTTTATTATTTCAGGGATACAAAAACAAACACAAAAAAAAAACCGAAGACCTAAAAATAATAAAAACATGTTAAAAATTTTAAGAATGGGATAAAAATAAAACATAAAAAATGTTGGGTTAAAAAATCAAGGTCACAAAAGTTAAAACCAAAACATTCAATGTATAATATAATATATTTTCTCACCTTACCTCTCATTCTAACACACCACAAATATGGTGTGTATACATTAGGTTTACAGAAAAAATAAAAAATAAATTTATTTAGGATAATAGATTTTTAAATAGGGAGGTCATTTAAGGTATCTATACAAGAAAATCAGCAAAAAAAAAGGATCACTCCAGATTGGGATGTTTTTATACATTTTGGTTAAAAATTTAGATGTTTTTATATTCCAATAATGTTAGAGGGGATGTGATAAGATAATAAATGTCAAAAATTTAGAATAAATTTTCTGTTTTTTAATTTTGACGCAAAATGGGTTCATAAATTGATTACATTGTATTCATTATTACTGTGTTGGTAAAAAAAATTAATGTTTGGTCATCATTTTATCAGAGACGATATGATGTTGGGTCCTTCAAATATAATTTACATATAAAAATCATTTTTGAGAAACTTTACAGCGGCACAGGGCGCAGGCAAGAAATGAGGACGGAGGGTTTATAATAATAAAGATTGTTTTTAAATTTAATCGTTACTTTTAATAAAATTTCAGTAGAAAAAATTTTAATATTAAGGCTTCGAAGAAACCACAGATTTCATAAAATATAAAATGTTTTAATAAAAACTATGAAAATTGAGGAAGGTTAACTAATCCGCCAGGCATTAAGATAATTCAAATTAGTTAAAGTAAAAAGGAGACATTGGGATGTTTTAAAGTGTTATATTTAATGTCTAATGGAAATATAATTAAATATAATTTATGTTAAAAAGGTTTCCTTGTCATTTTATTTTTTAATTAAATTTTAATGTGTTTAAAAATAGAAATAAAGTTAAGGAAATAAGTACCCAAAGTAATGACAATAAGAAATATATTTGATTAAATGGAAAAATGGATTAACTTGGATTATGGGCATCTTTGGAATAAAATTATTAGTTATTATGCCTATTCGAATTTTCATAACAGCTAAGCTGATGATTTAATCTAATTTCTTAATTAAATCACCTTTGAATTGGGCACGAAATTCCCAAATCTTAAAGGCGAAATCCTAAAGATAAAATAACCAATCCCAAAGATAACGCCACCTATTCAATAATTTGTCTAACATCGTACACAAAAGTAGGTTCTGGATTTCTAATGTTTATCTCTTTTATTTTCTAATTCTTGGATTGAATACGAAAAAAATTCGGATCGTTAGTAGGATCGTAAATAAATTTTTGTTCAAATTTTGATTTACAATGGCAGGATTGCCAATTTATTTGCCATTGCCGTTTCCAAATGTGATAGACAAAGTTCCTTTTATGTTATAAGATATAATTTACAAAGCAATTTAAGTCCAAAGCACATGAACAAAGCTAAATCATGTTTAAGCCTTACTTATCAAAATGTTTTCCAAACCTCCCTCTACTTTGGTTCTCTTTTTCACTTAGTTATTTCTCCTCACTTATTTACTTTTCCTCGCCTAACACCCTTCTCTTACTTATTTCCTTCTTTCACTTAGTTCTTTACGTTAACTAACTTCATTATTCTAACTTAGTTCCTCCCCTTAACTTTGTTCCTTTCCATCACTTAGACCTTTCCTCTCCCTTAGTTCCTTTCGCTCACTTATTTTCTACGCATCACTTAGTTCTTTACCTTACTTAGTTTCTTCCTCTGTCTTATTTCCTTCCCCTGACTTAGTTCATTCTTTTCACTTAGTTCATTCCTCTCACTTAGTTTCTCTTCATCACTTAGTTCCTTGCACTTACTTACTTCCTGCTACTTCTTACTTGAATCCCCGCTTCCCACCACTTAATTCACAGTACAAATATATTGCACATTTTAAAAAATCTCTCAGGCTAATAAAATATTTTCTACTATTTTTAATTTTAACATTAATCCTTTCAAAATATTTATTTGAATGCAAAACAAAAATCCTCAAAATAAGTTTTATTTCACAAAATATATAGTCTCCCCCCTTTTATTTATTTGGCAGCATTACAATTATTTTGAAAAACCATTTTTTTAACCAAAACTTTAACAGTTATATAGGTACCTAGTATACAACAAATCCTTTATATACTATTATGATAATTTTTAACACAGAATCCGGTATCCCCTCATTTTAAAAGGAATATTTTCAAAAATTATTTCTCCATTAATGTGAAAAGTTTTCTTTGTTTAAAAACAAATTTAAAAAATATTTTTCATTTTAGTTTTTTTGGTTGCATTAATGCAAATGCATTTTTGCATTATCGTAAATATTTTGTTGATTTTTTGTTTGCCTTTTGTTCTTATTTTTTTTTTGCATATTTATAGGAGTATATATATTTTTAACTCGAAAAAGTTTAATATAATACCACAATATAATAAACACAATCAAAATAAATAAAAAATAAATGTATTCCTATTTAAAAAATGCATTTTTATAAACATTGGATAGGAATTTGTGTTAAACTCTAATCTAAAGTATTTTCTTACAATCTCGTGGGGTGTACGTTGCAAAAAAAAAATTTGTTGTTTTGATAGTCTTTTAAAGTTTCTATTGGTATTTAAATCAAAATGCAATTTAAAGAATGGAAATTTGATAATAAAAACGAAACGATCAACGGCGCCAACATTAAAAAAGGGAAGTTTTTAAACCAAAGAATAATTATATATAGGAAAATATGTTTAAATATATATAATAGATTAATGTTGGTAATCCCCTTTTTCGGAATAAAATTCGCTACCAATTAAATCCCCTAGTAATAATTTCAAGTGTTTTCAAGTATATATCTTGATTTAATATTTTGGACCATGAACAAGAGAACATTTGAAGTTATTAATTTAATTTTTATTTTCTAGAATAAATTCTAGTAATTTTTTAAAATTATGAGATTAGAATCAGTAGAAGCTGTTAGTTTTTAAATAACTATATACTCTTATTTGTCTCACATTTCTATATTGAAATCACAATCTCATTTATTAAAATGCTGCAATTATATACTTGGTGAGAATTCATTCAGAAATATAATTACAGGGTGGGGCAAAACTACCGATATGGTTTGAAATAAATTTTTTATTTAATTTAATTATTATTATTATTTTTTTGTTATACAGTATATTAATGTGTTATGGCTTGAATTTCATTGCGAATGTGTGGTTTTAGCTCTGGTATCGTCGCTGAATTGTTTACGTTTACCCTTTCTTTCAAATAACCCCAAAGAAAACAATCTGGCGCTGTTAAATCTGGTGAACGGGGGGCCAATTGATAATACGTTCGCAAAGAGATTCCGTAACAGAGCCATTGTGTCCCTTGCAGTGTGGGCTGTGGCTCCATCTTGTTGGAACCACAACTGTGGATGGTTTTCTACAGCTGGCCTCACAAAATTGTCCAGCACCAGTAATCGTAACTGAGGCGCCATATTCATTTTCAAAGCAATATGGATCAATGATCCTTTCAGGCAATACACTGCACCAAACAGTACACTAAAGTGGGTGTAACTGTCACTGATGAACTGTTCTTGGATTCTCTGTAGCCCATATCCTACAATTTTGCTTGTTTACGAAACCATTCAATTAGAAATGGGCTTCATCGCTCATTATCAAATTAAAACTTCAAAATTAAATTCAATATTAGATTTTCAAAATAAAATTCAACAATTGTTGATCGCTGTTCTGTTGTGTACTGTTCCATTTCTAATTCCCCAAGTTTTCTTCACAAAATTCTGAAATAAAAATAAAAAAATTTAAAAAGCTTTTAAACATTCAAACCATATGGGTCGTTCTGCGCCACCCTGTATATAAATTGAACAACGAACGATTAAGTAATTTAATGTCAATAAACTAATGAATGCTGTTGCTTATTTCTAAATTTTGCATTATATTATGCTCTATTTCAAGTATCACATTATATGTGATTCAAATTTCAAAATACAATTTTGTATATATATCCACCCGTTTAAATAGCCAATTTTTTACGAATTGTTATTAATTTTGAATTTATTAAACACCTCGAACTTCAATTAATGCATAATTCACTGAGGGCAGAAGTTAATATGTACATTTTTTCATGAAAAAATTTAAATATTATTTTTAACTTAAATTTTAAAATAAGAATTATTGATTTTTGGTTATTTAATATTGAATATTATATGCATGCATTTATTGTTTTATGCATGCAGAAATGTTAATATCATGATTTATAAATTAAATAAATTTTTATTTGTTTAAGATGAGCTTTTTTAAGTTTATATTGATTTACAAATACAAGTTCAACTCTGATTTCTAAAATTAGATCTCTTTATAATGTCTTGTAAGAAAACGTAAGGGTTGCAGTACAATCGCAAATTAAATTTCTTTTAACAAACGCAAAAAAAATCAAAAAACCTAATAATTGCATTTATATTTAATTTCGTTGACTTCTAACTAAACTTAAAAAGGTTTTAAAGTAGACGGAATCTCACACGAGGCTTGTTAAATATCATAAGAAAATGACAGGTTACTTCTAAATTCAATATGCTATCGCTTAAATAAAATAATTACACAATTCTCTTTCCCATTCATACTCATCAGTATCAACAATGCAGAAGTCCCTGTGTTTAGCGCACTATTCTTTTTTTTTACGAGGAAATGGAAAGTTTGAAAGTCACCCATTGGAACTGTGCGCTATTTTTTTGGGTACTGACACACCAAAACCATACCCTTCTTGAACCAAAATTAAGAATAGAACCTATGATACAAATGTACAGTTTGGTTACAGGGATGGAAGTTATTTGGAATTATGGGGGATGGAGAAAATTGGATGGGATATTTAGAAGAAAGATGTTAATTGATGACGTTTGAAAGTTCCCACAAATTTTAGGAAACAAAAATGCCTACTAAATAAGACTAAGCAGTTGTAAAGCACTTTTATAAATAAATGCATATAAATTCATATTGGCTTAAATAAACTTTTGCTAGCCATTGTAGCAATGCTTAACAGGACGTATTTATTTACTCAAAATATCAGAAAGAAGTGAAATATGCATAACATAAATTTGATAACGATTCAGGTGAGAATCACGAAATGGAAAAACTCAAAAATAAAATTGTAAAAAAAAACCAATTCTTATTTAATTTTTAGAGAGAATTTCATTTTATTAACTTTCACTGAATTTTTTTTAATTACACATCGTTATGTTATCTTTCTGTACAAAAACAAACCATACATATTTGGAATTTGATTTATATTCAAATAGACCTTACGGTATAACTCCAAAAAACATGGAGTTATTCATTACATTAACTATTTAATTGCATCAAAGTGCACTTTTTTAAAAGCGCAAGACCTCATAAAAACTAAAATCATAAAAAAATACCCCACTTTTAAAGTTTATAAAAATGGTAAAATTTTGTTAACTTCATTAAATGCTACCGATGGTCTTCTAGGGGTTAATTAAAATTGACATGAAATAGTAAAAAATATATAATGTGTTTTTTTAAAAAATATAAAAGAGCATATTTAAAAGGGGAAATTAGAAAAATTGATTTACTAGATCTGAACTTTACTTACTAACAATATTGCTTTTCTAAGTTAATGAAATCCATTTAACTTGGATGCCTTTACTTCAGTATTATTTAATATTTTTACAACTTCATTAGAATTAGGTAATTCAATTTCAATAACTTCATTAGAAATGAAGTGAAAATCAAAAATAGTTGAATAAGTTTTTACAATTATTTTAATGCAGCAGATGTTGTCAGAAAATTGAAACTAAGAATGAAAATAAACTTTCTGACAGAATCTAATCATAAATAATGCGACAGTCAAAATGTCCTAAAACCAGCTTCTTCCAGATTCCTATCCTTAGAACCAAACTCAACTTTTGTATTAAATGTCTCTTCTAAAAGTTTGGTTTAAAAAGGCTGTACGTTTGGTGTTTTAAATTCACCCGCTACCTAAATGAACATCGCTTCAATGGAACAGTTCCATGGTTGGCTTTCGAAGCTGTTCATTTTCTTGTAAAAAAAAACAAACCGTAATTGAATATCCTCACACTTGAACGGTTTTGACAAACTCCAAAGAGTCTACTTAAAACACGGTTCTAGAATAAAACGAGAACTTCAAATCTGAAGAATAGAATCTGCAGGAATCATATCTGCAGGAAATTTAAAAAAAGAGCTTTTAAATAACGGATCTTAGGTATTAATTATAATTATACAAGCTGAATTATATTACCTGAATGGACTAGTTTCAGAAGACTGATGGCATTTTGGTCTAATTGATATAGAGTAACGGATTATTTGCTAACTGATTGCCTAGCTTAGGCCAGAAAAGGCTCAAAGACCAAATTGCCAACATGGCTCCGAAAAACCTCCCTAGCTTTTATCAATCTTTTAAATTGTCGTACTAGCAAGAGTCTTTTTCTGCGTTCCTGAGGTAGGAGAAGAACATTTACTGTCCACATAATTTGTCTTTTAAATTAGCTGATTGTGTTAGCATCTGCTAAATCAATTTAGTTTAAGATATGTTAATTCCGTTTCTATGTATTCAAATAAAAATTATAACTACTCAGTAATTAGTAATTTTGTTTTATAACTAACGCTTCTAAACTATTTATCTATACTAGTTTGCATTCATTCTATTTATAGTTACAATATTTTAATATTTCTTGTTTTTAGAGGCCATTAAGTAAATCAAATAAAAAATTATGTATGTCATATTATACTTGAATTTAATCTGTTAATAAATTTAGAAAATTTATTAATTTACCATTTAAGTCGTTATGATCATTTTTATTTACAAAAAAATTTACAAAAATTTACAAAATGAAACGAATGATTTGATGGTAACATTAATTTGCTAAGATGACCATTAATGGGTGAAAAAAAAGTGAAGTGGCATATTTAAAATTCATATACTACTTCTCATCATCAAATCACTTCAATGTATCTAAAAATAAACAAAATATTAACCTTAAACTTTAATTGTTAATTAATCATTTATGATAGGAAGATAACGCCTAAAAAATTTTACCAAAAGTATTTTGCATCAATGTTTATGTTGACATTAATTAAAATTATTTAAAAGTTAAAAAAAAACTAGGAAGAGCGTAGAGTAGACAATGTCAACTCTGGGGCACCTTAAAAATTTTAAAATTTGTCAAATCGCACTAGACGATTCACATTTTCTCTGAACCTTGGTCATAAAGCTGAACCACCTTTGGAATAAGATGATACACCCGACTGTATAAAGCATGCGATGAAGTGATCATAGACCTCGCAGCGACACGAACTGCTCATCAGTAACTAACCAAATATTTCAGAAATCGTTGCCAAAATATTTAACTTCTTCCAGCTTTCTTCTTATGACAGCTTTCAAACTCCTTCAGACAAATGTAATAAATAACTGCATTAGGTTTTGATTTATCTTGCGGAAGGACGGACAGACGGATTCGTGGCCGATTCTAATCCAATCCTTAGTTCACATGATTCTGTATCTATATCTCGCCTCCCTCACAGAGTCACAAATATAATAAAAAATTTAGTATACTCATACAACTACTTAAACCTCTATATGAGCCAAATTTTATAAAAAATCCGTTAGTTTTTGGGTTGTCTTACGGAAAGTCGGACGAAGTCATTGTCGATTCCGATCCTTGATATATTTTGGCCTTTGTCGTATTCGTTCTAGTGTCACAAACTTAGTGGCGAATCTAGTACACCCTTAGAAATACCTAAATCTCCTTTGCTAGATGAGTCAAATTTTATAAAACTCTGTGTAAGTTTTAGAGTTTAATTGCGGAAGGACGGACGGGCAAAATACTGGTCGATTCTGTGATCCACTATTTTCCGATATTGAATCTGTATCTATTTCGTCTTCCCTAAAGTATCATAAACGTAATGGGAAATGTGGTATACCCTTAAAAATACGTGCCTAAAAGTCCAAAAACTTCAATATTTTGTAAGTAAGAATCAAGAAATGACCAACAGAAGATGTAAATTTAATTGTAACTCGTAATATGGATTTGGTATTGTCAGTTGTACCATCATAGCAACATTTAAATTAACTTTTAGTCATATAACAAAATTTTATGAATTTTATACAGATTTACTAATTTGAATTTCATTTCGATAAGTTGATTTAAGATTCTATTGCATCAAACGCTTCATTTGGATATGGTTTAAGTCTATGTTTAATGTAACATTTTTTATGACTTAAATTTTTTTTTTTTTTTTTTTTTTATTACTATGTAGGTACACATTTTTTTTTAACTCTAACAAATTCAAAGGTTTATTATTTATTTATTTTAATCTAGTGTGTAATTTAAAAATTTATTAAGAGGAAAAATAAAAATCTGTTAAATGTTTTTTTAAAATAACCCTGAACTCCTCCATAAGTCGATAAATATAAGACATATTATGTCACATATTTTTTGCTTTGTAAGTTAACTAAGGTGTTAATTAAGGTGATTTAAATAAAAATTTATGCGTTATGTTGTAAAATATATTTGTATGTAAAAAAAAGCCCTCTTAATACCGGAATTACATTTTTATATTATGTTCTGCAGTTCAAATGTCTTTATAATAAAACATTAGAAATAGCTATAAAAAATGTTATTTTCATTTGACAAAATTAAACTTAAATTTTACATGCTTTATACTTACTTATATTATAATGTTATGTTAAATTTAAATTGGAAAAATAATTTTAATATTTATTAGTTTGGTTCTAGTTATTTGTTGCGTCATAATTTTATTTTGTATTTTTGCAATTTGAGGTTAGATTTATTAATGTGACAAACCGATTTGATTTGTTAGTAAAATATATGCAATTGCATTATTTGATATAAATTTAGTGTGAAATAGTTTTACAATAATATGAACTTTTACATATTATGTGAAACATAAAATAATATAACATAAAATATATATATTATGTGAGAAATAGAAAATACAGTTAGATGAGTGATAATTTGTATCAGTGAATTTTTCTGCAAGCCATTAGTATACAAATATTATATGACTTTTAATAAACAATTAATAAAAGCCTGGCTGTCAAAGTTATGGCTGTCAAAATTATTTTGAAAAAGTGACAGTGGAGGGTTTTGAAGATTCTTTGGGTGGTATAACAATAGATAAGTACTGGTGCATTCAAGATAACCTAAGGATATACTATGATTACACAGTCAAAACTAAGGAAATGCCCTTTCAGGGCCCAAAAAACACCTCCATCGTGCTAGAAGACAAGCACATAGACAGTGTAGAGTAATTCTACAACAATGGTATATTAACTGCTACAGGTAGAACAAGGAAAGATGTCCAGAATAGAAGTAACAGGGCGAGATTAGAATTCGGTAGACTTCGGCCTGAATGGAATAGTAATCAAATATCAAGGAGAACAAAAATTAGGATATTCAACTTCTGTGTTAAATCCACCCTAACATGTTACATTTAGTCATTGCTACTATTAAACTCCATGAAGAATAAGCTATAAGTTTTAAATAAACACTTGACAATCATGTGCAGAATTTTCTTACCGAATAGAATCAGCAACAAGATCTATTAACCTAAGTGAACGAAGAACCCCTTGTAAATTAAATAACCAGAAGAAGTTGTAAGTGGATCGAACGCACAGTGAAAAAGACGAAAATACCATAATTAAAATTTTATTATGTTGTTACACACAAGGAGCTTCTACAGCAAAAAGGTGATCCAAAAAACACTATTTTGGAAGTGCACCGCCTTAGAAGAAATAAATAAATGTGATATGTCCTGGAGCATAATGAAAGAAAGAGAATCAATCAAATATTGGAGACTTCTAATGGAAATCCTATTCTACCTAGTGGAGTAACAAAAAAAAAAAAAACAAAAAAAAACATTTTGAAAACTTACGATTATTACTGGGAAACGGTAGTACATTCATCACTTCTCGATTTAGGAAGCAGAGGTAGCTGCATCTATCGTTCATAAAAGAGTTGAAGACTGCGCTTGTCGTGTGATTTATTGTTTGTTTTTAAAATAAAATATCATTTTCAATCATAATCTATATCGAATGAATACTTATTAATTTCAAATAAATTATAATTAAAAAAAAAATCTTATTAAAAGAAAACTAATTAATTAATTTTGAACAATATTAATTCCAAAAATTTTTAAGATGAAGTTTTTTTTTGAAGTTGACACATTTTCCTATTTACTGTTGTCTTCGATTCGGTTTTTTATTTCATATCATTTTTTATTTTTTAATAAATACATAATTATTGACTATTAATTTAAAATTTTTATATTAGTTTCGTTTTAAATGTAATATCAGTAGGAGTGAGTTGTAAAAGTTCAAAATGATAAGAGAGAATTCAAAAAGAAATGTAAAGAAATAAAAAAAAAAATGAAAAAATGAAAGTTATAGATTTATTGATTGCTTCATTTTTCATTGGCAACATATCATTTAATAATATATGGATTATATTACATTGAAAATTAATGTGACTATAAAATCTTTTCGAGATTTTTTTAAAATTATTAATTTTTTTGTATTTTATTTGATTTTGATAAGTTTTAGTACAAAATTTCTTTTGTGGATAAAGAAAAGTGACTATTTTTAAATTGGTTGGTTTGTCCAATTGATGAACTTCAAGTCTTTAGTTTTGTCGAAATATATTTCAGATCCATTAATTGCTGAAAATTGCCCTCTTCTAAAATTTTCAATAACTTAATTCCGTTATAATTGTTGTCGACCCTTATTCTGTGATCGCGATTGAAGCTATTTCGTACTCATTTAGCAACCATTCTAAAGTATTGTAAAATGTTATCCGTATTCATATTTGTCAATTTGAAACATCTCAATTCGATGTTTAATATGCGAGCTCTTGCCTGGATTAAAAATTAGAAGGTACACTGGAGCAATAAGCATTTTCGGAATCCTGGAGCAAAACTAGTATAAATTAACTTTAAATATTATTACATAATACTATGCGTCTATTGAATAAGATCAACGCGTCTATAATTGATTACATTAATATTATAAAAATTGATTGAATTGATTAGAACCTCCGTAGTTTAATGTTTTGAGCATATTAAACTTCTCTTATCTCAAATAATAAGTTCTGTCCATGACAACTACTAATTATTTGATAATTTGAAATAAAGCTTTATACACAACTTTATGCTCAAAATATATTCGTTATATCTCCTATGCGACCTGTATAAGTTTCCAATCAGCTGTACCTCCTATAATAAGCCATGTACTTAACCAATGACCTTAATTTTAATATTAGTTTAAACTTAAAAATTTTAGAATTCATATCTTCAAAACATGTCGTATTAATTGCATAGTTATAGGTTTTAATTGCATATTTATAGGATGTTATTGCCTATTTATAGGAACTTATTATTTTAACTGCATATTTATAAATGTCATGTGAATTTTTTTAATTTTAACAGTTCGATAAACACTATTATTAAAATAACGGCACAAATTTATTATTTTATTTTAAATATTAAAAAAAAAATAATATATTGTATAAATTATAAAGTAGGTATTTTTAATAATCATAAATTAATATATTATTTTAATATAATATTATTATTAAATAGTTTATTTTAAGCCCACACAAGATGGGCTTTTTTTTTATTTGTATACCATGTAAGATGAGTGCATATGAGTGGTTGTTCATGAGTAAAAGTTTAAAAAAAACATCAGTGAAAAGAAAATCATTCACTCATATCAATAAAATATACAAAAAAAAAAAAAAATACTTAATATACATATATATTAATAATATTGAATTTTATGATAATATTATAAATAAGTTACAGGTTAATAATAGCATGTAAAACATGTCGAACAGAAAAATCGATTACTACTTATTTAAATTATATTATTATTAAATATAAAAATTATGTTTTGGATTAATAAATTGAGTGGATTTTTATTTTGTTGTTTTTATTTTTTTAATGTTCAATATTTCATGTTCAATCATGTTTAGTAAAAAAAATGTCAAATGCATGAAAAATTAAAGTAATTTTAAGTTTTTTGTTTTTATTTTTTATACTGGTATTTTGCTTCTTACTCATGTTAACTGGTAATTGTGTTTGTTGTTTTTTTGAAACTGTAATTTCTGCTTAAGGCATCCTTTTATGTATTTTTTTTATACATTCTCTTCTTCTGCTTTAAGCAATTTAGAGCGACCATTAGGTACGAATTTTTTAAGCTACTAGCTGTTGATGTTTTACTTTTAAAACGGAACATTGATATATTTTATTGATATATTTTAGAACACGGAGTAATGTGAAGGTACTTTGAAACAGATTTAGAATATTGAAAGTTATTAAAAACGGAGCTTCAAATTTTAAAATTAAAGTGACCATAAGATTTTGAGTTTTATTGTATAAATTTGAGAACACTTTTTGTGATATCTCTCCTTTTTATACTTAGGTCATAGGGGGATATTAACCGACATTGCCAAATTTAGAATATTAAAAATAAAAGAGCTCAAGTTTGAATTTAAATTTACCACAGATTGTGTGTTCTTTCAGTTTCTCCTTCTTGAAAATTTATGAAAATCTATTGTTGTATTTCCTTTTAAACCAGTACCTTAAAATTATCTAAAAACCGTTTTAAACAATTGGCTTCGAATTTTGATTTTTTATATTTTTCATAACTTTTCGTAATTTTTAATCGCTGTTCTGTTGTTTACTGTTCCGTTTCCAATTCCCCAAGTTTTCTTAACAAAATTCTGAAATAAAAATAAAAAATATAAATATATTTAAAAAGTTATTAAACATTCAAACCATATCGGTGGTTTGTCGCCACCCTGTATAAAAAATGTTTTTTAAGGCCAAGATAGAATACATAATCATTTTTAGGTATAAATCTAATAGGGCTCTATTATATTCAATACTATTAACGGTATTTTCTCATTTCAAAATTGTATTTTATATTTAACTAGAACAAGTTTCGTTGTGAGTCTTAGAACCTACTGTTGTGATTCTATATTGTGATTTTCAGTACCTTCCTAGTGATGATACTCTATGACTTAGTCACTTAGTTAGTGATACTCTATTACTACAGTTTAATAAATTATCAAAGCAATTTCTAACGTAAGCAATAGAAATTATTATACCTTATTATATAAAATATTGGTCCAAGGTATTTAAAATAACTCCGAAGAATTGGGGTTTTTATCGCAAACAATTGTAATAAAGGAGTTAAGTTCATTAATAGTGTTCAAAAACTCGCGATGGAAATTATGATATGTGTGTTATAAAATTCAAATTAAATGTTTACCATCTTACCAGTTCCCTCTACCCACTCGCAATTAATATTATTAATGTGTATATTGTTTGTATATTAACTTGTGTAACCACGGACTTAGATTTAAAAACTTTGTGGTTATTTTTGAAATAAAATAAAAAGAAAAACTTGGTCAAGCATTACCTCTGTCCTTGTCATCATATTCTACGACAAAGATATCTGGTCACTTCTTCTATAATCCTTAACATATTAGTCATAAAACAAGCGGAAATTTTTTTCTTTTTGTTTTTTTGTAGTTTTTCTTTTTATGAAACTCGTGAAAAATATAAAAATAAATTATATAGGAAATAATTTTTATGACATTTTGACTATTTTGAATTGATTAAAAAAATAAAAAAACCAAAAAAATGTGAAAAATGAAATATTGTTTTGAAAATAACTTGAGGTCTCTTTATACCGCCACCAATGATTATAAAATTGACGGTAATAAGATGTCCTGATGAAAACAGTAAAAAAACTCAGTAAAAAAAAACAAAAAAAAAATAATAGACTTTTTTACTTAATAAAAAATTAAATGGCAATTTTTTTTTTTTTATCAAATAAACTTTGATGAATAATAAAATTGAAATTTTCTTTTTATTTCTTTTCTTGTAAAAAGTGAAAGTTTATTTGGAAAAAAAATATAAAATGAAATTGAAACAGTCATTTAATTATGTCATTTAAATATTTGGATATAAAAAATTTAAGATCTGGTTTTAAATATTCCAGGATCTTAATTCTAGAGTATTTTTTTTTTGAATTTAATGACAAAAGTCTAAAAGATTCTTGGAATGACGAAATATACAACCTAATTTGCAATGTAGTTGGTGTAGAAGAGGTTTTACTTCAAAAAAATCTAAACCAACAAACGTAGCTAAGAACTAGGGGAAATACCGTTAATTTAACAAAATATGATTTGGAAATGGGGAAATACCGTTAATTTAACAAAATTTAATTTGGAAATAAGGAAATACCGTTAATTTAACAAAACTTAACTTGGTAATGGGGAAATACCGTTATGTTACAAAATGCAATTTGGTAATGGGGAAATACCGTTATGTTACAAAATGTTTGAAGATAGATTTTCTTAATAGCTAATTCCAGTTTTAGCTTAACATGTAGTCGCATCTACTTAAGATGGTGTAGGAGCTTTTAACTATTGAGACTTGGATAGTCGTTAACCTACTTATCGGATTCAATTGGCTGAGGCGATGCAATTTTCGATTAAAATCACGATAAAAGATAATGATCAAATGAGACCTACTATGGCACACTTAATCAATTATTTATTCTCTTTAGATTTAAAACAATTTGTCCGATTTTTCATAGAATAATAAAGAAATTTTTAAGACCTGGTATAGTTCAATTAAGTGAATCCGAAATCTCGAAGATGTTTAAATGTACTTCTACTATTAAATTTTTGTTCTTACCCGTAGTTTGAACTTAAAACTTTACCCAGCTTTAAAAATCATTAATTAAATTCTCATGTCATTGCTTCTCCAAGTAATAATAAAAGCTCCTCCCTCAAATAATATATTTTTGTGATTTTTAACAATCGGGCCTACTTATTTTTTTCGTTCTGAATAGAATTTTTAAAGGAATGTCTTTTTTTAAATGCCCTTTGGCTTTACTAACAAGCGTGTTTATGATTATAATAAAAAAAACAACAAAAAAAATATAATGAAACTTATGTTTTCTTCTTTTTTTTCTTTTTTATTAAATATTTCTCACTTCCTGTGCATATCCGATTTACGTTTATGCGTGGTATTATTATAAAGATTTTAAGCTGATTATTCTTTGTACCCAGAAGTTCAGTACAAAAAAAAAAAACAAATAAAAATAAAGAAAAATAGGTATAAAAAAAAAGAATTAAATAAATATAAAAAAAAAAATTAAATATACTGTACAGTGTATTGTACTGTAATAAAATTAAATTTAACAATACTATGTAAACCTAACAATACTGTAAACATAACAGTCTGTATTATATAGTTAAATTATAAAGAAAGTACTTTTTGAACTCTGAATATAGGTACTGTACTACCAGTAGGTGTATATAAAAGGAAGTCTCAAATGAATTTTAAAAATATATTTATAATATAAATGTGAAACATCCTTTTATTATCACATTTTTATTATAAATTAAAATGATAATAATAATAAAGAAAACGTATGTATATGTGAAGATTTACACTATATATATATTATATAACTACTTGAAGTATATAAGTTCTTTGAATCGGATATAAAAAATTTTTTATTATATAATAATTGTTTGCCTACCGCACATTTAATTTACAATTAAACTCGAAAGTTCAGTGTACCAAAATAAAAGCTTTGGAATTTAAATTGTCAGGTCTTTTATTATATTATTTTCTGACCTAGGAAATTTAATTTGAAATTTTAAAGTTTTTATAGTACAATAATAAGTCTGGGGTAAATTCATACAATCCGTCCACTATGGGGATGATGTCTAATGATCTTCGTTGTCAATCCTTCTCACAAAAACAGAAATTATTATGCAAAAGGAGGACTATAGATTTGTTTTCCATTTGTAGACTATTCAATTGTGTGTATACAAAAGGTACTATAGGTAGTGCAGCAGAAAGTAAGGTACTGGATATCTACACATATACTTTCAGTCCAAATTTTTATTTGGAAATAGCCTTTATATATATTATAAGCCTTTTTTTTCATATTTAAAATAATCCGTCAAGATAATCTGTTGTCTGCAAACTATCGCCGTATCAGCTGGGTGAATATAGTTTTGGAGATATATCAATATATTACTTTAGCAACTATCATACAGTTGACTACGCAATTCCGCGTACAGACCAATCTAGTTTCTATATAATCAAGATTCGGATCAATCTTAATGAATTTTAAATACCATAACCACATGAGATACCATTCTAAACCTAATAACATGTCGGTTATACATTAGATTCATACAGATTCCACCACTAACTCCTGTATTTGCTATAATATTGTAATAAATTTTAATTTTGAGTCAGTCATGAGATGTTTCATCTATATCTGTGAGTTATATATTTAAAGTCAAATTTTTTGTAAAATTTTTTTTAATTGTTTATGAAACTTATTGTATATGCTATTAATTTGAACCTAACGGAACGTATAAAAGAAATGGAAATGAAACGAATAGAAGATGAATCGAAACAAAAACCAAATTGTTTTTTCGTTTTTTACCACTCGCGTCCGTTGAGTCAAAGGTTGGCACTTTAAGCACTATCCAGTTGCGTGATATATAAAAAAAAATCAAAATTTTAGGAAGTTGTTAAGAACTACGGTAAAATTGCTTTAATACTTTGCTTCAATATGTCATAAATCATTAGGTCTTCTATTAGACCCATTTCCCTTTCGACTTACTGAATTAGTCAAATGCAATTTACAAGTTTAATTAGGCTAAGAAGGTATCTAATAAGTTTGCCATACTTAAAATCTAAATAAAACCTAGTTTCTGATCAACCGTCTACCGGAAGCTCCTGATCTTCTCAATTCCCTAAAAACGTATTCATCTGTACAACAACAGGTTTCAAAATCGGAGTAACATAAATTTTCATATTAAAAACTCAAATTGCAATAGGAGAAAACCATGTACGAAACAATTTTAATTTAAACTTAAATATACTTTCTTTGTAGTTTCAATAATAAATCATATAAATTGAAGTACATTTATACAATTGTACTGTACTTAAAAAAAACCCGTATTTTTTTAATTATTCATATCATTTTTATTTTATTTTAAATTTCTTTATTTAATTAGTAATATAATTTAAAATAAAAAAAAATTAGTAAAAGTACCATTAATTAAAGAAAAATAAAATAAGTATTTGCGTTAATGTTAAAAAATTGAATAATGGTAGAAAAAAAAATTAAAAAGACTCATATGCATAAAATTTTTTTTTCAATATTTAAGTAAATCCTTACCATACGCTCATAAATATAAATTCCATATCATAATACTCATTTCATATAATGGTACTCATTAAATTTTTAAATATTCGAAATGATTTTAATTGAAAATCCCTCTAGCGATTTAAAATATAAAAAAAATCTTTTAATTGCTACAAATTGTTGTAATACCTGATAAATTTAATTGCAAAGTTTTTATTTGTAATTTTTAAGAATTGCCATCGTATATGAATATAAGATGATTTGTATAAAACTTTTGATATTTAGATTTCAGATATATTATATTATCAGTTTGATGAGGTTAGTTGTAATTCCATTTCCAAAAAATATAATTTTATATAAGTTATTAATCTGACCAATAGCTCAGTGGTAAAGTGGCGGTTTTTCAATCGAAAAAACATGGGTTCAAACTTTGGTTGGATCTTACAATAATTTAATAATAAGTCCAAATGTGAAATCGGCAAATATTTACAATTACCTGGTACTACAAATAAATAAATAAATTATATGAAGTTATAAATAATTTAAAAATCTTTCTTGCCTTGAAAATGTGGTTAACAAAGAACCAGGAGAAGGAATCAGGCGGTCTTTAAAAAATTTATTAAACTTTTTCATAGCCAAAATTTTAGTAATTTTAAGAATTTTAAACTTGAACAATTCGTTTAAATAAAAACACTTTTCAGCTGGCAACCCTAATAAATAAGATTTTAAATAATTGTGAGTTTCGGAACATGTACAGATTTTTTCACACATTTGTATTGGTTATTCAACACTTTTCACTTCTTATTTTCTAGTAATTTTAATCGAAGCATTTTTTGTTTAAAATTTAAAAAATGTAAAAATTAGTTTATAAATTGTTAATGGTATTCTATTTTAAGGAATTTTTTTTAAATAATAATATTAAATTAAATATAATTGTAAATTTTCAAGATTTTTGAGTTCCACAAAATGTTCATCAATGATTTGAAAAGTTTAGAATCAGTTTTTTTAATTGAAAAAAATTTTAATTGGGTTGCCAACATACGCCCAGCCTCTATTTTCAATACGTATTTTATTATAATTTTTTATTGAAAACTTATCAAAATAATAATCATAGTGATTAGTAAACAATTTCTTCAAGTAATTACTTTTATTTCTGTACTAATTTAACTTTTTTTACATAGATAATCATTTAATTAGTAATATTTTTAAATTATTATATTGCACACAATTATAATATTATTTAACTCTATAAATTTAATAATTAAATTTTTTGTGCTTTTTTTCAGGTACGTCTAAACTCTTTATTTTGATATTTGAAATGGTACTATTCAGGTAACTATTAAAAGTAGAGAAATGTATGTCACAACTTTTACCACATTCAATAAAGCTTAATTTATAAAATTTCTCCAGTCCTCAAACCCAGTTTTCCTCAGATTTTTCGATTTTCAGATTCTTATATACCTCTGCGGCAGTTCTAATATATTGTTAAGTCCGACAGCAAGCTCAAAATCATTGTTTCCTTTGGAAGTTAATATAAAAAGTATCCAAAAAGAGGGGGGGGGGTAGGGGCTTCGGAGTAAAAAACAAATGTCGCATTGCCTCCTGATCGAGTTATAAAGGTTCTAACTTCTAATTTGTGAAGGATCGAAAATTATACAAGCCTGATTTTTTTTTTACTGTATTTCATTTGCCTGTATTTTCATTCGCCTTTATTTCATTTGCCTGTATTTTACAGAATTATTTCACTTTTCAGTTTAAATGCAGAATTATTTCACTTTTAATTCATAATCTCACATATACGAGTACATATTATGTATTATGTATATATAAATATTCTGGAAAACAAAACGCGTATAATCCAAATTTTGTATCCAATTATAAAATTCTCCCTAAATATTCTCCTAATTTTCCATAAAGTTATGACAAGATTTATCTAGGCAATGTTTATCATATATGGGAGTAGTGCATTTAATTATCAATTAAATTAATTTGGCCTTAGCTAATATTAATGAAAGTGAAAATAATTTTGTAAAATTCAGACAAATGAAATACAGTCGAATGAGCAAGAAATACAGGCAAATGACACTCCAGGCAAATGAAAAACAGACATATGAAATACGGGCTCCCCCTATTGCTGTATTAAAATATATTTTACAACAATTTTACTCTAGATTTTTCGGCCACTATGTTCTGAACGCTTTGTAAAGTCAATTTATTTTAGGATTTATTTAATAACTCTTTTAAAACATCCACACAAATTGTTAACTATAGGAAATTAATAAAACGTGTCAGAGAAGCGCTAAAGAAAAACTTTGATATAAATTGATGAACAAGTCCGAAACTGTCTTTGCGAATCTGCTTATTAGTGACTTAGACTCAAACTTAGAAATTAGTTTGACACGGACAAAATTTTTCAGAATGATAACCATGGACTATCATTGATTTAAAAAATTATATGGAAACCTGTCCAATTACTACACTGACAGTTTAAACAGTCCGATTTAACCCATACATGGTTTCAACAAATTAAAATTTAAAACAATTGTTTTATTATTTTTGTATAAATTGTTTTCGTTCAGAATAGGTTTACTTCATTTAATATTTTAATTAAAAATATTTTGTTTTATTTATAATAATTTTAATTTATAATTTTTATTATAATAAAATAATTAATATCATAACAGCTCTTAAATTGCTTATGCGAAATAAATACATTAGGGATGGTTATAAACACATTTTAAAAGATTTTTACTTTAATTTGTATTTTTATAATAATTTTATTTTAATTTTTGTAATATTTTATATTTTTTATATTATGTTTTATAGAACATTATGTTTATATATATATATGTAAATATATTATATATATGTATATAATATTTGTTAAATATTTCCGGAAGTTGTTTTTAATTGTTCATTTTTTGTATTTTGTAAAGGGGTTGGTTTTTGTTTATTTTTGTTCTATTTAAATAGTATATTTAATTTCATAATATTTATTATTTCTTTTTTTTTGTTTTTCTTTTTATTTTGTATGTAAATTAAAATTAATGTTTTTTTATAAAAATTATAATTTTTTAAGTAACACCATTTTTTTATATAAATATTTTTTAGGGGAAACAATTTAGTTTGGGTTAATGTATGAGAAAATAAGTAAGGACATGAAAATAAAAGAAGGATAATTATAATATAAAAATATATAATATAATTAATAAAGCAGTTCTTATATTAATAAAAAAATTTTAATGTAACAGTACAATCTAGACTTAAAAAAATTTTAATATCATGTAAAATTTTGAAAATTAAAAATCTTTTAGAATTTTAGAAGCGAGTAAGCAATCAGTTTTACGCTTCTTTAAAAATTGCATACTTATCAATATTTTAAAATCGATAATTTCATCAGTTCGTAAAACATCTTGAATGTCAAAAACATTAATGACAAATCTTTTAAAATTAATGACAAGAAGTGTCAATCTTGTGTGCAATATCGCTTGACAATTGCAAAACATTTAACAATTTTATATTTCAATATTTTTTGTGAACATTTAAGATATTTTTCCTAAGAGATTTGACATTTATTAAATTTGACATTTATTGATAGTAAGAAAGTCGAAAGTATATCAAGACAACCTTATGTCATCTTATATGTCACAATTTGTCAAATGACAAGTGTCACTTATCGATCGGTGAGACACAGGAAGCTTTAAAAAAATAGAAATTAAATATTATTATTTAAAACATTTTTAAATGCAAGATAAAAGTTGACTTAACATATAACAAATTAATATAACTGTACTAAATTTGACCAATTTCATATTTACACGAATTTGAAATATTACACCTTTTGAAAAAACAATATGATGAAAGCGAATTTTCGTGGAACATATGTATCGCAAGAATGTACCGGATGTACGTAAAAAGAAAATTATGTGTCTTATTTTAATGTATCGAAAATTTGTTTATGGGATTTTAAATATTTTGAAATATTAAAATATTTATTTTTGGTCTCAAAAGTATTTAAAATAATTTAACTTTTAACCTCTAACATTAAAAAAGAATTTATAATTTTGACATAACAATGACATTAAATTCATTACAACAATGCAACTAAATAATGTGCACTAAAAAACGATTTTGATCTTTATTCAAACTTCTTTTCAACTAAAAAACTGTGTGACGTAAGCAAGAAATTCTTAAAAGGTAATATGACAATACATAATATAATCAGAAGTTACATTGACCCATGATGTTGCATAATTAGAATAAATCTACTACATATATGTATGTATATATTACTAAACTATGAATTAGCCGCAATAGTTTCTAAGGTTATAAATTAAAAATGATAAAAAATTAAGCTGTAGAAAAATAATTTCTAATTTTTGATTTCGAAAATTACAATTTTTCAATAATTGAAAAAATCTTTCACTGTTCGCTTCCACTATTCGCTTTCGCTATTCGGCAGTCAAAACATTATTACAAACCGTTATATTTTAATTTAAATTCTATTCAAACTCCGTAATACACTCAAGAATATGATTAGATGATGACTTCTAGTGTCTGATCGATTTTGATTTTCTGATATAGAATGGATCGTAATTTAGATTTTTCCTAAACTTTACTGTACAATATTTATTTCTACGCTATACAATTTTACACATACATGTAATGGCTGTATGTTTTTAATTAAAATTTATTCTTTTATTCCTTTAATATTTTTTTCATTTTTCATATTTTTAAAAAAAATATTTATGAATATTTATGAAATTAAGTTATTAACATTATTATTAAAACATTTTTTAAATCTTTTTAATTTAATTTTTTAAATCTTTTTAATTTAATAGGTATTTAAGAAATTTTCTTTTTTAAACCGATTTTGGTATTAAACAAAATTGTAATATTTACTGATTTAAAATTTAAAATAAGTTGAGATTATGTCAAAACAAAAATGAATTTATTAAGTGTATCGCGATTAAGATATTCATTCTACGCAATTTAATAAGATGTCATGTCTATGACATTTCTAATCCATTATTCATTTTGTTATTTATGTCAAAATTTTATGAAGTTGTTTGTGTGAGTATTTAAGAATATCTTAAAATTATATGGGTATTTAAATTCTGAGACTTTTAATAATGAAGTAATACGTATTTTAAATAATTTGGTATGAAAGAACTTATATAAAGAAGAAATAAGAGATTTAGAGAAAAATTAAAATTGGTTACTTTTTAATTTTAATTTTTATAATTCTGTCTAACAACTGCCAACGCGTTTGGAAAAAGCGGGTTGGACCTTATAAACAACTAGACGGCAATAAGACCATATTTTGTCTTAAAAAAATATATTCAATGTAAAAATTGATAAAAATGATTTTTTAAAATTTAAAAAGAAAATTCAATTAGGATAATTCGGCATTTCAATAATTTAACGATTTTGACACTTTTCAAAGACTGCGACAAAATGTCATTTTCAATCACAATGCATAATTTTTTGTTATATTTTATTTTTATTTACTTATTTATTTCGTGATAGATTTTACATAGGCACATTATATAAATGTTTTCTCAAACAGAAGTTGAACGTATAATTTTTTCAGAAACTAAACGGTAACACGCGTTGAATGGTGCTGTCGTTATTTGACTAGTGTGGATTTGTGGAATGTGAATGCTAATTTTGAAACATATGAAATTATATTTTGACAACGAAAAACGTTTGTCGTCGACATTGTTGGAGGGTACAATTAAAAATTGAACCTGAAATATTAATAGCTTTTAACTATATCAAGTTCTTTTATTTATGGAATCGTCGTTAAAAGTTATATAAAGTGCTTTTATATAACAAGTATAACAGTTTCAAGTGATTGCTTCATGTATGCATTTAAAGGTTTACTTAAGAACTGATTGGATTGGCAAAATAACGTTCAATGGAAAAAATTTATGAAAAATTTAAATTTAAATTGTCACAAATGTTTCCATTTCAAGCAAATTGTTTTTTTTTATGTACATTACCATTAAAAAATCAATTTTATTGAAATTTTCTCATTTTATAATTATAATATTGAATTAATATTCAACATTTAATCAATGTCATAAACATTAAGTTTAATTTTTTTTTTGTTTTTAATTAATAATATATATTCATTTAATCAGTGTTACTGAATTAATTAAAGTATTTATATTGAACATCATTTATATTAAAAATTTAAGTTTATCATGCTATACGATATACGGTCTTCATTTTTATTAAATATTAAAAAAAAAATTTTTAATTATTTTTTAAATTAATTGTATGTATATGTTACTTGTTATTTAAAATCTGTCAATTTAAAATTCATTAAATATATTTTTCATAAATTGTATCAATTTTAATATATCGTGTCAATATTAATTGTTTTTTTTTAATTTGAATGTCAAATTTTATTAAAATGTTTGCGTGTCACTTACAACGACAACCTCATTTTAAATGATGTCAATGTTACAACTGAAGTTTTGGTGAACAATTTTGTTGTTAAATAAAAATTCTGCATTTTTAAGCGACGATTTTAATCAATTTGTTACCAACGTAATTTAAATTAATTTTATTTTGACATATGTAATAAATATATTAAAACCTTAGAATTTTTAGATTCCAATGGGACTTGAAAAATATCGTTCAAAATCAGTTTATTCACACTAAAATGATAATTACTGGTTCGCATTTTAATTTCATTGTTTTGAAAATTTTTTATCATTATATTCTTGACTCTAGATCTTTTATTGTGGCTGTTCTGTAGTGGAGGATCAGTTAGAAAACAACTTTATTAAAAATCTAAGTTTAACTACTTACTTAAACTGACACTTTACTGTAAAAAATAAATAAAACAATTAGGTTCAAAAAAAAAATTCATATGACATTTGATATTAAAAAATACGAATATCCGGGGAATATCAGTTTATATGATTACACAAAATTATATATTTAAATATTTTAATAAATTATTTACATAGGTACTTATAATAAATTAATCTGATTTAAAATAATCTGCTACTTCATACAATTAATTCGAATTTTTATCAGCAAACGATATTTTATGACACATCCTTTCTATTTGTTTTGTCAATTTTAAAATTTATCTTGACAGGACAATTGAGTGGTGGTCAATGTTTAAATAATTATTATGTATATACTCTTATCGCTTAAATATTTGCATCATTTTATATAATGATTTTTTTTTGTATAATAAATAAATTTATTTAATAAATATAAATTTTTTTTTATTTATAATTAATTATTGAATTTTATTTTTTTCGAAATTTAAAAATTTAAATTAAATCCCAAGGTAATTAAAAAAAATTAAAATTATATAAATTCGTAAAAATAAGTTATAAAATTTAAAAAAATATTTAATAGGGTTTATGTGGGTTTTAGTAGAAATTTTCGTTTTAATTTTACTGTTCAACTGTTAGGCTAACAAGCAAATCTATACCATAGGTAATCTTGGAACAGGGTAGACATATTGTATTCATATTATTAGAATTGATCTTAATGAATTTTACATACAATTTAAACGTGGGATAGTATTAGGCTTTATAAAATGTAGTAACGCCTTCGATTGTCATTAGTTACAATTTATTTTTTGTTTATATTGTAATATTTTGTATTTAAGTTATATCGTATTTTATATCTGTGAGTTATATTATTCAATTAAATTAATTGTTTATATTTTGTATTTATTTATATTGTTATATTAATGGAGTCTTTATTTAAGATATATAATTATTAAATATTAGTTATGCCATTAATTGAACCAAATGGTAAATGGTAGCTGAGTCGATTTCAAAAACCAGATAACAGTTTTTTTCACTTTTACCGAGGATCAAACCGGTGCCTTTCAAATGAAATGTTTTCACTCTAACCACTGCACCACCCAGATGTTTTTATAATTAATAAAGTCATTGTAGTTTTAACTTTTTGAAATGTAAAGCTATTACTGCAATTTGAAAGACCTTGACGTCATGCAATTGTAGCAAAGGATATTTACAAGATATTCGAAAAAGGAATCACTGGAAATTTAAAAAACAAATTTGTAACCTAAATTACCTTACTTCATATTTAAAATTCAATTGTATTTCCCACTGTGAAAGCTGATCAAAGTTCATGGTAGTCTTTTATAATTTAAAATAATTAAGAAATCCATATTTAATATTCAAATTCTCAAAAGTCGAAATGCGTTCGCGTGTACCCATTGTGAAAATTTTAAAAGTATTTTACAAAATTTTTTTTTATTTTGCTGAAAATGACAACTTCATTTTTACTCCGTAACATGCTTAATTCATTGTAAAAAAAACTTATAATTACAAAAATCAGCACAGTTTTAAAATATTTTGACTTTTTTTTTTCAAAGAAGTTTATAATAAAAACATCAAAATCTGAAAAATTTTTTAATTTAAAGTATAAGAGTAGGAACGATTTTGCATTTCTTTAATGTAAAATTCTTATTAAATAATTTTGTAATTTATAAAAAAGGGTATTACGAAGTTCAATTAAAATTTTAAATTTATAAAAATTAATAATTTGGTTTTTGAAAATGGGGCGTTAACTTGTGAAGATTGAGCTGTGATTTATGTAACTGACGCGTACCATGTTGATATTAAAGAGGGAGCTATGTTCAAAAAACATATCTGTAGAAGCAAGTCTTAAGATTTAATAGAAATAAAAAAATTTGGGTCTAAAGAACTTTCATCTAGATATAAAGCAGATCTAAGCATACAGCCTAACTCACAAGCACCAAATTTAACTTTTTTTCAAGTGCTGACTGTTTAATTGTTAAGGCTAATTAATCTGTCTATTACAGAGTTCATGAGCATTTGTGCTTATTATCCAATCTATTCAGGCTAAGAAGCCTGTCCATACAGGTAATAGAGAAATTTTGAACAGGCGGGGATGTAATAAACGTATAATGTTCTTGTAATTAGGATTAATCTTAATAAATTCCACATTCTGTTGCTACTAAGATCAGAACTACACCTTATCAGATGTAGAAACGTCTTGATTATAATATAATTTTCCATTTGTGCTATAACATATTTATGTGTCTGTGAGTTATATTATTGAGTTAAAATATTTCTTTATATTTTGAAATTGTTTATATTATTATGTTAAAGTATTTTTTATTATTGATTTAGATTGATTAGTTATTAAATATTCCATCAATCAACCAGATATTATATTTTTCACCTTTATTTGGACTGAACCTAGGCCCCTCGATGCAAAAACAGCACTCTAACCCCTTTGCATCCACAAGGTTGAAAAAAAATAAGTCAATTCGTTTTTACTATATTCGAGCAAATTACTACGATAATACACTTCTTTCATTTTGAACATTAAGATTCTTTTAACAGTTTTTAACCTTTAATTAAAATCCGTGTAACTCCCATGTTATCTTACAAATTAAGGGAACGTTTTTCCTACAGTTTTCTTTAGAATCAAAAAAAGAAAAATCGAAAAATTTATGAGAAAATATTATTATTATAAATTTGTTCTGTTACTGACAAAAAACGTTTTTATTTTTTTTTTAAGGGAGGCAAGAAAAAATTATTTAAACTCATGTTTTATATATTTGTTGATTATTGTTGCTTCTGTTACTCATGCTATTACTGTTGTGTTGTTTTGTTACTATTATATGTTGTTACATTTATTTTGTTGTTCTCCTTACTTAATTTTCTGTTTCTTGTTTTTGTTGTTTTATAATCATAGAAAATATTATTTATAAATTTTTTTGTTTTTTCCTCTTTTTGTGTCAATTGTTAACAGATTTGGAGTTTAAAAAATTGTTCTTTGTTAACAGATTTTCATAATATTTATTTTTTTGTGTACGTATACGTACATCAACAAGTTTTCTTAACAAATTATTCGAACATAATATAATAAGGAAAAAAAAAAGTATATGCATAAAATTATTAAAGCAATCTTAAAGCAAAGCAATTCCCTAAAGTTTAAGGAATTTTAAGGAGTTGTAAAAACCGGGTACCCAAGATTTATTTGGTTAAAAAAAAAAATTCAAAAAATGTTTTGAAAATAGCTGTGGTTGGAATTTATAAAACATTTTTCGCTATTGGTTGTTTTAATTCAATTTGAATAAAACAAAATTCCTACTTGCCCCTTCAGGTATGCAATTATTTTAATTGGAATAAATTGTTTAAATGTCTGTCTGCAATAACAAATTTGATAAATTTTATAGTTAATTATAATGCCTCTGTAAATATTCTAATTAATTAAATTGAATTATTGTTCAAATATTCGTACACTCGCTTAATAGTAGGTTTGATTTAATTGTAAAAAAAATTGCATATGTCAAGGGGCAAGTAACAAATTTGTTTAATTCAAATTGAATAATTAATTCATACATTGAAATTGGAAAATTGTTTTGAAAGTTATAATGACTCTTCCGTTTTCGAATTCTATTATAAAACCGTAAATTATAAAGTTGTTACAAAATCAAATCAAGTAAGTGCTTAATTAACGTAATATGGCACGCTTATTAGCTTTTTATGCTAAGCAGACAGACAATAAATGTTCTTATTAAAACTTTAAAAATTCAAGTACATTTTTTTGAATACATTAAAAAAAAAAACAAAAGAATAAAATTTGTAAAAAAAAATTTGAAATCAATTCTTAACAAATTATTTAAGTTAAAAAAAATTGTTTTTAAATGAAAACAATAAATAAAACATGAAAAATTTTTTTTGAAACTTCCTTCCTGTGAGAAAAAAATACAAAAAAAAACCCAAAAAAAAATAAAAAAGGAAAATTCCATTATCAATAAACGCGTTAAACTGAAAATATTTTTCCATTGTTTATAACTCGTGAATCGCGTACATTTTTACGTGTAAAAAAAAAATGCGTTTGTATTTATCGCGTGAACGGGACATAAATCAATTATCCTTGAGAACGGTTTTGTTTCTTGTTGATCCTTTTTGTTTCATCCAGAGGCAGCGAAAGAAAAACTTTTTTAATTTTGAAAAAAAAACAAAAATTAGGAAAACAAAATATATTAATAAATTGTCTTAATGTATTTTAAATGCTTCTAAAAAGCTGAAAAGGAAAATTAATTCACATACACAAAAAAGGAATTTGTTTTTGGAAAAAATATGATAAATAAAGCAAATTGGAATAACAGAGAATTATTAATTTTATTTTGTTTATGCAAAGGATTACCGTTAAAGTTAATTCTGTTGTTTTTATGGTAACAAATTTTAAGTCAAAAAGTAAAAAAAAAAAAATTTCAAATTTTCTTGCGCCTAAAATTATGTGATAATATTTCAAATATTCTTGTGTTATAGAATATTGTAATGAATAAAAGATGAGGGCAGAGGTTAGGCAAGAGTAAAGACTTGTTTTCTAATAATTTAATGAGTAACTGGTTCCAATAAAAATTTACTTGCGCCTAAAAATATGTAATAATATTTCAAATATTCTTGTATCTTATAGATTAGAATGAATAAATGGCGAAAAGGAGAGGCTCAGGGAAGTGTAAAAACTTGGTTTCTAATATTTTAATGAAAAAATGGTACGATTTTGCATTGGATTTTCCAGAAACCGAAATTTAAATTCCCTTACGCCTAAAATTATGTGATAATATTTCAAATATTTTTGTGATGCAGATTGTAATAAATAAATGATGGAGGTAGAAATTGAAGCGTTTGAGTAAGGCTAGAAACTTGCTTCATAATATTTTAACCAACGAAAGATGAGATTTGGCTTGCGTTTATTAAAAATATACCTAAAAAAAATTAAATTTTTTTGGGAAATATTTCAGAAATTTTCTAGAAATTAGTAAAATCTTAAACAAACAGATTTTTTTGTTTTTTTAAGTTAAAAAATAATTTTGACTTTTATATTGTTGTAAATAATTTTAGAAGTCATGATTGCAAACCATTGTCTTAAACTTGTAAAAAAGTTTTCTTTAAAATTTTAAATTTTATGAGCTTATGAAGTTATAAACCAATTAATTTTCGGCCCAAAGTAATAAAAAATAATAAAAATATTTTTATACAACTTTTTAAAACTTTAAAATTTTTTTTTTTTTCTTCTTTTTTTTTAAAGAAAAGATTCATAATATGTGCTAACTGAGAATTTCAAAAAAAAGTTATTCCAAATATGCACAATTGGAAGTTATGTAATCAACATATATATTGTTTTTATAAGAAAGATTTTGGGTATGAGGAAACTTAAAGATTAAATTTCAAAGATTAATACACAAATAATTCCAAAAAAACTTTTTTCTAAACTAAACTAAAGTTCATTGAACAATCCAAAACTGAAGATAAATATCTGCGTATGCAGTCGTTTAATTCAATCCTTCCCTTTTCCTTCCGTTTAGTGGGTTTAAGTACCGGTGCTAAAAAAAACCGTTTGGTTAATTCAAAATCGTCTAAAAATTGTGTTGTCAAAAGATTCCAATAACTGCCATATACAACTTCTTTCTTCAATGTCTAACTAAAGGTCTAATTAAGTTGGCTATCTGAAAATTTGCCTTAATTTGTTTCGAAAAATGTCAAAAACTTCTGCTATATTTGGGTATTTTATGGAGTCTGTTATCATAACTCGTGCAGATGCTCTTCATTTTCTCTTTTATGCCTTTACGTTACTTATGAATTTACTTTAAATTTTCTAAAATTTGTATCATCTGTTAATTTTAGGAAGGTTTTTAAAGTTTGATCCATCTGTCATGTTTTTTGTTTTAAATTATTTGTAAAAAGTTATAAAACGGTTAATTTATATTTGCTGTTAAAAATTAATATTTTATTGTCAGAAATAGAAAACAGAAATTGTCTTTTTCACTTCTTTTTTAAAGTGTCATCTTTTATACTTGATGACTTATACTTGAAATCCTTATACTTGGAAACTTCGCCATCTTACTTTGCTCTTTGCTATTTTAATTTTTTTAAAATATAAAAAGAAAACAAATTTTGAAATACAAAAAGTAATTTTAATTATCACATTTGACAGATGTTAACAAAATTCCAACATAAACACATGCTCATCTTTATGATGACGAAAGTAAAATTTTTGATGACTTAACACTTTGGGCACCCTACTGATCGTTGTTTTTTTTTTGTTTAGTTTCAAAATATAATTAAAAACAAAAACAATATTTCTAAAAATTCTGCTTACCATCCCACGGAATTGTTTCACTTAACCTCACTTTCTTTATCGCCCTTAACACATGGATGGATGCATCAAATAATATAAGTTGGGTGATCTCAATGTTAATGAAAAGAAGTTCCGAATAATATGAATTATAGGTATGTAAACTTTGAAACATTATGTTTTAGATAATTGGATGCATGGTGATGATGCGAAAAACAAACAATTTTTCTGCTTACATTAATTTGTTTCTCTGTATTATTTGACAGAAATGATTTAATATGCAGCAGCAGCAGAAACAGTTGATTTTATTTTATGACATAAATCAATTTTATTTTTTTTTAATTGCCCCATAATATTCCTTTATTAAATTGTTTCATGGATGTGAGTGCATTGAATTAAATAAGATGAATGAGTTGCTCATGTATCTAGTGAGTAGATTTTTTAGATAATTATTTTTTTCTGCAACAAACTTTGGTTTTGCGGCATTTATAAAAGAAGTTTCTACCATTTAATAAATTGAGTAGGAAGGTGCATAAATATTCTTTAAAAAAATACTAGTATCGCCCTGTGCTCGAAATTCGAGCTATTTTTGCTTTTAAGTTTACATATAAAATTCGTTTTGTGTAAATTATATCAGACTATACATAATAAAAGTTATCCCAACAGTGTTGTCAACAATTCTTGCGCTTGCAATTTGCTTAAAAAAATTTATAATTTTTTTTTAATTATTAAAACGTTGTTAAGTACCGATTTTTGAGTTTTATTTCTATAGCTTAAGCCGCTTTAAAGAGAGGATAAATTGGTACAGTTAAATTAAATTAAAATTCTAAATAAATATAAATATTATTCTAATAAATACATAATTCTAAACATATACATATATTTATTGAAGTCAAGAACCCAAAATTCGAGTTAATGCTGTCCTTCATATAGCAAACTGTTCTTTTTCTAAAAATTTTAGTACGATATGAACAATGTTGTACGTATTCTGTATCCTAATTAAAAAACTCTATGAATACATAATATGTGCAACAAAATTTAACAAATCATAATTCATAAGTTTAGTATTTAGTATTATATTATATTGAAGCTGCCAGAAGTACAAAAAATAGTCAAGTTGACCGAAGTCTTTTTTTAAATCTCAATATTAAGATTTATAGCAAAAACAAAAGTTTTTCAATAAATTTTTCCTACCCTTTTTTCATTTTTAAATTTAATTTTTACTACAAAGTATGCCTATTTAAAGTTCTGAAAACATGCGAAAAATGATTCCGAATTCCTTAGTTTCCTTTATACCTTTTTGTCTAGTTTATTTATTTTATATTTCCTAAGTTTTTTATTGACAAAAATATATTTCTATACATGGTCATGAGCCATGACTCATAAGTTTCTTAAAACAAATAAATATTATTGCTTTTATTCCTTTAAGAGGAGTAAACTCTTTTCTACTCTCAACTATTGTCAGCTATATGACGATTAATCTAACAATTATGTACTCCTGAAACAAAAATTAGCGATCCATTTACAAACTACGCCTATCTAATCTTCATGTACACTTTTTGATATATAAAATTTGTTCGTTTTGTGAAAGTAAAACTAAAAATAGTTTTTTTTATTATAAAAAAACATTATTCGATGTTGAAAGTGTGAAATAAACTTTTCAATTATTAGAATGAAATCAAAACATACAACGTACAATTTTTATACGGCAGTACGTCAATTCGTCTGTCTACATATCCATTATCGGTAAATCGATACGCGCGTACAATTTTTAATTTATCAAAAATATTTATTTGAATGTTTTAATTTAGTACCTACAAAAAATATTTTTAATTTCATATTATAGGTATTTTCAATATAAGATATTTTTTAATAAAAATTATTGTAAAAAAATATTATTTTTTAAAACATAATATTAGAAATATAAGAAAAACCAATAATAATATTTTTATACATTTTGTCAATATTTGTAAATTTTAAAAATCCGAGATACAGTACATTGCGTTACGCGTATTTTCGCTGCTCTAATGTAAATTTATGTACCTATTTATTTCTCAATTTTCTGACAGAGGTCAGAATACGCTGTACGCTTTTATCTACCTAAGGAACAAATAACTTTTTTTGAGAAAGATATTTTTTTTAGTTTTGCAAACATATCGTCCTACTGTAGGTATTTTCAATTTATTTGAATATTTGTATGTTTTAAACTAAATAATTAAAAAAAAAATGTTATTTTAAAATATTTTATTTTTAAAATTTAATCGCAGCAGCATAAGAAAAAACAATTACAATATTTTTTTTTATACACTTTGTCAATTTTTAAATTTTAAAACTCTGAGGTACAGTACGTCGCATATGCTTTCATGTAAATTTTTTTACATAACTAATTATTTCAAAATTTTTTGACAGAAACTGAATGCCGTACATGCTGATTTTGGCTAATCAATAAGAAACAAATCATTTTTCTTAAGAAATATTATTTTTTTCTGCATATTTCAGAAGTCGGTTTTTAATTTTACAAAAAACTTAACAAAAAGCAACAACAATTAACGATTTACAAAAAAATTTTTTTTTAGTACCTACTGTATTATAATAAATTGCAAACAAAAACAAAATACAGCCCTTTTTGGTTATAACGACCATGATGAGACGGCAAATATTCGTCGTTTTTAAAAGAATGCTGTGAATTGTGAAAAATTAGTATAAGACCTGGACATTGTGGAATGTGCTGAATCTAGAATGGACACTTCGAACTCATTTGCTAAAATTTATTTGAATGTTTTAATTTAGAACAAAAAATTTTATTAATTTCATATAATAGGTACATTTTGAATTTTTTTCTATATATAAGATATTTTTTAAAACATAATCTTAGAAATATAAGAAAAACCAAAAACCATTTGTCAATTTGTAAATTTTAAAAATTCGATTACAGTTCATCGCGTTACGCGTATTTTGGTTGCTCTCATGAAAATTCATGTACCTATTTATTTATAAATTTTTTGACAGAAATTATACGTCAACTTTTATTTAAGTTTAAGATTATTTTTTAGTTTTTTTTTGCGAACATATTATAGGTATTTTGAATTATTTTGAATGTATGTTTTTAAAAAAAAAAAATATTATTTTAAAATATTTTATTTTGAAATCTAAATCGTAGCAACATCAGAAAAAACAATTACAATATTTTTATACGCTTTGTCAATTTTTTAATTTTAAAACTCCGAGGTACAGTACGTCGCGTATGCTTTCATGTAAATTTATTTACATAACAACTTATTTCAAAATTTTTTGACAGAAACTGAACGCCGTACACGCTGAATTTGGTTGATCCATAACACATCATTTTTCTTAAGAAATATTATTTATCAGAAGTCGGTTTCTTATTTTACAAAAAACTTAACAAAAACCAACAACAATATACGATTTAAAAAAAAAAAATTTTTAAGCAAACGAAAACAAAGTACAGTACTTTTCGGTTATAACGACCATGATGGGACGGAAAATATTCGTCGTAATAAGCGAATGTCGTTTTAAAAGAATGCTGTGAATTTTGAAAAATTAGTATAAAACTTGAACATTGTAGAATGTGCTGATTCTAGAATGGACACTTCGAACTCATTTGCTAAAATTTTATTTGATGTGTCAGCCTCAAGCCTCAAACTTTTTCTTCTAATCAAATTTTTTTTGTATTTTTGATGCGTTATTATGATTTTTTTTATATTCAAAAAAAAATAAAAAAATACTAAATTAATCACCAAGCAACATAATTAGATATAAGAATTTTAAGTAAAAGAAATATCAATGTAATAAAAAACTTTCATTTTTAGGTAAAATTTAATTCTTTATCAAAAAGTATAAAGTTTATTATAATTAAAATTGCACCGAGTTCGCTATAAATGAAAACTACTGTACAAACCAAATGTATTGCTTTCATTCAACTCATTTTTTTCGTTCACTTTTTAAGATAAAGAAAAAACAAAAACAAAAAAAAATTTAAATCTCCTTGTTCATTGAACATTTGACTATATTTAACTAAACAAAAAAAAGAAAGACATAAGTCGGCGCATATGTATAATAGTTTGATTGAGCTGCGAGTTACAACCGAAAATGAATTACTTTTACCCAGAAAGTCGGCGCATAATATTAGAGTCATAAGCCTTAACTTTTAACAGCGTGACCGTTAAATTCAAATTTACGTTAAATTCAAGACGGGTTTTCACCTGAAAAAACGCAATATTCTAAAAAAAAAATATCATTGTCCTATGAAAACAATAAAAACCTTTCTTTTGGTTGTTGTTTCATTAAAATTGGTCTTATAGTTTATCCGGAAAAAGGATGTTTATATTTGTATGGGAAAAAATAAGCCGATTAAATATTATGATATTTAAAAAATAATTTCATTTAAAAAATTTTTTTTGTTAAATTCAAATTGAAGAATCTCTTCAGATGCAGTTTATGTTGCATACTTCTGCAGCAATGTAACTCCTCTTTTAGTCTTCTCTGTTGTATCTAAACATAGAAGGTATTGTTCTGCCGGTATTAAAAAACTAAATTACTGTTTTTAATAATATATTATAATATAACTACCTAAGTATACTATCATCTGATATTAACCGTTTATTTATGGGTCTCACATATTGTTAAAGAATGTATCACAAAATATAAATATGCATGCAGCGACAGGAAGATGATTTTTAATTTGTTTGTTTTTGGGTTTGTTGGATTTCGTTATCAAACGGAAAATGTGGGTTTTTGTTTTCAATGATAAACTTAATGAGCAACCAATCTACTACCATTGAGATATGGTGCAATGATAATATGATAGATACTATTTTTTAATCATATATTATTAAAAGTTTGTGTAATATAACGTGATAGCTTCAATAAATTATTGCGTGCATCAATAATTTTTATTTTAGATTTGTCACTTAGATATAATTTGATTGCATACAATTTTGGTATCATTTTGTTGGTATTTGGTTTTTTTTTTAAATGTTTGGTAATTTTTTTTATAACGGAAATAACAAAAATATAAAAAAAAAGGAACGGTAGTCACAAACCTGAAAATGTCGTTAACAATCCACATCGTTCAAAGTTTAGAAAAAATTTTTGTGAAATTATTAATTTAAGTCTTAAATTGGTTTTTTTATGAATATATTTTTAATTTTAGTTCCAGGTTGAGTGATTAATTATTTTTTTAGTTGGAGAATATACGTCCAATCTTACAATGTATGAATGAACCCAAAAATTGGACACTATATAGGAAATGTATGGTATATTGCAATGTCTATAATTACGGAATTTAGTTTTTATGAGTCAATTGAAATATAAAGTATCGTCAAATCTTATCAGCATATGTTAACAAGACAAGTATTTCCAGTTTGAGTACCATGGGATCACAGTCACACTGCGGCGGACGGATTTTAATGGGAACTATATTTTAGAATGAAATCATTTACCTGTTAATGATTTTGGATCATTCTAAAGTTTTCAATGGATTCTTCGATATTTTTGACATCAGTTAAATCTACCAGCTGAGTTTCGATGTTCATTGAAGAATTTTTTTATTTTATTTTAAAATGTTAAGGCTGGAGAGCAGCTTAAAACTGCATATCTGTAGTCATTCGTGAAATACAGAAAAAAAATGTGATCGTGAGAGTTTGACTTACGGTTCCTAGAGTTTGTTAATCGCTCTTTTATGAATTCTGTAAGCTCCCAAATATATATTTATTATTTTCTATGTGAATTTAATTAAAAATTTACAATATTTTTAACTTTAGCTCTAAAATTAAAAGAATATAAATTGTTCAACTTACCCATTCTTTGTTTAGAATAGTAAATAATTTTATTTTTTATTTTGACCATATCAATAATTATTAGAAAAGAATTATTTAAAATCAAAATTCATAAATTCCAACATCTATAAATTAACATGGGTGGTAAAATAAACAATTCAATATTTGAAAAACCCCAATATTTGTAATAAAATTAAAATGATTATTTATTTCTCCCCCTTTATTTTTCATGTTGTGCAACATTGATTCGTGGGCGAATCAATTCTTTTTTTACAATTTTTATTTTAAATATGCGGTTTCTATAATAAATGCAATAAAAAACAATTCAATATTTGTGTAATTTAATCCATTTATTTAAAATGAAATAATTAAACGATCAAGCAAATAAAAATAATAAATAAATTGCAAAAAAAATTACAAATTTATAGTTTTTGTTATACGTACAATATCCATTTTTAATTCTAATTATTTTTCAAAATTTATGAATAGAATCTAATGGTATCAATAATAATTTAAAAATAGAATCTAGCATAGAATTGCATAGCATTGCAAAAAATAAACTTGTAATATAATAAATATGATTAATTAGAAACAGGCATTAATCAAAATATCTCTTAACCGAAAGAGAGGAAATACCGTTACTTTTTTTTTAAAGTATATTTGTATTTTTTTGCTTTTGCATTGACGATTTTCCAATCAACACAGCAAATATTGATGTGGTAAAACTTTGAGTATTAAGTATGGAATTCATGATTCAAAGCTTATATTTATTTTGTTTTGTAAGAGTTGATGTGTGGTCTGGGACAAAACCACTGTGCTTTGGCTATGAAATAATTCCAAAATATTATTAGAGGAAAATATCCCACCAGCTGGAGGTTCCAATACCCAAAACAAAATAATCGATTTCATGGTTTTATATAAAATTGAGGTTACTAAAATATACCAATACACCATTAGGTTGTTCTTTAAAATTATGTTACATCATTGGACCAGTGGTTCAATTGGTAACAATTTTGTGATTCCAATTTCAACTCCGTTTAAGGCTTATATTCTTGCTAATAAAATATTACAATATTTTAATTCAATCTTATTGGAATTTTAAAGATATTTTGATAACCCATAATTCCAAAATAATTATCTCGTTATTCACTGATCGCTCCCATCTCATTCCCTCGATAGGCGAAACTGTTCCTTAAACTATGGTGAAAACAACTTCCACAAATACTTTAAAAAATATAGGAAAGATAATTTCACAGTTTGTTTTCCACATTTATCAACGAGGTTTTAAATTAACTTTGAAATTTTTCTTGTTATCTATGTGTTTCGTTTTCCGTATATTCTTGAAATGTATTAATTAGGGTTAAAAGTGAAAGTGTTTTACCTTTTCAATTAAAACTACACAGTGTAGAAAGCCTACCTATCACTTCGGTCACAATAAATTTTTTTAACTAATACATTTCTTTTATTCAATTCAAACTGTAAAACTGAGTCCACTTTAATTAATTGACAAGTGACATTGAAAAATTTCTCTTATTTTCCAATAAACCACATTATACATGTGACCAATTTGGTTTTATTTTAATTAAATCAAAAGAAAAAAATCTGACATTTTTCATTAGAAATTCCACATTTAAAATTATAAAAGTTAAATTTCAAATCAATTAAAATAAAAAAAAAAAATTGTAAACCTATCTATAATAACTAATCACTGAGTAATTGAATAAAAATTGTTTACATTCTTCTAAATTTATTAAACATTTTTTTTTGTTTTGTTGATATTTTTCCAATTTGTAACGTTTGGAATTTACGAGCCTATATAAAAATGTTTGAAATAAAATATAATAATAAAGCTATATCTGTTAAATAAAGACATACAAAACTACATTCAATAATAATAATAAAAAAATTTTAATCTACGGACATGAATTCATCAATTAATGTTTAAGTGATTATTATTGTATGTAGTTTACTTGCCCTCCTCATCACCTCTTAAGTTTACCATCATCAATACCATACCAGGTACTCAAATTTTTATCATATCAATATTTGCTGTGTTAGTCGTAAAATCGTCAATATTAAAGCAAAAAATTATCAATTTATAATTCGCTGCAACATAACGGTATTTCCTCTCTTTGAGTTTTTATGCTTAAATGCTTTGAAATAATTTTTTTAAATCTTTATTGAAGAACTTACCATTATATATTTCAGTTTTTACCGCAAAAAATTTTTCAAAATTGATTTTTGAAATAGGTAATGAACCGAAACCGATTACAAGCCTACAAAACATTATACTCTAGAGCAAGTTGGATCTTCGAGGCAAAACTTGGTTTAATCTTAGTGCAAGAGTTTCATTTTAAACTCAACGTGGATCAAATAACTTTTGAAGAGTTTTTATTTGAATAAGCATTCAATCCTTATAGAAAACACACAAATTTTGTAATGGAGAGACGGACAGTTTTCACGAACTCTTTTTACACGAACAGTTTCTAACTAATGTAAATAAAAGTGGTAATAAAGCATTTTAAATTTAAACCGTATACAAATTCAATACATCATCTAATCAAAGTAATGCATACAAAAGAGTAAGAGACGGAAACAAATAGAAGCATTAGATAATTTTTTATTTATAAATGGTGACTGAATGGCTAGCACTGTTTGCTTACCATAATATGACTTGAAAATAAATTTTTGCAAAACTAATTTAATAGTTATTATATTGCAATGTCTGTAGTTACTTACGAACTGGTTATCATTGATTTTAATTAAAATTGTGAAAATTAGTGCTAAAAGTATTTAGCACACAACTCATGCAATAATTTGTTTTTTTTTTTTTTAAATTATAACTTGTCTCTTTCTTTCATAGTGAAGTTTTTTAGATAGGTATTAAAATAAATTGTTAAGGACATATTAATATATTTTGAATCGAATCGATTCACTGGTTAATAAATTTTGATTTTGTTTGTTTAATACGTTTCATGATCCGGGAATTATTATAAATAAATTTGTATTAATTGTTATTAGGTATGGTGGTAAGTATGTCTAAACCATGCATGAAAGATGGAGTCATGATTAATTTATTATACAAAAGACTAAATTAATGGTAATTTGCGTGTTACCTAACTATTTGATGTATGAAAGAATGTCATTGACTCTTTTTATAAATATTAAGAAAACTTTTTAAGGTTAAAATGTTTTTCTTACATATTATATGAAATTAATATTTATTATTTTTTTAAACATGCTATAGCAATTTAGTTAACATTGAGGACTCCATTAGTTCTAGAGTACTGGATAAAAATTTGAAGACATTTTAAAGGGATCTATGGTTGTAAACATTATTAGTTGTTTTAGTGGCAACTAATCAAATTAGTTAGAAATTACATAAGGGAAATTTTAATTTTATTCAGATTAAATCATTGAATTCCTTCTAGATTATAGTTGGAATACTAAAGGTGTGTATATTGGCGTACTAAAGCTGCTGTAAATAAAATGTAATATGAACATTATTAATTTCAAAATTACCATTACTAATTTCAAAGTAATTATTAATTTATTTATCTTTTATTTAAATTATTCATTTTCTGGAATACTAATTTTAATAAATATAAATTATCTTCAATATTTCTTTAAAGTATTTGAAACTTCCTGAACAATTCATTTAGAAAATCTATATAGAAAATTATCAATCTCACATTGGTATTATTTTAATGAAATAAGTTCAATTCACCGAAGCGGCTCACATTAATCTTACAATTCACACGTAGCTATATTTTTTTTAATTTACATAAGTATTATGTAAAAAACGTAACTTTCACTTCTTCAGAAAATGCCTAATAACAAATGATAAAAGTAATTAATCAAAATATTACAAAATATTACAAAACACTCCCAGAAATTTAACACTTTAAGATTAATGAAATGGGTGCAACTATTAATGTGTTAAAAAATTTTATATTTGTTTATAATCAATCGTTATCTGCATTCTTACTTTAATCCAATAATACTTAATATCAATTTTGTTTTTTTGTCGCTGTTCTCAGTTTTTTCATGTTTTTTATTTACAATGTCATTCCAAAAAGCAAAATCGATACAAAATTTTATATAAAAACCGTCTTACGCTCATAAGATTATTATAATTAATTACAAAAACGAAAAATAGTAATAAAAACTGCATTATCGAATCAAAGATACATTAAAATCAGTGAATGAAAAAACCCACCTTCATAATATATCCACTTTTTTATCAAAAAGTAATTTAATATTTTGTTTGTGTTTTTTTGTACATATGTCAACAATTACACATTGAATTATATAGATTTCAATCTTTTTAAATATTTAGTATTTGTACAGTAGAAATGTTTCTATTAGTTGGAATGCCTTTAGTAATAAACCAATGATTCATTTTCAAATCACCATGGAAACGTTTTTAATAATTTGACCTATTTAGAGTGTCATTAATATCACCTTGGAAAAAAGTATCCAGATTATTGAACTTTTATAGAAATATTTTAGTTTTTTAAAAGTTGCAAATATTTTTAATTAAATCTTTGTGGAATGATATTTGTTCAGTCAGTTTTTGAATTTACGTGACCCTAGCGTTTGTTTGTTTCATACTTTCCTTGTCTTTGATTTTGCCTCAAACTCTTATTACATAGGATGATGCTTTCGGTTCGGATTTTTTCGTCGAAGAACTTCAGCATTTATCCATTACTCTCTAGAAATTTTAAAAATTGTTCTTTATCGTCATGTTCTAAGAACCAAGTCTCAACTTCCTGCAGCATAACTGACCATATATTTCATAAAACGTAAATGAAGATTCGAATTTAAATCTCCGCAACTAAACACTTCTTTGTACTGGCTAACTGAACTTCACTCGCTAGTTCAAAACGCTGTCGAATCACCTTGAAATCTGATATCCAATAGTTTTAGTACCATTAAGTACCTGTACATTGCTTTTAATCATATGTTTCCATTCGACCTACATAAATTTGTTAATAAAAATGCAAAGTAGCCTTAAACAATTAAATAAAAATAATTTAAGTATGTGTCTGGGGACATCTATGCATTTAAACTTTCTGTTATACTAGAGATCAGAAGAATCTAAGAGTTCTTCAGCCCATATAGAATAATGCAGTTATTCTAAAGATATCTGCTGCATTTAACAAAATTAACTAGAGGTCAATTGTTCTCAGTTATGCAAAATTTCATTTTGGTAAAAGAATGAAAAATATCCCATTGTGTTTTAAAACAATTTCCCATCATTTTTTTTTAAATTACTATAATTTTAAAATCAATTTTTTAACATAAAAATTTTTTTATTTATTCCAAAGATTCTTTTTAATTGAACATTCAGATTTACATGGAATTGAACCGTACAAAAAAATACTCTTGTTAGCCCTTAATTTATAAATAAAAATTCTTTGTTATTTCAAATAAATTTAAATTTAACTTCAAATAAAAAAAAAACAGTTTTAACAAGGAAAATTGAAAATTCAATGTGGAAAATTATAATTTATTGCTTTGATATAAATTGCAAAAGAATTTTTTTTTTTACCAAAGAAATAAAAAAATATTTTTAAAAATTAATGCAAGTTGAAAGTTTTTTTTTTTGCACTATATATTATTTCCATATTGAGTATTATTTCAGACAATTTCTTATACTCAATTAGTTCTTTTAATTGATCAAAGCAATTAAAACAATATAATCAAACCAATAAACAATTTATTACAAAATTGCTGGAAATTACGAACATTTTGCGTCCGTTTCATAGATTTTGGGTTTCGTTTATATTTCTCAATAAATTGGCCTATCCTTAGTTTGGTTATTTTTTCCAAATAGTCTTTAAAATATCTTTAAGCAATCCAATTTAATTGCTGAATTAATATAAACACTTTAATTAATAACTAGCGCGACTTCTATAGGACTTCCAGGACTTCAAAAGTATTTACACATACATTGACTCAAAAAAAAATTTTACAAATCAGCAGGCCAAAACAGATTATAACATATTCCGATTTTGAGACTGTAGTAAAGTTCATATGTCAGTTTTAATTTTCAATTAAAAAACAACGAGGCCATTGTGCTCCTTTTCTGAGAGTACTTTAGCTGGAGTTACATAAGCTAAAAAGTTTTAAGCTAACAATCAATAGTTTATTCAGTAAAAACAGTACAACCAAAAAGCTGTTGAATTGTAAACGGGTAGGTAATTGAATTTGAAATAACGGCCGATAAATATATTCTAATTCGAATTCGAAATATATATTTCTCCAAACATTGGCGTCAAATATAACGGTAAATGCTTAATTCAAGAAAACGATACTCAACAAGATTATTAATACTAAGGATTGTACTAAGGATATATCTTCTTTACTTTTGTCAAATTTTGAACAGACATTAAAAAGTACTTGGAAATTATATTTATGCGGAACTTTATTGCGAATTAACTTGAAATACTAAATCGATAGATAACTTTTATTTGAATTAATAATAAATTAAAATATTTTAACAAAGGCAAGTAATAAGCAGAAATTTAATTTTAAAGTATTTTCAAAAGAATTAAGAGAAATAGCGTATCACTTAGTACTTAAATAAGTTATTAAATGCAAATTTATATTAACACCTTAACTATAACATAATATCTAATAAGATAACATAATTAAAACATAAACTAAATATGGTATGAAATCCCCAAAGCCAATTTTTTATCTATAAACTACCTAAATCTAGAAGCATGATCGCCTTTACAACTTCGAATCCATACAAAGTTCAAAAGTTTTATTCAAAGGATTTAAGCACATTTAATTTCTATGTTAATTACACTGATGCGTTTGCCTTCAACATTTGTAATGGAATTCCAGACTAACTCTAGCTCAAAGTCTGGTTCCTCAATTTTGAATCAATAAAGACACATCTCAAGGATGTTAAGTTCAACGCACAATTTTTCATTAGTTTTTTAATATAATTTTTTGTTTTTTTGTTATGAAACAATTAAACAAAAAACTTTTATATTTATTTCTCTATTTTTTTTTTTTTTATTTTCATTGAGTTTCTTAATTGATTTATTACACACGCATACGCATCATTTCTTCTAATGTTTTATTTGTTCTTTTTTTGTGTAAATCAAATTTTCAAATTTTGATTTATGTTTTATTTAACAAAAAAAATAATAAAAAATAAAATTAATAGAACATGTTGCAAAAAAAAAAAATAAATAAAATAGAATTAAATAAAAATGTAAAATTGATAAAAGAACATCTATATTGTGAATAAATCAAATTCACAATATTGATTTTTAAATATAGAATGAAATTGATTTTTAAAAAGCATTGAAAATCAAATTATTTAAAATAAAAAACTCAAAAAATAGTTACAAATTCAGTTCCATTTTAAATTCAAATTAGTATTCAATCAAAACTGAAAAAATAAAAAAAAAACAAAATGTAGCACCAACAAAAACAATGAAAGCATCAAAATTCAATTTAATTTTTTTTTTTTGAATGCAACATTCAAAAAATTTTATTTTTATAAAAATTTGCATCTAAAAACAGTATAGTACAACATTATTTTCATTTAATATTTATATGACCTACAGGTTCTGTTGAAAATTATTATTCAGTTCTACGCAAAGAATTATTTTAGAAACCAACGACTATGTAAGGCTCACTAGTCAAGGGCATTTTTTGTTTGTCCGGATTTGGTCATGTAGCTTAAACCTAAACTTAATAATTCTTGAAAGATTAATTCAATTCCTGGTATAATATTTCTGGTTCTCTGTTTTTTGCTGACAATCCGCGATAGGATGCACGGCAACTTTCTTTTTCGGTTATGTATAGCTCGTCCCATTATTCGTTAATCTGCCTATCTAAATAACGGCATCTTTTTATATTATGGATAGTCTAGATAACATATTGCTCATCAACTGAATCTAGGTTAAGTATAGGTTTTACTTTTCTTCTATATATGCTGCCAGTTCATATCTGTATGCTCCCAATCCATAGTTTGGCATATATTTCGCAGGATCTATCATTTATGAAATAAGTTATCAATTGAATATCGATTAAGTTGTTTTAAATATATGTTGAAGTAGTTCTGATAATATGGATCAATGAATTGATTAATGATGCTGGTTAATGCAAAAAATCAAACAGAAAGTTACATGGAACTCCTCTGAGTAGCATAAATGTTAATCAAAGCAATTTGCTTAATTTACACCTGCTTTTAATTTGCGCCTTACTAAACCGAAGCTTTGAAAAATATCTGCACTGGAAAATGCTAGGAAAAATAAAAAAACTAGAGGTGAAATCTAAGCGAATGGGACTTTTGTGTATGGGCAAAGCTATGCGTTTAATGACACACTGTTATATACACATAAAACGTATTTAGAAAATATTGGCTTATAAATTTAAGCACTTCAACAAAGAGTGGTTCTTAACGTCAAAATTCAATAAGTCTTACAAGGTTATCAGTTTTTCTAGTTTTTCAGTTACTATCAAAATGTCCTTCAAAAAGTAGATAGTCAAAATATAAATTGCAAATTACCAAATTTTAAAAAAAATTTTGAAAAACTTAAAAATAGTTTTTAATTAGATAATATGAACTGTAAAAATATTTTTGATCCATTGATCCAATAGAAACTTGAAGCATTGATTCCTTATCCTTGTTGTAGAGGAAACTACTTAACTCTGGGATACCTGCATGCATCAAAAAAGTAATAATAGTACTAACCATATGGTCCTAATTGTTTTCCAAAAAAATCCTACATTGCAGATTTTCATTATAGAATATAGACAAACAAAATTATGTGGTCAATGTTTTGGAGAGATAATCTGTTCCATTCTGTTCAGTGGGTTTCAATGTCATTATGGAAATTCGTTTGTTATGGGCATGTTGAAATTATGGAACCATACTCCGTCTAATGTGATCCCGAAAGTTGGTAATTTGTATTTGTACGACCTAATTTAATTTAAGAAGAATATCAACACCTTTCTCCTCAATATCTCTCCAAATATTTCCCATCTTCAATAGTCAAAACTCCCAAATAACCTCTCCATAATCCCAATATCTTTTCATAAACACAATCCTGATACCAAAAAGTACTAAACTGTACATTTGTATCGAAGGATCATTTTAAAGTTTGGTTCATAGGACTTTTTAAAGTGTTCACATTCACTTTGTTAGTGAATTGTAGGAATTTCATTTGAAGCAGCACAATCGTAATGGTAAACTTGTACACCCTTACATTCGTTTTGATATAAAACATTCGAACTTCATTCGTTTGTGTATAAAATAGAATTTGGAAATTTTAAATTTCTAAATAAAATACAAATTCAGGTATCAAGGTATCTGGGTATCTAGGTATTGGGTACCTACTCATCATTAAATCATTTGATTTTATAAAAATTTACTTCTGAACAACTGTACAAATTATAGAGAACTGAAACAAAAATATAGTCGTATGTTAATCAAAAGTTTTAAATAATACTTTAATATTCTGATGATTGTTTAGATTCCAAAAAAAAAAGGTTCTCGTAAACTTTTTAATTTATTTCAAAATTGAATTGAATTGAATTTAAAAAAAAAACGATTTTTTTAAATTCAATTATTCTTTTGTTCTATAACAGAAGTTTTGATTTCTTTTCAAAACTGTTGTCGTTTATGTTTCAGTTGAGTTTAGCTATAAATTCCCAATATTATACTTGCTTTTATATATTTGTTGCAATTGATATGTGTAGAGCAATATCCATATTATTTATCCCGAAATTATCCTGAAATAAATTTTAAATTTTTTTTAAAGCTCAGCATTATTTAAAAAAAATTGTTTGAAATGTTGCCAGTTTATATTATTGTGTTTCCGTGTGCAATTCTGTACACTTGTTGCCAAATTTAAGTTTTTCAAGTTTGAGGTGATGGTTGTTGGATTTCTTTCCTTCCTCAATTTCTTTTTTTTTAGTTTAAAACTTTTTTTTACATTTCCATTTCAGAATATACATATAGATTATTACATGGTTGCGATCCTATAGGGATTAAAAATTGCAAAATACTTTAAAAAATTTTGAGAGGAGTGTTGAAAATAAAAATAAATATTGTGGTAAAAATTGTTACATTTTTATTTTTGTGATTTTATTTTTAGGTTATCTTAAATTGTGGTTTGAGGGTTCTTGTTTTCTTTATTCAAATGTTTCGGAATGTGTAAATATAGGAAGTACAATTGATAATTGAAATAGTTTAAGTTGCCAGGTGATTTGTTTTGACTTCAATAATCTTAAAGTGAAATTTTTATTATATGTTGGATTCTAAGAAAGCATATAAGTAGGTTGGGTCTTAGAAAATTATTTTATTGATAATAAATAAGAAAATTTTATATTAAACAAAACGTAGGACGAAATGTTAAATGTACTGTAGTTTAAAAACTAATGGTTCTAATACACTTTGAATATCACATTCTTGCAATATTCTGCAGACTTTAATTGTCACCTGAATCAGTTAAAATTAGTTTACTCTTAAAATTTCGAAGGAATACTGATTTGCGGTCAGTCAATCTTACCTATCAAGGAGGTAGCTGCGAAATTGAGACTTTATAATTTTTTAGCAAAAACTTTTGTCACATATAATTGTGTTTACATCAAGATCACAATGAATAGCCCCTTTGCTTATATTTCTTGGGATTCATATCAATCAGTATAAAAATTCGGAAAGGCACATGATATATAATAATAGTATAATATTCTCTATTTTTTCAAATCAGACAATGTGGTGACCCAAGCAATTAGAACTACTGATACTGGGAAAAATACTAAATATAACTGAAAAAAAACAATATAAGTAGCAGTAAAAATAACGGTACTAGTACTCATCAGTATTTTTCCAGCACATACGGCTGGGTGGCACAATGGTTACAGCGCCGACCTTTCATGCGGAAAGGCCCAAGTTCGAATTCTTGTGAAAATGAAAAAAACTTTTTTGGTTTTCGACTAGACTCAGCTACCATTTGCAATTGGGTTCAAATTAATGGCATAATGAATAATTAATAATTATATATCTTTAATAAAAAAATACATTAATATAACAAAATAACAAATCTAAAATAGAAACAAATAATTTAATTGAATAATATAACTCACAGATATTGAATACCATATAACTCAAGTACAAAATATTACATTTTCAGTAACAGTATTTGCAGTATTTGCATTTTTCTAAACAGTTTTAAGAGCATTAGTACTATTTAAGTACCAAAATATTTATGTATCAACAGCTCTACAAATAAGTACTACTGTTATAATCTTTATAAAATATTGAATTTTACTTACCTATTATTTAATTTCAAAATTCTTCCTTTTCATTGAGATAAAAATAAACATTTAAATCAAATTTAATATCTATTATATATCTACCTACATCCTTTTTCCTTGATATAATTTTCTTTTGAAAAATTTAAATTAATAAATCACAAAAAAAAATTTGAATAAAATTAAAAAATTAAAAAAATTAAACCAAAAATAAAAACTAATAAAAAATTATTGATAATCCGACAAAAAACAATTTATGCTTCAATAAATTCTGATCCAGAAAAATTATGAAAGCAAACATTTTTTAATATGAAATATTCGAAAAAACCAAAATTTTTTTTTTTTTCTTTCTCTTTTTTATTTTATTATTTTTCAATAACTCTGGCAATTCTGTTCCTTCTGTATTTATTTATTTTTATTTTTTTCTTATTGTTTTTTTTTTTTGTAAATAAAAAAGAAAAGTTTATTTTTGCATAAAAATTCTCCCAAGTGCATTTAGTACTGTTATATTTCTCTCTTTTAATTTCAATATATTTTGTTTCTATCTCTTTCTAACATATAGTTTTGAGTATAATATTCTTCGAAATGGTATAAAAAAAAAAAATTTTGAATAACATTTTTTGGGTTAAAGTTTTGGCATTTCAGAATAATTTATTCGACAATAAAAAAAACAAAAATAAAAACAAAATTGGAAAAAATTAAAATAAGGACATTCCAGAAAACAATTTTTTGAAAAAATTTGAGATAAAAATTAAATAACATAGCACATATGCACATGAATATGTATTGATTTGTTTAAAATGTTTTGGAGTAAAACATTTGTTGGGTGTACCTTTACAAAGCAACATTTACTGTTAGTTAAATAAATAAAAAGAAAAAGGAACTCTTAACCACATAATAAAGGCCTTTAATCAACTTTTTTCTTAAATAAATTAACTCTAATTGTTCGCATTGTAATACAAAATATTCAGTCATATCCTACCATATAATACAGGCCACTAATTTATAATTTTTTTTTTTTTAAATCTTTTCAGAGGCCCTGCAATGCAACATTTAATTTCTAGTCATATCCTTTATTATCATATCATATCATTTATTCAAAAACCTTGCATTTTAACACTAAATATCCAATCATACCTACCAATTAATACAGGCCTTTAATATTAACACAAATTGCTAATTAAGTTTTATTTTTTCGTGTAAATTGTTTAAGTTTTATTCTGTCCTAGATCTTTAACATTTAAATGAAAATTAAAGATTCCCTACTACAATTAGATGGTCAAAATTTCGGGTAACACTATCTCAAAACTAAAACTCCAAAACCTTAAGATTAATAAAACACTATCGCATAAAATTTATCTACTTTGTTCGACGAATTTTAATTTCTAAACAAATTAAAAATTTTCTAACAAATTTTATCTATAAAAAGAGAACTAATTACAATTCGACCTTCAAATATAGAACAAAACAATATTCCAGAAAAGATAGTGATGGTTCACATTCATAAAAAAAATCGAAATATTGAATACATACGTAAATATTCGATTAATATTTAGATACCAATAAATTTGGTCTTATTTGGAAGTATGTTAAAGTGATTTTTATCTTTCGATTTTTTTTTTTTTTTTTTATACCATTTTATAAAAACAGAACAGATAAAATACAAAAAAATAAAATAAAAGTATAGAAATTGGCACTAATACGTGACTGGATTTTATTTCTATAACATGTAACAGTATAAGTTTCTTGCTTTTAGAACCACTAAAAGCTTTTTTTTTAGATCCAAATACCCTTATAAGTTCTACTTCTGTATAACATTCCACCCTCCACCCAACTTTTAATTTTTATTTTTAATATTTTCATTCATGGAAAATTTATTTTCACTTCGATCCTAAAGGACGTTTTATTTTTCCAATAATGCAAAACTTCTTCCATCACTACCACGTAAATTTTTAGTATACATTCCCACATGCTATTATCAAAATTTGTTTGCATGAATGTTCTTTTTGATAACTTTTGAGGGTTTATTGTATTTGCTTGTATAAGTACAAATTAGAACATTGGAATCTGATGAACATGTATATGTTCAAACAAATTTACGAAAAATAATCATTTAAAAGAAAATTTGAATCGAACTCGATGTTCAAAGAATGTAAAACGTTTTGTAAGAATTGTGAAGCCAGTTGTGGTAGTTCCAGAAGTTTTGAAAACTTTTCATAAAAATTTTATTTAAAAGTGGTTAAAGATTTTATTTTTTTATACAAGAAGAGGAGCCAAACATGAAAAGTCGCTCAGAGTCACTACTCGAAGTTTCTCGTAGACAATGTTGAATTTTAATCAACTAAATTGAGGGTGTGATTGAAAACAAAGCTTTTAGTGTTTTCCTCACACCCAAGCCCGAAAATACACTGAAGAGATAATAAAAAAAGAAACCGGTTGCATGGAGTGATGTAGAATTATAGATAGTCAAAAGGTAATTAATGAAAGCCACTTATTGTAACTGCACGAAACTATAAGAAAGGCTTAAACTACAACTTCTTGATTCGGCTTTTTAAGTATAGAGATTGGGAAAGAACCTTTGTGGAATAGAGTTGTGTAAATAGAGATAACCAAGAAGAAATCTTTCATTTCCATAAATTACCACAAGATTCCTCTGATTAGTGTCAGACTTACTACCTAAGCCATCCTCTCCACGCCCAAAATTTTCCATTTCCACTACATGATCCATTATCTCTGATGCAGATTCCCGATCCTCAAAACCAAACTATACATTTGTTTCAAAGTCCCCATCCTAAAGATTGATTTTGAAAGGGTGGAATTGTGTTAGAGTCAACCCCTACTCTAAGTTTTAATGGATGACTCTTGATACATTCCACTTCCCTGGTAAAGAAAAGCATTTCTACCTTATTGAGGGTTGATTCCCTAAAAGGAAGAAGTCATTTTCATACTTATAGCAAAATGTAAAGTTTTTAGAATTACATATTTTAATAAGCTTATACTACCGTGTAATATTGTTTAAGGGAGAATTCGATGTCGTCGTCTCCCATTGAGTGTGTCTTCTGATTCCACTAATAGGACTATCAATAGGTATCTATAAAAATTACGTTTTTTGAGATCCGATATCTCTCTTAGGAAACTTAAGTTAAATATTTTGCAAGTATTTCATTATAATATACCAAGACTACATCCCACAACATACTTACTACAAAATACTATAAAAACAAGTACATTCTTATACACAGTCTAATTACATCTTGAAAACAAAACTACTGTAATTTTTTCTATATTCTTATTATCTATATGTACATCAATATGAATACACGTTCGTTGAAATGCAGTTGTTAACAGTCATCAATCAAACTTAAATAAGAAGTTAAACCGATTAAACTTTCAAGGTTTTTCTTTAAATACCAGATTGCGTTTAGTGTTCAATCATAAAAATTCTATTTTTTTTATTATTTTATTTTTTTATTTGACTTAAAAATGAAATAAATTGACAACTCAATAATAATAATAATAAAAATTATGAACGTGTTACAAGTTAAGTTTTTTTGCAGTTTTTTATTAATTACTCGTTGATATTAACAACATTTTTTTTTTTTTTTTAATTTGTACAATTTAAAAGTCTATACGAAACCACAAATTTAAGTTATTAGTTAGACAAACATAATTAATGATTATTCTAATTTGATTTGGTTCATGTTAATTCTTTTGCAATGAGGTAACAAGTTTTTGCTCAAGATAATGATGTAAAGAAAATAGTTGATCTGGTTTGGAGTAGGATATAATATTATGTTGAGAATATGTAATTTTGCATCATTATGATATCGGGCAATTTCCTGGCAACTATACTATAATTTAAATAGACATATCATTAGAAAATTATGATATTCATTTTCATATTAATAATTTATTTGAGATTTCCTGTCATTAGATTACATAATTATTAGAATCATTAATAATGGATATGAAAATTAGATAATTGCGATAATTGAAGGAATTGTAAAATACAGTAATTATTATCTACTTTGGAGCTTCAAATTACTGTACAATTGTTTTAAAATACTTTTCAAATAAAATTATTTAAAATTTACTACCTACTTCCTTACTTGAGATCTCATCCAATTGCAGATATGCTATTTTTTTAAGTCCGCCGATATCTTATCTCTCCAACGGATATTCAGTCTTCCTCAACGTCGGCTCCCTTGTGGTTTGGCTTCAAATATTTTTTTAACTAGAACATCGATTGGCATTCAGTCGACGTGAACGAGTCAATAAAGTTGTCTGATTTTGACTTTCAAATAAGATTTCCTTGAGGTTTGGTTTCAACGTTTTTTTTTTACGTGACCGTATCAATAAAGGCGTCTGATTTTGACTTTCCTAACTACGTCAACGTGACTACACAGTCCAAAGAGGTCGGCATTATATTTGCGCCATCGTTTACAAGACCATATATTCTGTGTAGAATTTTTCTTTCAAAAATACCTAATACTAGCTCAGTTGCTTTAAGCAGTATCCATGATTAGGAGCCGTACAGCAGAACTATGGGCGTTGTATACTATTACACTTTAGTATTTCGTGAGAGGAGATTTAAAATTTAGAAGTCAAAACTGAAGTCAATTATTTTTTTGTAAACATTGTATAACATATAATCTTATTCTATAAAACAGATCTGTGATGCATAGTCTATTCGCCTGTATAAGTGGTAGGCGTGGACCACTATTAATCAAAAAATCTGAGAACTATCTATGAATCCATGTATACTTTCCAGACCTTTCCGAAACTAATGAACATCATCTGAACCCCAAATTGATAATATATTTTGTCTATATTACATACTTGTTTGTCCTTCGCTTCTCTTTTTCCAAGTGAGTCTGAATCCCTTCAATTTACTAAAAGCAATTGGCCCAAAATCCTTAATTCGCGTAATTCATTGTCTGAAGAGGAACGAGAAGAAGAAATAATTATTATTTTAAGTTAGGATTGGATGGGAATTAGGATTAAGGCTTGCAACAAAATGTTTTCAAATCTCATTAGAATATCAGAGTGCAATATACAAATTTGATTTGAATTTAATTTAAACGGCTTTTGTTCCGATCACCTGTTATGTAATATGTAAGGTGCACGTCAAGTCGTTTCATTTTCAATTACACTTTATATTTTATATTTACAACCGTAGTTAAAGATCTTCTAAACTTAATTACAATTACGTAATACTACAGCGTCAAATATTGTTAACTGATAAACTTAACAAAATTTTTGTGCTCTGATTAACTTTAAACCCAATTTAAAAATAATTATTTAAAAAAATTAAACTAAATCGCATATTTTAATTATAAGAACATATTAAGCTTTTATTTTACAATTTAAATTTATAAATATTAGATAAGATACAACAAAATTTTAATATAATTTATCTTATAAATTTAAAGTAGATTATTATGTAACATTTTGTTAACAAAATCAAGTTGAACAACATATTTTATCAATATATATTAGATGTTGGTGTAATGGCTGACAGATTAAAATTGATATGATGTCAATAATTTAATGTAATAATGCTGTAATTGATTTTAGCACGAATAAATTTAAAATTAATTGAACATTAATTAAGTTTTATATTTAGGTTGAATTATACATTGTAATTTAAAATTCTGTTGCAAAATATTTTACTTAGAGTTCTGATCTTAAAGTTTTAAAGTTGGTATTTGTTTGATTGAAATTTCAAATGAAAATCAATTAAATCACTAAAATTTAGAGGAAGCCTCTAGAATTTAATAGCAGGGAATCTTCAACAAACGAAGTTAATAACGGAAGCATACAAGAATCTCGATTTACAAACTATTTTGTTTAAATCTCGTTTTTAGAAAATCTTGGTTTTAAAAATTTCTTGTAATTAGAAAATCTCGTTTTTAGAAAATCGCGTTTTTAGAAATCGGGTTCTTAGAAAATCTATGAAATGAAAATCTCGTTTTTAAGAATTATAGGCTTGGATATAAGATCAAAATTATGAGTTTTTTTGTAGAATATAAAAAACAGGATTGACTGAAACGAGATTTTTAAAAAAGAGATTTTCTAAATCGAAATTTTTTTAAAAACGCGATTTTTTCAAATCGAGATTTTTTAAGCGATATTTTCTGAAAACAATATATACTAAATCTAGATTTCAGGCCCAACCCCCTAAATAACAATATAAAAAATAAAAAGAATCCTCCTTATGATTTCCGAATGTTCAAAACTTTACTTTTTTAACACAAGAAAAGAAGGGATTGTGTTAAGATAAGTGAAACCCAAACGCATTTATTTTTAAGGTCAAAATACAGGATAGGAGTAATCCAGATTAAAAGTTTCCAGATACCTGCTTTTACTCAAGTCTGTTAGATTTGACCTAGATAATTAATTTAAATTAAATGGAAAGTGGCAAATTTAATAAATCAATTGAAATTAATTAATAATTATTAATTAATATTAAATTAGGATAATTAAAGTTAAAACTATTCTTTATGTCAATTATTAATAGTTTGATTTTATATGACGCTCTTATATTGTATAATTATATAGAATTATCATTATGAATTATACACATATACTTAATCAATAAATCCTTTTACTACCACAAATAAATTAATTGAAGAACTAATTAAAAAATTTTTTCAATCATTGAAATTCTTTGTGATATTGAAAAAAAAATTAAAATTAAATTAGTTCAGAGAATTTTTTTTTTAAATTTATTCATTTTACAAAAGAATATTAAAGATCAACTGTCAACACTTCAATATTCACCTTTATTATGTTATTTTCTCTTTAATAAATTTTAATTTGGTTCATAAAATTTTTAATTTTACTTTGTGTCATTTTAAAAATAACAATTTGAAGTGTGAAACAAAATCGACATTTGGTCAGGAAGCAAAAAGACACAGAGGAATTTTTTTCAATTTAAAATGGTGCTCTTTAATTACTCCACTACATAAATGACACCTCATTGCATTTAAAAATAGTTTTTTCATTGCTAAGTTAAGACTAACGGTACTTTTAAAACACAGACAATTTCTGCAATTTTAAGTATATTTAAAGGTTTTGTGAGCTGAAGAAATTTTAAAAAAGTTGTCTGGAATAATATTCATCCTAGTGTGATATACTTTTTTTCCATTATTCCTCTATGAAGCATAGGGCCTCTACTAAATCTCTACTTTTCTATCGAACTATGGTAGGTGCTGTTGCTTATGCACTCTCTCAGGTTATTGCTATTGAGATTAGCTCCATTGTTATTGTTCTGCGCAAGGTTTTGTTTGGCCTACCACGTATTCTGGAGCCTTGCAGATTTCATTCAAGGACCATTGTTGCGATGTATTCGTGGTGACCTCATAACGTGTGCCTTATCCCCTTCCATTTTTTTTTTCCTATTCGATGTTCTATTGGTTGCTTTTCAGTTAAGTTTCATCAATTTCTATTTGTGATTGTTCTAGACCAGAATATCCTACATAAGATTCTAAGGCATTTATTTAGAATATCCTACATATGATTCTAAGGCCTATAAGTTCTGATAAACTAGAAGTGGTTTATTGTAATATTTGGAACGAAATTAAATGGAAATTATTGTTTTAAATATATTTTCAGTAGTGAACGGAAACACAATATCATAGTGACAAAGGGTGTTACATCAATGTCAATATGCAACACATATAAGTGAATAACTTAAACAAAATAAACTAAAAGTAGGTCGATTTAAAATTAATTACAATAAAGTAATAAAAAATTATATAGGGAGTCAAAGTAAATAACCACTTAAACTTTTGTTTTTTTTTTATTTTTTTTTAATTTTGCATTGTATTAATTATTAATTAAAATTTTTTTTTTTATTACAGGTACGTATCTACAAACAATTATAAAGAAGTATATTCGAATTAAAATATTTGTTTGTTGCACAAAGTGGGAATGTTGTAAGTACATAGTAACAACAAACTACTTTGCAAAATCAAATTTAAAATCGTAATTTTAATGTATAAAATGTCTTAGTTTATATTTTAATTCCAAATTTGTCATCAGAAAACTCCCGAAACATAAGAACAGCTCTTACAGCATAATTTTTAAACCCACAAAGCGCTTTGTTTTCTTGATGTCTGTGAATGATTTACTCCGTTTGTTTTGCAATTTGGCTTTTGTTTTTAAATTTTATAAATCCGAATCTAATGGACATAGCTTTTCTAAAAAAAAAAACCAGGAATCGCTCAGAAGTTCTAGAGACGATGAAACGATTTAGTCGCTATATAACAATCACATGATTTGATATAAACTTTTAAACTTTCATAAAATTTCCTCCTTGGCATACAAAGTTTTTAGAAACTACAAAGACAAGGGAAAGGTGGACGCTACCTAATGTCATGCAAATCTAGTTAATCGTTTGAGGTACTTGCTACTTATTTAAAATAAACTAGACTAATAAAAATATAAAATATAATTTTGAATTTTTAATTATCTGTTTTTTTCGAACTAGCGATGAAAAATTAAATAAATTTTATAAAATTAAATAAAAAATAATTAATAATTATTTTTAGATTATTATAAAACTATAAAAAAAATAATCTGACAGTGTAATCGGTAATCGGAAAATATTTTAACGTCATCATGATTGCAATTATTAGAATCAATAGTTCTGCAGCATCTACTCCAAATTTTGATTTGGAGACTTTCATAAACATGTGTATAGCCTTAAAATCAGGGATGATCCCAAGAAGGAAAATTAAATCAGAATCATGTCAAAGGTCAGTTGAAGGGCCACTTAGAAATGTCGTTAACCAAAATGTCAGCTTTTGCTGACTTAAATCACTTCTCTCTATATAACGGTAAAAGCTCTAAATATTCACGCAGTTTTTGGCTGTGGTGTAACGGAGACAACTGGCGTTTCAATCCGAGCTCTATTGATTCGTTCGAGTTCTTCGAAGCCCGAAATGTTAACACACTTCAGCTTTTATCAGATGAATATGCTATTCTTTTCTTGATCTCAAGCATTCATAGGATTACCATCGGAAAAATATGAATTCATTTAAATGACAAATGGTTTGACTTTAACTATTTAAAAATCAGAAGAGGAACTAAAAACCTCATAAATAAAGTTTCCTGCGTTCTTGCTTTATTTTTTGAAATAATAATAATAATAAAAAAAAAAATAATTATCATAATTTTGTTCAACACTTATCATATTCTATTTGCTTTAATTAAAATGTTAACATAAAATTTTATAGAAGAAAAAAAAAAAACAAAACTAATATTGGTGCTACCAGGGTAATAAAAAAATTTTTAATATTAAATAATACGCGATCAATAAATTAATTCATTTAATGCAGCAGTCAGTCTACATTAAAGACTTAATACTAAAGTCCCATGAATGCATTCAAAGTGGAGAATAATAAAAAAATAAAAATTAGAAATAATATTTTTATTAGTTTTTTTAGATCATGCCCTTATTTAAATTTAATATTCTTTTTGTGGTTGTTATTAGAGTTGTTAAAATTTAAATACTGCGATGTTATTCACTTTTTTTAACAAATATTTGTTTTGTTAACACAATTTTCTGGGTATTTTCAAGATAGTGGAATTTTTTTTTTATTTATGGAACAAAGAATTGATGCATTTGTCAGTTTTTATATTCCCATAGAAATGATTCATCTTCGTGATACATTCATTGATTTATTAACGACTCATTGAAAGAGTGGAACTGTTAGTTAATAGTTTTGATGGTTTCGTAAAAAAATTTAACTTTTAAAGCTTCCTAGTCCAAATAAATTATTGAAGAAAAGTTCAATTCTGTGTTCCTTATTTAACGGAATTCCAAATTTCAGTTGAAGATGAGTTGAGTTTTTTTAATTAGTTCATTCATTCAAAACCCTGCAACTGAGTTCCAACTTCTAGTAACATTGGGTTGAACTTAGCTATTTCCTTTGAGAGCATAGAGCTTCCGCAAAGCCTCAATAACATATTCTACTTAACGCTAGCGCCTTGATTTGGGTCCACACTTTTCCTGCTTTTTCAATTTCTTTTGTTACAGTTCTTCTCCATGTAGTTTTAGGGTTTCTTACTTTGGTATTTCCTCGAATATTCCAATCGGAAGCTTTCTTGGAGACCGAGTTATTTTTTCCTAGCCAATCCATTTATACTTTTCTTCCCTGGCAGCTAGTTCTATGTTTCTGTTTTTTCCTTTTCCGCAAGTATTAGTTTGAAGTTCTCGGTGGCCAGAATATCCTGCACCTAATAAGCAAACATTTGTTCTAAAATACTGGAAGCTTTTCCACTACTTTCTCGGTGAGCAATCAGGTTTTAAATTTTAAAATTCTAGGCTATGTAAATTTGGGAAGGTTGCCATATTTTCCACAGACTTGTGAATAACCCTCTTGCTTTATTTTTTTTTATTTTCCGCTTTTTCTAAGGCTCCGCTTCTGTTATAATTATGTCAGATAGTTGCATTTGGCTATATCTTCTAGAGGTGTATAATTTATAACTATCAGTGAGCTTGGCATCTGCTCCATATTTCGCCAGCCTGTCAATTTGAGTCTGCATATTTCTCTGTATATAGTCTAAGAGAAGATATATGTAGTCAGCGTAGATCCCCTAACGTTTTAGTGAGATACCGAGGGCAAAATGTAGTGTAATAATAAAATGTTTTTTTTCTACGAGGGAATGCAACGCTCGAAAGCCTCCAATTGAAACTATGCGGTGTTTCTTTGGGTAGTGTGCGACTTTAACACACCCTTTTTGAACCAAACCTTAAGAAGGAACCTGTGATACAAATGTACAGTTTCGTTACAGAAAAGGGGTATGGAAGGATTTTGGGATTATGGCGATGTTTGGGATTTTTGGATTATGGGGGATGAGCAAAAGTTGGACGAATATTGAGGAAAAAGATTTTAATAAAGTCGTACACATACGATTTACCAACTTTATGGAACATATTGGACGGAATATGGTTCCATGGTCTCGACATGCCCATAACAAACGAATTTCTATAAGCCGTACTTCGCCGTTTAAGGTTTCAGTTTTTAATTAAAGAAATCTATAGTTAGATATTAAATTTCAACTCTAGAAATGCATTGCATCAAAATCCCCCGGAACATTTTCATAAAAAATTACATCAGAGATTTTTTTTAAGTGAACCTAATGTCATAAGAGTCATATTTAATGTCAAACTTTGATGACCTCTTTTTCTTCATTAATTCATAACCTAACAAAATATGAATGACTTTTGATAATTTCTATATTTTTAATATTCTAAAATTTTATGAAATAATTTTTTTTTTTTTATTTCAATTCTTATTTATTATCTCTTATTATTATTATTATATCTACAGTGCAAGTTCTGTCGTTTTTATTAATTGATAATGGGAAATTACCATAATTTGTTGTAAAATGTTCAAGCAATTTAATTTTATGATATTAAATTTCCATGTTTTTTGAGTCTCTGTTGCGTCTGCTTAAGAAATTAATGTAAAAAAAAAAATTAAATTATGAAATAATGTTTGAGAATATTTTTTTCTTTCTAAACCACAATATGGCGCCTAATTTAATAATTTACAAACACATTTCTACAAACTTGGAAAATTTTTTTTTATAATTAATTAATATAAAGCCTGAAAATGCTCTAATTTTCCAGATTACACGCGGGTTGAATTTTGTAGTAATTTGTTCCATTTTGTTATTTTGTTTTAATGAATTTTTTTCGTAAATAGGAGGATATGGTTGAATGCATTTTGAATTTGGGTTTTTTCCCTTGGATTACGTAAGTTTTAATTTAAACAGCTAATATAGTGCTAAAGCAAAAAACTCCACAAAAGGAGGCTTGTTAAAAAAAAAATTGTAAAGAAAATTAATTTGATTATTATATGAGGATAGTGTAGAACAAAAAATGTGTTAATCGTATTTTGGTTGTATACCAGATCGACCTTTTTATACATTGATGACAACTAGTGTCTGTTTTTATTGTCAACTTAATGTCATTATGAATTTGAATAATGTCATTTTGAATTATATTTTTAGTAAAAAGTTTTTTCAATAATGTAATGGAATCGGTTTTTATTACAAATGCATTCACAAAACTTTTAAATAAAAAATTATAATAATTGAAAGTAAAATAAATATAATAATTTTAAAATGAGAAATAGAAAATAAAATAAAATAATGAGAAGGGTACAATAAGATGACAAGTCGTATGTAGGTTCATTGTTTAATTCATTGATTCAAAGCTGAATTTCAAAAGAAATATACCGGCATGATCATTTTCAACTTCTACTTTTACTTTCAGATCTAAATTAGCATAATAAGTGTTTTTTTTTCATGTTGTTTAGTTTCAGGCAACTGAAATTTTATGATGAAATTCATGTAATTATTTAGATAAACATTTGTAAACAATAGTCAAATCTAGAGTAATACGCCTGTAACTATCATCTTTTTCAATTATTTTGTATTATAAAGTTTGAATCTAGCAACAATATTACAAAATTTCTTTCCCTTTATTTTCTAATTCCGAAAATATCGTCTTCACTATGTTGAATACTTTACAAATACTTAAATATCGATAGTACAACTACTCTAAATTCTATATATTATGAATATTTGTGTCAGCTCGAGCTTTGCAGTGAAACTCTAACTTTTTTAGGTTACACAGCGCTAGAGTATATAAATAATAACAAGAATGTTATAGCTGTTTACAAAATTAAAATATTATTCATTTATTTAACTGGAGTTTGGCGGTATTACATATCCGAGATTGTTGATAATAAGTGATTTTAAAAATGTATTCGGAATCTTTACTCAACTTCGAATGCTTGAGAAATTTTCAAGCACTTTTCATTTTTAATTCAAACATTTTGAAAAATATCTGTAACTCTCTAGCTATGTAGATATCACACTAATAACACATGAACTGGTTTTTAATATGGTAGTCCCAAAACACAACATAAAAACTACAAGAAGCAAGCAACAGAATCGACTATTCACCAAACCAAAAATGAGAAAGAATAAGAAAATATAAAAATAAAATTCCACACTTCTGGGTTGAATAAAGCCTCTCAGGCAATTTTATAATGATCTGTAGCATATTTGTTATTATTAAAAATAATATTTATAGATACTGTCAAAAAATTTATGCTGGTCTTTCTTTTTATTTTTGTTGGTTTATTTTGCGAATATTCTTTTCATTGCCTCTTATTTTATAATTGACACAAAAAATTTTAGTTTCAATGGAAAATCTTCTATTAAATTTCTTGAATATCACTCATCAACGTCAGTTCTATAATAGATACTATAATATGTGACCCTGCAATTGTGTATTGCCATTGGCAGAAATCCAAATTATGATTTGTTGTTGATGTAAGACAACAAAAAAGGTCGTCTCAAACAAGACGTTTAGATCATTTTAAAAATCTTTCATTTGTTTTTAAGTTTAACTTAAGAATTCTTCAATATTTCTTTTCAGATTACTTCGGAATGGTGGTAAGCAATTGAGCAATAAAGATAATTCAGTAGCAGATAAATTAATAAATTGTACATTTTTATTACCATAAATAATAAAGAAAATAAGAAAAAGAATAAAAGCGCCTATCCGCTAATGATTTACATTATACAAGAAATAAAAATTAAATAAATAAAACACATAAATCAATTATTAGAGTAAATGGAATTAATTTGTAAAGAAATGAAAACGAAAAATCTCATAAATTATGATTAACAATTTTATATATATATTCATTTATTTATTTATTTTTTACAATTTAAGTATTTAATTTCATGTTAAGTGAAGTCGAGTGTAATCAATTCCAGCCAATTATGATGATGAAAAAGAAAATAAAAATAAAAGAGAAAGAGAAAGAAAGTATAGAATTCTTAAAAGAGGTGTTATAGTAGTACATTTAAATATCATTAAGATATTTATATTGAAATTGGGTTGAAAACATCAATTGAAAAGTTGTTATGACTCTTAAACACATTCCATACTTTGAAGATATGGAAGTGTGGATTACTGAGAACCAAAAATAGATTTTCTTGACGTTGAACTCAAAAAGAGTTTCTATGTAATGAACTTTTAAAAGTAAATCTAGTAAATATAATAATATATCATATTCTTGTGTTTTAGTATGCCAAGAATTATGGAAGTAAAAAGTTTACATCTAGTGCTGGAATATTGTAATCCACTCTGGATTAAAATGCTCCGGGTTTTGGGATTATATATGAAATGTAACCAATAGAAAATTATTATTATTATTATTATTATTATTATTATTAATAATATATTTGTTTAGAATGAGTCAATTATAAAAAAACAAAATATTAATGTTTTGTTGGATGTGTTTTATTTTAGAAAATAAAATATCCAAAATTATCATAAGCAGGCCACAAAATATTTTATATATTTTTAATAAAAAAAACAACAACAAAAAAATAAAATAAAAATTTTTTATGAAATTAAATTTATTTATTAGTTTATGAATTAGTTCATTTCAGTTTTAAAAATCACAGATGATTCTGGAAATTTTAAATAAATAGTATAACATTTTGTAATTAAAAATTTAAAAGAATATGCTTCGCAGGAGCATTTGTGTAGTAAGTCTTAATTATTTTCAGTGAAAATCTGAAAGAAGGGTAAGGCCAAATGTACGCTTTGATGCATTACTTTCTCTGATTAAGCAAATAAACCAAACAATGTAATCAAAGTAATTTCAAAGTTTCCCACTACTCTCCCTTATCTCCTCATCTCTCCCTCATCCCAGCATCTTGCCCTCATCATCTTTTAATTATTTTTTATTAACTCTTTTAAAAAAAGTTAAAAATGGAATGTAGGGGTTAGGAAATTTACTTCGGGTGTACAATACCTGAGTTCAATGCACCATATAAGCCAAACAAAATAATTTTTTTTATAAACTTTATTATAGGTATATTAAAAAAATTCCAAATAAAATTTGTAATTTGCATTTAATAATTCAAAAGTCAATTCAAATTCAACATTTATTTAATACACATTTACGTACATATAAATAGATACGTAGGAAAGAGAGGAAGTAAATGTTTAAAAGATCTTAATGCCTCATTTCTTTTAAGTGATTCAATCCATTAAAAAAAATTATTTCGAGAACTTGATCAAGCACAAATACCGCAAAAGTCAGCATGACATGAAGTAAATACTTATATTTGCAACTAAAAGCCTTTGAGTAAATAAAAGAAGACTACTCGGTTTTATATTTACTAGTACTTTGTAAACATTTCGCCCAAATGCTACATAGATCAAATGTTTAATATTAAATCGCACCTAAATTTCCTTCCTCGGACCAAATAAATTCATTAAAATTTATGTAAATACAATTACTTCAAATGCTAATACACTTTTACATTAACAAAGTAATTACAAATCATACTCTTGGCACACATAATTTAATATGATTTCTGCATGAAAAACCAATTCGTAGCAGCATAAAATTTTCTAATCCCAATTTTTTACCTAATTAAAATTTTGGCGTTTTTATAATTTTTCTTGTTTTTTTTTTTAAAAATATAAAAACCTTGAAACTAGTTTAATTTACCATATGAAAAAACCCGTAGTTTACATAAAATATATTTTTAATTAATTTGATTTTCCTGTTTTTAATTTTTTTTTATTCCTTTTTTAAGATTTAATTATTAAATTAAAATTTTCCAAATCATAAAATTTTTATAATGAAAATTGGATTTTCAGGCTTTTCTTTTTATTACTTTACCTGTGATTTAAATAAATCTTTGGAAACTTTGTGGCGTTATTAAAAAATAAAAACAAGATTTACAAGCCTGTAAAATGGTAGAATGACCTTCAATTTTTTATACCAAAACTTTTTTACCTTTACACGATGATTTTCCCAAAGAAAAGCGTTGGTAATTGGCAACCATATTTGGTGCTTACAGAAGTATGATTTGTAAATAATTTAAATTGTAAATAAAATTAAAATATTTCCTAAAAATTTACTTATCAAATTAATAAATAAAAATTGCTTATACTAATATTAAAAATAAAAATTTCAACCGCTTTTCGAAAATCATGATAAGTAATAGGAAGCAAAAGAAAATTACAATTACGTGGAAAATTTAAATGGTTATCCTTTTTTTAAATCATATCTAGAGGAGACCCCTACCAGGACCATGATTTCTTTCAACTAACTTTTTATTTTTTAACAAATTAATATTTTCCCTCCAAAAAACAAATAACTTTTTATATTAGGTTTAGCTAATCTAAAATTTACAAAACGAAGCAATTTTTATGGTACTTTTACAATTTTCATGGTTGATCCTTTCATATCCGATTTTTAATTTGAAGGATTAATATATTTTTGGAAATCCCTTAAGCAAAATTTTGCGCTGGATAGATTTAATTAGATTGTTATGATGTATATAGAATTATTTTTCTAAATTTATATAGGGTATAAAGGTAGCTCTACGGTTATTTAGATATGTTTTTGTGTAATGTATATGTATATGTTTATTTGCTAGTGATTTCGAAGTATTATACGAGAATCCCCGTTTGTTAATAGTTGCACAGAAATTTTTTTAATTATGAAATTTTATTTTAGAAATTCTAACCGTTTTAAGGCAAAGAGTTTGGATATATTTTATGAGACTACTATTAAGCAACTGTCTGTAGGTTCATCTTGGTATACATTCTGTTCCTTTGAAAATTAGAAATAAAGATTCTGAAACTAGAAGAAGGTTTTGATTATACTGATTTTGCACAGTGTAAAATTTAAGAAAAATATCACTTCCAGAGCTTAACCCTCAGGGCTTTAAGATCATTCGAAGAATTAGGACGTCTTCAAAAGTATTCCAACGCTATTTTATCGTTTTTTAAGGTTTTAAATTAGATAATTATAGTATAAAAGTCTTTATAAAACTATTTTCTTAATTCAAATACAGGAAACGAAGCTTATATAAATTTTGAAAATGTCGACACGCTAAATATTGACATCCAAAATCTCAAATGCCAAAACGTCGATTTTTTCATTTTATGTTAACTTTAATTTTAGAGTTGGCTTAAAAATCGAGATATAACGTTTTCATGACATTTTGTCCAAGTTCACATTTTTTACAAATGGACTTTTTGAAATTCGCTATAAAAAAACTAATAATAAGAACAAAAAATTCTTATAATTCAAAGATTGGAGAAATTCACACATCGAAAAATTTGCTTCCTTCAACCATTCAAACGACCAAATTTTCCTGTTTTTAATTAGTATATTTTGTTTTTTTTTTTCGTTTTTAATTGTAAATGGAGGACAGCAATTTACAATATATGTATTTATACATTTTATTTGCATAATTTAGGTATTAGATGTATTTGTTTTTAATTTGGAATACACGAACCCAAATAATTTGAATAAAAATTAATTTGTAGTGAAAAACTAAAAATGGGCAAAATATTCTCTCGTTTATATTTTCCATTTTCATTTGCAAAATAATTTTCTAATGAGCTCTATGTATGTAACGAATTGTAATAAATGCGAATTTGTAATAAATTTTAGCTCTTCATTTATAGAAAACACAAATACAAACCAAAAACAAAAACAGATTTATCTGGAAGATTCTCAATTACAATCTAATATTTTTATAAATAAAACTTAAATTAGTTTATTTTTGATTATTTTTATTTGTTCTAAATAAATAAAATGCGAGTCACGCACTTGAGCCACTTTAAAATATAAAATTCTTGCAGTACGCAACTATTTTTTGCTCTTCGTTTTTTCAATAATAATTTATAGCCGCTCTAAAACTCCAATTAATTCTGAGGCAAAAAAAAAAACCAATGACAAAAAATTTATTAAAATGATGACATCAAATATGATTGGCATCGTAATGCTCTCTGAATAAAAATGCTCTTATCATGTGACATATGACATTATTATTAATTCATTAGTTTTTGCTTTTAAATGCTATTTTATTCCTGTGTATACGACAGTATATTGGATTACAATTGAAAACTCTCTGATAAGAATATTTAACGTTGTTTAAAATGATTTATAAATAGAATAATCAAATTTTATAAAAAGGCAGTGGTAGTAAACCTTTGTAATTAAGAAAAAAAAACCGTTAAAAATTTGTTTGCTGAAGTGGTTTTTGAATTGTAGACTATTCTTTTGCTGGGAATGAATTAAATTGATATAATCAAAGTGCAAATTAAGCTCTTTCTGGGTTTTGGGAGCTGGTGAAAAGCGTTTGTCAAATTATCCTCTGATTTAAATTTGAACATCTGATTAAATGTTACTATATTGACAAGTTCTCGGATTTCATTTTAAAACTAATAATTTGGCGAAATGTAACTTAAAGACGAAAAAGGTAGAAAAGCAGGGCAGGGTAAAATTATATCTTGAAAATTTCTACCGCTCCCTTTTGTGCTTCTGGTTTATGTTGAACCCCTGTCAATGCTTAATATTTTCATGTAAATGTTTTCGCTTTAGAAAAAGGTTTCATACCAAAGAAATGTTATTTTACGAGAACAATTCAATTATTTATTAATAATTTATATGTATTCTAAGAATCAAACGCACACACACAAATATCATAAAATATCTTCAATTAAAATTAGACTGAGGGAAAATATTAAATTTGTATTAAGTGTTCAAAAATCAAAAATAAATTCCAAAATTAAATTATATAGTATTATAGTATAAACCTACGATATTTCTTAAATTAATTAAAATTTAATTGAATTAAAGCAAATTAAATAAATTTGTTATATATACATTTTATAAGATGGGAAAATTTAAATAAAATCTGGAAATTTTTGATATAAATTTAGTGAAGGTTCCTCAATTATGTTTATTTTGGGAAAGTTTTAGATTAGGTAATGTAGAATATTATAAGAAAAATTAAATTAAAGAAATACGATAACACTATAGAGAGGTCAATCTTTTATTAAAAGTACAAATTTTAATTAACTTTTGAAGTGGATGATTAATTTTTTTAGTTTTAGAACTAATAACTTTATAGAAATAAACAATTTTTCTCAGATTTGTTATGGATTTTAATAAAAGAATGGGTAAAGAAATTAATTAAAAAAAATCTAAGAGAACCCATGTTATAAAAATTTGCAAAATTTTAATTTAATTTAATTATTTTTCTAGACTTCTCTTGTCGTAGTAGATATAGTTGCAAACTTTTTGAAACATAAATTTCATTCAGTTTCAAAAGTGAATCCTCCTTTAACACATCTGGGCTTTTAGGTAAGTGCTGTGCAACATTTGTCTAGATTTGAGTTTGCTCCTCATTAAACTTCGATTGATTTTAATTTATTAATCTTAGAGATCGTTTTGACTGTGAAGATCTTTTGTGAGTTTTTAAAAATTTGTATTTTGTATTGTAATTAAATTGATGCATCCATATGATTATGTGTTGTGTATCACTTGTTTCTAAAGAATATGTTTTGAATCTTTTTGTAAAGTTTTAGTAGTGTTTCGTCCTGTAATTCTATATTATGTTGTTGTTTTGATATGGGGGATAGCATGTACCATCCTAATACGTAGGTCTTGCGACCTCTTGTGCACCTACTTTCAACACTTTTTTTTAATTCATAAGTAATATTATTTATTTTGTTTATATTAGATATTTGTATATTTTAGGTTATATTTGATCACCATGGGGATTTGTAAAGAAAATTGATTAAATGTTATTTATATTTTATTTATTTATTAACAATTCTCCGTACGGGAATTGAACCCACATTCCCTCGGTTAGTAAGTTAAATGCTTATCCACAAACCCACCGAGGCCCCTAACTCTATACTATACTCTTTACGCAGAATACATTAATAATTTTTTTTCTTTGTTACCTCGTACAAAACTACAACATCATTGCTGAGCTTCTTCTAAAAGAAAAAATTGTCTCGAATTTGTTAAGCTTTTAGACTCTATTATCATCTGTTTAAAATATTGTTGCAACAGATAGTAAATGACTCACTGGAAGCTGAAAAATTATTTTGTAAATAATTTAAGTTGGCATTCTACACCTACATTCAGTTTGTCAACTCCTTCTAACTGATAAAGTAAACATTTATTATAGTTACCATATTAGAACTTTGGTATTAAGTTCGAAAAAAGAGCATTTGTGAATAAATATTACTTGCAATGTTGATGTTCTTACCTCAGCTTAATAACGTAATTGTCGCCCATTTGGGGCGAATCCATTTAAGATGAATTTGCACAATAATCTATTTTATTCCTTAAATTATAATTAATTCCAAAAAAACTATAATTAATTAAACTTTATTAAATTTTAAATTAATATTCAATAAATAATTTGTTAATTATATGATAATTGGATACTAATAAATATGTTTTAAAACAAAACTATTTTATTAGGTTCAATAATATTCATAATATTCAAAATATATTAATAAGTTTAAGGCTATATAACTAATAATATTAATTAATCTAAAATAAATTACTAAATAAATTTCCGATGAAAAATATCAAAATTTACAATGTGCATTCAATAATAATACCCAAGTAATTATTTATAAGATTGTCATAAATTATCATATATATTTATCATAATATCAAACAAATATTTCACATTAAATTTTCATCAAATTCAATAATTTTGAATAATTTTAAAATAAACACATAAGATATTATAATAAATTATTTTGATAATGTAAATTATTGCCATTAATTTTATTAAAAAATCTAATTATAATTTATGATGAGTAAAAATTGTTTAATCTTTTGATAAAATATAATATATTTTGATATTATAAAATCATCAAAATATATCAATTTGGATGATTATCTAATTATTTCAAAATGATAATGTAATAAATTTGTTTAAAATATATAAATATATATGAATGTGTGTTGAAATTTCTAATTAGGTAAATAAAGATAATTTATCATATGGTGTTAAATATTTATAATTTCATCGCTAATTAATGTTTGCTTTTAACATCTTTCTTCACTTCATCTCACACTTTTACCATTTTGACGCCCTCAATACATTCATTATTGTTATTCTGTAATAGAATTGATGGTATACGAAGTGATTAGTAGATTTTATTCCAATTTATATGCGATTATTTAGATTATAAGGATTAAGCTGATTTGACGGAATTTTGTTGCAAGAAGTGTTTCCATTAATTTCAACACCTTGCAGCAATTGTACAATATACAACTAGGAAAGGGTTTGAAGTATACTGTTAGACAGGGAACATATTCTCCGATGTCGAAAACAAACTGGTAATTCTGCAACTAAGCTCCAGCGACAAGTAATTTTTGAAAGTTTGTTGCATGTCCCAATTACTGCAATGCACAGGGCAAAAAAAACAGATTTATATCGGAGCCTGAACTATTGCCACGCATGATATGGAAAACTAATTATTTAAGCCTCGCCTTTAAAATCGAATTCTCAAATCCTGGCCTTTAAGAATTAAAATAAAATATTCGTTAAGCTCCAGCGACATATTATTTTAAATAAAAAACCAAATTTGCATCCTGGTCTGAAGTATTGCCAAGCATAGTACAAAAAAACAAATTATTTAAGCCTCGCCTTCAAAATCAAATTCTCAAATCCTGGCCTGTATTAGGTAAAATAAAATATTCGTTGAAGCCACAATAGTAAATTGAAATAGCAGAGATTTATTATGAACTTAGTTCGGTATTTCAAATGTACTCGTTTAAATAACTTAATCTCATATTCTACCTTGTTAAAAAATATTGTAATTATAATTTTTGTTTCTCTGAACACCTGTCAGCTATTTATTCAATTATTTTAATTTCCATCTACATAATTGAATTTAGAGTTGATCCAGCAAAATATGTATAACTGTTTTTTTTTGAAATTGTTTCAGTAATTTGGGAAATTATTTATTTATATTTTACTATTTTAGATCTTTTCCACATTATTCACTAAATATTCTCACAATAATCATCTATATAATTATATTTAATTTATTATAGCATAATTAATTTTATTCTTTAATGACTGTTAATTATTTCCTAAGAAAACTCTTAATGTCCTTACAACTTATATTTAATTCTTTAGTACATTCTTGTTGTGCCAAAAGTACTTCCTTACAAAATATCGTAATTATCATTTAATTTTTCTTCATTAATTCTTAATTACTGTCTAATTTGCATGAATAATTAATAAACTATAATAAAGCATTTTGGTAAATTATCATTCTTTATTTAAACAGCTGTTTAAGTTGGTAACCATGTACCAGATCTTAAAAATTTCATATCATATGGTTAATGTCACAATGTCATCACTGCGTCGTTGTGAATTTATAATAATATTTCATTACATAATTTACGAATATTTACCAAAATACCAAAAGATGTTGTTATTATAATATCATGCCTTCTTTAAATAATAAATATAAATATAATTAAATATTATTTTGTTTAGAATCAAGTTTGTTTTGAGTTAATATATCCAGGATAATAATACATACATTTTTTGTCTCTTTCACTCAAATTTGATGATTCCTTAATAAATAATTAAATTGTGTTTTTGTTTTGTTTTTTTTTTTTACTTCTGTGTTTTAAGATTTCTTCATGGTGAACATTTATTAAAAATGTCAGAAATTTCAGATGACAAAAAAATTCAAAAAAAAAAGTAAAAAATAAAATAATGAAAAGAGAAAAAACATTTTACAACATGCTAACCACATTAACATTTTTATTTGTATTGTTCATTTTATTATTTTGTATCTCTTTTTCTCTCATTTTTTTTTTTTATTTTTTTATACTGTTTAATATTAACTTGTACAAATATACAAAATAATATAACAGTACATTTTTGTGGTTGTTTCTGACTATTTTGTTTGTTAGCACCCAAAAGTCATTTCTAACCTCAAAATGAAAATAAAATGTAATATTAAAACATCTTATTCTTTTCTTTTAACTCGTTCTTTCGATTCTTTTTTTTTTGTTTTTTTTTTATTTTGTTGGTTTCACCTTAACATGACATTTACAAATGTGTCGGTTTAACTTATGTTTTATGTTTGTTTTGTTTCTTTTTTTTTAAATTGATTTTGTGGTGTAGGAAAGAGACAGAATGATAAAAGTAAAAATGACAAACACAATATGTACATATATATTCTATTTATTTTTTTTTATCTGTTCTGGCCTATGTCTTTAGTACATTTTTCAATTTTTTACAGAATTTTTTAAACTAGCTTAATAATTTACTCTCACCTTTCGTACGTTCGTCTGTCTATTAATCTATTTACAAGAATTGAGGTTTAAGTAATTGCCAAAGTCTCTTATACTTGTTGACAACTATAAGTTTTAAAAATTTGAAATTTTGTTATTTGTGACAGTAGGATTTAGAAGAGGAGGAAGCACTTTAGCTTTTGGATACTTAAAAAGTATAGGCCAGCATTCATAGTTAAAATTTAAACAAGATATTTTTCCAAGTGTTAACGGTTCTTGCTGCTGTTTATAGTTTGCTTAACATTGGAAGAAAGGTTTCTAATTCAAGGGTAAACACAGTATCCACGATTCTAGAAAGTGAAACGTGTATCTCTAAAAACCTATAATTTAATCTATTACCCTGTTTACATTTTGATTTTCATATAATATTAATATGATGCTTTAAGAATATGATTGCATTTTATTACTGTTGTTTGTGGCCACCCTATTTTAAATGTTACAAATGTAGCAATTCATGAAAAATAAAGGAAATTCCATTGTAATGTATAATAAAATACAAAATTGAAAACTTTTGAATATGTTCACATATTTAATAACATTGTATTTCTTTCCGCCAAATATGTAAGAAAAATTGGGCTAAATGAGGAAATTTTTCTTTTTAAAGGGATTTCACCTTAAAATCGGTGACAGATATAAAAAAATTTAAGAGTATGAAAGAGCTAATCTTTATTATGGTGTCTTAAATATTGCTTTCAAAAATGATTAATAAAACTTAAAAAACTCCTAATACAATTCCGCCTAGTTCGATAGTCAAATTCGCTAGATATACACAAGCCAAGAAATTAAAAATATTAAAATATTAGAACGTTTAGATACAATAAAATTAAGAAATTTAATTAGAGCCTTTTAATAAAAGATATTTTTTTAAGAATATCGAAAGCATCTGCGATTCTTTACATCTTCTAAAGGACATGAATCTGATTTACTTTGTACGCTAGTTTTTTTACGCGATTTAGGAAAATTAATCAATTTCCGCCTGGATCGAAACATTCGCCTAGATTAAGGAAATATTTTGTACGTGGCTTTTATTATTGAATTTCCGTCTAGATTACCGTTGTACGCGTTTTTTTTAAGCGATTTAAGAAAATTATTCAATTTCCGCCTAGATTCCCGTTGTCCGCGGTTTTTTTTACACGATTTATAAAAATTATTAAATTTGATTTAAAAGGGTTTGACATTCAAAAAATAAAATTTATCAAGAAAAAATATTAAAATCCTTACGCGAAATTTTTCGGGACCTATCACGTTAAATGAGAATTAGTATAATTTAAGTGTCAAACGCGACTTTTCCGTTTCATTTTAATGTCACAGAGTGTATTTACTCCTTCATTATTATGTTAAATTCCTTTTGTTTTGATTCTGGCAAATAAAACAAACAAACACACACACACAAAAAAAAGTAAACAAAATAAAAAAAAATCTTTTGAATAATAATAATAAAAAAAAAATATCATGTAAAAACAAAACAACAACAACAAACCGAAAAAAAAAACCACAAAAAAAATCTAAATATAATTTGGAATAAAATTAAGAAAAGGGTTCCTCTATTCCTGTTTTCTAAATAATACATATTTTCAACTCTCAACATTAAAAATGAAAACTGTATTTATTTTCATACTTTCTATCTCTTTCACTCATACACTATTTATATAGAATCATCATATTAAATATTTCCAAGGTAGGTACAAAATTTTCCCAGTTCTGCTTTTAAACATGTCAACATTTTTATTTTCTTATTTTTGAAGTCACATTCTTTTTCCATCATCAATATTTGAAAGAAGACCGGAGACCGGAGATTTGTTTGGGTTAGGCACAGTTAAGATAATAAAAATCAACAACAACAACTAAAATAAGAAATATAAAAACAACAACAAAAATGTACTAGGTGGAGGAAGGTGTTATTAATGTTTTGTTATTTTTTTTTTTTTTTGTTTTGGTTAAAGGGGGTTTTAATTTTTTTTTTATTTTCATGTTTCTTATACATATTTTTGTTTATATACATTACCATATTTTTATATTTGTTTATATACATTCTAAATGTGTGTAAATTATGTTTACAATAAAAATATGTACCAAAATAACAAAAAAAAAAAAAATAAAAAAAAAGAGGCTTCTGTTCAAGTAAAAACTGTGCGATAAGAATTTTTAAACAGTCACAGTATTTTTTTTTGAATTCAAAAAGTCATGAACAGAAATATAAACTGTTCATTGTTGTTTTACTTTTCTTTTGTTGTTGTTTTTTTTACTGATAGTAATTTCAAGAAGGAAATTGTTTTCTTTGTCTGTTTATTTTGGTTTTTTTGTGTTTTTTTTGTATCTGTAAAATCTTTTTGTTCTTCTTAATTTGTTTGGTATGTTTCTGAATATTTTTGAGATGCTGATGATGATGATACCAAAAGGTATGGTGTGTAATTTTTTGTACATGAGAAAAATGGAAAATTTTTTTTTTTATTTTTTTGGTATGTGATATTTTTTGTTTTTATATAAAATATTTTATATAACAAAGTTGCCAATTATGAAAATATTTTTTCATATGTAAAATTTTATAAAATAAAGGAGTAAAAATTTATAATGAGTTTGTTCGTAATGTTGTACCTATTAAAGGAAATTGTTAAAGAATTGTGGTATTATACTTTTAGTGATTTTAATTTAAATAATTATCAAAAGAGGAAACATACACTAGAAAGTCTTATATTTTGTAAATTTTGAAGCTCCACTAGATTTGAGCATTTTGATCAATCGTATACAAACGCATCTTTAATTTTGAAAAGACTATCTTGAGCACAGGGAGCTATACTCTAAATCATGAGAAAACCACTCTAATATATATATAGGAAGGTATTCAAACACATTAGAAAGCTAGATTAATTATTCAACTCCTTACAGGAATATAGTGCTTTTATCAAGTATATTTAGACTAGGCTTCAATTTCTTTAATCGTTATACTCTCTAAGTCGCTGATTACTTTGCTGTAGCTATCGAATATTATGGATACACAAATGTTAATTTTATGCGCCATCTATTATCTTACACAAGAGTTATTTATATATTTTTATTAAATCTTATTTTATATTACGATATAATTATACAATTTTACGATATTTTTTTTATTTGGTATAATCTGGCTGGGCTTTGAACCCAGGACCTTCCACATGAAAGGCGGCGTTTTTACCATTACGCCATTGGTCAGGTAAAATAAAACTAATTATTATAAATTTTTTTTCTATAAAGATTGGTCAAAAATATCAACTATGTTCTTCGGAACAGTTTAAGACTATAACCATAGTAAATAAAATCATTCCCCTGAGGGATTTGCATGAGAGTGACTTAAAAATTCAAAAGTGCAACGTATGATCATCTGTTATAGCCTTTCATCCCCCTATAAAAACGTTAAGTGAAGTCCTTAATTATTTACTGCTGTAAAACATTATTCATTCCTATAGTAGGTATTTCAAAATCAAAATACATGGCAACACCTGAGTTTACTTTATATGTAACCAAGGGTTTCTCTAGATATCTCAGCTCTTAGGGATCGCAGCACATTTATTGTGTAGTTATAAATCGAATATTGAGAATTTTTACTCTTCCAAAATAACATACGAAGAAGAAATCACTTAGTTAAGGGTTCCTTAGTAAAACTTATTATCTGGCAACACTATACTAATAAATAAAACAGAAAATAACACTGGCACTCGTTTAATAATAAAAAAGTGTTTTGTTAAAATAAATAAACTATGTTCAATCTTTAAAGACACATGAAAATGTTAGTGGGTGAATCATTCGTACATACATAATTTATATGTCGAAGAATTCCAAGAACCTAGAAGAGATTTTAAGAAAGAGGTATGTATATTAAATAAATTTTTGCATACATTTTTTTCAATCTCTTTTTATTAAGTGGACCTATACGTTGTACCAATCTATTATTTAATTTTTTTTTTTGTCTTTATTCTTCTTGGATACTTCATGAGAAATTGTAACAGTTGTCATAATGCATATTAAATTTTGTACATTTTTTCTTTTAACATTGTGTACATACATAAATACATTACTTACAAAATGAACTATGGTAAAGTACGTGAGTGTATGCATAATGAAAAAGTTAGTGAAGGTTCCTTAAAAGTAAAAACAAATTTAGAATTTTATAATATTATAGTCTCTGATACCATAGATGGACTTAAAAAGTGTTAAAACATACTGTGTAAGATAAGGAAATTGTAATTTCCATAATTTGTTCCTCTTATAGAACTTATAAATTTAACATCAAGGCTATTCGGAATTATTACTTGATTTTAACTTGAGGTACGACTTAATCTCACAACATGAAAACAATGAGAAGAGCTGAGCACTTTTTTCTAGCTACTGTTGAAGAATTTTTAAAATTTTTTTTAAGTACAGATCATAAAAAATAATCAAATACCATCTTTTTAGATGAATTTGGTTCTTTTTTCCTTGAAATTTATATATTTAGAAAAGAATTTGGAGCTTTTCTTTAAAACGACTGCGTATCTTAAACCCAGGAGTCGAAATGACTTATTTTGAAAAACTAGTCCTCAATTCTAAGATAGCTAATTCCCGAAAAAATTTCACCTAAATTTTTGGGGCTATTCTATATTTTTGATTTTGCTTCCTGCATTCGGGCTTTCTTTTTTTTTCTAAGAGTGGTAAAAATCTTCAAAAGGTACCTGAAAACCTAATCCCCCAGGTAGTGAGATTTTTACTCAACTAAAACAACCTCCCCCGCGGCCAAAATAATGGGATAAGTACCCTAGCTGCTTCCGCAGTATAATGGCTGAAACTTAAGTATAAAATCGGCGAGGACTTTATTGTTCCAACTGCTGGCTTCCGCAAGAAACGAGGCTGGTTAATGAAAGACAAATTATTTAATTTAAGAGTTTAGGATTATTTCAAACGACCAATTTCATTCAAGTTCGGCCGAGTTCATGTGAAAAGAGCAGAAAAAATAAACCAAATAGTGTTTGTTGGTTGTTTGTGTCTTGGATTAGTTTTTGTTTTTCTGAGTTTAAAAACTTGAGACACGCTTCAGATACATCTATCATTTTGAATATGATATTAAGTCACAATATTAAAATTCGTGTATTACAAAATATGAATGATAAAAATAAAAATTGTTTTACTTTTAATTTTTTTTTTAAAAAAAATTTTACTTTATTTTTTTTGCAATCAAAACATTATGAGAGAATGAACTGAATCGTGTTGAGTTATTGTTTGAATATTAAAATGTTTTATAAGATTTTCTGGTGTGTTGTGATATTGTTTCTGTTTTTTTTTTGGAATGCACAACTTATGATTTCAGATTATGGATAATAATTTTTATATGTCCTTTGTTAAATAAAATTAGAACTCTTACAAATGATACAAATGTTCACTGGGTTCAACCTTCACAAAGAGTTCAGAACATTAAAAAATGTCAATTACAAATATGAATAATTTAAAAATGGTTTGGGAGTGCCAAAATAGTTTATTTCGTATTTAACGTAATATGATAAAGGTGCTATTAATGCGTTTTATTATTGCAGGAATTAATATATAGTCTGTTATTTGTCTCTGAAATGGTCATTGGTGTATGGTTTCAATGAGATTTTAAATATGTATCTTGTATCTATGTCAAGTTTTTCTTAAAAAAAACTAGATATTAATACCGTTATTTTTATAAAATAATATTTTTATAGTTTATGAAGTATAAAACTGCAGTGACAAGTACCATAGGAGATTTTTATTAAATGAATCACCCAATAAACTTAAATTATGGAATTTGCAATTGGAATATATTAGGATTTCATTCATAGAATTAAAATGATCTCAATAATTTTATTTTGAATTGCAATATACATGAGACGATACAAAAACGATTCTGCAGAATTATTTAAATTAAAATTTATAATATATCAATGAAAATATAGTGTACACTGTGAGTCATAAGGAATTAATTTAAATTTTTTTTTTTTTATTTGATATTCATCAGTGGTATTGAGTTCATATGAAACATTTTTTTTGTAATTGGAGATCTATGGTATTTGTAAATTGCCTTTTCATATGAAATTTTAGTATAAATTCCAATTTAAGTTAGAGTTTAGATAAAGTTATAATTAAATTTTTTTTCTAAGTATGCTTCTGAAATTAAATCACAATTTTTGACTTTCACTCTACATTCGACCTAAGACTGAGTGCAAATCTCACATTTGGTTAGAACATCCCAAACTTCTTTGAGCTAGCTCAACAAAATTCAAAACAGCATCTAACGCCTAAAAGGTGACCCTGTCGAATAAGTAACTCTTCGCTTAACTCTCATCGAAATATTCGAGGGATTTTTCTGTTTTATAAATATCTTGTAATAAATGACACTTGCTCTATTGAACTGAAGTCAATAATGATTCCTCTTAAACAATTCCAATGTAGCATCATATGCACTATTTGTTCACTTCTACACTTTGAAAACTCAAAGATAGTTTAAAACTTGGCTTGAAAACTCATTTGTTATTAGAACTGCTAAGATGTAAAACATGCTTCCATGTCCATGTGTTCCCTTTTAACAACCAAGTTCTGTAAGTACATTTTATAAAAACTCAAAACCAGTCTTTTCATGTTCATTTTCAGTCTACCCTCAAAATCGCCTATAATATCCTATTTTCTTCCGCTTTCCAACTAAACCTACATATTATTAAAACAAAATCCGTTCCTAACATTTGTTTAGCGTGTGCAGGAGGTTTGGGTAATCAAGTGTCTCCCCTAGGAAAAACATCCCAGTTCTAAACAATACCAAAATCAATTTGAAGAATATGTAAAAAAAATTTCATTTCATTCGTATATTGAATCTGAGTCCCCAAATCAAAGTCTGGCACTCTAAGTACTATTCAATTCAATATTATATTAATTATATAATTTATAAATTTAATTATTTTAAATCTTCTCAAAAGCTTACAGTATAATTTTTAAATCATTTAAGAACCGTCAGCTACCATAATTTGAAAAATCAACAAATTAACTAAAAATAAATCATTTAAACTTTAATGCAAGTATCTAATAATATATTTAAATATTTTCAACATAAAATGAAAAAAAATTAATATTATTATAGTATGCTAAATCTCATAAAATTTTCAAATCTCAAATTAACTTTCCATGACACTATAAAAATTTTCAACAAAAACATTAACTCTTAAACTTTGGCAATATTTTAATTTAATTTTATAAAAAAATTTCGAAATTTTAAATTTCAGTGAATTAAATGTAAATGATGCTATTACAAAAAGCTTCATTTTAAATGAATCTAATTGCATAAGCTAATTAAAAATTTTACAAAAGTTTATTTTTTAATGGATATAATATTATAAAAATATTATTTTTTTTTTTTGCAAATATCATTAAAATAACATAGAATATCTTTTAAATGTGCAAAAGGTCATCAGTTTTATTACAATTTTTTTTAAGAGCATTCAAATGCAATTTGCTACTAAAATTCTATTAAATTTAATAATATGTATTATTCCTTCTTCCATATAACCAAAAAATATTTTAAGTTCAATTATGTTTACTAAGTTTTTTCCATTAAGGTAATTTTAATTTTTCAGCATTGGTTTTAAATGCATTCTTAAAAAGCTTTGAAAAAGTGCGCCAGTTAGTTTTACTCGGTTCGTTTGTAGGACAGTGTGAAATTAATTGGCGCAAGCTGTCTGTTCTAATCATACAAAAATTGTGCACCGTTTGTAATAAAAAAATGGAATTTTGACTTAAAAACTCTGTTTCACAATATTAATTGCTTTTCCTATACTTCTCGGTACGGAGCATCGGCCTCCCAAAGTTAGAAAAAAGGCGAATTTTATTTTGGTATTACAATAATGTAAAGCGATTATCACATAAGTTAATCTTCAATTTTAAGGCTAAACGACAGCTGCTTCTATATTTTTTTCTTTTACCGTAATATGTGGTCCCTTTTATCTGTTAAACAAAATTAGTTGGAAACTTTTGAAAGAAGTTAGATCCTTGGAAACCAGTATGATCCATTTAAGAAAATATTTTGTGTTTTACATCACGTCGAAACTGTAAGAGGTGAAAAACTAAAAATTTATTATTTCCAAACACCGGGCACTTGGAAACCTGTGTAAATGTTTGTTCAGTAAAGCTGTGACATTAAAAATTAGGTTTAAAGATTTAACTATTTTAATCGATAATATTCAAACTCGGATATTGCATGTTTTAGAAATGTTTTAACAGTTTTTCTTAACTACTAAGGCTGGTTTTAAAATTAAAAAAGGAAATGTGCTTTGTTAAAACCTTTTGTTTTTTTTTGATTACTTATTTAAATTAACTTTACAACTTTAGGAAAACAATATTGCTTCAATATACAATATACAAATTCAATCCAGTCAAGAAAACTTATACCTAGTGGTTCAACAAAAAAAAAATCAATAGACAAAAGGGCGAAAAATTAATAATACAATCTACTAGCAACCCTCCAGTCAAATAACCGCCATAAACCATTTAAATAACCAACAAAACAACACTAATGTTCATATATATGGAAATTTTTGTGGTCTGTATGCAATCCATCGTTCGTTAATACACATTAATATGATATAGAATGTATCTCTAGTATCTGTTTACCTATGATCTGCTGTGGATTGAACAAAAACAAAAAATGATTATCTTTAGATTCAATTATGATGTTGCACTTTAGGTATAGTATTTCATATAAATACATTCATAGTACTAAATAATATAAGTATAATACATTGAAGTCGATTTGCACTGTCTGGTGATTTTAATTTAGATTAAAATTTTCAGAGAAATTATCTGTTGTTGTTTGTTAATGTTTTTCGTTGTTATTTTCAATTTTCATAAAATCGATAAAGAAAATATGGTTTACATTATTTATATACAACGTGGATCACATAACATTAATTAAAAATTTAGATATTAATTTAAAAATGTTGATTAAAAATAAAAATTGATTAAAAATTAGTGAATCAATTTAGGATAATAAATATTCTTCTGTCGATTGAACAGAGAAGGTTAAAACATTTTAAAAAGTGATTTTCTTTGAAAAACATGGAATGGCATAGTGTTTATAGTAAAACTATTTGCATTTTTATTAGTGCTGGAAAAACTTATTCTAAAATTGGAAAAACATTGCATTAATTTGCAGCAAAGTACTTAAACTAGTACTACATTGACTTTTCAGTGTCATTATCTAACTTGAGATAAAATAGGATTAAATTAGAGTTATTACTCTGCTTAACTTTGATGGCAGTAACAGAAGCGAAAACACGATGTATTAAAAACATTTGTAATGGAGTCCCTAGTGTAAGTGAAAAATTATAGCTTGAGCCATATTAAATATTAAAAATTGATTTATCGATCTATCGAGTAGATATTTATCGAATCCCAGTAGCCACTGCAGCATTTTCCTCAGATTTCAATCGCCAACCCTGTTATAGGAAATTCCGTTATTTTTCATTTCCATAGCAGCCGGAATAATTTAAAGATTTATTTTTTTTTTAAAAGGCATCAAGTGATTGTACCTACGCTTTTGCTGATAATTAATATAAATAAATAGAGTTAAATATGTCAATATCATATTCGACTTATTTAAATAATTTAATTAAAAATGGAAATGGTCCATCCCTATTATTCTGAATCGAATCTGCTTTAGAGAGCTATTTCAATTCTTTTGTTTACAATTAAACCAATATTTTATCAATTCTATACTTTTTTATATTACATTGTTTCTATAAATACTGTATCATCGTTAGATAATATTAAAATCACAAAACTGCACCCATTTTCTATAAAAGTATCTAGAATTCATAACAAAAAACAAAAATAGATGCAGAAAAAAACCATTTGTTATAGAAAAATTTTATTCTGAAATAAAGGAATTAAAAACAAAAGCAATAAAAAAGCACAAGTCTGGTTAATGTAAAATTGTAATTTTTCCTCATTTGCAATTCCTTTATAGATACGTTTAATAATAATCAAGGAATATCATAATTTCCATGCCCAGTTCAATGGCGTTGTCATTGTTGCAGTTTGTGGTTTTTTTTTTTTTCTTAAATTCATTCAATTCAATTTAATGCTGTGATTTATTCATGATTATGATTTCAATTTTTTTATTCCATGTTTTTTTTAATCTATGCGTGCTTCTCCTAATATGACTCCCTATAGTCTCCTCAACTTTTTTACCACAAAACATTGTTTATTTTATATGACTTTATTCCTTTATTTGCAATCCGAGGGAAATTTATTGATGCCCGTTTATTGTGTTCATCATTCTGTTTTTCTTTTCTTTTGTACCCTTGTCTTCGTTTTTTTTTTCTAAATTAATCCCTGGGGATCTTTCACAATTTTTTCTATAATTTTTTTTTGTATTCCGCACATTTAAATTCTTTACATCCCACAAAAATGTCTAAATGAGGGAACTGACACAATATACATACATATTACATACATATACATGTACGTATAAAAAACGCTAAAATGATAAAAAAATTGTTGGAACAACCAGCAAACTGAAAAAAAAAAATTGTTGGAAATGTTGAAAATGTTGTGAATAATAAGTTTTAATAACAATTTCAACATATACTCGTAACATTAAATACACAATTGTACATTGTGTTACAAATAAGTTTTAAAATAGACGAAACCAAAGCAGAAGAATAAACATTGTGGGAAATAAAATAAAAACGAGGAAGAGTGTAGAGTAGACTGTGTCAATTATAGGATACTCTTACGCATTAACTTAATATAGCTAGCTCTTTTAGTATGAATAGAGATTTTTTCATATAAAAAAAGAAGTTGTATGGAAACTACTTGGAACCGTTGCGCAAACTGGCTTGATTTCAATTGAGATGACAGCTTTCTAGCTTCTTTTGTTTGTCAGTTATTGTGTGAGCAGATAAACAGGCGAACGGATATAACTAGCACGCATTACTAGATCGATTTACTTTTCAATTCTGATTCAACCAATGTTTTTGAGTCTATATTTATCCGTCCCCCTTCTTTCAGCATCACAAACGGCATGGCAAATTTAGTATACACTTTGAATATACGGTCAAATATAAAAAAATTCTATCTGAAGATACAATGAAATGAGTTAAAAAAAAAATTAGTGCAACATTTTATAATAAAACTTTAATTTCATATATTTAAATAAAAGATATACAAAATACTTATGAGATATGAGAAGTGATTATTAGAATCTCATATGTATATCACGTTTTACTTTTTAGTTTTTCTGACTTATCCAATAAAAAACCCAGTTTTTAAGAGTGGTGGCGCTGGTTTTAATAATTTTATAGGAGCTGAAGTATAGTTAATTTGATTTATAGCTCGATATTTGTATGGAAAATTATAAGTAGGAACATAATTTAGGGCTTGAGTCAATGTTATATTATTTACAAAAGTTAAAAGACAGCACCCTGATTCTTTCAGCACCCTGATGTGGATAGAAGAGTATTGGAAATATGAGTCTTTCAATATAATATTGTCACAAAATATTTATGATGGGATGTTCATAATTCGTTGTCCTTAAGCAGCCTCCCTTGAAATACTGAAAAATAAAAAAAAGCCTGAGAAGTCCTTTAAATGTACTTCTCATTCTGGTAAATTATATGTAATATCAAACCATTTTCTGGAGTGTTTTGAGCTTTTAATTTTAATACAGTATAAAAAGTGAGTTTCCAAGAATCAACCATTCCGTGTAAGACTAATAATAGAACACCTAATTCCCTAAAATACTTATAGAACCTGCTTTAAAATTGATACAGTAACTTCCTAATTTTCAAAATGTACCTACTACAGTTTTATATTGTTTATAACACTTTTGGGACATCGAGACTTTCATAAAACTTCTTCATTTCACCTGGATAAATTTTGACACAATAAAAATTCGAAATTTTATTTATTAATTATATTTTTTATACAGTTCCTACAGATAGGTTCCACAGAATTCAACTATACCCTTTAAAAAATTTTTCTCTTGAGATCTGATCCTTTCAAAATTTTATTATTAAAATTGATTTCAAGTACACTTATGAAATATATGATATAATAAAAAATTAATAAAATTTTTTTTAGGTATAAAACTCGCTATTTAAATTATTGAATATTCAACCCACACCTTCGCTTATGGAATACATAATAATATTGGATGCCCCAAATTTGAATATTCCAAACATTCAAACAATTGAGGAAGTATTTGAACTTTTAGTTGAAATGCAGCGTCAACTCATTGCCATTATAGATATCTATGACCTTGAATTTATATTTTGAGATTGCGCGAAGACATATATACGCCCTATTTTCAAAAGGGATACCTCAATATAAAGATTGAGATGATCCGGGGACGGGAAATCTCGCATGTAAAGAATCAATTGCAGTAATTAGGTAATTTTAATTCAACACTATTGATTACTAGGTCGTTGCAGAATGTTTTATATGCATTCTTTTTCAATATTAACTACCAGTTCCAATGCATGACGTTCGATGCTTTCCATGCCCCTCGTAAAAAAAACCCGAAAGAAAAATTTAAAAACTGCACAATTATCGTCTTCATCCATGTGGTAGGCTTAAGCGTCCTGTAAAAATCATGCCTCGAACCTGGAATTTGTATTTTACAATTATATTTACCTGGGCACTCAATTTCCATTTCTGATTGAAGCACCCTATACATATGATGTTTGGTATTTAATATTAAATATTCATATAATAAAATTTCATTGAAATCATATTCTAAAAAAACTAATAATGATAAAACAAAATTCAATTACCATAGGAATTAACCCATGAAAGTATCATAATTTTTGTCTAGATACCCAAACTTCTTAAAATTTTGGGTAAAAATGGAAATTCCCGTTGCACCAATAACTTTTCCGAAACGACACACATTTTATTGACTATGAGTTTTTTTAAAAATAACAAAACTTTTCAATTTATGGTTTTTGTTGGTTCATTTTACCAATCGGTAACCATTTCGTGGGTGTTATTAGCAACCGATTTTTTTTCTATAATATGATTAAAATCAAAAAAAGAGGAATATTTTACTGTTATTATCACAATGAAAAAGTATTTCTTATATTTTTTAGATCATATAAATAAAACCATTCACCAATAGAGATAGGAACCCCAATGGGTAGTCCAAAATAAGAACTCCAAACTTGAATTCATTAAAATAAAATTAAATATTTCTGCATCTAAAAATAAATAATATTTCTAGAAAATATAAAACTTTCCCCTCCTTCCTCCAATCTATAATTTATTAATATAATATAATAGTTAGTCCCCGAAAATAAACAGATTCACTTACCTAATGAGGAAGAAAAATAAAAATTTTGGGTAAAAATTGGGTAAAATTAGGAAAACTTATGAAAAATTACTATAGATGAATAAAAATATCATGAATTAGTCAATTGTCCTAATAATAAAAAAGGTAAAAAGTACCAAAATTGCCTTACTTAAAAAAATTTTTATAAATATTACACATGTACCTTCAAATACTTAAGAAAAAAGTAATAGGTCCTATTATAAGTATTTTTTTTTGGACAAATGATAGATACCTGCTCTCCATAAAAAGTATATCCTAAAAAAACACAAGTAAAGGATAAGAATTTTGTTATAAAAATGAAATATTCATGGAATACATTTTTTTTCTTATTAATTCCTTTAAAAAAAAAAAAAAAAAAAAAAAAAAAACAATTCTTTTCTAGGTCTGTTCGAGATTTTGTTACGCAATATAAGGCAAATTAATATGAGTGTATGTATAAAAAATTATTCTGCATCCAAGGACAACAAGAGGTAAAAAAAATATGCTAGTTTTTTTTTAACAATAAAAATGGTTAGGCAATTGTGAAGAAAATTCGTATTTAAATGTGAATGCTTGAATGATGTTGAGAAAAAAAATGATGACAGAATAATATAAAAATCATGACACGAGTTTTATATTCAATTTACTAGATGTATGCCTTCTAATATTTTTCTTTTTTTATTATTAAATGACAGAATATATAATGGAAGAAGTAAAGGTAGTTATAAAGTAATTTTTCCATTTGGAAGACGATTCATTTGATTGGATCAAAAGTTTTGAGGATTTTCGAAGAATTTTTGTGCATGTCTAAATTGTTTTTGGAATGGCTTTAGTTTATATGCTGTATTTTACGATATGTTTTATAAGTTAACTTATTACTTCTCAAATTTCGATTTAATTCTTTTCCTCAATTAAAATAAATACCCTTTCTTGTAACATTCCCATCTTTCCGACACAGCCGTTATGTGGCGCAAGCATTTTCTCTATTATTATTCATCTCGTTATAGAGACAAGTGGTCATATGAAGTACAATTCAAGCTATAAAGGAAATTTAAAATTCTTCTTGTCTTCCTTTAAGCCAAGTTATGTCGTCTTTATATCGTCCCTATCTCTTTCCCATATCCTTATTCTTCACTTTCAGTTCAAATTTTGATCCTACTAATATATCTTTGGGAGAGTTGTTATAATGGGAGAACTGAAATAAGTAAGTAAGTAAAACATAAAAAATAACACTAGGAAAAATAATGCTTCCCCTTAAAGTCTCCAAATCCTCTATTTGATGCTTCTCTCGGATTATGTTCTAGATCAGATCACATCTACTTATTTCTTCTAGGACAATGCATTTCAGATCTACCTCTTGAACCTTGTAGGTTCTAACATTGTGAAATTCTTGAAATAGAATCTTCGTATTTTATCAATGTGTATCCGATTCACTTCCACTTTCCCTTTCAATTTTCGGTCAACAAACAACCAGCAGTACTTCTTCTAGGACAGTACTTCTGAATAGCCTAACGGCTGGTAAAGAAAAAGTTCCAACAATCATCAAGTAATTGGTCCATAAGATTCCTAACATTATCAATATCTTACTTCTTCAATTAGATATTATTTTTCAACTGGAAAGTTGAGTCAGCTTTCTTAAAGTGTTTTAAAGATTTAGGACTTATATTCTAAAACAAGCCTCGACATCTTCAACAGAATTTTGAGCTGAATTATTAATAATCAAATAATTTCCAATTCAGAAGATTCTATGGACCGAATTTACCCATAGTTTAGCTGACCAAACCAATTATTGACTTTTTTCACTTCATTCAGTTCTTACCATTTTTATTCCATATTCTTTATTGTACAGTGTTTTTTTTTCAGCATTGAATATTTTAAAGAAACAATTTTCCTTTTCTAACTGTAGATTTTTCTGTTTTTGAAAAAAATATTTTGAGAATACAACATCCTACATTTTTGCTTAGTAGTTGTTCTTTATTACAACTGTTGTATTTTTATACCCGTATGACTATATAGTCAAAGGGTATAATAAATTTGCCATTACGTTTGTGACGCAGAGAAGGAGGGGGGGTAGATATAGACTCAAGTGTATGGATCGGATCAGAATCGAAAAATAAATCGATTTAGCTATGTATGTCCGTCCGTCCGTCCGTCTGTCCGTCCATCCGTCCGTCCGCACGATAACTCAAAAACTAAAGGAGCTAGGATCTTGAAATTTTCGCAAATTCGTTTTTTTGCAATAGCCGTCATCGCTATTTAAATCCAGCCATTTTGGTCCATGGGTTCGGGTAGCTGCCATACAACTCCTTATTTTATATAAGCATTATTCTCCACCTAATGAAGCTGGGTGTCTGAATTTTTGCCAAAAATTGTTTAGTGTAATGGCCAAAGTTTCTGCAAAATTTGGTTGGTCTATGACAGAGGGTTCGAGTAGTTGCCATACAACTCTTTATTTTATATAAGTGTTCCACTACACTTAATAAAGCCAAAAGTAATTAACCGGATGATATAATGTATATGTTACGGTCATACGGGTATCCCAGAGTTGACACAGTCTACTCTACTACACTCTTCCTCGTTTTGGGGTAATTTTGAAAAAGTTTATTGATGCAAAAAAAAAGAAGTAAAGTCAGAAAAGCCCAACAAACCCAGAAAAAGGAAAAAGAAAGAGAAAAGAAATATTTCAACAATTGTAAATTTTGTGTCGTCCTGTAAAAAATATTGTTATGAATACGTCCTATTCAGAAAAAAAAATGAAACAAAATTAAAACATGGGAAAAGAAGTTGGAAAAAAAAAAATGGGACATAAAATAAATAGTCAGGGATTGTATAATTTTCTTCAAATTTTTGTTTTTTTTTTCTTTTCGGTATTTTTTTTTATTAAGTTAATATAAAGTTATTAGATTCCATGTTTTCTGTACTGTCTTTTTCTGTCATCCATATTTTTTCCATTTTAAATATGAACTGAAACCTAAAATTGTGATATAAAATGGAAATGAAATAATGTTAAAAGAAGGATTCTTAGAAAGAATATACAGAGTAAAATAAAATGGTATAATTTATATTATTTGTATTTTGTAAGTTAAATTTGTGTGTTTACCAGATATTTATTTATTCACTAACTGGTATTTAATACACCCCTGTAAGAAATAAATTTTCTTAATAATATATTTATTATGTTATATCTATGATAGTAATATATGATAGTAGAGTTGCAGTAGGATGCTATATTTATTATTAATTGTTATGCTCTGAGTTGGTGTAACTTCAGTTATTAGTGGTTCGACAACGTTGTTCTAAGTTTACCTTTTGACCTGAATCAACTTAGGGAATTTCGAGTTTTTATGTTATTCTTATTATGCATTTCTAATTTGCTTTATTTTAGGGCCAATTGTTTTGGATTTACTTCTGATGATTCGCTTCATAATTGGTTCTTCGTTTGGTGGCGCCCACAAGTCTGCATTTCTCATTGTGCTCGACCGGAATATTTGGCAGATTATTCTGAGATATTTATTTATGAAGACATGTAATTTATTCTTAATGGAATTAATGAGCAACCATAATTTGCGGCCATATGTTAATGTAGATTTTACGCACGAACTGAATATTATTAGTTTGGTTCAGCTTGATATTTACGAATTGTTCCATATGGTGGCAAAGTTTATCGAAGGCTATTGTAACTTAATGTTATGATTCATCTTCGTTGGTGCCCCATGCAAGTGTGATGATTCTCCCTAAATAACAGAAACTAGTTACTAGAGTTTTTTTGGTTGTTATTTTCAAGGTGGATATGCTAACTGTGGTTTTATTTATGTAAATCCCTGGACAATATCACGAACTTATTTCTTATCTGCAAGGTATTTTTAAGGAATTTTCATAGAGTTTTCTATTAGAAAATAAATTGTTATCAATCTGGAAATTTTAACTGTATTTTAAGAAGGAATGAAATACTTACAGAGGATGCAGAAGCTTAACTTATTTGCGTGGTTACTTATGGTCCTGGCCGAACATGATAGGCTATTCTTACTTTGACATTTGTAAGGAGTTGGCCACGTAGAGACAGGTGGGCGATTTTTTTTGTGAGCTAATGCTTACATAGTCTTTAGCCTACTTATAGCCTCTCATCCGCTCGCTTTCATCAAATCTGTTTCATCAGCAGCGCTACTTTTGATTGCAATATTCAATGAAATTCTTGTTATATTATATGAATATGTATATCCGAAACATGTACCATGTCGAATTTTAATATTCTGCCTTCAAACTTTCCAACTTATAAAATACCGAAGAACATTTAATTCCTTGCTGGATAACTAATATTTGCCATTCTTTTTTTCACTTAATACATACAAGACAATTTAAAACTAACATATTTCCACTTAATCTTGGTCCAATTATTTTTAAAATAAAAAATTAAACTGGAACAAATTATACCATTTATTCACTTAATTACATTACAAGTTATTTCAGAACTCTTGAACCTCTCTTCATTTAAAATTAATTAAATACTTAATTCTATTCTTAGTTAAATTACCTTACAATCCTTCATCTTATACTAACATAATGGTATTAATCTTCAAAACTTATTAATAATCTTTTAATTTGAAAACTTTTAATTAAGTTTTGAATAAAAAACAAACTTATTAACAGGAGAACATTAAAATTAACATCTTTTAAATTATATCCCATTTAATTTAAAATAAAAATATTAAAATTAAACTATTTATATTTATATTTTTTTTTATTATTGGACCATTTTTTAATAAAAGAAATAGTCTACAGCCTCATTCTCACCCTTGTTTCTGAAAAATTTATTTTATTCTAAATAAATAGAATTAACCTACGGGCATTGGTCCAAAAACCTCAAATATAAAATAAAAAAAATATAAAAATAAATAAAATAAATAACTTTTTTTACACAATTTTGTGAATGTTTATGAATGTGGGGCAAAATGAATCTATTCTTGTCTAGAACTTTAATAATTGTACGTATTAAGAATAAAATAAAATTTAATAATGAAAGAAAGGATAAGTTTTGATTTCTATTTCGCAAAGTTTTTCAAGATTTATATTATAATTAATTTTCGAAAGTTTTAATTTCGAAATAATACATAACTTTCCTTTAAAAGGAGTATGGGTACCGTAAGATACTGGAATTCTGTAGTAGGGGATCACCTAAGAATTTTCTCCATTTAAATTTTTTAAACGGCTTTTTCTAAATATCCTAAGTACTATTCCGCGCAACTCCTTACATCTGGAACTCTTTGTTCTTAAAGCAGATAATTTAAGGAAAGTCGTCTACGAAAAGAAGAACAGGAGAATAAGTATAGCTTTCCTTTATTCTCTTGTTTATCAAGCAATTTACAGGATCCTTTAGTGCAGTTTCAATCACAGGTGAGTTTTTGTAAAAGAAATTCGAGTATAAGACAATGATGATGCTATGATTAAAGGTATGTGTTAAAAATTTAATAAATCTGATAAATTAAACAAAGAAATTGATATCAAAGCTGTAAAAACAAAGAAAGTTAAAGAAGTGACAACAGATAAATATGTTAACTGGATTAAGGGAGAAACTCTAAATGATAGCTGTACCGATGTTGAAAAATCTAAAGGTAAAAGTTTTATAGATCCTTTAGCACCACCGATAGTCAGATTAACAAGAAATGCCATTGAATCTGGTGATAATATTTATGCCACTTCTAGATTTAGAGATCATAGAATATATAATAATGTAAGATTGTTCTTATCTTATTTTTATGATCATGATGACATTTGTTATGAGGGTATGACACAGACTAGTCTGAAAGTACTTATACATCAAGAAGGGTTACCAAACAACTACCAAGAACTCTCTAAACTATATTACAATTATCATGAATCTACAGGATTATCTAGAAAAGAAGTACTACAAGATCTATCTATTTTCAGGAGACATATAGATAATAAATATAGAGAACATCTGCAGAAAATAAGAGAATCTTGGCAAAACTATATGATAGGAATACCATGATGTTGGATAAGCTATTTAATATCAAAATTGTGCACTTTAATTCTAGAAGTCTAAGAAAAAATCTAATTGAAGTAGAAGCTTTTATAAAAATTAAAACAGGGGTTGACATTATCATGGTTGGTGAAACATGGTTATATTCTGTTGAGGAAAAATACTTCAATATTCCTGGGTATACAGCATCATTTATCTCAAATAACCTGAGCAGGGGAGGTGGGGCTGCCATATATGTAAAACAAAGTATTAGCTATAAAATTCTAGAAACATCGAATTCATTCAATACTATAGTAATTTCCTTAGAAGATACTAAGCCTGTTATTAACATTGCGGTATGCTACAAAAGCCCGAATGAGAACAATGATGCATTTATAGAGTACTTAGACCAATTGTTTGATAAGTATAAAAATATAATATTAATTGGTGATACAAACATTGATCTACTATCTGAAACGGATGTAAGCAGACGGTATCAAGATATGCTAGATGTCAATTCAGTTCATATAAAAAATAATATTGATTTTGATAATGCTACTAGAGTAACGGCAAATTCAGCGACACTTATTGATCATGTACTTTCGGATCTTAAAACGAATCGATTTGGGTTTGATATCACAATGCATGATATCCCAAACTTAGATCATAAAGCTATTTGTGTAGAAATTAAAACAGTTCTTAGAAAACTTGAAGCTATGGAGAATAAACAAATAAATATTACAAATTATGCAAAATACTCACATCTAATGGAAAATTATTTACGTAATTATGATTACGAAAATGTGGATGAACTGGTTAAACTAATAAGTACTGTTAAAGAAAGGTGTTCAATTGTTAAAAACATTAGAACCAGAAAGCACAATCACTGGATGTCTAAGGAAATCTTAAAAATGATTAAGTATAGAAACGAATTATACAAGAGACACAAAAAGTACCCAAATTATTTAGAGCATAAATTTAATTACAACAAAATGAAAAACAAGGTCAATATTGAGATAAAAAAAGCTAAACAAGCTCATTTTAACAAAAAATTACAAACAGCAGGTTCAAATACTAGAAAGATATGGACAGTTTTGAACTCTCACGTAGCAAACCAAAAATCAGATGATAAGAAAATAATTAAGGAAATTAGATATAATGATAAACTTTTAAATAGCAGTAATGACTTAGCTAACAGTTTTAATGATCACTTTAGTAATATTGGGAAAAAATTAGCTGATAACATTCAAGTTAGGGATGAAAATACGATAAGAAATATAATAAATGAAAACTCTATGTTTCTAATTCCTACAAATCATAATGAAGTTTATTCTGTTATTATGAATTTGAAAGATAATGCACCTGGCTCGGATAACATAGCAGCAAAGGATATAAAAACTATAGCTAATATTATATCGCCAATAATCAGTAATCTTGTTAACAATTGCTTTCGCTCAGGTGTCTATCCACAAACATTAAAATCCGCATCTGTGATACCTATTTACAAAAATGGTTCTCCTTTGGATACTTCTAACTATAGACCTATTACACTTACTAGTTGTTTGAGTAAGATTTTTGAAAAAATAATCAATAAAAGAATTTGTGAATTTATCAAAAGTTCCGGTGGATTTGATATTAATCAATTTGGTTTCCAGAAATCTCATGGCACAGATGTAGCAATAAATGATTCTATCAGATCTATTATTGGCAATCTGGATAAAGGAAATTATGTCTGCTCAATTTTTGTTGATTTAAGAAAAGCTTTTGATACTGTGGATCATAAAATTCTATTGGATAGAGTATATGAAATTGGAATAAGGGGGCTTCCTCATAAACTTCTAAAATCATATCTTGAAAACAGGTTTATTGTGACCAAAGTCAATGGTGTGTATAGTGGTAAAAGTGCATTAACTTTGGGGGTCCCGCAAGGATCTGTACTTGGACCAACACTATATCTACTATATGTACATAATATGCAATATGCTAACCTAAAAGCGGACTATAAAATATTCGCTGATGATACTTTACTTATATATACAGGAAAAAATGCTGAGTCTCTGGAAAGACTTGTAAATGAGGATCTAGATAGATATAGGAAATGGGTAAATGGAAATAAACTAACAGTGAATGTGGAAAAAACAAAGTATATGATATTTAGAATGGGCAATAAACCTGATATTAATCTAAAAATTTGTATTGGGAACAAAGAAATCAAAAGGGAGCAATGTTATAAATATCTTGGCATTACCATAGATTCTAAACTATCATGGTACGATCATGTTAATTGCATTTTGAAAAAAATTATGCCATTACTAGGTGCTATTAAGAGATGTGGGTTGAAATTAGAGGATAAATCAGCTAGACTATTGTTTCACGCACACATCATGTCCCATATCCGATACAATGTGGCGACATGGTCGTGTTGTACTACCACACTAAGAAAGAAAGTGAGCACAGCGATTAATAAAGCCATCAAGATACTCTATGGGTTAAATTGGCGCACACCTACTGAAGAACTATATAGTAGAACAGGTTTTCTTAAGCTAAATGAATTAATAATATTGGAAAAGGCTAAAATAATTCACAAAATTGAAAAGGGCATAACTAAAAGCAAAACCTTATTAAAAAAGAGAAGGAATATACACAACTATAATACAAGAAATATGGATAAATTGTGTCACGAAAAAGCTAGAACTGAATTGGCTAATAACAGTAATTTTTGCTCCTCAATCAGAATCTATAACAGTCTTCCTCAGAATTTAAAAAAATGCAGTGATATGGGTAGATTCACAACTAAATTAAAGTTTTTGATAAAAAATGATTCAATTTTATTAGGAAGGTTATTAGAACTATAATAACAAAAAATTAATAAAATGGAAATGTTAATAAAATATAAAAATGTTACTACTATTGTTAATGATTTATTTGGCTTATAAAAAATTAAATGTACATGTATGTATGTGTACATGAATATATGTGTAAATGTATATATATATGTATATATATGTATATGTGTATATATATGTATGAATATATAGCTATTTTTGTATTTATATTGTATAATTGTTTATATAAGCTTTATAGCTGCTAAGACTTTTTATACCAATTTTAAGTTATTGTCTAAGTCTAGTATTTATAAATAATAATTGTAACTTATATTTCTTTTTATTAAATAAATAAATAAATAAAATAAAAATAAAAAATTTATTAAATCCATTTTGCAGAACTCACCTAAATTTTTAAAATGGTAGTTCTGTAAATACTGATTTCATCCACAGCAGAATTTCAACCAGCAGCCTTACAAAGTAAACAAAAAACCAAATGATTGTAAAGGGTTTCCATTACAACTTGCCATTGAGTACACTATACATGAAATATTATGAGCAACCAAGTTTTTCTTCCTGATCATCATCTTTTAGCACTGTGTTCTGTTTGTTGTGAAGCATATGCTAAATTTTGTGTCCACTTTTTTCGAGTGCCCTTCCTAGAGGTTGTCCCTGGTTGCATAAATTACTAGTATACAATATAATCAATCAACAAATCTTTACAAATTTATTTGATCAAAATTGCCTTTCTATTAACTTTACCTTTTTCTTCGGCGAAGAGCTTTGCTTTAGACAACACAGGTCTATTTGCTATCCTTTCTCCTAAATCAATCTCTAATCTATATATTATTTTCTATTTCGATTTTTAAGTGTCGTCGTAGTGATCTAAAGGCTTGCATCACTGTCATCTTCTACAGCTAACGTCAAAATTGCTCATTCACTTGTTTGAATCAAGCAGACTTCCAGAGACCAGAGAAGCTGTACCAACTTGCTGTATAATTATCATAATAAACACCTTTTTTAAGCTGAAATTTTTTTTTACTCTTTAAATTTCTTTGTTCACCTTTTCAGTATCATCTGACTTATATTTTTTTTTTAAATTAAAACCTTTACATTCAAATGATTTCTAAAAGTCTTTTATTTTTGTCACTGTTATCACAGGTTAAAAACGGATGAGAATCTTTTTAAAAATTTTGCTTTTAATGTTGTAATTTAGTTCATCGTTTCTGTTTGATTTCCTTTTTAACAAAAATTTATTTCTTTTTAAGTTAACATTGCATTAACATTTTATTTTTTTTTTATATTCTGAATAGTTTTAAAACATTGAGTGTTATTGTAGGACCTGAGCCAAAGTAACGCACAAATCATAATATTAATCTAAAAAAATAAAAACTTTTATACTTTTTAATGGAGAAATGGAAAAAACATTATCATAAAAAAAAATTTACAGTCAATTAACCGTTTCTTTTCCTTAACATTACATTAATTCCTAGTCTAACATAGAAAATGCAATGGAAGAAAAAAAAGCAAACTTTTATTCAGTCTTCATTTTATTGTTTTTTAAAATTCTTTAATGTATGCTTCAATTTTTATATATTGTGAAAACTTGAACAGAACAGAAAAAAGTTGGAAAATAGAATATTAAGGTAGGACTTTAATTTTGCATTAAAGTGAAAGCTCTAAATTTTATTTAGCGCTACTATCTAGGGATTGCAATATCTCTAAAACATTAGTAAACGTCGGTATACTTTAGTTAATGAAATTAATAACACCTAACCCATAAATTAAAGAAAACAAAGGTTCACTAAAACATATTTTAACCAAAATTTCTAATCTTAAAGGTTCTATGAACGAATACAATCGTTTGCAATTTGAGGATTATTGTGTTCCAATGACCACCAATTTTGAGGCAAAGCCGAATTTAGCTTAACACTACTATCTAGAGAATGCAATATGTCTGAAACACTAATATATGTTGGACTTCTTTAGTTTATGCAATAAACAACCACCTGATGCATAAGTTGAAGAAAATAAAGGTATAATAAAAAATATTAACTTTAAAATTTCCAACCTTGAGGTTTAGTGAACGGATACAATCATTTGGGATTGAAAATTATGGTCTTGCAAAGAGTAACATTTTTCAGGCAGCTAAATTTTGATTTAAAATTTTTATTTAATATAACACCTGTTGCCTAGGCATTTCATTTACATGGTAACATTTTTAAATTAAAAAAAATTTAATATTGACCATCAATAATAGGTCAGTCGATTACAGAAGATATTGAAAAAATTCAAAAGATACAATGTCAAACTCCTGGAGCCCTAAAAGATGGAAACTTTTATCCGAAGGAACTTTCTTAAGTTCGGTTTATTCCTTTCACAATCAGGCCGAGGCTTAAACGTCATATTCATTTCTTCCTTTGAGGGTTTTTTTCAGGAAAATGCGTAGTATTTCTTCCGCAAGCGAAATTGCAAAACTCTTCTGATAGGTTAGGTGCTCTAATGTTAATACACATATAAAAATGAAACAAAACTTACTAATTGTATTATTTCTCTAAGGGCAACCACCTTGTAATTTTTCTGGATTCACCAAAATTCACAAAAACTCTTGCAAAATAAATAAATTCTTACAAACATATAAATATTATGTAAATGGGATAAAATAATACAAAAAAAATTAATAGAATAAATAGTAAAATGTTGTGTGTATAAAATAAAATCAACACTGTACACTTATATAAACTTTCACATATGTACATGTATACAAAAAACAATTTCAATAACAGTGAAACTATACAAAACTACTTTAAATGGGAAATGCATTAAGAAGTCATGAGTGTATTTCATCGGAATTTTATCGGAATAGTCGTATCCTATGGGAGTTGTTTTTTTACCACTTAGTATTTTTCTTCAGAACAATAGGGTGGAAATGAATAAGAAATAAGAAGAAAAACAAAAAAATAAAAAAATAAAAAGCATCCTATAAATTGCTTTTGTATAAAATAAGAATAATATAGTAAAATAATAAAGTAAATTTAAAAAATTTAAAAAAATAATAAAAGAACAATATTATAAAATGTAATAGTTGATCCAGTTAACTTAAAGTAATAATTATTCACAATGTCTAATATTCTCTAAAGTTTAGTTTAATCCTTTCGTAATAAGACACAGGTTTAACCGTTTTATTTTCTCTTTTCTCTGAAGGTTTTTTTTTCAGTCTTATAAAAAATTTTTGTATTGATTTTATGCACATAATCACATTTTAGCATGCAATCCACTTAGAATCTATAAAAGAATTTAATATATGAAATTTTTGGCTTTAATGCCAAAGTATTTAGACTTTAGACCCAATAAAAAAGATCAGCATGGCTATTAGTCACCAAATTTCTCCTAAAACCTTGCTGAACTCTGTTATTTGTCAATATTCTCTCAAAATTTTTTGTTTTTAATTATTGTCAATATTCTATCAATATTTCCTAGAAACTTTTTTATTGTCAAAGTTTTATAAAGCTCTGTTATATCAAAAAATAGCTAGTAATAACTGATGAAGTCTCATATAAATTGAGCCAATATTGACAAAATATTGGATAAAAACTATTTTTATTCAAATTTAAAGATAATAATCTATATAATATTGATAAATTATTGATGAAATTATTGAACAGTTATTATGAAGAAATAGGTATCATAAAAATTGAGCGAGATTATTGATACAATATTGATGAAAAACTGATTTTAGTCAAATTTGAGTAAAATATTGTATAAAATATTGATAAAATATGATTGAAAAATTGAAAGAATATTGGTATCAATTATTTTTAAAATTATATAGGATAATTTTTTTTAGAACTAATCATTTTTAAACCAAAATATACAAAATTTTTAATTATTTTTTTTTCAAATATCTTTTCAGGTAAGTGACTTTCGATGTATAATTTTGATAAAGCCCATACAATTACAAAGGTAATATTATTAAAAAAAGTATATATAAAACGGAAATACCAGATTAAATTTTTCCAAAGTGTTACAAATGATATTTCAAACTTTTTTAAATACCGACATTTTAATCGCATCATTAAAGTTTTAACACCTTTTTTAGACTTTGTTTCCAATACCGTACCATATAAAAAAAACCTAGAGAAGGAGTGTTCCAATAAAAACTTACTTATCTTATACTTATCTTCTTACAATAAAGAGGAGGAGAAAAAATAAATGTGTAAACTAAAAAAACAAAATAAAACTGGGTAAAATTGATTTTCACCCTAGGGGATTTTTTCCGAAAATAGTAAAATTATTTATAATATTTTTATCGTTTTTTTACAACTTTTTTTGTGTGAATGCTTTGAAAACCGCATACTACGGTTTAAAGTTGGTTAAAGAATTATATTAAAAAAAGAAAAAAATTTAATAAAATGTTCTTAATTTAAAAAAAGATAATATTTATTATTAAAATTTTTATAAAATGTAAAGTAGCCATCTCTAGGTTGTTCTTTGTTTGATAAAACTCAATACCGAATTCATATTATTTCTTTAATATTAAATTGAGATCTCGTTCAAGTTATATAGGTTTTATAAGTTTTTACAAACGTATAAAGTTGGATTAAATCCTCGTAAGTTTTCTTTAATATTTATTTTTAAAGATTTATATTTTTCTTGAAAAATTTAGAGATCAAAAATGAAAGTATAGAAATTTTTTATTGACAACTAAATTAAAATTAGAGCCATGATAAAATTAATTAAGAATTGTCAGAGCTACTTATGCTTAACTCTGTTCAAGGTTCACTTAAACTAGATTTATCTATTATTAATAATAAACTAGAACTAAAGATAAATTTAAAGTTACTTACTTACTTACTGGATCCTAGAACCCCTGGTGGGACATAGGGCGTCAACAAATCCTTTCCACCTTTCACGATCCTTAGCATTTCCTTCTAGCTGTAACCACATTTTGCGTTTCGCTTCTGCCTCTTTTAAAACAGTACTTCTCCATGTTTTCCTAGGTCTACACCCTCGTCGTCTGCCTTGTGGATTCCACTCAAAACATTGCCTTGCAATGTTTTCTTCTTGTTTCCTCAAAGTATGTCCGATCCATCGCCATTTTCTCTCTCGGATCTCAACTTCAATCATCTTTTGGTTCGTTTTTTGCCACAGGTGTGTGTTGGTAATGATTTGCGGCCAACGAACTCTTAAGATGCTGCGTAGACAACGGTTTATATACGTCTGCAACTTTTTGGTGATATTGGCGGTTACATTCCACGTTTCACAACCGTATAGAAGTACTGATTTGACGTTTGATTCAAATATTTTTAGCTTGGTACGCAGGGCGATATTATTTGACTGCCATATGTTTGATAGAGTTTCAAAAGCCGCTCTAGCTTTATTTATTCTGCTGTCAACATAGTTAGATAAACTAAATTAGTTTATAAGTTCAAATGTCAAATAATTTTTAACGACTTTTATTCAATGACAGCATTAATCAGATTACTTAGGGTTTTTAAATTTTAAATCATAAATATTACATTTGAAATTTTCTTTCTAAGATATAAGTATAGGTAGGTTGTTAGTGTGGTTCAAAAACCCGCATGAATCACTCGATTGAGCCATTTTGACCTTATTGCACTTATGTGACCTGCATTTACATTTTGGTTATATATATTCAAACAGTAGAGTTCAGATACGAAATCAATTTTTTATCTTTATGTTTAGAAAGCTTTTTAAGGTTGTAGAAGAATTTCGGGCTGAGTGAGAGAAGTCCGGTTCTGGAAAGGGCTAGGCATTTGGAAAGAAAGTGCTCATTGGTGGTTGATTTAACAAAAATTTTATATTTGAAGATTGATTGATAGCATTCTAAAAGAATATCCAAAATCAACTAAACCTAAATTTTTACCCGCTGACACATCCCTACAAAAAATTATCACTCTTAATGTTTTTATATGTCAAAAAATTAATTAAAATACAAAAATTTTAATTTGAACATTTTTTTCCTAATTATCAGTTCATTCAACTTTAAAGCTTTAAAGCCTTTCAGAATTTTTTTTTTTAGAATTAAATAAAATTTAATATTATTATAATAATAAAAATTAAATCAATAGTCTCTGCATTACATTATGTATATACAGTTCAAATCTATTTAAAGTGTAACTTATTTTAATTTCTAAAACAAAAAAAAAGTTATGGTTTTGACACAAAATAGACGACATCTGTACATAAAAACAAACATTACATTGTTAAATAAACCACAATCTCTACCTTTTTTTTTTAATTTTCTCTTGTTTTTTTTTTATTTTGCTCATATTATTTTCTGTCTTTCTCATACAAATGTAAATACATTTTATTTCTATAGTAAAAATTTTTAACCCTTTTTTTATAGTTTTTCTTTGTAACATTGTAACAAATGCAATTTTTGACCAAAAGATGTCGCAAAAAAAATAAAAAATGGAACTGATCATTTTTCATTTGTGTTTTAAGTTAATGGAAAAATTTTGTTTACTCTTTTATTTTATTTTCAAAATTTTTTGTTTTTTTTTTGGTTTTTAAAATTTTTTCCTTAAATTTATTTCGGTTTAATTTTGTTGAAATTCCTTAGAATTAAATCTAGTTGTAAAATATAAAATATAAAGTAAAAGATAGAAATTATACGGAAATGAACACCATCTGTGTGATGAGAAGTTAGATGAGGTTTAGTAGAAAAAAAAACTGAAATGTCACTTAATATTTTAAGGAAGTTTCTGAAGAAATAAAAAATCAGATGCTGTTTATTATAATTTTGGTTTCTGAAATTTGTAAAGATTTTTATATTATCTGCACCAACCACTGGTGTAATTATGACAGGATTAACTTGACTCGGATGGTTTCTTTTGTTTGTATTTTTTGTCTATCAGTTTTAATTAAAAGTATTACCTACATATAAACTGTTGAATACAATTTTATTCCATTTATTAATATTTTTTTAAAAGATATGTCGATAGTGAATCAAAATAACAGAACCTATAATATTTATTATTTTTTTTGTTTATTTTAATGTTACAGCTCACCTTGTATTGTTTGAACCCTCACTTTCCTGGTCAGTAGGACTTTGTTTACTATTTTTGAAGCACTTCACAGCTTTTCACGAATCGTAAAAGCTACAATATCAATTTATATAGTTTCACATAAATTTGCATACTTTTGGGGCAAATTGTTATTTATTTATTAATACTATATATTATAATTAAATTATAATGAAATATTTTAAGACCATCGATTATTGAGAACATTATGGGTTTAGATACTATTATTATATTATACCAGTACACTTTATTATATTTATTTAATTATATTATACTATTATTTTTTGCATTTTAAGGGGGAATTGTAATGAATTTGATTTTTTGTTTACATCAGTAATTTTACTTGAAAAAAGCTTACGAACCAGCTGGACTTCCTTTGTTGAAACACTATAGGTAGTTAATCACTTCGCCCTACAATAGTATATAATAAAATTGCATACTTCCAGGACAAACTTTTATTGAGTTTTTACAGTTTTAAAAAAATTGCATACTTCTAGAGCAAAAATTTATTTAGTTATTTATGTGTTTAAGATTTTATTAGGGTTTACCATATTCTGTACTTGCTCATTTCAGATTATTTTCTTTTAGACGTTCCATAAATAAAAGTTTAACACAAGAAAAAACAAACAAAGCAATAAACCATGTAAAATCAGAATTTTCTCGGGTTTATGTCCTTCTAATATGTTAAATATTTCAGACACACAGTAAGAGGAATAATGATAACAAAGTAAAAAAAAAAATGCTTTTATTTTTAATTTAGTGCAAAAAACAAAAATTCAGGACGGCGAAACCTTGTTTTCATGATCGGGCCAACTAGTAAATTTACTAATTAATAAATAAGAACCATATGTTATACAAATTAAAACTTTTTCGACTTTAAAAAAAAGGATGAAAATCAGAGTCTGAAACTTTTTTTTATAAATGGCTCAAAGATTATTGTTAGTAACTTCTTTTCTTCTATAATAGATGGTTTTAAAATATTGCATTATCATTTAATTATATATAATATCAATAAATAAATAAAACTTTACCCTAAAAGTATGCAATTTTATGTGCAACTAAATAGCTACTGATCTTTAGTACCTGCTATACCTGAAAACCCCAACTTACTCTTGGACATGAGTTCGATACACTAGCTGAAAAATACTTTAAAACTGTTATTTTGCTTCTGATTACTCTGATGCCACAGAGATTGAATACGAAACTAAATATTGGCCCGTGAACACTTTTGTAACAATACCTGTTGCTTCCTTTTGGTGTCTCATATTTTATTTTAAATATAAAAAATTTTTAATTTTGTTTTTTTTTGCACAGTTTACGTACTTTTTGTGGTATAGAACTTTAAGTTAGTCTCATTTATTTTTTATGGTTTACGCTGATAACTCTTAGAATGGGACTTTTTTTTTTTGGGATTTAATTTAAATTAAGCAAGTTGAATGACGTAAAAATATATTAAAATAATTGCAAAAAATAAAAAAAAAATGCATTAAAAAAGTTATTAGTATTATGTTAATATTATTATATTAAAGGGATTTTATTATATAAAAAAAAGAGAGGGAAGAGTTATATTCGAGTCAAATATTTCTTTAATTAGATTTCAGCTCTTAGTGTATTTAAAATAATTAAATACGACAAATGATAAGAAAGGATAAGTGCAAAAAAGTTATTAGCTTTCGGTACTTTTAGAAGCAATGTGAAGATAGTTAATTTTGACCTTGAAACTTTTTTATCAGTTAATCTCTCCAATTCCTTAAGTTGAAGTTGTTATTATTTAGTGAAGTTCTTATTATACTATATGTGAATTTTACACCTACTGTCATCCAAAATTTGCATGAAACTAAAATGAAACTTGGGAAAATATAGTGATTTTCTCTTTTTTTTTGAGGACTTTTGAAAAGTTGTATATAAAAAAAGTCCCCAAAAGTAATTTTATTGGGTATATGACAAGTAGATTCAGTTGGTTGTTGTGGGAATTTTCTTATAGCATGTTTAGTTTTCTTTGTAAAATCGTTTTTTACAAATAGTAGAGGTAAGTACAGCTTTTTCCAGAAAATATAAAAAATTATGGATCGTTCGATTTCTACTGTAGAATTTCTTGTAAGGAGGAATGATGCTCCTAAACTATGAAAACTTAACAATTTATTGGATTACTGATTTTGTAACTAACTCTAAAACTTCTCCTATCTTTTTTCATAAATAATAAATCAGCAATAAGCATTTAATTGGGGGACCGCTTTTCTTCCTTCTCGGAAGTATATTTTGAGGACTTTTTTTCATTTATGTTTTGTCGACCCTCTTCTTGGGCATTTTTTTCGTACCGCCTTTGAAAACTGAAATTCCTCCATAACTTTTATTTAATTTTGAACAAAATCAAATTTAGTATAAAATGCTTTTAAAATGCAATACTTTCAATTTGATTCAATAAATTTAAAGGTTTAAAATTAAATTTCGAAATGCAATTTTACAAAGTGCATGTTATGCTTTTGTCCTCGTATTATTATTTTACAAAAAATATTTAAGAATTTATTTCTCATACATTCGACATATCTGCTATTGAGTTAACCTTTGATTCTATTGATCTTAAGAATTCCAACAGAATTAATAGTTATTCTAAAGTTGAATCATTGTTTTATGAATATTTTCTCTTTCTAATAGAAGTTATGTAACGTACCTAACTGTAACTACACGAGACATATTTCTATTAATTTCTTCAATATTCAATTATACAATATTTTTTTTTACATTTTGGAACTCCCACTAATCGCAATAATCCGAATTAAAAGTATGGATCAATATTCAATATAACACAAAAATAACAAAAATAATAGAAAAAATCACGAGAGTTTCGTGCCCACCTACACTTCATCACTTCTTGTTTTTTTTGTTAATAAAAATCAATTACATGACCCAGTTTTTATAAAACTGTATTCTAAAAAATATATATATTATGTATATATTTTAACCTAGAGATAGAATATAAGAACTCATGATTAAATTATAATAATTTTATGCTCATGCAGTTTGGTTGTTAGAATAAAAAATATGTAACAGAGTTGTAAGTGGTATAGGATAATCCTATTAACTTATTAGGAAGGATTGAAGGTTAATTCAATTAACTTATTGTGGGGGAAATTAAATCTGTTAGAAGAAGAGAGTTTACACTGAATTCTCAAAAATATTTTGAAGCTGCCCCGAACCTCCTAAATTTTAAGATAAGATGATTGAGAAAAACGTTGAACTTAGGTTCTCAAGTTTGTCCTCAGGTATACGGTATATTATAATCTACCAATACATATGTAATACCGAACTAAATTTCGTAAGAATTTTGCTTCGGGATAAAAGTTTAAAAGTGTTTAGTACTTTGACTCTGCGCAAATTTTTTTTGCCTCGTCTAAATTTAAAAGAACGGTTAAAATTGCTACGTTCCAAACTCTTGTGTACCTAGAATCTTTTAATGCGAACAAGTTCGAAGACTTTTTCTATACTGTTCAAAATGTCCGACAGTGGGTTAAATAAATGTTCAAGTTATCTTTAAACTTAAGTTCATTTTGCAATGTTTTTTGGGCATACACCAATATTCCTAGGTTTGATATTAACTATCCTTTCAACACACAAACCACAAGGCGCAGACTATATGTCTTAAGTTTAATTTACCAATTTAATTAATAACTTTCTCTGGAATTACTAATTAGAATTATTAATTCTCGAAATAGCTCTTAAGAAGTCACTAAGAATTTTTTCAATCACAAATTTATTTTCCATTTTTTTAACCTTTGTCTAGAAATTAGGTGACATCCCTGCCAAAGTCCTTTTAATTTTAAAATTTATTCTTTCTATGCATTTTATACCAGAGTATATACGTTTAGATGCTATTGAGAATGAAAACTAATTAACTACATGACGTTGTTATGTTCATATTTTATATACAAACCTGCAAACATATAACATAGCGATAGGTATATGATAGTTTACGTTCGATATGAATTATTTGCTAATTTTATAAACAAAATTAAAAAAACATTTTTTTCTTATTTTGAAAACAGAGTCGTGAAACGAACGTGCCACTCATAAAATTCATTGAATTGAGTTTAGTATTAGAATCTGGCGTTGCAGACCTATAAGATATAAAAAAAAATTCCTTTTTGAACTTTGAATAAATTAACAAAAAATATTGCATGGAGTCACGTGCAGCTTTAATCATTAAAATGTCAATAAATATTTTATAAGTGACTATAAATTTGAAATTGGTAAAAAGAAACCATTCAGTAGAAACTAAGAAATAATATATCAAGTTAACTTGGAACTGTCTTCGTATTTGATTAAACAAACATTATTAACATTGACATTAGTAGAAACTGTTGAAGCTATGGGTTCAGATTCAAATTGTAATTTAAGGTAATTAATTTAAAGACTCAGGATTGTATGTCTAGCTTAAGTTGTAGTTCGTCTTCGCATCGACAATAAGTGACATAAAAGAAATAAGGATTTATAAGATATTTTACTTCCTAGGACTAAAGAGTTCGAATTGAGGGACGCCAGGTGTTTGGAAGGCATTAAAACCGACTCCCACCGGCATGTGACGACGCAGTGTCGTGGTGACACTTTATTTTCCTATTCATACTGCCAAAACTAAATCAAATTATTAATGGAAGTGACGACACCCGGAGTAGAAGAATTTAAAACGCGGTTCGTCGTCGTCGTCTCACTGTGTCGGTGTAATGGGAATGGACCTTTAATTTGTTGATAATTATTTTTATACTTAGATTATATGGTTCTGATCGAATTTTAAGTCCTGTTCAATCTCGAATCGTCAAAGAATATACATTAAAATTCTTAACTTCTTGTGTAGCATTATAAACGGTAGGAAAAATTTCCAACCACTTTTTTTTTAGTAAAAAATTTTCTTGAAAAGAAAAACCAATTCATTGCACTAGAAAAAAAAATTGATTTTCTATGTTTTACTTTATTTGATAAGTCGCGAAGATGTAGTTCATTTCTAAGCGATTTTTTGCTATTTTCTTTGCCCACCATGAAAGTTCAACATCATAAAAATACTTTGGAAAAAGAAAAGAGTAATCACGAGATATTGAAGGAAAACCTTATATACACTTTTTTTTTTCATATTTTTCATCTTATGTTGTGTTAATTAATATGAATTTTTTTTGCTGTTTCCCTGCTGTTTTTCTAATTTGTCTTTTTGTTTTTTTGAAAGAAAACTCTGCAACTTAAGGAACGTGACTTAAATTAAAAATTTTTTTAATAGATACACTCTAATCAGAGAAAATTTATAATGTTTAAAAAAAAAATTTTTTTTATTAAAATTAAAAAAAATGCGGAAAAAAACTTAAATGATTAGAATTTTAAATGTTATCACGGAACTCGTAACTCGCGGTTATCGATTAGTAATAATTTTTTTTTTTTATAAATAATTAAATTTTTAATTAATTTAAATTTGAGACTCATTTCCTGAATTTTTTCGACACTCGTAATGGACTCGAAGAACTTTATACAAGAAGTAAATTGAGTAACTACGAGCTAAGGGATCAATTGCTTCAGCTAATGTTTTAAAATGGAATCAATTTTTTTCCTTTTTGCAATTAATTAATTATTATATAAGGATATATTTTATATGGGGCTAATTTTATATTGGGATATTATCTAGCTCTCATTCCTTTATTCCTATACTTACTACTTTATTCCTACTTCATTCCTAGTACTTGTTTTAACGAAATACTTGTATTGAATACTTTTATTTAAATTATAAAAGAGAGGAACTTCATAATAATACCAATTGACTAAAAGGAATTGCCAATTATTATTTGTTAATTGCTGCAATCGTATCCTCTTTCTTATTAAGTCTTCAGAATACCTTAAGACAATAATAAATCAGCTGATATGAGCTGTGCATTGTTTAAACAACTACATGGTAGTCAACTGTTTGGAAATATTAGTTTTGGGAAGTATGTTGCAATGTCTTTTATCAGGTCAAGTATTATTTACAATGGTATTTATTAGTTACAATGTTAGTAGATGTCTTCTCGTACGTTTCTGAGACCTTTCTTAAACCTCTGTGATCTTTTTTTAATTTTGGATCTTCCAGAGACAAAGGATCTTGTTAAGCTATTTTTAAAGTAGCACAGTTAAAAAGTTTTAAATTTTAAGAAATCGCTATTTATAAGCTCAATACCTCAATACCATGATAACCAATTTTAAGGCCCGGCTTGCTTAATATATGGTTGGATAGTTTGTCGGAAGTTAATTTATAAAAAACGGAAGTGCATGAAGCAAATGGTAAACAAGTTGTTTTTATGCTCCTCTTAGAAATTTGAAGCTGTTGATGCTCCTCTTACTTGGTAATTCACCTCACAATCAGTTAAAATTGAGGAGGATATTACAAGTTTCCAGAAACTCTATGTCTTCTGCCCATTATAGAGCTCTTCATTATAAGTATTTAACAAAGCCGAAACAATTTGAATAAATGTTTAAAAACCTTGAAAAAATTCCTAGAAAATTCTCCGACTCAAGTAAAGAAATTAAAAAGATTGTTGAAGAATGAGGAATAGGAATATGTTAACAAGGTATTTAATTTTTTAAATATTTCCTTCATCTATTATACTTCATTTTATTATTTTTAATATTAGAAAAGAACATAATGAAAAAATTATTAGGTCATAAAAACAGCAACGCATTGATTTAATGATGGAAAATTCAAAGAATTTAAGAAAAAAAAAGAACAACAATCAAATTGAATTGATTGCCTCAAGCCACTTCCTTAAACATAGTTCTAAAATAATTAATGATTAAAAAATTTATTATATGTAATCTTATAAGTTAAATTCTATTTTGAGTTGCAGACTCTTTATTTAGAGTTAAAAAGAGTTATTTAATACTATAGTTTACAAAAAAAATAAAGTGCTGTGTTCACCACAGAACCAACTGCTCTTACAGGAAAATCATAATCTGAAATATCAGTCAAAGATTTTTTACTGTCGTATGCGTAATAATTTTGCCCAAGGGGTTACCAGATTTTCTCCAAATTCTTATCAATTTAAGATATTAACATAAAAATCTTATATATAAAATTTGTAAATATTGTGCTTAGTTGTTTCAACGGGTGCACTGACTGACACACAGATACATAAAGAAACAGCCGCACAAATGGACATCATAAAAAGAGCATGTTTTTTAAAAATTTTTTGGGTTCCTCCAAACCGGTGTAATGCGTATATACCAAAATCTCATGGGTTCCTCCAAACCGGTGTAATGCGTGTATACCAAAATTTCATGGGTTCCTCCAAACCGGTGTAATGCATATATACCAAAATTTCATGTTCGCTTATTATATTTCATATAAGCGCTTTGTAAAAATTTATTTGTTAAAATTTAATTTCTTAATTTATTTTTTCAAAAGTGAATAATTGAATAATGATAGCCTGAAACCATTATTTTTTCTAACAATTATTATTAATATATTTGTCTTCAATGAGGTGTAACAAACGCATTCAATTAAATGTGTTTTGTTGGATGTGTTTTATTTTAGAAAATAAAATATCATAAATTATCATAAGCAGGCCAAAAAATATTTTATTTAATTTTTATAAAAAAAAAAAAAAAACAAAAAATATAAAATAAAAAAAAAAGTTTTTTTTGATTGTAAATTAATTTAAATGTCTATGAATTAGTTCATTTCAGTTTTAAAAATCACAGAAGATTTTCGGGAAATTTTAAATAAATAGTAAAACATTTAGGTATTAAAAATCGAGACTATGCTTCACAGGATAAGTTGTGTAGTAAGTCTTCATTACTTTCAGTGGAAATCTGAATTGAAGGTAATGGCACAATGTACGCTTTGGTAATAAAAGCAATTTCAAATGTTCCTTGAAACGTACTCTACAAATTTACTTTTTTAGCTTTATTTCAATTTTAGAATTAAATAAAAATATTTTTTATATTTTTGTTTTAAGGTTTTGAAATCAATTATAATATCCCTTTAAATTATTTTTGCTGTATAAGAATATATATATATATATATATATTTTTTTTTAAACAAAAAATAATTTAAAATAGTGGAACTGCAGTAGTGCTTTCCCAAACTCCCCGCTAAACAAATTATAGAAACTCGGATTGTGATTTGTGAAAACGACTCGCATGTTTTAATAATTATAATTATGGAGAAGAAAACTGTCGTACGACAAGGGCAAAATTGTTTTCTGTTAAAAATTTATATTAAATTTTACTTTGATGAAATAGATTTCATGATATTTGTATATGAATTATTATTTTATTAATATATTTGTCAAAGATGAGGTGTAACAAACGCATTCAATTAAATGTGTTTTGTTGGATGTGTTCAATTATAAAAAAATAAAATATTAACGTTTTGTTGGATGTGTTTTATTTTAGAAAATAAAATATCATAAATTATCATAAGCAGGCCAAAAAATATTTTATTTATTTTTAATAAAAAAAAAAAAATTTTTTTTGAAATAAAATTTACTTATTAGTTTATGAAAAATTTCATTTCAGTTTTAAAAATCACAGAAGATTTTCTGGAAATTTTAAATATATAGTAAGACATTTTGTAAATAAAAACTAAGAAGACAATGCTTCACAGGAACATTTGTGTAGTAAGTCTTAATAATTTTCAGTAAAAATCTGAAATAAGGGCGAAAGCCCAATGTATGCTTTGATGCATTGCTTGGTTTGCTTAAGCAAATAAACCAAGAAATGTATTAAAGTAATTTCAAAGTTTCCCCTCATCTCGCTCTGAACTCTACCTCATGTATCTCTCATCCCTTCCTTCATAACTTTTTAATTATTTATCTATTTAAAAGTTAAAATGGAAAAAAATTATGTAACAACTGAAGGTTGGGAAAGTGGGTTCAGGTATACAATACCTCTGAGTTCAATGCACCACAAAAACCAGACAAAATAGATTTTAAACTTAGTTAGGGTTAGGTATATTAAAAAAATTTCAAATAAAATTTATAATTTGCATTTGATAATGCAAAACTCAATTCAAAAATCAACATTTATTTAATACAATTTCACGTACATATAAATAGATACATTATTTAGCATGTTAAATAGGTACATTATAGAACGGTCAGCCTTCAAACAAGTATTTTGATTTGAATCTAAACAAAGGAAACAATATAGAATGTATAACAACATTTTTTAAAAATGTATATACAAAACATTAATAGTTGGAGAAATAAATCATTATTGAAACAAAATAAATCTATTTCACATCTCTTATTAACACAAATTTATCGAACTTAATTTTAAAAAGTACGTAATTAAATAAAAAAAAAATATTAATTGAAATTAAAAAAACATTTCACCAAGAAGGGATTTGAACTAACAGCCCCAAAATTTTATCAAATTCAAAACATAAAAAAGGTAGACTAAATAAATTATTCATCTTCAAATTTTTAAGATACAACAACATATAAGTTTTTGTTTTTTTTGTACATAACTATAGAATTGAAGCATAGTCTGTATTACGTAGAATGCAACGGTTACCATTTTATTTAAGAAAATGGTATTGATATATAATATATGTATATGTAATATATGTAATTAAATTAGAAATGGTTCTTAATTAGAAAAAGTTCTTCTTTCAAGTGACCTTCCGTCATTCTGTGACGGGCCAACAGCTAGTATATTATATAATAAAAATTATATTGTAATGTTTATACTTTTATACTTGTTTTAATTAAATTTTTAATAAATTATTTTTACAATTCTAATTTATTTAAAGTTAGGGGGTATAATTTAATATATTATTTTCAAAAAATATTATAAATCTTATTTTCAACAAGATCTAATCAATTTATTAATATTTTAAAAGTAGGTCAGAAATATGAAGCTAGAAAACTTTTAATTTGTTAGAATAGATACAAAATTAAGATGGTATTAAAAGACCTTCAATACTATGCCAGAAGATTAATTATGTTTCTGTATAGTCGAAATCTTCGACTCGAAACTTTTTGGAAATTATAAGATGAAAAATATGCCAAGAGCAATGAAAATAATGAATGCTATTGGTAGTATAGTATTCTTTCCAGTTTGGAAAGTAGTATTGCTGTATTATTGGTCTGCAGATTTTCAACCCCAAGATTTCAAGTATATGATTCCTTACATTTTTAAATTTGGGGAACGGTGGTTAACCAAAATATGGGAAGCACCACTTGAATGCTATGCGTAGTATGACATTTTTCCCACCCTACTACTATAGTAAATGATAGCTCCTAGTTAGTCTGCCAATTTGGAATCAGCATATTTCTAAAACTTAATTTCTCACAATTTTTTAAATTTCCAAAAGAGTGAACGGTGGGTGACATAAAATATCGGTAACTCAGTAGTATGGCATCTTTCCAACTTTACTACTATACTGCTCCTGCAACAAAACTATACCTCGCAGTTGCCTTCTGATTTGGAACCACCGGAAATGAATTACGTGATTCCTCACATTTGTAAATTCTCTGAAGAAAGGAAGAATAAGTGACAAGAATAAATAGTAGAAACACTTGTAAGTATTGTGGCATCCTTCCAATTTACATAGCACTAACCCTACAAATAAAAAAAAACGCGCAGATGAAACCGCGATCTCCGAAATTGGAATCAGGAGATTTCTATTACTTGATTTCTTACAGCTTTTAAAACGTTCAAAAAAGGAAACAGTGGGTGACAAACATTGTCAGCAGCGGCACTTGGATAATTTTAATATAATTATATCTTTCATTACATTTTTATATCTTTCCATTAATTCTGACAAGAATAAATAGTAGAAACACTTGTAAGCATTGTGGCATCCTTCCAACTTACGTAGCACTAACCCTACAAATAAAAAAAAAGCGCAGATGAAACCGTGATCCCCGAAATTGGAATGAGGAGATTTCTATTACTTGATTTCTAACATCTTTTAAAAGGTTCAAAAAAGGAAACAGTGGGTGACAAACATCGTCAACAGCGGCACTTGGATAATTTTAATATAATTATATCTTTCATTACAATATTACACCAATGTACTTCTGCAATTCTAACTTAAGTTGATCGCCAGATTTTGTACCAGAAAATTTCTATTAGATCGTATTACAATGACTGAAAAGCTTCGTGCTATGCAGCCTCTTCAAATTTCTTCTTGCAGTTTTTGTATTAACTGTTATTAATTTCAAATTAATGGAATTCCATTTTTACAAGTTTTAGGAACAGGAACTCAAATTTTTTTTTTTCACTTTTATTCAATATGTTGGAATTTTTTAATTTGCTGGTTTTATTTCTTGTTACCACTTTTTCTTCAATCAAAACATTAAAAAAATGTTAACAATTATCTTCATTGAATAAATTAACAGTCAAATGAATTTTATTGGATAAGTTTTATACTAAACCTATAAAATTGACCTTTTTAGTTATATATGTAACTATCATTTAAAAAAAAAATAAAACAGATTCAAATAATAATATATTTGGTCTTAATTTAAAACTGAACTTCAATTATAAAACGAACTTAAATTATTGGGTTTTTAAATAATATTTTTATAATTATATGTATGAAGATTTTACTCACTTCTTTAAACTTCACCGTCGAATGCCAGTTTTTAATTTGAATTTGCATCGGTATCCATAACATAACGTATTGCTGCACCATTATTAAAACAGATGCGTTAATCAAAAATATTAATGGAATGTCAAGCCTGCTATTAACCATAAAACTTTAAAAAGTATTTAAAATACTAATAACACTTCTTTAATCGGTAATTATTAATCTGTACTAATAGAATATTGTTTTGTTGATGATTCGGTTAGTAAAAGCCTAATAACAGGTGTATAAGTAATTCAACCAAAAAAGAAGTAAAAAAGATCAAACGATATTCATAAGTTGATTCCAGTGGTTGACTTTATTCATTTTATTAGAATGTAAGGAATTGTAATCGTTCTAAAAAAGTTTGAGACACTTAACAGAACTAGTTATTATATGTACCTACATTTTGCTTCACCACTATAGCTGTAGACATTTATGACATTTAGATGTAAAAAGGTTCTCGAAACTGGTACGGCTCCTCTTCGTTAACTTTAATATCTTAAATGCAAGTGTACGATCTTCAAACACGAAAACCTAAGAGGTAGCTATATTGCGCTGAGCTTAACGAAGGTTTAGAAATACATCGCATGGAGTCTTAGAAAAATTACTCTGAGTTTACAGATAATGAACGCTTGGATAAACTCTCAGAAGCTAAAACCTATTTTTCACAATTAGGTTTAATTGGGAAATTATCTTTAAATTTGCATTGTGCGTTTAAATTTCCACAGAAAAGCTTTAATAAAAGTTTTTCCAAAGGTGTATTACATGTAAACTAGAGAATGAATCCTGGCATTGCCTAGCCTATAAAAGAAATTAAAAATAGAATTCTTTAGAATTTTTCACTTATTTTTTTTAATACATTCAAATCTGAATTAAGTCCAGAAGGCAATAACCTTAAAATAATACTGAAATGATTCATTCACTGACACGAATATTACACTAATAATAATCATTATGTTATTCATATTAATATTATATTGTTATCATTATTATTATTATGTTGACCACTTTATCAGTATTCTTAAGTGCTTGTATAACACGTTTATATTTTAATATTTATCTTTATTGTTGCATCCTTCTTTTTTTTTTGCAAAGGATCACATTTCGTGAATCTGAGTCACGCCTCACTTGTTTTTTTTTTTTGTTTGCTGCTTCATTGCTTTTTTTACTTTTATTTCTTTGAACTTGATCTGTTTAAATTGCTTTGAAAGGTAAATGGAAAGTTTTAAGAGTATCTGTATATAGTTTGAAAATTATATACGATGAGCATGATTATTTAAAATATTTCTTAAGTTTTTCTTTTTACACTTTATATCATTTTCTGTATAAAGTTGCAATAATTTCAAATGCATTTTTAAGTTTTGTATATCATGTAGAAGAGAATGGTTTATGAATAGTAATTGACTATTTATTCATTATGAGTCTTTTTAATAAAATACTTGGTAATATTGGTTAATTTAGAACTTTGATTGTCAGTTAGTCTACCTGTTACTTAGATTTTATTCAGCTCAGCATTTTGTATCAAAAAGCTACCCAAAGACTGGCATTAATTATCGCTAGCGTTTCTATTAATAAGCTAAGAGACATCTGCCTCAATTAATTCGAAATTTTTTTTATGGATTTTCATTGCCGCTTTCACTCTGCTTTAAGACAATCCAAAATAACGGTATACCCTCACTTCCCATGTTTATCTAATAACTAGTTAGTTTCATTAGTCACCACTCCGCTCCAAAACAAACCAAGATAACGGGAAATGCTTACTTTAAAATCTTACCTTTTCACGTTGGTTTTAATTTAGTTTTTAAACCAAAATAGTTGAGGTAAAAGCTTTAACTTAAACGTGGCAGAATGAAGCTTCAGAGTTAGAAGAGCGAAGGTTTTAAAAGAAGGGTTTACTTCGTAACAACTAAGTAATGAAGAGAGTGGGAACTTATTAGAAAAACTGTTAATGATTTGTTGACATTCTTAATAATATTTAACCAAGTTTAACATTAAACCTGAAAAATAAAGATTTTGCTGGACTACTAAATGAAATGTCTCTTTAAGTTTTAAAATCCGGATGCCGTCTCCTGTAGATATTAAGTCCCATAATGCATACAATTATTTCTATTCATTTTTGTTTTATATTTAAAACAACTCAATTATTCTCTTTATTATTTGAAACTCTTAAACATGTTTAAAAAGCATTAAATTGATAAAAAAAAATAACTTAACTAATTTTAATACCACCCAATTAGAATAAAAATAACAGAGCACGTTTGCATCATAAAACAACACACAAAGTAATAATTTAAATTAACTGATATGATAACTTCTACTACACTATTTTTTCAATGTCTGAAAACTCTGTTGAAAGCAAATAAATTTATTCTTTACTTTGTAATTTTATAATGATTGTAGACTTTTTTGACTTGAAGTTATTAGAAGCGCCATAATTTCTTCGTTTTTATTATGCTGTTGAAACTATCACCATTTAAGTATTCCTAATATTTAACTTGTATAAATCTTTCATTAAATTAACTGGTCTTATAAACACCAGCATTTCAATGAAAATTACTCAAGTTTGAAAAAAATAATAAAGTAATTTATAAGCACTATACAATTGACTTCTACTTATAGAATGGCAAGTTTAAGTTTATTAATAACATTATAAAATGTTCAACTAATCTTTATTGTAAGATCTGATTAAGTAAAAACTATAAAATACACAAAATACATTAGACTCAAATAATTTTTGAATTAGATAGTTTAAGTTTTGTGAAACAGAGCAGAGAATATTTGAATTTTAAATATGATATTATGAAGATCACTATAAGTGATCAATGAATTTTTGTGAAAAGGTTGAAGGTAAAGTTAAAGGAGAAACGATCATTACTTATGATGAACATAATGAATAAATAGATATTATATAGAGGTTAGTGGTAAAAGATTTATATAGCTTCTTTCCTCGTTTTGGATTAAAGTTAAGTAGTTACTTGATTTTCTTAACAGGCCGTTGTCTGGTTGGTAGAAGATTGTAAACGGAAGAAAACTTCAAATTTTGATACCGTGTAGAGGAATGAACATTGCAGAAATCGTGGCAAATATTGTAGTTGTCCCGGACTATTAAGAATATACCGCGCCAGTTAACTCTGCTGGGATTCAACAAACTTTGCCAACTCGAACAAGTTGAAGTTAAAAACTTTTTTTGTGTCGGCGTGTCATTTGAATCTGAGGGATCTACAAGATTCTTTTAAATATATTTCCTTACCTATGTGGATTTACCGTTATATTTAGATTACAGTAGTTATGAAGGTTTTTAATTTTCATGCAATGAAAAAAAATTATTATTATTACAAATAACCAAATACGTATATAGTTCAATACTTTAGAATACCATTTGGTGACCTACCTTCAAAAGTAAGGCTAGTTAGTTCCTCAAAACACAGTATATACACATATTTGATTAACACAACAATTAAATAATTATTTTCTATCGTAAATACTTGATGTCTTAGAATGTCACTTAAAAGAAAAATTTTATCGTTTAATTCCAAATCACTTTATTCTGAAGTTGTTAACACCTGTATGCTGCACTACCTAACAGAGTCAATTAGCCTCAATTAGTACTAGATGGCGCCTTTTTGATCCTACTGAATTGATGAGACCGTAGAGTTCAGATACGAAATCAGTTCTGGGATTTAACCGAGTGCGAGAAGCCTAATTATGGCTAGGCCAGACGTCTCGAAAGAATGTCTGCGGTGCAAAACTGAAAACTTAATTAATTACGTCTAACAAGACCAATACAAATTGAATTCATCAAATGATCCTGGAAACCTTTTAATGTTGTATTACCTACAAAATTTAATATTTAAGTAATCATTTAATAAATTTCTAACACCAAATGTATTAATAACAACTTCAACATCTAATAGTGAATATATATCAACTCGAATTACAAATATTTACACAAATTCAACATAACTATTTTCAACTTAAACTTCAACTACTACTTTTGTGAACACAGCAGCTTTTGTTACCAGAATGTTAATAAATAAAATTCAATTTAATAGGAGTGTCACAATTTAAATGCGAAAAGTAGCGAAACACAGAAAATACTCATAAAATACATTTAAAAAGTCTTGTTAAGCGAAGAATGTTATTTTAATAAAAATGTTTAAATCTTATAGATACTTTTTTATTTCTTAATTTTTTTTTTTTTTTTGTTTTTCTAAGCAATTATCAAATACTGGTAGCAATTGAATATTGAATTGTAGATTTTTCCTACTAAAGAGTGGCTTAATATATACACAACTTGACTAAATAAAAGATTGAAATGTTTTGATATGCTAGAAACTTTAATTTAAACTTGAATTATTTTCAAATGGAAATCCAATACAATAAGTAGTTAGGTAGTAGTAGTTGGAAAAATATTATAAAATGGGGCTTGAGGTTATATTAATGTCAAAATGTAGGCCATGATTTTGTAACATGCACAATATGTGTTAATTAACAGGAATGATACCAAAACAGATAGAGATACGTTAAATGATTTATACGAACCCATTTAAAGTGGGATGAAGTGATTGGATTGCAAATAAAAATTAGAATAATAATCAGGTATTTGTTTATTATGACGTTTTTTTATTTTTACGAAATCTGTATTGCGGGTCAATTAAGAAAAAGGGGTGTTTTAATCAAAAAACTTTGATTAAATATTAAGTCATTTACTAGAGTATATTAATAAATTAAATAATATTAGTAGGCGAACTAGACATAGTCTAGCACAATTGGTTGGTATAATTTTAATTGAAAATTGCTATTCTAGTGATTTATGGATTTTTTATTGGAATTTATTTGGTTGCAATTTTTTTTTAAAGTGATATACGGGTTCACAGTGTTATATGAGTGTTACAAAATATTTGTATGAAAAATGTATGTATAGTTTGTAAAAAATGCAAATTTGCTTGTAGATATTTTAAATTACCTGTATAAATTTGACAAATTGTTTAACATTGTTTCGTGTATACATAAATATTATAGGAATAATATAAAATATTAATTGGAAAATTTAAAAAAAGTGGTTTGTTATTTTTAATTTGTTGGCAATAAGTTTTTAGTTAGAATAAACAATAGTTTAGGCTTTTGCCTGTGAGAGTAAATAATACTTATCATCTGGAATCAAGATGTATTCCAGACTATGAAAATAAAGATAGTGTTGCAAAACGAAGTCGTTGAAGATGCAGAACCTAACGCTGACTTTGAGATTATTAATCGAATTAAGCTGAACTGTATTTTACGAAGTTACACAGGATTTCTTCTAGAGCCTGCCTTTAAAGCTTCCCCTAAATTCTGCCTTAGAGTTTCTTCTAATCCGTTCACTGATGTGTGACGCTGTACATTTATTAAAACAGAAAGATAATATAAACATTTTCTTTGAAGATTTATATTTTTTTGAACTCGAAAAGTCTGGGTCACTATATACAGGCCTTAGTACGAGATACCCTAATTAACTGTTTTAACCATTTCATTTAAGTATTTTCCTTAATAATTTAATTTAATTGGATTTACAAAATTTTAATTATATTAAATTACTTAACATTTTCTATACTATTTTAATGCTTTTGATTAGTGCGACGAAAATTCTAACGGTAATTCCTCGAAACAAGTAAATGGACATTTGGCGTGTTCTAAATGATAAAAATTGTTTTCAATTTTAAAAATATATTATAATATACAAAACTTAGATATTAAGTTAATAAAAATAATTATTTATATTTAACATTGAAGCTAATTTCTTTATTTTAAGACTGTTATTTATTTGATAAAAAGAATTAAATAGGGAAAAATAGCAAAACGAAATATAATTGGAATTTAATATTATAATGATTCATTGATTTTTATATAAAGACTAAAATAATAATAAAATATTCTGTTATAAATAATAGCCGAAAGTAAAATACTTATTTTAATTATTTTTTTATTGATTATATTGTGATTATATTGTTAGGTGATTCGACAGAGTGGGATTATGGAGGAACAATGGTTAAAGAACGAAATTTATCTTAATGAACGAAATATTATTTGTAGAACATAGTACTGTAATTTGTAAATTGTGTTCTTTTATACATTATAGTAATTAAATCATTTTACAAAATTTGAATTTCTGAAACTCCTAGTGGTAGTTATTTATTGTGGTATTTATTTATTGTAAAGGTTGTTAATCATTTCCTTTAAGTTCTTACTGAAGCTTGAAGTGCAGGAGAATTCAATAAATTTCTTTTGTAATCTGTGCACTATTGAATTCGTTAAATCTCTAACTAATAGTTCGTGTTCAACGTTACTTAACCACCAGCTACAAATTGATTTATTTAAAACATTGAAAAAAAGTTCCTTTCTTTTGGAAATCAACGAAACATTTTAAATTTAGGTTCTACTGCTTCAACGACTTCCATTTCAATGACCGATTTTCCTTTCTCATAAATTTGAATATCTTGATACAAGAAATAATAATTCTTTGAATTTTTTCCAAAACTTCTTATCAATTATCCTATTTTTTTGATATTTACAAAATATTCAGGCCTTAGCAACTACGACATAAATTTAGATCTTCTATATTACGTTCCACTCCCTATCCCATTTAAAAATGTAGCCCAAAATTATTTCCCAACCCTGACCAATTTATTTTTGCTGAGAAAATTCATTTTAGAGAAAATCTATAGGAACAGCTTTAAATATTTTCAGAAAATCTTTCTTAAATTTCCTACGTAAATGTTTATAAAATTTCCATTTTCTTTTCCTACTTAAATTGGCACGTGTATGAGTGTTTTTGAATAAAAAACAAAATGAAATATAAAAATTAAATCGAAATAATTAGAATCGATTAATTATCCATTTTCGGATCATTTATTCAATAAAAATGTTATAAACAATATGAAAATAAAAAAAAAATTGGTTGTTATTCCTTGGAAAATTCTACAGGAGATTTTCCCAGGATGAGGGTGCTAAATCCTATTATTAATAAGATTTAGGTATAGTCAAAAGATTGATAGCCCATATTTTGAATACGCATTAGTTTAACACATATAAAATAAAATAACAAATGTATATTAAATGTATCACCCAAAGTTTTCACGAAACTTCCGAATAATTTTATTCTAAAATAATAAATTCGAGGAAATTCAGAAACAGAATTTTTTAAAAAACTTAACAGATACTAGGGATTATCCGTGTCAAATGAAAAATAATTTTATAGTTTTCAAAAGTAAAATAATTTAATTGAAAAAGATGAGGAAGGTGGAATGAAGAATTAGGTCTTCACAAATCATCACCACTCAAGGCTCAGGACTATTTATATTCTAAAAGAATGAACAATGCTTGATTTATAAGAATGAAGTCGTCAAAATTTTAAATTTGTCATTTAAGGCTCTAAATAAAAAGACAACTTCTAAAGTATTGTAAATTAGGGTTGTGCAAAGGTCATTCGATACAGAAAAAACCATGGGTGATTCCTAGCTATTGAAATATTGTGCATCTAGGAAAGAATTGTTTTAAAATTATGTGGAAGGAAGTTGATAGAACATCTAGTTGGTGCAGTCATTAAAAAGTAAATTGTTCCAATATGTACACTGTTCCAATTTACCCTTAATATGTACCCCTAATATGTACTCTTAATATGTAGCCCTAATATGTACTGTTGTTCCAACATGTACCCAACATGTACCTTTATGGGTTTATATGAACAGATAGCAACAGTTCAGCATATAGCATCTTATGCAGATAAACCGCAAAAATTTCTTTTGCTTCTGTTACGGAAATAAGCAGATCCTAAAACGTTAGGTAATTAAACTTAAGATTAGGAAATCACAAGCCCCTAATATTGAGTCAGTTTCTAGAAGCTTTTAAATTCTAGAACAAAAATTTGCAGAGATTTTAAAAGCCTTTAAATATAGACTTCCTTCCTAATAATTCTTCTCTAATTCCCTCTTAAAAGCTCCCTTCATCAACAAAATCAGACAGACCAATTAAGAACAAAACCAAAAAAAACTTTCCTATTAAGAAAAAAACTCCTTTGGTTTTTCTGTATGCAAGAAAGAGATAAATTCTTATTTTGCCCTTCTTTTTCTTCTATGAAAAAATAAAAATAAAACATTGTTTACCAACAAAAAATTACCTAATGGTATTGTGGTTGTGTTTGTAATTTAGTTAGTACTAAAATGTTAAAATTTATTTTATAACAGTAAAAAAAAAAAAATCACAATTTCTGTATATGTGTGTGGTTAAAAATAAAAACATTTTTTGTAATGTTAATAATAGCTTTTTGGGATAATAACAGTAAAATGTAACAATAACAACTAAAACAACAACAAAAACAATAAAAATAACGGAAAAACAATGGTAAAAATTAACACTAATACCATATACACAGATTTTCATTTATTTTGAACATCAACTGAGTGAGAAATGATGTGTTTAACGGTATAATTACAATGAAAAAATTTTATTCTTTCTTTAGTTACATTAATTTTTTTTTTGGTGTTTTTCTTCAGTTCTTAAGATGGAAAGAGAAAGAAAATAGGGTGATCCTTAAATTACCGCATTGTTAGAACAAAGTTTGTATTATTTTTCTTAAAATTTTTTTTTTTTGTTTATATTTTATAGTGAGAAAATTCACATCTGATGATAAAAATAATATTTATATATAATTATTTTTATTTTATTTATGGGTGTATTGTAAAAGTATATATATATGTGTATAATACATACAATGAATTATTTTTAAGGATGTACATTTACTTTAAATTAATAAATTTTATTTAAAGTGTACAAGATCTTAATTCAAAAACAAAAATAAACATGTATTCTTTAATAAAAGTGTTACCAGATTAAATTAATAACAAGTAATAAAAAAAAACAGTAAGTGGGTGTAACAAACTTAGTAAAACACTTAAAACATTCAAGTGACAGTTACATAACCCCCACTTTAACGAATCTTAGATTTCTGGAACATTATGCAAGAATAACAGAACCACCTTGCTCCAAATACCAATTTTCTAACATTATTAATTCCGAAGATATCCTGGTTAGGTCTTAGAAGGGGTGTAACAACTATCCGAACCCCTACTGTCGTTCCTTTTCAAGTTTCTATCCTTATCCATTTCGAAGATATGCTTATTAGGTCTTGAGAGGCATGTAATATTTACCTAAACCACCACTTCTAATTTATTTTAGAATTCAAGAACGTAATGGAAACTGCGCAGAGCTACCTTTCACTAAAGTTCAAGTTTCTAGCATTAATAATTTCGAAGAATCCTTCTTAGATCTTGAGAGGTGCGTCGAATGTATCCGGACAGCCACTCAAGTTAATCAGAAAAGAACACTTTTGTACCAAATTTAATTTTCCGTCCTTATTAATTTATAAAATATCTTCTCAAGTCTTGGGAGGTGTGTAGAAGGTGCCAGAAGCACTACGCATATCGATTCCAATATTCAGGAACACAAAGAAAATAAGAAGGAACAATCTTGCACCAAATTTGAAGTTTTTGTATTAATTTTAAGTTACTATACTTATTAATTTCGAAAATATGCTTTAAAGTCTTCAGAAATGTGTGGGAGGTACCCGAAATCACCACTCCAATTGATCCTAAAATTCAAGGCACAAAAGAAGTAGAAAGGATCACCTTTGTTTTGCTTTAGTTCGAACAAAAGTTTCAAGAACTTGAGCCCATGATCCGGTTTGATCCATTTAAACCAAACTATTTTTAAAGTTTTAGAACCTATTAACTTTAAATGTCCTCGTAACAATTGTAACAAACCTGCAATTGTATGCAACCTTATAAGAACATCAAAAAACCCCTAAACATTCGCTTTCAAAATAAAAATGATTAAATCAACTTGTTATGTTTGAGTTTTTCAAAACTTTTATGTTTTGTATCTTTGTACAAACATTTGTGAAAAAAATTCTGCCGTCGCGGAAGAAAGAAGATGAAATTTTGATTCCCCAGAAGTGATTATTTCAAACAAAAAAAAAAGTGTTGTAATTTTTTTTTATTTTTTTTTTAAATGAATGAATGAAACATTCACCTGTTATTATTTTCTTTCCTTTTCATTTATAATTGTATTCAACTGTTAGTTTTTCTGATTACACAAAAATTAGCGGTAACTAAAGATGTAGTTAAGAGGTTGTATATATTTTTTTGGTTATTTTATATTTATATATATATATATATATGTATAGTTTATTATATTTAGACTTTTTTTTTTTTTTTAGATATAAACTAGAAAAGTGCAGCCAGTAAAAACTGCACGTAGATGTGCACGTAGAAAAAGATAGATGAAATTTAATTTGTTACTTGAATAACGTTTTTTCTATTGAATAAAAGCAAAAATTAAAAAGTTTTCTAGAAGTATTTTTTGTTACAAAAAAAAAATCGTTCACAAAATTTTAATGAGTTAAGAAAAATTGGATGTTTTTATAATGTTCTTACAACTCTTAGTAATTCCTGAATCTTTTTAGAATTTTTGTTTAGTAAAAAAATGGAATCGTACCTCCCTTTTGATACCACAACGAACGTAGTTCTAAGTGTGTACTAAATTAGTCATAACGTTTGTGACTCTGTAAAGTTGGGCGGGTAGATATTGATTCAATTGTGTAGATCGTGTCAGAATCTAAAAGTGCGGCAGGTGTTGCAGCTATGACTGTTCATCTGCCTTTCTGAACAAGCCCTCGAAAAGTAAAAGGGCTTGGACTCTAAAACTATTACCGACTCATTTATACACAAGAGTCCTCTTTACTTTCAATTTGTCGGTGGCTTCCATCTGGTCACAACTTCTTTTTTACTTACAGCTCTAAAAAGTACAGCTCTAAAATTAATAAAAGTGGGTTGCATGGAATTTTACAAATTCGGTATTTTAGTTTCATAGCCAACAGCTACACAACTTTGTCTCGTCTTCTACAAAAGATTCGAATAGCTGCCACACAAGTTTTTTAAAGCATAACTCAAGATTTAATTAAGTTTTAATCCGAAACTCGCCAAAAAATATTAAAAGTTAATGCAAATTAGTTTTGACGAACTTGATTAATATTAGATGATAAGTCTGTTTTACTGCTTTCAACTATTTTCAGTCCTGCAACCTACACCTCTGACACTTTGTAAGTGGTAATTAAATTTTTTACTTACTTACTTACTTGTTAGGCACTACAAACCATGAAGATTCTGGGCCTGATGTAATATCTCCTTCCACTCCTCTCGGTTTTGCGCAGATCACTTTCAATTGGCGATGTGCAGTTTTTTTAAATCTGCCAATGTTTCATCTCCCCAACAGAGGTTCGGTCTCCCTCGGCTTCGCTTCCCTTGAGATCTGGCTTCAAATATCCTCTTGACTGGAGCATCGGTTGGCATTCGCTCGACGTGACCGTGCCAATGAAGGCGTCTGATTTTGACTTGCTTAAACCAAAATTAACTTTTGGTATAGTTTAACAGCACTCAGTACATGCCCCGCAACTATTAATTAGATGTTATAAATTTATACTATTTTTCTTCGTACCCCAAAATTGTCACAGACTTCTTTACTCTCAAGCTTGTCTATAAAAGAAAGAAAGCATACCTCAATTTTTTTAGAAATTTGGAAGGTAAGTATGCCCTCAAAAAAGTTAATAATTGGTAGAATGAGATGAGTATATACATAAAATTAATTTTATAGAAATTCTAAATTTTTAGAACTTATTAGAATAGAATGAAAATTATTCAAAAAAAAAAATTAAAAAAAAAAAGAAAACTTAAGAAAAATTTTGTGAAAACTTGAACATTTTTTTAAGATTTTGAAAATTTTTCAAGATATTTTCAAAAGAGTTATTAAAAAAAATGTTTTTTTTGATATTAATTAAATAGATAAAAGTTTTGAAAATTAAATTTCAGATTATGAATTTTAATATTCTTCAAAATTAAAAATGATGTACAAACTTTAATTGAATGGGTACATAGAAAAATGAATGAGAAAATTTAGGAGTTTTAAACAAGTGCATTTTAATTAAAATTAAAGTTACATCTAGTTAAGTTTCTTTTGTGTTTGTTGAGTATTAAATTTTTTAGAAATATGTAATTGAAAAGATAACTAATTATCTTAAATAAGTTGTAATAAAAGTTTATTTAAAACATAGTATATAATATAATACATATGTATATGTATATATGTATGTATATGTATATTATAATAAAGTTATTAGAAGTTTATTAATTAAGTTTCTTATATCCAACTTTGAAACTTTTAGAAACTAAATTTTAAACTTTAATGTACTTTATTACTTTTTCACAAACCCTTTACTTTTAACAAGCCTTGAATTTAGTTAGTTTATCGATTTTAATTCATCGGAATTAACTTTAGATATAGAGCTTCTATTCAATATATTTTATCTGAGAGGTAAAAAAACATTTAATTTTAATTAATTTCTGAACAGTACAATGGCCTATTTTGTATAGTATCTAGCCTGTACATCATTAATTGCTCTTTAATTTATTGTCCTATTATGTTGTATGGTCCTTTTCTATCTCCTGCCAACCGTAAGTTGATGCCATTTATTGCGAATGTGCGTAGTTTTTATACCCGTATGACTATATAGTGTATAATAAATTTGTCATTACGTTTGTGACGCAGAGAAGGAGGGGGGGTAGATATAAACTCAAGTGTATGGATCGAATCAGAATCGAAAAATAAATCGATTTAGTTATGTATGTTCGTGCGTCCGTCCGTCTGTCCGTCCGTCCGTCATCACGATAACTCAAAAAGTAAAGGAGCTAGGATTATGAAATTTTCACAAATTCGTTTTTATGCAAAGAAAGGAATCACTATTTAAATCCAGCCATTTTGGTCCATGGGTTCGGATGGCTGCCATACAACTTCTTTTTTTATATAAGTATTTCTCTGTACCTATTACAGCTACGTGTCTGAAATTTTGGCAAAAGTAGTTTAGTTTTATGGCCAAAGTTTCTGCAAAATTTGGTTGTTCTGTTGCAGTGAGCTCGAGTAGCTGCCATACAACTCCTTCTTTTATATGAGCATTACTCTATACCTATTAAAGCTGGGTGTCTAAAATTTTGCCAAAAATAGTTTAGTGTAATGGCCTAAGTTACTGCAAAATTTGGTTGGTTTACTACAAAGGGTTCGAGTAGCTGCCATACAACTTCTTATTTTATATGAGCATTACTCTATACCTATTACCTATTGAAGTTGGGTATCTGAAATTTTGCCAAAAATAGTTTAATGTAATGGCCAAAGTTACTGCAAAATTTGGTTGGTTAAGTGCAGAGGGTTCGAGCAGCTGCCATACAACTCCTCCTTTTATATGAGCATTATATTTCACCTAATAAAGCTGGTATGTTTGAAATTTTGCCAAAAGTAATTAATGTTTATAATAATAATCATATAATGTTTATATAACGGTGACACGGGTATCCCAGAGTTGACACAGTCTACTCTACTACACTCTTCCTCGTTATATAGGTAATTGTTCACACTTTAGGATGGGACCTGCGATACAAGTGGTTAAATAAAAACTGGTTTCGACAACAATGATTTGAAATGATTTGTGGGAATCACAATTAGGAAATTCAAGATTAGAAGATTCTGGGACTATTCAATTCCATATAACTTATCTAATTCTGCTTTTTAAATATCATTTCTATGAATCACTCTTAATATACATTCTAAACACTAAGCGTTTGTAGGGCACACTTTTCTTTTAAGAGTTCTCTTACATGTTGATAATCTCTTAATCGATGGTATTACTGCATCTACTTAATATACTTTCAAATGTCTTTCTTTAATATTTTTTTTCAATTTTAATCTTAATGGTGTTAACATATCGAACATTTCTAAAAACAACATTTAGAATTGTTTTAATACTTTCTATGTTCCAGATTTCAATATTACAAAAAAAAAAATGCTATGATTTTCTCAGATGTTTTCTTTTTTTGTGTGCTGCATTAAAGAGCATCAAAATTCTATAAAAAATCATTTGAAATTGTTTTAATTTTTTTTTCCAACGTTCTGAACATTTTTCCAAGTACAAGTATATAAAAATTTTCTAAAATTTTATGCTTTTGAAAATACATCATGTTTACATTATATAATATAATTAAATGAGTATATATATACATATTATTATCATTATTAATTCGGTTAAATAATTTAAAATGAAAAAAACAACAGCATTTAAAGAAAAATAAATTAAATTCGTAATATATATTCGGAAATTTTTTTTTATTTTTTTAGATCAGAAACGTTTTTTTTTTAAGTCCAAAAAAAGTCACGTCTTATGTAGAATTATGGAAGAAAAAAATGTTTTTTTTTAATAAACAGCTGGTTTTTTTTTGGATTTAACCTAATTGATAAATAATTTGAATTCAATTGAATTTTTTTAATTAATAAACATTGTATCAATTTAGAAAGAGAAAGAAAAACAGATGAAAAATAAATAAATAAAAATACAGAGTGTAAAATTAGTGATCGTTTGAAAATTTTTCATAGTTTTAAAATTTAATTATATATTTAAGAACATCTTGTACCTCTTTGGTAAAGAGTCTTTTTTGCCCAAGGACATATTTTCTATTGACTTTTGTATTATTTCCAATTACTTTAAAAAAACATAAATCTGAGTTGAGAAATAAATCCCGCTTTATAAACCTCCAATTATAAAGTTTAACAAAATTCCCGTCAGACTTGTAACTGTCATATAAATATTTCACTTTGTCATCAAATTCTAAAATATTTACAAGTCTTTGACGAAACTTTATCCTAACACAAAGTATTTTCTAATCTGTAATTTTTTGATTAATTGGTAAACTGTATTTCTTAATAATATATTCAAGTTGGCTAAGAGCAGAACTGTAAATGAGAGGCGGTTAAATCACGCTTTAGGGTATATATTTAAATTATGTTAAGACATTCGAACATCATCGTAGATTATCATTGCTATTCGGAGCAATTTTGTTCAACACTATAGGTAAAGAATCTTAGCTGGCACTTTTTTTTTCAAATTCTACTCTCTTTGGAAGTATACGGTTTGCATAAAGCCACGTCAGCTAACTTGTTTTTTGGCTGTTGATTTGATTTCAGCATATGTTTTTCCTTTTCTTTGTATTTCTTTTTTTATTGTTCTTTTCGAAGTATTTTTGCACTTGCCACTTCTTCTTTTTCACTGCGGATTACAATCTAATGCCAATTTGGCGACGGAGTTTTATCTTAGTATGTGTGCTTACCTCTGTATTTCGTTTTTCTTATCTGTTTCTGGATATATTCTAGTTGCATTATTAGCAACTCTTCATTAGTTATTTTCCCTGGTCAGACGATTTTTCATATAATGAGAAAACATTTCTTGGTGAAAATCTGTAATTTTTTACATGACACCCGTTCATCAGTCAGGTTTCATTGAGATATAGGAGGACTCTATTCACGCAGGAGTCGAATATAGGACTAAAATAAAATAAAAAATATACTCTTCATATATCCAATTGATCTCTGAACTATTGAACTTCAAAATAAATCCATTACTAGTTAGACACCTAATTTAAATTGTAATTAAAATTTTTAAAAAATTGTGTAGAACTTTTTTTTATCTATAAATTAAAACTCACAAACAGATAATTTTGTTTTATTTATTTTTTTTTTTTTTCTTTTCACTTTTTCAATACTTTCTATTGAATTTGAAATTAAAATCAATTGAAAAGCTTATCAGATTGCATTTTAAATTATAACGCCATAAATAAAATTAGCACTCGATTATATAAACAAAAAATCAATAATTATATACAAAGTGTAGGTACCTAATTTTTGAACATGAAAATAATTATGTACAAAACTCATAGAGATTTTTCGATAAACCATTCGAAAATAAAATTCTGAGAATTTTGTAGTGTTTATTTAAAAGTAGGTACTTGAAAAATTTTTTTAATCAAATTTTTTTTTTTTTTTTATTATTAAACATAATTAGCTAACAACCAAAAACTTCAAATCAAATGCATCTGCATTCAGAATTTTTAAAGTATCATGAAAAAATCTAAGAATTGAATAGAGCTAATTATAATTTTTATTTTAGTTTTTTTTTTTTTGTTTGGTATACGAAGAAAATTTCCAGAAGAATGAAAATCAAACAAACAATTTCCCAATAAAATGAAAATTTAAACAAAACGAAAAAACGAAAGGGAAAAACAAAATTGAATTTCACTTAATTACTTTCACTGGCTGAGTTGGAAGGTTTTGTAATTTCCAATCAATCAATAATATTCTTCAATCACTATTGAAGAAAGTATAGGTACCAAAAGGTACTTGTATATTCCCTGGGCATCTTTAGGTTGTTTGACAACTATACAAAAAGTAATTTAAATTTATTTCGAAAATAATTAACCTAAAGGCTTGTAAATATTCGTTGTTGGGTTTTGTATACAACCTTTGTATGTTGGAATTTTCATTAAACCATTTAAAATTGCTATTAGATATATTTAAACATAGTCATCCAAATTTCTAATTGGTGCAAATTTCAAACACTTTCATAATTTTATAAAATGTCTTAATTTGATTTCTCGTTTTTTTTCTGAACCTAAAGTTTATAAAACGACTTAAGACTTCCGTTCAGTTTTTATAAAATTTTAAATATTAATTTAAATGTTTTCATCATAAGATTCAGTTTGTTAGAGATAATTTCGGGTTCTAATATACACGACGCAAGTTATGTATGGGAGTGTCTACTTCTTCTTGTGATGCATCGGCTAACAAACGTTTGCTGTTCTAGCTATTTCGACCTTATTAAATGCAGTCCTTTTTAAGGATTAGAAATGTTTATTTTTTACCTACCCAATTCTCCTTCTCCCAGGACCACATCTTCCTCCAATATTGGATCTTTTTTTAGGGCATTATCTATGATTGAACAGCATATAAAAGTTCTAATAAATTGTATTAAATCACTTTTATTATAGATTTTATACTCAAACTATGACTTGAAAAAATATTTTTCATATTGAAAAATGCAGCCGGTAGAATTTTGTAAGGAGTACTTTGTTTTTGGTTTTTGAAATTACTTAGTTACTCTTGTTCCTTTCGATGAAGGAAATGCCGTTATTTTTAAAAATTTTAAATTTATTTGCTTGTATATTTTATATTAACTATGTTGACTATATTAACTATTTTATAAAGAGAATTTGTTTTCCAAGAGGACTTGAAAGGGAGAGTCATTACCAGTAATTTTCTTTTCAACTACAACTTGTGACCTGTGTGAAATTTGAACTCGCTATCTTTTTGTTAATAAACAATTCGGTTTTCTGCTACATAACTAGGCCATTTTAAATTATTTCAGTTTTTAATTTAAAATTTAATTAAAATTAAGGTACAATTTCAGCTAAACAACAACATTTATATTTATCAATTTAATTTTTCCTGGATCTTACAGTGAACGAAGACTTTCATTTCTGAAATGAAATAGTTCAAAATTCAAAAACAAATTACATCACTCCGTCTACAAAATACACTGTATAACCTGTGGTACATTTAAAAGAAATAATTTTAACTCTATATTAACTAATTAATTTTCTTTTTGTTTTGCAACTTCCTTTTTAAGGATTCGAAAAAATTTTCCGTAGTGAATTGGAAGTAATAAGAAGAGGTTAAAAAACAAAAAAATTCATAATTATAATTGCATAACAAAAAAAAAATTTTTTTGGTTTCAATAATAATTATCGATTGAAGGTCTAAAGAATATTGTATAATAATTGCTTTTAGACTTTATTATTATGTTTTGTTCTTTGTTCTTTGTCTAAGGTTAATTAGAACGTTCAAACAAAGTCCCAGCCAATTTATTCCTTAGATTTACATTTATTGAAAAATTTTAAGGATTGTTTTGTTTTTTTGTTTGCTTTTTTATTTTCCAGCTCTTACTAAATTTTGATTACAATCAGTTCATAATTAGTAAAATTTTGTTAAAAAATAAAATTGGAAATGATTTTCGATTACGATTTGTGTACTATAGTAAAAATTGATATTTGAGAAGGAACGATATTATAATTATTTAATAGCAGGTAAAGTTTTAATGATTTTATAATACTTATAGAAGTCCCTTTTTTTCAAATATTGATAAGGAACTTAACGAAATTACATGATGATTATCATAAAACCAATTTTGATTTGAATATTATAGATTAAAAATAAAATACATGTAATTGGTTTAATGTTCTGCAAATATTTGAACAAATGTATTGTGTAGACTCGGAAAATATAATTTCTAAAAAAAATTGCTTTGAAACCAATAGTTAAGGAAATTTTTAGATGATTCAAATTCTTTTCCATTAAATTTGTTCTTTAAAAACAATTGCCTGGAACCACTTGTTATGCCTAATTTAAAATGACTCAAATTTATTCCAATATTTTTTGTATGTCATTAAATTATAGACTTAACTTGAATCTTATATTTAATGTTATATCTTATCTTAGCCTATCTTTTATCTTATATTATATTATGTATTATATTATCTTACATTTTATCTTATATAAAATTCTTTAATGTCCTTGTCCTCGAAGCAAAACTATGCATTTTTATCACTGACCCTCTTAACTTTGGTTAAAAAGGAGAAAGTAAAGTTGTATGATGCTCCCCAGTGTCATTTACATGAACCTGGAAGTATGACATCAAATAAAACCTATATGTCAGTATTGGTTTTTCTTATATATAAGTAAAAAAACGCTTTTATACATTTAAAGCCATAATATACAAGGAAGAACCTTGAAAGTTGGTCCAAGTGATGTCCACCTTTGCCAAGTAACTTGCTATTTTACTTTACCTGACTTGTTTTAATTTTAATCTCTTATCTTTATTAGATAACACGTTTATCGAATTGACAACTTTGTATGGCAACTCCCTGAAAATGGGGCGTTAAAATTTTGAAAATTCATATAGGTGCTTGTTCTTATATAACTAACCGTGTGTAATTTGCATCCTCCAAGTATAATTAGTTTTGAAGATATTAAAATAGGTGCAAAGAAGTTGTATGGCAAGTCCCTGAAAATGGGGCATTAAAATTTTGAAAATTCATATGGGTGCTTGTTCCATTATATAACTAACCGTGTGCAATTTTCATCCTCCTAGTATTATTACATACCTTTGACTAGAATCTATAAAAATGTTCCAAACTATACATCTAAATTATAAATACTTTATACTCTTATAAAAAAGTATCCATCTGCAATTCCAATAACAATTATTCCAAAGAAGTCTCTCCGATTAAATTATTGTAATCTTGGACAATAAATTAATAAAAATATTTTTTTTTAAATGTCAAAAATTAAAAATATTGATTAACTCGTAAAAATTATTAATAAAATTATTAAAAAATTTATTATCTATACCTACTAAAATTAAATATGCTCATATCATAATTTGAAAATAATTTTCCAATAAAAATGCAATATGCAAATTAATTTTATAGCTTCAATACCACTTAAGCGTCTTAATATGAAATCAATTGATTCCATTGCATAGTAAAAATAAAATATCTTTTATTTGACACCTTTTATTACAAAACTTATTTTGAAATGCAATTTACTTGTTGCATATATAAAACTTAAATCATAAGTTATTTTGATAATCGCAAACAGATCCATTGAACGCAAGAGATTACTTTTCATGCTGCGACTAAATGAAATATAAGTTGAATAATAAAAAGATCTCACTAAATTACAACAGACCTAGTCATTTATTCTTCGCATTGTAAATTAAATTCTGTATATAATTAAAAATTAAAATGCGTGAGTTTTTAAATTACTTAAGTAATCAAAATAGTACCGTGTGGCTAAAATGGAAGGTACTTTGAAGTCACAGCACTATCTTTAATTATTCCGATACAACTCCCTACAAGGTGATAAGCGATTCGAGCAACCTCTCCTTTCTGGGCAGCTGATAAATTATAATTTTATATTAGATATGATCTACCCAGGGTATGAACCCCAGACTCTTCAATAGAACGGCCTCAACTACGTCTTAACCACAACGCTATCGATCGTTTATATGGACAGACTGACGAACAAATAAATAATACAGAATAATAAGTATATTGTGAAAATTACTTTTAAAAAATTCAAAATAAAGAAGAAAATGTTAAAGCAAAACCCAGAAGAAGTAAAATAGGTGCTAAAAAATTAAATATTGTTATGAATTGATCAATATAAAACTCCTGCTGGGTAAATCTGTTACCCAATTGCACATCAGATGCATGAAATATAAACAAAACACAAAAAAAATTATAAACATGCGCAATATTAACAAAAATGTGATCGGGGAGAAGACTTAAGAGTGTAGATTCGTGAAGTTGATTCACAGTGATAATTTAAAATGGAAATACTTACAATAGTGCTTATATTATATCAATTGATCATTTTAAAATTGATTCTGCCACATTTTAGTTTTATTTATTTATTTATTTATGTACAGTCTTCTACCACATACAATGTGATAAGTCAGTGATTCAGTCAGTGATTTCAGATGTTTCAGATGGGGCAGGTATATATTTTATATTATAAGCTTCTATGATATAAACTCTTTATTAGGCATTATTTGCCCAGGGCTTAAACTCGAAAGGACGACGTCTTATTCACTACAGCAACGGTCAGATATTTTAGTTTTAATTTTTAAAATATTCATTAGCTAATTTTTTTTCTATTTATGACTGAGAGTGGAAACACTGCACTGCACTGCACTCAGTTCCTTTGGGTAATATAAGACTTTTAGGGTGTTATTAAGTAAGGCTATTTTAATAAAATCGTAGAGTAAGACTTGTAATACAACAGTTTGGATTAGAGAGTAAGAATAAGAAAGGATTTCGAGAAATAGTGGTTACGAAATTCGGTATTATGGTATTAAAGAGAGAGGGGAAATGGAAGATAATAAACGAGTATGCCTATCTTAGTATCCATATGCAATTAAAGAACAAAACAAATCTCTGTTTAAATTCATTGCTGCCAATAATCAAAAGAAAAATGATTTTAATGCTAATTGTCAATATTATAATTTCCTATAAAAATCCATTACTTACTATTTAAAATTTGTACAATCAGTACATGTCAGACATCCTCAATCTAGACTCTAGAGGTTAATTCAATTTTTTGCGTGTAAAAAAAACTTAAACCACAATAAATTACATAAACCACTTTTTTGTTTAAACTCATTTGTTAAAAATTTGTAAAAACAAAAAAAAATGCGAATAATTTAAAATATGTTTTTTATACTATTTGTTTTCATATCAATTTTTCTACTCGACCTGTCAATTAGTTATTCAATTAAAATATTTTTTTTTAATATTGATTGTCTACTGACAGACAACTATTTGATTGAAATTCTTTTTATTATTATTTCTTATGTATTTTTATTTTTTATTATTTTTATATTTATATTTTATATTTTATATTAGAAAAAAAAACCTATTAATTTAATATGTTTTAAATTGTAATGCAATGTAAAATTAAATGAATTTAAATTTACTTGAAAATATCAATCACTTTAAAATGTCAATAGCACAGCAGCTTTAGGTTTAAAAAAAAAAAAACGAAATAGTAACAACAAAAAACTGTTATAAAAAAATCATTCATGAATGATAATTTACATAAATTGACATGTTTAATATAAATGCGGTACAGTAGTGGTCATAATAAAAATCATAATTGAAGTTTAAATATATTCAATATAATGTTAATGTGTCAATGAAATGTTTTAACGGATCTCGACTTCACATGTAAATATAAAAAAAAAACTCAAAACGTATAAGAAATCTGTTAACAGGTAATAACAGAAAATTATAATAAAAACGTATAAAATTATTTTTTACATTTCAGTATGTATACTTCTATTTTATTATCACTTACAGAACTAAAACAAATAATTATAATGTTAACTTAATGTTCTTTGGGTAGGTAACGAATTTCCTTTTATTAATTCTCATAAATTTAAATCAGCCATATTGAATTGTTACACAATAATAAATTGTAAAATATTAAAGTTGTTGTGGTTGTGCAAATTTTATAAGCTCAATAAAGAAATAACAGATCTCGATTGAAAATGTTAAAAATTATGATATTTATAACAACAAATTGTCAAGCAAAACGAATTTTGACATAAGCTAACAATTTGTGAATTTTCACTTCAATTTTTCCAATTTACGTCAAATAATGTTGAAATTAATCACCTTTTTATATTTTTCCTCATAAAGCAAAAAACGTTTACATGTATAGTGTTCCTTAAATTACCACAAATATTCAATGTACATCTTTTAACATTTACACCAACAGTATTAAAATCATGTTCATATATATACAACACCAACTGTGTTCATTCATAATATTTTCTACATGTTTTTTTTCTTACTTTTTTTATTTTTTTATTTATTCGAAATTTGATCTTTGTGGTTTTGACAGGCAGTATAGTTAAAGTAAATCAATATGAATGAAAGAGATAGAGATATGTCATATTAGTTTTTGTTTTGATTTCCTTTCTAATTATTATTAAGTGAAACATGTTAAATTTACCATTTAAAAAATGTTTATTGATGCATTTTATAATATTATGCGAGTAATATGCATGTAAAGCGCCATGCTGTGGTAAAATTTATTCAATTTTTTTTTGTTTTTTTTTTTTTTTTCACTCTTAAAATTTTATCTGTGGTATTTGAAAACAACGAAATATTTAGATTGGATGATTCAACCAATATATAAAAAAAAATTAATTGAAAAATTTATTCAATTTAAATTATTTAAATTTAAAAATAAATAAAAAATTAATGAGACCAATTATCTTGAATAGCATAATTATTTTAACAACAACAAAAAAAAAGTTAAATGACACAAAAAAGTTTTCCGTCTAAGTTTTTTTAGAAGTTTAAATTTTGTTGGTTACTTTTTATGATATAACCGTTATAACTCAAGTAAATTTAAAGCGTTTTTATTGGAAATCGCATTTTTAAATATATATGAATTTTTTTTTTTATAAAAAGTTTAATTTTTTTTTTATATAAAATACTTTTTTTAAATGAAAGTAGACCTTTGAAGGCAGACATTGAGAAGAAAAACACTTAGAAAGTCTGAATGATAAAGTGCGTTGCCGTTGACAAAGATTTCTTTTATTTTGCTGGAGGTCGGAAATAATTCCGTGAAAAGAAAACCAAAAATTAAGAAACTTAAAATATAAGAACAAGCAAAATAAAATTATTCGATATCTTTTTGTTATTTTATTGCAAAAACATCAGATGTATTAGCTTTAAATCTTTTTTATCTGACATATATGACAGTTCTACTGTTGTATATCATCATGTGTTATTCTCTTTGTTTTTGGTTTTTTTGTGATTTATATTTATGGATTTTGATTTATTGCTCAATTATACAATTCAAAATATTTAAAACGGAAGTGATTTTATTTTATTCCTTTTTCTCATTCTCTTTATTTATGTTCAAAAAAAAAAACAAACAAGAACTAAAAACAGTGTGGCGGATTTATTGGTTGATACAAAAAAAAAAGTTTACGTAGGCAACACTAAAAATAGCGGAAATATAGTAATGTATCGAAAGTTTTGAATTTAAGTTGATGAGCTGGCAAATATATTTTTAAAGAATTATCTAGAGTGAAAGTTGATAAATTGAATAGCAACTTTTCATCACTGAAAAAATGAAAAGTTACTATAGGCAACACCAATTTTACTCTTTAGTTTAACAACATAACTGATGCTTCTTTAGGTATTTCATGCTTTATATTTTTTTTATTTTGCTATTTAAACTTATCAATTTACATTAAAACATTTTCTCTTGATAAACTGTTGTAAAATTAGGCTCAGAATGCATAAAGAACTTAATTATTAGCCGCAATTTACAAATGAGCTTTATACTCAGTTTTTCAAAAAAATTAAAAATTAAATAAACAACGTACAATAAAGAGTGGAAGGTTGAAACTAAGGTTGACGTCTACGTTTAAAATGTTTCGATCTTTGGTATTTTTATAAACAATACTTGACACTTGCTAAGACTAATGATGGTTTAATGATCTGGAATCTCATATTGTGGAAAAATACCAACTCTTCAGGTGGTATAGAGAATTCCCTCGATTTATTTAATTAAGTAGCCTATTGTAGTTAAACATGTTAATTTCTAATAAGATGATTTTTAATCACTATTTTCCAAAGATTCTGTAGCTTTTGATTCACTTTATGTTTCAAAAATATTTTAGTGCTACCATCGTACTTGAAAAACACTGAAATAAAACATAACTCAAATAAAAGAAACTTACAAAGAACCAGTCAAAACTGACAATCAAATTATTTTTTTTTTTTTTTAAATAAAAATAGTAACAAAAACCATATAACAAAAGGGAAAAGGATTTATGAATATGTATACATAATGATATGTTGTATATATACATAAAGTTATATTATAGCATTAGCATAATTTTATTGTTACAAGATATACACAAAACGAACGAGAATGAACAATTTAATAAATTGATGGGTAAAGTGGTCTTTAAAATACCAAATAAACAAATTTTAATAAAAATTCGCTACTTTAAGTTAGATATGGAAAACCTCAAGAGAAGCTCCCCTACTTCTTCCTTCCCAATTCCCAATACTCCTTTTTATTCAACTTATATTAAACTTTTTATGAATTATGTTCTATCCTTTCACATATAAGTATATATAAATAAATATATATTATATTTCAATGATAAATAGTATTTATTTACATTTTATACATATTCATAAAAACATATATGTTGAGGAGAGTATAGAATGTAAGGGCGCCAAAAAAGTACATTTATTTTCTCTTTCTTTCATTTTGTTTGGATCCTCCATATTGAAATTGTATTCATTTCTTTACACTCTTCTCTCCTTTTCTCACCAAATGGAATTTCTTTTTCTATTTGATTCTAAACATTCTCCAAAAATTGTTATCAGACCATCAGTAAAAATTTTCACTAAAGTTGTTAAATAACCCTGACTTCTTCCGGAATCGGAATTTTAATTTAATGATAAATGAAAAAAGAAAAACCAAAAAAGAAAATTTTAAAAAAATCACCCATGAAAATTGAAAAATACAGAACACAAGTGAAAATAATGAAAAAGAACAGTAGAAAATGAGCAAAAAAGTATGGTTATTTTTCTGTCTCTTTCTGTTCTTGTGTTTCATCACCACGTTTTATACAGAATACAAATTGGACATTTTCCAGTTTTTGGGGAAAAACAAATTTTTCCATTTTTTTTTTTTACTGGGCATAAAATAGAAAACCGCACATGTTTAAAAATGTTATATAGAATTGATGTTAACATTCAATCATAGTGGACTGTTATGTACTACTATAAGATATCTGTTACACAAATAAAATGTCAAAACTTTGTTGGGTTACTATACACTGATAAGAAAAGGGATGATCAGGATTTTAATAATAATACTTGCAATGGAGTGGAATTCGGAAGTAGAAGGGAAAGACCTGCTGGAAAAAAAGGAATTGGGATGGATTTGAAAAGTACATGAGAAATTCTGGAAAATAACAATGAATGAATTAATTGAATATTTTATATTTTGTGCTGTAGAAAAGTGAAATATTGCCTTCTATACTATTTTAAGTATTTTATATGCGAAAGTCTATTTTAAAGTGAACATTGCTTTGGCTATAAAAATTAACAAAAAAACAAATTTAATTTTGTATCCATTTTGATTACAAAAGAATTTAATACTCGTACATGAAAAAGGATGGGGTTTTCCCGTTATTTTTTAATGGCAAGCATATCATTGTTGCCTCGCAGTTACTTCTTTCTGTTTTTCATATTGCTTCTGATATAAAATGTTTGTAAAAATATTTTTTTGTGTTTTTTTTATGGGTTCGTTTATGTTTGACAACAAAAAAAAAATAAATTTGATTTACACTACATTTCACGTTTTTATTGAATTTCAGTAAACGCAATGAACGTGATTTGCCTCAACATTAAATTTAACCAAAAAAAAAAAAAAAACACAGAACAGAACATTATTTAAAAACAGATATAATATATTTACAGGATATTCAGTTTTATATTTAGGATATTCAGTTAGAATATTAAAATTTAGTTAAATTAATTTCAATATTGAATTCACAAAATATTCTTTAAAGAAGAAGAGGATGCCGAAACGACGATAGAAAATATTGGAATATGGTGTATAAATAAAACATTTAAATGTGGTATTTTTTAACCGATATTATTAATACATGTGACAATACTTTCATGAAAAGGGATATTATTATTATCAACAGGATTTTTTAATATCCTGATAATGGAAAGTGATATCAGAAATACTGATATATATATTGCATAACTTTTATCCTTAAGTTTTAATGAGAAAATTTCCAGAATTTTGATGCCAAAATTTAAATGTAATTATGTAAATTAATGTCAGAGCTTTTTAAAGCGCCACTAATATTCGATATACATAAACATCAAGTTCGATCGATAATTTTCATTTCCCATAATAATAAAATTGATGATATAAAATTTGAAAGTGAGATGCACATTGAATAAACAATTGGTAATAGAAATAACCAAAAGTTTTAAAAGGTCCTCGAACTAAAACAATTCTAATGAAAATACTTTATTTTTTGACACTCGAATCCACAAAACAATTCTAATGAAAATACTTTATTTTTTGACACTCGAATTAATATAAATTCCGAGAATTTAAAGCGGAGTGCTGGCAGGCAATCACTACTGCGTCGAATTTTTAAAGAATCAATATTATCACAATGAAATACTGAAGAGTAATTGAATGCAGGAAAAATTGATGTATGAGCTAATTAAAATAATTGGTACTGCAATGATCAATATAAAACTAAAATTGATTCTTTAAAAATTGGACGCAGTAGCATTTGATTGCCAGGACTCCACTCCAAAAGCTCTTATGCAAAAACTTCACTGGGATTCAAGTTCTAAACCTATGCATTTTAATAATAGAATACAGGGAAAATATATAGTGTGTGCTGATCCAAATCATCAGCACTGCAATGATCAATATGAAATTCCAAAAGCACTTATGGAACAACTTCACTGGGTTCTAGTTCTGAACCTATGCAGAAAAAACAGGAATGTGTCGTATTATGCCTGCATATTATTTGCCTTTGGTATGTTTTAATAGCTTAGATAAAACAGTACATTTTTGAAAAAAGGTAGATTTCAATACTCTAACTAAAGTATCTTAACTGTGGCAGACTTTTGATCCTATATATAATGTCTGGAAATGATAAAAGGAAATAAAAAATATTTTATTGCAATTCATATACTATTTCTTCAGAAAACTCATATAGTTATAAATAACAGTCAGCTGTAGTACAGGCAAGGAAATACATATACATAAATCAAAATACAATTGTATGCTAATAAAATAACCAAAGTTTAAATCTGATAGAATGACAACTTTAATATGATGTGGGTATATTTAAATTTAAATATTAAATCAATAAATTTTTGTTTTTTTTTTTCGGTTTTAAAATACTTTTTTTCAATAACCCATGTTTAATTAATTTTATGTATATTTAGGAGGGTCCTTTTTGTGGGTAAATAGATATTATTATTGTTTATTTGGACCAAGCTATATCAACATGGGAATCCTTTAAACAAATATATAAATGTAAATAAAAAGAATATTGATAAAATATTTCAATCTAATAAAATGTTGTAAAATATTAAATTCAAAAATTTTCAATTTTTAAAAACAAAATTTTCTAATACCAAATGTTCTATTATCATATGGACATCCATATCCATTTATGTTTTGCTACCTGAACGAGGACAACACTAAAAAATTGTTTTGGTGCCCTCCACCTAAAGTATAAAGAGAGAAATTTATAACTTCTTTACGTTGTTTGCAACTACCGAAAGAGGTCAAGCTAGATATGGAAAAATATATATATATATATATATATTTAAACAGTTTCACCTCCTCAGTCGATTCAGCGATGTCCGCCCATTCGTTCATCCATAGGCTAACTCCAAAAATAATAATGCTATCTTGATGGAATTGATACTGTAGGTGACTAATGAAATGACGAAAGAAAGGCGGGCATTACAAATGAGTGACATCGGTCCATGGGTTTGGATTCTGGAAGATTTTGATCGAATCAATGCCAAAAAAGCACATCTCCAAAACCAACAGATACAACCTTCAAATTTGGTACAAAGATGCTCCTCCTTATTTCTCTTTTGTATCTGATAAAAAAAAATTGAGATTGGAGTGTCGGGTTTTTCCCACACATCTCCGAAAACTAAAAAGCGTATCTTAGAAATTAAATTACTCAATCTCAAAGAACTTCTTCAAGAACCTTGTAAGGTTAACTTAATCTAATATCACTTAAGAACTTTTCTAAATTTTTTATTTTGATTAAAATTGTTCAACTACTCTTATCATTCTCTCTGCACCAGATTTCAATATGCTGGAATAAATTGACCCCATATTGAATATTTGGAGTCAGTTACAATATTTTAGAAATTTTGAAACACAAATATTATAATCGAAAAAAAATTTTAAAAATTAAATTGAATAGGGATTGCATTATACAATGCATGCACTTTTATTCCCTGAAAATGTTGTCATGGAAACTGGAAAACATTTTCCAAATTTAATCTCTCAGGAAATGTTAGAATGTTATCGAATGAAAGTGTAAAATGTAAAGTGAAAAATATTTAATTAAAATTAAAATTTCAATTTCTTTTCAATTTTTAAAGTTATTACAAAGAAGTTTTTGAAAATTAAAACTATCCATTTTAAAAAGAATCTTTTTACATCTTTTACTTATTTTAATTTAAGTGCTTTTATAATTTTTTCTAAAAATATTTTTTTGAAATTTACTTTTAAGTATAATTAAAATCTTTAAAAAGAAAATTGATATTTTCTATCGTGTTTTGCTTCAATAGTTATATTTTGTGAAAACTTACACATTTTCTTATTCTACGGAAAGTTTTCGAGAATTTTCTCTATTTCTGAAAAAAAACTAAATACTGCATTAATTAAAAAACATTTGAAATCTCCATCTCACCCGTTTTCCTGCTGCTGGTTCTGAATTCTCTCAAGATTATTATGGTGCGTCTCCAAATGTTATTTCGCCCCCGAGTTTTCCTCTTCCTTGGGGGTTCCACTCCAAGGCCAGACGGCTTATGTTGTTCTGATTTTTTCTTAGCAGACCACACGCTCCATTTCTTCTTTCTTAATTCCTCAGTATGGGTTCCTCTCCTGTAAGTCTCCATAGATCTTCGTTGCTTATTTTGCTAGGACAGAATATTCTGTAGATTATGCGCAGACAGTGGTCAAATCCAGTATAGACCCAATACAATATTTGAATTCAAAATAAAGTTAAACCGTAAACTAAAGTGCATTGGTTGAAATTTTTCTCAAAACATTGATACAGTTTTGGTTTTCTAACTTTTTGAAGCCGGTAATTACCATAACTTAGAAAGATGAGCTCCCAGGTTTGAATATTATCATTTAATAAAAACTTGCAATTTTAGTTTATCATTATACCTTTAAGTTAAGAATATAATTAGTAGCATCGATGGTTGCACAGATGTGTTTATTAAAGTCACTGCTCTAACTTAACTTTGCCATCTTTTATTTTAATAATTTTTTCCTTTACCAAACACACATATAATGAAAATTTATTTAATATTTGATTTTTCTAATTTCTGCAAGTCGATAGTGACTGTTAACCATCTCTTAGTTTAGTTAAGATCGTTAATTATAAAAACTTTTACAATTGATAATCATCAGGCCATATTATGAAAGGACACGTAGCCAATATTCTTCGAACATTATTAGACACATAGAAATGAAATTTGTTGCCTGGAAACTCATATCAATTTAATACAATAAAACTACAAAGTCTTATAATTTTAATATATGTTTTTAAAATTAATTTTTTAGAACATAAAAGCAACCTGACTCAATTTAGTACTTATAAAATCCTTTATGCTAAATTTTATAAATTTTAATTTTCATTTATAAACATTTTACTAAGAATAAGTTAATCTGCTTCTACTTAAGAATCCTTTTTATGGTCTTAAATTTTAAAATCAAAACAAATGTGGTGAAGAAAACCGAACTTTCTAAAGTAAACTAATATTCATTTAACACAAATTAGGGTTATTATAACGTATTTCTAATTATCCATATTTAAGATCCTTAAAGAATCTTTCAATTAAAAAATTTTTTTTTTTTTTATAAACAGATCAGAAATTCAAAACCCTTTTTACATAGTGTCATGTTCCCTGTTATTTCCTCTCTGCATGTAGCATTTATTTTTAGGGTAATAAAATGTGCCTATTTACATATTGTACCGAAATTTAAAAAACCAATACCTTATGTAATATTCATTAAAAATGTTTTCCAAAATTACCAAAAATTTGTTTAATGAAAATTACCAAAAAAAAAAATTTCTAACCTGATTACTTAAAAGTTTTTCCAAAAAAAAAACAAGCCTTTATATGGTCTCTATAGGCTATATTTCTGAATATAAGTATTTCAAGTCCAAAAATATTAGAATGGATTACAGTATTGAACAAAATATAATATTAAACATCTTAAATTCAATATTCAATTAATAATTAATATTGCTTTAGCATTCAATTATACCCGATTGTTATGACGTCCCTGCGACACTTCAAAATGTCAAACAAATATTTATTCTATAAAATTGGACAGAACCGATTACTAAGCGTTACTTATTTTGCTGTAACGAAGGCAAATTCCTTTTATATAAGAAAAGCGGTTTCTTAAAAGTTTTTATATTTCAAGTCATCACAGACGAATTTTAATCTAGTTCTTATCATACGACAAGTATCCAGAAGACCTAGACCTAGTTCTGACAATATGATAAATATCTAGAAGACGATATACGTTTTCTGTCCTATAATCAAAAAGATGCACAATCTAAATTAAATTACCCATAGTTACCATCCCGTGAAATTGCCCTGCAGATAAACATCAGTAAAATCAAAGTTATGTATGTACACCCTGCAATTGGCAACCCAATTAAATTAGACAATCGAGTCATTGAATGAAAAACTGGTTTCGGTTATGTAGAAAGTATAACCACGTCTACAGGTGGCACCAACGAAGATGCTTAAAACAGAATCGAGAAACTTAAACAGCCTTCGGTAGATTTCACCACATAAAAAACATTCCGCAAATATCTAGCCAAACCAGACTTTAATATTCAATCGGCGCGTAAAATCTACTTTATAATGCAGCTGCGAATCATGGTTGTTCAATAACTTCATTAAGAACGATTAAAAGTCGTCATAAATAGTCATCTCAGATTAATATACCGAAAGTTCTGACAGAACAGAATGAGAAATGCGAGCTTGTAGTCCCTAACAACCGAAGAAAAAAAAGTGAAATTCCAGACCCCAAACAGAAATCGAGGTGAATTAGCAATAACCTGATGAAATACGAGGAAGGCATAACAAGAATAGCGTTAGCCATGGAATCCTCTAGCCGGATCCAAAAGCTAGTCCCAGAACAAGAAAATGGTATCGAAGAAAAAATTATGTAAAAATTATTATAATAAACTCTTCATTAGTTTTTCTAACACGTCGTGCAGCCATAATTGTGTCCTATACTGTAATAAAAAATTTTAAAATATTTTTTGATTAAATTTTCTTTCAAAAAATTACTTTTAAACTTTTTTAAAAAATCATTATCGTTAATAATAAATTTATATAACCTAGATCATCAGTTTTTGTGTACAAGAGGCATTGAATCCTGAAGGATTAAAGTATAAGAATATTTTGCATTTAAGTAGCCATTACTAGTTAAGGTTATTACTTTTTATTTTGTATTAAAAATAAACAGTAAGTTTTTTTCATTTTCCAAAAGTTTTGGTTTTTTAAGTTTCGGATTATTTTGGTTACAGATTTTTTATTTTTCAACTTCAATACCTATAAGAATAATTATCTATAGATACATTATTTATTTATATAGAATGTAACTAAAAGATTATGTAAGAAAAATTTCTTGTAATTTTTTAAAAATTTGTTAAAAAGTTTTTCCATAATTTGAATTTTTTAATTATTTTAAACAAATTTGAAATATTATATTTAACTGGGTCTTTAAGTTTTGTTGATACAAAAATATATAATTTTAGATATTATGTAAATTTTATAATTATATGAAGGTTTTATTTATTTAGCACACCTGCAAGTCAGAACTTTGCATATCATCTCCACCATTATTATACTTGAGTTATTTTAGTTAGGTAAAAATTTTTTCATTTAAGTTATAAAAAAAAAGTAAAATTTACCAAAGCAATCAATGAATTAATACTTGATATTCCGTGGAAAAACGTACGAAACTATTATACGAAGCTGGAAAACTTTGTAGAAAGACTTCCAAGTGTTTCATCTTATGAACAATTCTAGTGTTACAGCCTTACTTACTTCTTTTGGCAATACATTTTGAATTGATTGATGAGAGAAGGTTACCTCTTTGATAGATTTTTTTACGTCACTCCGCGAGAGAGCGTAGAATTTCCATTTAGCATATTTATCTCAGACTGTTTTCTGCTGCTGTTTTTGCATTCTCCTATGTGAGGGTGCGTTAGTTAAGTTCAAGCAGTGCTGTGTATCTTCAGGCATTATTTAGATCTCCGAATCTCTTACTTTCCTGGGAGTTCCATTCCAAAGCCTCGGGGCTTATACTGTTGTAATTTTCCCTTAGCCTTTAGCCTATTCAGCACTATTGTTTATGTCTTTGTTGCCTCAGTATAGTTTAAGCTTGCCAGAGCATTCTGCATATGATGGGTAGACATCTGTTAATGAATAATTGCAGTTTCTTGCTGATGATGTTAGATGTCATCCATATTTCACTGACATCCATTTATGTAACGATAGGCACTGTCGTTACAGAAGCGTTGATTTTGTTTTCCTGGATATCTAGGTGTTTCTTCATACTGCATACAACCGTTAGAAAACTTCCCTGGTTTTATTGAGTTGGTTGCTGACATACGCCTCCGCACCTGCGTTAGTGGTCATTCTACTACCAAACTGGTTTAGGTATCCGTCAGTTAACGTTTTCAGCATGATGTGGTAGTTGCTAGTGTTAATGATTTTCATCGTGTTTGTTTTATAGATATTTTGAGGGCTGCGTTCAGCACGAGTTTCTTCAATGGTTCTAGTTTGGTATAGAATGATAGTGAGCATAAAACTTGTCCCAAAGAATTTAAGCAATTCAATCCCTTCCTCCACTTTAAAAGTAAAAAAAAAGAGTTAGTTTTCATTTTAAAACATTAGCTTTGTAATATTTTCCACAGTACTTAGGTTCTCTCGACCTTATTCCAAAACTATAAGATTATTAAAAAATCAATATTAAAAAAAGTAGTAGCTTTTGAATTATTGGTTTAAAATATTATAAAATCACTAAAAAATTCTGAATTCTTGATGTGATTGTGGTTTAGACCAGCATATAATATGAAAAAATTTCAAAAAAAATTTTTACAACCGCAAAAAAACAAAACCATTTAAAGTAAATTGCATGTAAAAATTTTACCCAAGTTTATCTTTAATGAGAACCCTAGGGTTTTCCTAGATGATTCACAATTTATTCTATTTGTTTTTCTTCCGTATTTCAATAGAAAAATTTTCTGCTGACCCACTTCCTTTTTTTTTTGGTCTATTCTAAAAGATTTTTTCTTTCTATGTTTTGTTAATCCCTGATGGGCAACACAAAGTTAATATAATTTTTTTTTTCACTTGAATTTTTTTCATTCATAAAATAATTTTTTTTTTTTTTTCTTTCCTTCTAATTTTTTTTTTTTTGATTTAAGAGGAATTGAAAACTTTTAGGCAAATATCTAGTTTAAGGTTTTTTTTTTTAGCATCTTTTAAAAGTTTCAACACCGCAAAAATTAAAAAAAAGCAAAACTTTACGACTATGACAGTAAAGGGAAAATTTAATTTTAATTTTGAAGAGAAGGCAAGTAGCATTGAAAATTTGTGGGAGAAGAGTAATCGCGGATAAAAAAATAGAAAGAAGATAATACATAAAAAATAAATTCACTAACGAATCTGAGACCAAAATAGACAAAAAATAAATTTATAATTTTTTTGTCTTTTAAAAAATTTAATTTGCATTTTTGTTATCCAAGCAAGTTTTCATTAAACGACCCGAAAATTGTTTCAAAAGGGTATTCTAAATTTAATATGGTGTTTGTTTTGATGATTATCCATAGGGATTAATAATCAGAGATACAATCCATAAAATAACCTTCATATGAAGGTGAGTTGAAAGTTATTTCATATTAACTTAGGTTAGGCTACTAGATGTAAAGGGACAATTTTAGGATCAATTGAATTTGGATTGGAAGAAGTTAGAATATATTATGAAGTGAATTTTTTAACTGACTCATTGATTTTATTCAAAATATTCTAAATGTAATTTATACGAGTATCGAAAAGGGCTGATGCTGCGAAAACTTTTAAATTTGAAATTTGAAATATGCGATGAAAACTAAGAATTTGTACAAAACTGATAGATTAATAGATTCATACATTATCTCAGAGTATGGAGATTGGTGCTTCCTTATATTATAACATGGACTTCTTTAGCTAGAAATTCTGATTATATTTTTAGCACATTTTCAAAAAATTTTGTAAAAATGTGCCTATATAGCTTCACTCTGTCCGTCCGTCCGTCCGTCCGTCCGTCCGTCCCTTTTTACCTACGATTGACTAAAAAATATCAGAAATGGGTAGGTATTGCAATAAAAATAATTTAATGTTAAAACTTTTTTTTGTAGCCCCCCCCCGTTACGGAGCTACAGCCCCACAAAGTCGCAAAAAGCCCCATATTTAAACAGTTATAATTAGAGTTCTATAAGGTATATTTCCAACCTGAAAACGGTAACAGACAGCTGTTCTCATAAGCTTTACAAATTTTTAAAAACCAATTGTATAGGGTTACCATACGGTACTAAAATTTACCGTTATTCAAAACTAAGTTTTACAAAATTTTTGATCCCTCATAACTTCGGAACGGCTACATCTAGAAACTTGAAATTTTGGGAGAAGTTAGATCCTTAGAAATAAGTAAGAGTCAGTTAACAAAATTTTTTTGTCACGCCCCCTCTTTAGGAGCTGTAAGGGGTCGAAAATTGAAATTTTGCTAAAAATTTAGCTTTTAAACACCTATAACTTGAATACCTGTCAAAATTTTTTTTTATTTGTATACAAAATTGAAAGCTCCAAAACGAAAGTTTCAATAAGTGTCAAAGGTTTTTCTTAATTTTGACTTTGTCCGTCCGTCCGTATGTTTACAAAAACTTTTACACCGTTTGAAATAGATTAAAGAAATTTTAACCACGGGTAGATATTACAAAAAAATTAATTTCGTAGAAGAATTTTTTTCTCTAGCCCCACCCGTTACGGAGCTACAGCCCCCCAAAGTTGGAAAAAGCCCTATATTTAAATTGTTATAACAAGAGTTTTGTTAAGTGTATTTTTAATCTGAAAACGGCAAAAGATAACTGGTTTTATTGGCTTTATAAAAATATAAGGTTTAAATGTATAGGGTTACCATACAGTACTAAAATTTACCATTTAGCAAAACTCAAATTTTGCAAAATTTTTGGCCCCATATATCTTCTAAACCATTCAACCTAGGGTCTTGAAATTTTAGGAGAAGTTAGGTCCTCCAAAATTAGTAGGAGTCGGTTAACAAAATTTTTTTGTCACGCCCCCTGTTTAGGAGCTATAAGGGCTCGAAAATTGAAATTTTGCTGTTTTCAACCACCTGTAACTTTAACACCTGCTCAAATTTTTTTTTACAAATATGCAAAATTTATAGCTGCAGCATTATATTTCAACATACGTTAAAGGTTTTTCTTAAATTTGAAAGGGTCTCTTTAAATTGAAGAAATTGTTTCTTAGTCTTAACCATTTTTGGTTTGATAATAATATTCTAGGTAAAATTCCAAATTTTGTTGGAGTTCAAAATTGATTTCCCAGAACCGGAAAAAAATGGAAGAGTGAAGACAGGAGGGGGGTGAACAGATCCATCATAAGTTTGCTAAGCAAAAATTTGGGAACCTTTCCCATTGAAGGGCTACTAGGTCTTCAAAATTAAAACTTTTATGTTTCTATAAAACTAGTAACTTATTTACCAGTGTAAGTTTTTCCAAAATTAAACGTTAACATTGAAGCTCCAACATTATATTTTGCACTTATTAACAGGTTTTCTTGAGTGCATTGGGGTTATATTCTAAGAAATTCACTATTAGTCATATATGTAATTATTAATGAAATAACAAAATTATAATATTATCATAATATATATTTTTATAAAAATAAATGATAAAATACTCAGTAAGAAACCGTATATAATTTTGAAAATGTGCTTTTTAAAAACCCTTGGTTTTTTCCCTCACTTGTTTTTAAATGCTGTTCATTTAAATTGGTTTGGATTATTAAAGCTAAACTATCGTACCTTACTCGCATCCTCATAGAAGTTCTGATTCTAGCCCGCGATAAGAATAACCATGTTTTCTGTTAGGGTCCTGATTAACAAGCATTTCAATTTTAACTAACACTCAACTTACATTTGATCTACTGAATCGCCTGTTAGTGCTTTATTTCGTTGACATATTCTTAAAAACATTTCTATTCAAACGTTCATTGAATAGAATTCTTGTAATCACTGAAAATTCTAAATTGAATTTTAAATTCTTTAAAATTTCTAGTACAATAATTTTTTTTTTTTGAATAATTTCTACCCTTAGTTAACTTTAAAAGTATTTAAAATGTGGTTATACTAATGTCTTTTTCAGTTTCTTTTTTTTTTAATTTTACTTTCTTTCATTTTTTCACTAATCTTCTTATCTATTTCGCTATATTCCATTTAGATGGTGTTTTATATTTCAAAAAAAGTACAAAAGACAGAATCCTTAATCGAAAATAAAACTCTTTGCTATTTGTAACTAGAAAAAACTACTTTAAATCTTTTAAGAACATTTATATATATCCAACTGAAAAAAGAGTTTTTTAATGTAGAAGAAAAGTAAAACTCTAGTGTAGATAGGATGGATGAATTGATGCAATTTTATAATTTCTTTAAAACAAATTCAGAGATGTTAATATGGTAAATATTCCTCTCTGTTTCATGTAGGAGAAATTGTTTTTAAAATTAGCCCCCGAAAGTATTGTATATCTAGTTTTATCAGGTGATTCTACTTCAAGGGGCACTTTGAAGACAATCATTACCGAAGCTAATTTTTTTCTGATATTTTCTCTTATTCTGTATTTTCGCTAATTTAAAAAAAAAACAATCTCGGCCGAGGTTTTCTAATTACAACATTAATTAAATATTTAACGGTACATTAGAAGGCGATATTTGAATTTCATTGAAAACGTTATTTCAAAAATATAATGAGATACTATATTACAAACGAACGATATAGTAACAACCAGTACATAATTATATGGGATTAAAGTACTATAAGTACAACAATTTTTTTTTTGTAACTCTTATTATCCTCTATTTCTTTTTTAAGGACATTCATGACATTCGATTCACATTAAAAAAAAAAAAACAGTTACATCTTTGGTTTTTTAATTTCTGTTATAACTTTACAAATATCATATAGAATTCAAGTACCTTTAATGGAAATTAAAAGTCTTTTATAAAAAAAAGCATAGACCACAACACATCATAGTTAAAATGAAACATTAACAGGTTAAATAATCTAATTACAAAAATTATATTAAGTATTAAAAATGAAGTGAAGAAAAGAAAATACGAAGTGATTCTATTCAAGGTGAAAATAGAATGAAACCTTATCTAAATATGAATACATTGCATTTAGGTCAACGTAATATGAAGTGCAGTTCACAGAATCACATATAAGATATAATCTTCTAACTACTCCTAAAGATTAACCCCATATTAACTTATTAAAAGGGAACGATAGAATTCAATTTATAAAAAAAAATTATATTTCGAAAATAATCATTGTAAGCAGGGGTTCTAAACAAATCGATGTTGAAGAAACATTCAATTATCCTTTAACATTTTGTCCGCTTAATTTTGTTCCGGAGAGAACGATAAAAAATTTTGATCCGACAAATGATTGGAAATTGAAGCCGAAATAAAGTTCTTTTCGGAACAGTTCCGATTTAAAATTGAAATAAATCCTCAGCCCTCGTATCTTGTCGTACCCCAGCATCCAGAAGCCGGACTGGCTGGATTTAAAAATTCTTGTTCCTAATTCTGTAGTAGACACTAAAAAAGCGACAAAAATGTATAAATGTACCAAAAAGTACCACAATAATTTGTGAGGGCTATTTGTTCGGACGGGCCTAAATGTCGATCTTTTTAAATTTTTCTTGCTGTTTTTTGGTTCTACTAAAAATTACCTTTCTTAAATTATAGTGCTTACCTTTCTTCTAAATTATTAGGGTCCGGCCACTGAGCCCCGAAAGAGGGAGTTTTTTAGTTACTTAAAAACTGTAAAAACATACGGAACATTACATTCACCGAAACTTAATTTTTTCTTTATAATGATTAAAGTTCCAAAAAAAAAGAACTTTATACTTGTATAAACTTGTTTTAAGTCGGAGTAGTTTTTTTTTCTTCCAAAATAAATATCGTTCTGAAAATTTTCATTTTTACTCCGCTTCGTTCCGGACCCCTGATTGTTAGAATATTTTAATATATGTATTATAGTTAGCTTTAGTAAATGCTTTGTCCAATTGGTTTTTTTTGAAATAAAAAGAATAGCAATTTTTGTATCTTATTCTCAAAAACTAAATTTTATTTTTGTTTTAGTTTTTAGTTTTTCGATTAAAATAAATAAAAGTACTTTTAGTAATTACTTTTACATTTTTTAAAATAGTATCAAAACCACTTATTTTCCATTTTTAAAATAAAATGGATGTATACTTTAAGATGTAAGGGAGTGATCATATTACTAATTCTCCATGTGCATAAGAGAATGATGCTGCAAGTTTTATTTTACATCCTTTATCCTTACAAATGATATCCCGTTAAGGATAGGGTAAAATAAAAATTTTAACTTGTTGTTTTAAAAAAAAAAACAATGATTGTAATGGTTTTGTAATTAAGGTAATCGATAGTTATTTTATTTTTGGAGCAAAAAAACTGTAGTAATTTAAATAAGTGTTCTTAAAGATAACGATATTTGTAGTTTGTATTTTGTGGGGTAAAACAAAGGGAAAAGGAAAAACATTTGTACATCGATACAAAATATATTTATAAATTTAAAGAATGAATATTAAGAGTGTTCCTTTAAATTAGTTTTGCGATTGAAAATTTAGTTTAAATGCAAATTATATTGCAAAAAGGAAAATTGTACCAAAATGGTTTCCAAATTTGTAAACGAGGAATTGATACTTTTATGGATAGAAGGAGACAGAGAAACCATTGAAGATATAGGAAGCATTGCAAAGCAATAATAGTGTTCGGGAGGATGAAAAATGCATGTTGTAAACCTTTCAGATTTTATGAAAATGCAAGCTCTGTATTTTCAATGGGTCAATGACTGCAAATAATTAAGCTTTATATTGGCAGATTCAAGAAAACACATGCAGGCCTGAGATCGTGAGACAAATTGTGGCCATTAAGTTAAGGGTTCCATACAAAACAGAATCCATTAGTGAATTCTTTACATGTTTCCAAGAGGAGCATTACGACAAAAGAACCATGGAAAGAGTTTTAAACGAATTTACTATATTCAAAAATCCTTTGGAGATTTTAAAAAATTACCTTCCCTACATTAAACTTTTAAGAAAAACTTAATATACTTGAAAAGACTTAATAATAAAGACGAGATCGAAATCATTCAAACTGAGGAAACTTGGGTAAACCTAAGTCCGATTTGTGACGCCATAAATAGTAAGGGATTAAAAAGAAAGTTCTGTTTTGATTTTTAATTTATTGACTTTTTTTTAAACAATTTTTATATTTTGATTTTTGGTTTTTACAACAATTTTGATAAGTCATCAATTTCAATTTCCGTATTCCTAAAAATGATTCAATCTTTAGAATCGTAACATTTCCAAAAGAGATTTATTGTATTTGATTGTATTCTAAAATTATTAATAAAATCCCAATGCAGATAATTTTTTTAAAAAATTCTTTCTGTTGACTTATCCCAAGTGCCAACTCAAAAGAAGCATCCCACAACCCAAATTCTAAAAAGCTTAACTACATAAATTCTGAAAATAATCACTCAAATTATTTTTCTTTCATTTTTTGACACTAAGCCCTTGAAATAATTCCCCGCATTGTCTAGAATTGTATTCGTATTCATTTTAAATCTAAAGCAAAAATTGAAATAGAAAAGAACAATGCAATATAATCCACCTGCTACAAAAATGGTCAATTCTTGAAAAAAAAGGAATTTTATATCGGATAACCACAGCATTCTTTAAAATTCACAATTTTTCAAAGTGCAGTGAATGCAGAGATTCTCTTCTTCTGTGAATGGATTAACAATAATACCAAAAAAACAAAAATTAAAAACAATACATTCATTTTTGGAAAAGTTGGCAATTTAAGATTTTATTTATAGATGGCGCTCTGTTATGATTTAAACATAAAAGTAAAAAATATAAACAAAACTTTTCATTTTGGCATAATGCCAGTTTTTTTGTAAAGAGAATAAGACGTCTGGAATAAGATTAATAAGCTACAGACTAGAAAATAAAAGAAAAATCAACTAGAATTTTTTTAAAAGAGTTTCCGAATTCCTTGTATACAGTCAGAGATATTTAACGTCTCTCATGATGTTCAACAAAAACAAAAAAACAGCAAATAATTTAAATTTATGTGAATTTCATATAAAAAATGAAAAAATTTCGCCAGTTGCATTTTTAATGATAAGTACAAATAAGGCGAATATTTTCTATCTTTTAATCTTCCATTCTTCATTCATTGTAAATTCATTGTTGAAGAAAAACAAATTGAATCTCTCATGTTATGCACCAGGAGCGCAACAATTTCTAATGTGGAAACTTTTATACTTACGAATCGGTATATATATGAGCGTTTTCTTGTGATGAACGACACACACAAACGAGATATGTGTCTATCTGTCTATCTGGGTACAAGTGTATCGCCTAAACGGTGAGTGTAATATTTGATTAAATAAAAGGCGTTAGATTTATGATAAAAAATCGCTAATAGAAATTTATGCATGATAAAAGAAATAATTATTAGAAACTATGTTACTTTTATAAAAATTATTACATATAATGTAAGTAAAAAATCTTTGAATTGAACTTCACATTACTCTTTCGCTGCAATAGCGGTTGGTTCTGTGGTGGACACAGGGGTTTTTTTTCTATTAAAAAACTTCATTTAATTGTATTTCCTGACTATTTTTTATTAGAAATGTTAGTGCATCGCTAATAATTCCTCATATTGGGAAGCAGTTATTCAATTAAATATAAAAATGCTCCGCCACTGATATTAATGTTTTGTGTATGAAGTTGTTATAAAAACATGTCTGCTAAATTTTAAACATTTATTTGATAACTAAAATTGTACATATGGTATATATACGAGAATGAAATATACAACAGTCTTTATAAAATTTCATTGTACAAAGGAACTTTAAAGAATTATAAATAAGATATGATAGAAAGATTACTCGGACTAAATTGAATCTATTTTTAATCCATATTTGATTACTATAATTTTTTGCAGTTTTTTATTATAATAAGAAACTGAAAAATATTTCAGAATTTTAAAAGAAGGTAATCAAATTTTTTTTTTTTCAATTTCATTGATAGTTTCACTTAAATTTTTTGAAGTTTAGTAGCACTAATGAGAGATGTAGATTATTAACAAGAAGAGTTTTTTAATTTCCGATAATTATTCCCTTTAATTTAATGCAAATTATAAACTAATTTTAATGAATATTTTGGAAACATGTTCTATTTGTAATGAAATTTAAAATTCGAATTAAAGCAAGAATAAAACCAATAAGCTTGCTTTCTTACTAAATCGATATATGGAAAGTTAGGTCTTAAAATAGAGCTTTTATAAAATCAGTGTAGCTGAAAATTAAACGACTGAGTGTACACAGTGGTTAGAGTACCGACACTTGTTTTTAAGGATCCGATTCGATTCCCGTGAAAGTGAAAAATGATTTAATTTAATAATATAACTCACAGATATAGAAATAGCTTATATAATATGAATTTATTACTATTAGAAATATATTATGTTCTCACTATTTCAACATGTACCTGTGATATAGGGAAGCTTATTAGCCCTGTTATTTAAAACAGTTGTTTAAATTATTCAAAATTGTGACCAGTAAATGAATCATTCTACTCCCCAACAAAAATCCCTGTTTGTTCTTCAGAGCTCTTAATTGGAGATATTTTGCTCCCTGCAGAGACATTTTAATCACTATAGAAACAGATTTAAAAAACAGACATACAACTGCTCGTGACACAAAAATATCAAGAATTAAATGACCTATAATTGCAATCCAATCTAACTTCAAGAGTTCCAGAATAGTTAGGAGTGTTGATTATTCCTCATATTGAATTTTTTAATTACCCAGCCCTGCAGCAAAAAAATTTAAAAATAATAGATAATCGATTAAATTATTTTAGCTTTCATTATATTTTATAATAAGAATAATCAAATATAAAAGAAATTAAAATATATTTTAACTTTTTTTTAAACAATATTCTAACTATTCTATTTATCGGATTATCAATACGTATAGGCTTATATTCTATTATTTCAGTACTTGTTAATTTTTAAATAATGATATTTTCATCCTACTTTTCAAAAAAAAATTTTTTATCCAAAAATACCAGATAAAATTGACATGAAATCTAAAAATAGTTTATCTATAGAAATATCATTTATTTATTTAAAACTATATTTTATGTAATATTTTTTTGCACTTTCCATTTTTAGATATTTTCCAATAAAAATTATAGTATAAAATATGAATTTTGTTGAAAAATTTAATTGTACATGTAAATGACGTTTACATAAAAATCTGACATTTTAATTTTAAAAAAATTTAATTTTTAAAATTTTTTTTTTTTTTTTCCATATTTTAAAATTTAATTCCTAATTTAAAATATTTTAAATTAAAGTTATTTATAAGATAACTTAATTTTTATTACAGAAAAACTACCTCATAATTTGAAAATATTGTACTTTAAAATGTATTTATAGAATGTAATCTAAATTTAAAATGTAAATTTATTATAATTACAGCATTTAATTGTGCTTTCAAATATTTTAAAATGTCACTAATAGTTTAATAGGCCACTATAAATACATATAAGTAGATTAATAAAAGATTAAAGGCTGCAATTTTGAGAATTTGAATCTCGTATCTTCAATTTATGTACAACTACATTTTTACAAATCTCCATGGTAACCAAATATAATTTAAATATCAAACATATAATTAATTACTAATAGTAAGTACAAAATTAATAATACTACTTAGAAATTACTATAGAAATTATTGAAAGTGAAATGCACCACGGGTCACAAGGCCTGGTGTTGGAATGGGAAATGCCCGTATAAAAAAACGTCATTTTTAGGTTTTATTAAATTTTGGGAAATGTCTTAAAGTTTTTTTATGGTAATGATTAAAATGCTATAAAAGCAACTTATAAATTAAAATTACAGTAAAAATTCTAAAAAATTATGTAAAAAATTGTTTTAAATTTAAATTTATACCTATTTAAAATATGGTTATTAATTTTACCTTATTTTGTATTACAGGATATTGATATCTACTCACGAACATATGAACCAGGAACACTTACAAAACAAAAATATGAACAATTTGGTACACATGAAGCTGTTAAAGAATCACATCGATCATATTTTGTTAATCAAAAGCATCATAAGGGTAAGTTTAAAATTATTTGATTACGAAACCATTTTTTTTTTTTTTTTTTTTTTTTTTATTCTAAAATCACAAACAACGAATATGATTCTGAAGTACAAAGAGTAGTTGTGATTGAATGGGATAGGAAAGGGAAGGAAAAAAAGAGGACAACGCGGAGTTTGATGGTATATTCGTGAAGAATCCGTGAAGATTCTTCTTAAATTCGGCCAATATTATTAAAATTCAAAGCACCCTCGAGATACCCTTTCGTAATAGTAGATACTTAGTATCTTATAAAAAATATTCAAATTTTAATGTAGTTCTTCTAGAAAAACTCAATTCCAGTCTTTTGGGTTCACAGTGAAACTGTATTATTTCTGATCCCACAAACTGTATCTTAAAAGCTCCTTTGTTAAACTTCATAAAAATATATTATTAAAACATATTTGTTAAGAGATCATATAAAAAAATGTGGTTATTAAACACTATACCATAAATAAATTCAGCAATTTTTGTGTTACATATTTTGTATTTTACATAATAATTTAGCTTGTTTAACACTTGTAATTAAATTATGTTTAAAAAAAAGCCAAAAACCAATTAATTGGATTTTAATTAAAATAAAATAGAGTAAGAGACAATAACCAACACAAGTTGAAAGTTCAATCCAATGGTTTTTAATGGACACATTTAAAAAATGGGAATGAAGCGAAACAAACTTTAATTTAAAACTTCATTAGAGTCCAGGATTACCTTTGAAACAAACTTTGCTATTTTTATTTTTTAAATTTTTTAGTGGGGAGGGTCGAATCCAAAAATTTGTTCTTAGAGTTATTCTGCAAAACATTATTACCTCAGAAATATCAGTTAACTTATGAATGCTATGGGACGTCTCAAACTCGCCAAATTTCGGTTCGAAGTCAAAGCTAATTTTTGTATACTAATCGACTATTTCAGTTTATTCGGTCACAAAATTGCCGGTTGTGACGCATTTATTTGTTTATTAATATAAATAATAATTTGAGTGCAAAATGCGCGAAAGTTTTGAGTGCTTATGCTTCGTTTTGAGTGCTTATAGTTACTTTTAGCAAGGCACATTTAAAGCCAATATTTTAAGTCCACATTTAAAATTTGTAGGCTGTGCTTTACAGAACTGTAAAAAGTCTGCAAAAAATGTATTTGACAAAAATTATTTTAAGGAGGGCCTGACTACAGTTTAAAATTTTTCATTGATCTTTTTTTACGATATAAAATTGAATTTTCTAGACAAAAAATTCAACTAGATTAGGCGGAGAGTCGAGGAATGGACGGACACCGATACATTAATAAGAACTTTTTAAAATTTTATTAAAATTTGCTAAAAAAAAAATTAATTAATAAATTTAATAAATATGTAAATTGGTTAAAATTACAACATGTAAAGTAAATAATAATTCACTCGAAAATTATAACATTGTTACCAACGTTATGTGAAAAAAAAAACTGAAACATACAATCAAAACACATCAGACAACACAATTTAGTGGTTTCTTTTTTTAAGTTTTTGTGGTTTAATTTTTGGAATTATTTTCAAATTCTCTAAACCACTTTGGAAAATTTTGGTTTATTGTAATACATACAAACCCAAAAATCAATTTACTCCAAAATAGATAGATCGTAAATTTGTTGGTTAATGTTGGTTCGTTAAAACTAATATTCATAAAATTAAAAAGTATTATTAAATGTAATAAATTTTTATGTTTTTTATTTTTTTTGTACAGATTTAGCAACAGCACATGTAACAAAAATTAATCGTGAAGCTAGTTGTTCAATACCAAAACCACGTATTGAACGGATACAAGGTGATGCATCAAAAAAATATGTACCACATTGTACAATATTGCATAGATGCAGTGATGATACCGGTTGTTGTTCATCAGATTTAAAAACGTGTGTTGCCAAACAAACACAAGAGGTGGATTTATTCTTTTATGTAAGTTATTATTTGTTTCTATGTTTTTAAAAAAATTAATTACTTTATTTTATTAAATTTTTGATTTAAGTGAGATTAAATAATTTTTTTACAATAAATCTTAGGTACAGTAATTACAAGACATACAAAGTTGCTGCCATATGTAGCAATTTAACTCTCGCTTTTATGTTTTGATTTAAAATAATTTGTACTAGTTGTTCTCACTAATGGAATTAATTTACTTAATTATTACTTAGCATTTTTATATTATATATTAAATCGAATTATAATGATATTTAGTAGTTAATGGATCTATAAAAAACGAGGAAAAGTGTAGTAGAGTAGACTGTGTAAACTCTGGGATACCCGTATGACCGTAACATATACATTATATCATCCGGTTAATTAATTTTAGCAAAATTTCAATTTGGCTCATATAAAAGAAGGAGTTGTATGGCAGCTACTCGAACCCTCTGCAGTAGACCAACTAAATTTTGCAGTAACTTTGGCCATTATACTAAACTACTTTTGGCAAAATTTCAGACACGCAGCTTCCATAGGTATAGAGTAATGCTCATATAAAATTAGAAGTTGTATGGCAGGCACTCGAACCCGTGGACCAAAATGGCTGAATTTAAAACTCGATTCCGTTTTTTGCATAAAAACGAATTTGTGAAAATTTCATAATCCTAGCTCCTTTACTTTTTGAGTTATCGTGAAGACGGATGGACGGACATATATAGCTAAATCGATTTATTTTTCGATTCTGATCCGATCCATACACTTGAGTCTATATCTACCCCCCCCCCCCCCCCCCCTCCTTCTCTGCGTCACAAACGTAATGGCAAATTTATTATACCCTTGTACTATATAGTCATACGGGTATAAAAATAATATTCTGTAATAATACACCTACTTCTCTTTTTACGCAATTCATACATTGCTCAATAAATCGCGTCAAAAGAAAATCGCGTAAAAAAATCATTTATTTAGTTGATAAATTTTTTTTGGATATCAAATCGTTTTAAATCGAATGTAATCATTTTTTTAAATCGCGTTATTTCTAGTTGAATCATGTATAAAGATAATTGTATCATTTTTTCAAATTAGCGTAAAAAAATTCGCTTAAAGAGGAAATTCGAAATTCGCAATTTAATAATTACTTAATTAATAAAATTTAATTGGAAGAATTAAGTTCAAGTTCACAGAATGATTATATTTTTAATAATTATTAAACTTATTTAGTCACGAAATTTCAAGTCGCGGCTCCATTATTTGTTTATTACAATATAAATAATAATTTAATTGTCAAAATCGCTCGAATTTTGAGGGCTTCTCGACAACTTGTATTGCTGTTACAAATAATTTATATTACACTTCATTACAACTTGTATTGCTGTTGTAATTGATAAATATTACAAATCCAAAAAAGTAGTTTCAAAAAATTATCTCTTGTTAGTAATTGGACGCGTTTAAATAAATTCAACGATGGCTTAGAGAATAAAATGTTTAATATGTAGTAGAGTACATAACAAATTACTGTATTATATAAAATCCCTTAAGTAGCTTTACTCCTTAGTGTTGCCGAACATTCGAATTTCGAGCGATTGCCGTGCTTCAACTATATGCGAAAAACTATATAAGTAGACGCAAAATAGTTAAATAACAAGTCCTGACCATCGAGACTACGCAAAGTTTACGCATTATTCCGCAAAGTTTAATACATAAGCTGCATGCATCCTTTTGGCTGTTTTCCAGGAATGTTTTCCAGGAGTTTTCGATTAACTGATATCAGTATCCAGTACACAGAGTAAGGCCAATATATATAAAAGCGAATATTTGTTTGTAACGTATAGACTAGTAAACTGTTCATTTATTTGCGATAGTGTTTCGGGACTAACAATTTTTCTCTAACGCACCACCAAATTGGGGGCTGTGATGCAAGTATTTAAACTTTTTTGTTCTAAAATAAAAATGGTTTGACTGATTGAATTTAAATTGTATTCTATTCATCATCACGACGACTGATCTAAATATTTTTGGAAGTGAATTATGTTAAATTTTTCGAAGTATGTAAAATTTTGATCTAAAAAAAAGTCATGTGTAATTTTTATATAAATTTTTTTAAATAACATTAATTAAAATGTATTCAGGGCCGCCATCCATCGAATATTAGGTAGTTAAATATAATGATTGTTTTGTTAATATTATATTTCAGTACAAAGGTACAATTAAAATACAATACAACCGTATATTCCTGCTGAATATTATGATCAAAATAACGTTCAAAACCACGGCCTTCCGAATAAATTATTAGAATTTTGCGATTGCGATCTTTATTCGTTTTATATTCCATTGAAATTTGTTCAATTTTCAAAAATACATAATATATTAGATAATAAATTTAATATTACCAATCAAGTTCTTATTAATTAATTTAATTATTTCAAATAAATTATAAACATTTTCTCTTTTTTTTCAAACTTCCTAATCTATTACAATCACCAGAAATACTTGAAATTGTTCAATTTTCAAAAACGTTTTGTAAATTGTAAAAAAAAATTGTATATTTATATAATCTTTTTTTAATTAATTGTTTTACATTCTTTAAATTTAATGTCAAAAAAAAATTTATTTTTTATTATTTTTTTAATTAATTTTAACAACTTTACAACAAAAATTAATCTGACTTATTAATTAGCTAACAAATATGGAAAAAAAAAAACTACATGATATTTTAGATAAGTAAAATTTTACAACTTGTTATAACAATAATCATAAAATTAATGTAATAACATCGAATAATTATAATAAAATCTTGAATTCACAACAACTTTAAAAAATTCATTTTCCAAAATGAATGCTTCAATATTTTTACAAATTTTCTCAAATCAAAGTTACAAAACTTGAAAAATTACATTATTTTAAAGTCTTCAAGTTTAAATGAAATTCAATACTGTTTTTTTTACAATTTTTCTATGTTGTATATGTTGTATGTATTAATTTTCTATGTTGTATGTTGTAATTTACATAATCCCATGTTTACTTTAAAACAAACCAGTCATGACCTATCTTTGTAAAATTTTTTTTTTTTTATTTCTGTTGGCTTCAAGGTCTCATCTCATCTCAACTAAACAAACATAAATAACAGTTATAAAAATAAATTAAAAATAACTGTTATTAATGAAATAGTATTGAATTTTTAGATTTTTAGCAACTTTTCAAAAAAAATTCAAAATAATTTTAAAATATCTGTCTATTAGTTTCAATCTGTTCACCTGTCTGTCTACCAGGTGCTTACGAAACTGCCAAACCATTTGAAATAAAATTGTACTACGGTACTTTAATTTACCGTTATGCGAAACTCAATTTATGCAAAATTTAATTTTGTATCACTCATATTATATTTTAAAAACGGTTAATTTAGAAACTTGAAAATTTGGGAGAAGTTAGATCCTTTGAAATTAGTATGAGTTTTTTAAGACAATTTTTTAGTGTGTCCACTGACTAGAGGACCTATAGAGGATAAGAAATTGAAATTTTTCTATTTTTAAACACCTGTAACTTGAATACCAGCCCAAATATTTTTGAACTGATATACGGAACTAAAACTCTAACATTATATTTTAAAATACGTTTACAGTTTTTCTTAATTATAAAACATTTCTTTAAAACTTAAAAAACCGTTATCCAAAACTGATTATGGAACATAGTTCAATTCAGGAAATGTGCTCTTTTCAAATCCTTAATTTTTTTTACCGCTTGTTAATTTCATATTTTAAGAAACACAGACAATTATTAAAAAATTGTGTATTAAATATATTAAAACACTTAATAATCCCATATAATGAAAATATGGTTAGTAATTAATTTTTAACACTTAATTATAATATCGCGTATAACATGTGTTTCTAAAAGTATTTAAGTACTACTAAAATGTAATTATACATTTATTGGACAGTTAGAGTACTAAGATATGGTAAATACATAGGTGTAAGACTCGTGAAAATCTTAAATTTAATATGATACTTGCAAATGATGTGCAAATTATGACTGAAAGATTAAATCTATGGTAAATATCTTTTCGCTATGCAAGTTGTAGTATCCAGAATAATAATTGCTAGGAAAATGCATTCCTTTTTGTCCACTCGGTGTTTAATTCATACTAGTTTTTAGTTAAGTTACACAATTATAATATAATATATTCTATTAACTTACAGATGGTATCTCTAAAATCGCATTGTTGTATTGAAATAATGTAACACAAATTTGTTGGCAAATAAGAGGTAAATTACCAGAATAATAGAATAAAGAGCTATCAGAATAATTTCAACACCATATTGCCACTTGTTTCTAGTTCTTAAAGAATTTCAACACTCCAACACCATGAGTCTAGAATTTTTTAAAAAGGCAAAAACCCCTACGTAGACACTCCTTGAATGATAGACGAAGATCGAAATTCATAGTAAAACATAGGCATCATTCAAAAAGCTTTCGGAGTTTTAGTTTCATTTGTATAATGTATTCTAAGTCATTGATGAAGAGATTATAAAATTAGGCCTTAGTGTATTGAGTATAATAATAGGATTTCTTTTAATCCACACATAAATATCAGCTGATCAAACCTTTACATTTTCAACTTATACAAAAATTTTTTAAAGGTAGTTATTATCACCTGAGAACTTAAGAGCACATTCCTTTCATTGATTACGAAGTGGAAGCGGTCGGTTATTTGTGTTGAGCAATGTCCAATATTCGTGAACAACTAGAGGTTCACATTTCTTAGATTTCATAGATTTTCTACAATCAGTTTACGTAATTTAATAATACTTCGCAACAGCTTTTCGAATTAAACTTTGTATTAATTACCTTTTTAAATCATAATTAAAATCATCAAATCAATGGCAAATTTAGTTGTTGAGAGCCGACCTTCCATGCGAAAGGCCCGGATTCGAACCATAATGAAAGTGAAAAAAACTTTTTTGGTTTTCGACTATACTCAGCTAACATTCGTCATTGGGTTCAAATTAATGCCTTAATCAATAATTAATAATTATATATCTTTAATAAAAAATACATTAATATAACAAATTAAACAAATGCAAAATATAAACAAATAATTTAATTGAATAATATAACTCACAGATATAGAATACCATATAACTCAAATACAAAATATTACAATACAAACAAAAATAGAATTGTATCTATTGAAAATTTAAGACGTTTCTACATGTTATAAGGCATAGTACAATCTCAAGTTTAAATTGTATGTGGGATTCATATTGACCAATTCTAATAACACGAATATAATATAACCCCCTGTTCCAACATGTACCATATGGTCTAGACAGATTTATTAGCCTAACAGTTGAACAGTTAGCGCTTAAAAAAAATACAATTAAAAAACATACGTTGAATAATAAAGCGAAGGCGAAAAAGCGTTAAACTTCTTTTAATGTAATTTCTTCAAGTAAAAAACTATCAGTACCTACTTATAATATCAAATTTTTTTAATTTTTTAACTCACTATTCAAGTGCAATTTTTATATTATTTATTAAACAGAAATTTTTTTACACATAGATTTTAACACTTACAAGCATATTGAAAATTAAGAGTTATTGTAGAATCTTAAGTTACATTGCATTTTAATAGTGATTGTAACCAATCAGTAATAAAAATTAAAAACGTGTTGTGCAAAGGTGAATAGTATTTTGTTTAATTTAAATTTTAACATAAGTGTCATATTCAAAATTTTATGATTTCCCAGATTATAAATCATATTATTTAAGCAAATTTTATGTTAATTTGCTAATGATTTCATATTTAATTTTTATTATTTAAATGTGTTAAGGAACAGTTACAAGTTCAGGTGTGAGAAGAGTAATTTGCTTTAAAATACAAAAATATTTCTTTGTGTGAAGGTAAAAGTCGACGGAAATCATCAAAAGACCAACCACAGCGCGCAACCACAGTTATGTGAAACTTTAACGCACTTAAAACAACAGCACTGTAAAATATTAAAAAGAGTCGTAGAGACTAACCACTAATTTTGTGCTAACGCAAAATATGATCTGATGAAATTTCAGAGCTTTATTAAGAAGATCTGAATCTATTGACATTTGAAGATAGTAGAAGTTTTATGCTTCTATGTTTATGTAACCTTCTAAGCGGATCTTATATTTTGTTGCATATTTTTTAATTTCATCGCTCACATTAGAAATCTTTAGATCTCTATGTAAGTCGAAATTATTACTTCCCAGGGAGAACTGATAATATTGCATAGCACTTTGCTTTGAAATTTTGTAATTTTCTGCATATGTGTTTATTACGCACAGTCCTAAAGTTGTATCCCCAAGTAATGCGGATCCTCAGATCCTCGTGATGATAAAGGACAAGGGATCTGCTCAATAGAATAGAAAGCCATCAAAGAAACGTGTAAACTTCCGTTGACTAGTTGTCATGGAAAACTAAATTGGGTTTAAAAACTTTCCATGGATTTTGATATCAAGATATGATCTAGATGATCCGTTGATCTAGATAATCAACATATTATTTGGAGAAAAAAAATAGCTGATTGAATTGCCTAATTTTCTTGGTTTATTATTACTGACTCTTCAAAATGGAAACGCTTATTCAGTCCCTTAAAACTTTATTACGATTCCGAATCTAACACAATTTCAGTTAGAAATAATTATTAAGTATTTAACCATTATTAAGACAGTCCATTCAAATTGAATTATTGCAATAAATTTTATGTTGAATAATAAATTTTGCATCAATCAGAACCCATTACAATTTTGTAAATTTTAACACTTTTAAAAAGTTGATAATTTAATAACTATACAAATAAAAATATTTCGCAATGTCATAATTTATATGCTGTACGTGCTAGATTTGATGATTGTTAAGAGTTAACATAAAGAAAACGTTTATAAATATATTTTAAAACCGTTGAATCTATATTTTTTGTCTATCTTTCTGTGCATTTGTCTTGCAGGTGAGAAATAAGTTGAATTCTGTCTTGAATTATTTTACATCATAAGTTTTGGGTAATGTGTTCTATATTTCTTATACAAATTTGGTTGAACAGCCAGTGCATAAGGCATTAAGAAATTCTTTCCACAGATCCCAGTTAAACGTGACCATGTCTTATTAACAATCTTATCCTAACATGTAACATTAAAATTCCACAAGTTGTTTTATTTCATACAACATAAAATGTATCGGGAGGGGATTCCATTCGAAAGTTGATTTAATTCGTTCTTCGGTTGAGTTCCTGAAATTGTGAACAACGACTCCAAGCATTTTGTTAGTAGATTTTCATCCAAGTTATCGATTTACAACAGTGTTACGAGATTTGATGGATTTTTCAAAGGAAAATATTTGCCTTACAAATGACAAGATTTGAATTATACAGCAGTTGCGTCACTTCCTTCATATGAAAACAAGCATTTTATTACTCTTCCCAACCCATTATTATTATTACTTCCGGATAAAAATTAGAAGGTTATTGTTTAATATGTAACATTAAGAAAGAAGTTGAATAAAAGGAAGAATATGAGATGATTCAAAGTACTCGTAGCTTCATTTAAAAATTATGAAAATATTCAGCATTTTAAAATTCTGCATTTAAATTTGCTTTTCTAAATACCTTGGATTTTCTGATCCCTCCATTTTTTTTTTAATAATTTAATGAGACTTGATTAGATAATAGTTTTGATACTTTGTTATTCTTGTAGGCCTTCAAATTTTTAAAATATATGAATAGTATTTTTAAAAATCATCAAGCACCGCATAGATCTATTGGCAGTATAGTAATGAATTTTTTAAGCTGTCAAAAATACGAAAAAATAACACAAAGAAAAAGAATACGTTTTTTTTAAACTATTCAATTCATTAAAATATGAAATATATGAAAAAATTAATTAAAATCTTTTTTAGCTTATTCATTAAAATTTTAGCATTTTTCACATTGACTTTTTACATTCGCTGTGCTTCCTCCTCACGTTACAGTTCATAAATGAAATTGAATTTTCAATTCACTTTCATTAGTGAACTTTAACACTTCAAGTTTGTTTTAGTTCACGATTTTTATTACGGAAATAAAATTGAAAGTTAATATGGGAGGAAAAAGATAATGAAAAGATTCAATTTTTTTTTTAACTCACAGATTTCAAAGTACGTATACATTGTGTTTTATCTGTCAATTGTATACACCTTTTTAGATAATTTAAAATTTTAAAGATTGGCACGATTTTAGGGTATCTATACAATTAAAAAAATATAAAAAATATTCAACGCGATCGGACGTGTTTTTAATCGCGGAACAATTAAAAAACAAAAAAAAAATCATCATATTGTGTACTATTTTATTCAGTTGTTCCTATAACGTATAGGCATGGCTGAATGTCGGAAATGTCGATCAAAAATTAGAGGAGAAACGGGTATTCGATGTGACGGCGTGTGCGGGAAAATATTTCACAGTGCGTCAAAATGCTCGGGGCTCGATCAGGCGGCAAATAATTTATTAGACTCAAATAAGAACATTAAATTTATTTGTGATGACTGCATTTTATATATACATAATGTAGACATGGTTATTCAAAATATTGAATGTGAAGTGAAAAAAAGTAACGACTACTTGAATGAATATAAACAAGAATTTGCAAATGCACTAAAAAAAAATGAACTAGAAACAATGCAATTACTAAAAGCTATTGAAGATAGATATATTGAGCGTTTAGAAAATATAAAAAGTGTGCAACAAAAAGAATTCGAAAAATTTTCTAAAACTAGTGAATTATTTAAAACGGAAAGTGAAAAACTGAATGTAGCTATGAATAATACATTAGTAAAAAGCAATGAACTAAGTGATCAAATTACAAACTTAAGTGAAAAAGAAATTAAACAAAATATAGGTCAAAATTCGTTGTTCTCTGATATTGTGAAACAAAATGCATGTGTAAGCAAAAATATTGTACGTGAAAAGAAAGAAAAAATACCTTTGGTCATTAAACCTAAAAGTAAGCAAAAATGCAATATAACTAGAATGGAACTAAATAAGAAGGTAGATCCAAAAAATTTTAAAATTAAAAATATTGAAAATCGTAAAAATGGAGTTATTATTGTGGAAGCTGACAATAACCAGGAAAGAGAAAAAATAAAGTCTGCTATTGAAGATAATTTAGAAGAGAATTATGAAGTTATAATTCCCTCGGAACTTAAACCAAGAATAGAAATAGTGCATATGACATCTAATTATTCAGAGGATGAACTGTTAAGCAAACTTAAGTGTCAAAATCAACACTTAGAAGAGAGTGAGATGAAATTAATAAAAACGTATGAGATAAATAAATATAAGGAGCAAAAATATTTCAATGTAATTATTGAAATTGATAAGGAGTCTTTTGCGAAAGTTATAAAAAATGAAAAAGTTTCAATTGGTTGGGAACGTTGTAAAGTATTTGATGCTTTGAGAGTGCTTCGATGCTTTAAATGCAAAGGGTTCAATCATAAAGCTGCTGACTGCAAAAATGAAGAAACATGCTCTAATTGCCTCCAAAAACATAAAAATAGTGAGTGTAAGAAGGAGAAAGTAGTAAAATGTATTAACTGCATCGTAGTAAACGAAAAGCTTAAACTTAACCTTGACGAGTGCCATGATACATTAAGCAAACTTTGTCCGGTTTATCTAAGAAAACTGGACGTGCTTAAGAACAAAATCGGTTATTAGCAATTACAGCTACATATTAACGAAATAAACAAAAAAGCTATGTCTAACTTGAATGAAATTGCAGAAGATCAGTTGGGAGTTACCGAAACAAAAACATCATCGAAGTCAGGAAATGAAGTTTCAACATCGATAGATTCAAAAAATGTAACATCATCATCAAATTTTAGTAACAAAAAAGTAGTAAAAAAAGATGTCCCTCCAACAAATCCAATAATTAAAACCAACAGTATATTAAATAAATATCTATCAAAAATATGGAGTAAAAAGCAAAAATCGGTAAATAAAAATAACAATCATAACAGTATCAATATTAATAATAGTGATAATAATAATAATAATAATAATAATAATAATAATAATAATAATAATAATAATAATAATAATAATATTAATAATAATAATAATAATAATAATAATAATAATAATAATAATAATAATAATAATAATAATAATAATAATAATAATAATAATAATAATAATAAAATAATAATAATAATAATAATAATAATAATATAATAATATTAATAATAATAATAATAATAATAATAATAATAATAATAATAATAATAATAATAATAATAATAATAATATTAATAATAATAATAATAATAATAATAATAATACGAATAATATTAACAAAACCAATATTGTTAAAGATTCTCCAAGTTGCAATTATACAAATTGGGTTAAAGGTGAAACACTGAAACCTCAAATCAAAGAATCTGCAAACAAAATTGTTACATTTGATCCACCGATTGTAAGACTAACTCGTAAAGCAGTATTAGAAGGTGACAGTATTTATGTGCTCTCACGACTAAGAGACCACAGAATTTACAATAATGTTAGACTTTTTTTATCATATTTTTACGACCAAAGTGATATATGTTATGATGGCATAACACAAACGAGCCTTAAAGTCTTAATAAATCAAGATGGCTTACCAACAAATTATAAAGAACTTTGTAAAATATATTATGAATACCATGATAGAGTAGGAATATTCAAAGAAGATGTAAACAAAGATTTAAATTCATACAGAATACATATTGATAATAAATATAGAGATTACCTTCAAAAAGTTAGAGAAAATTGGAATAATTATATGAACCCTATTTCTAAATGATGGAGACCTACAATAACCTAAAAAAAATGAATCAATAAATATTCTGTATGTGAATATTAGAAGTATGAGAAATAAATTAGACGATCTAATCTTATTGATTAAAACGCACTCTCCAGAAATTGTTATTCTAAATGAAACATGGATTTACTCATCTGAAATTCCATTTATGCAAATTCCTGAATTTTCAGCCATTCATTCATGTAGAGATAATAATCGGGGAGGTGGTACCGCAATTTATATAAAAAACGGAATTTCTTTTACAACTCTTACTCTACCTAATTCAATTAATGATAAACTAAATACAATCGGAATACAAATACTCAATTGTCAACCCAACATGAAGATCTTCACAATGTATAATGCTCCGGACAATGACAAAAATGATTATATAAACGCACTGGGTATTCTTCTTAAAACATTTAATAAGAACTGCATCATAGTAGGTGACACAAACATTGATTTACTCCAAAGTAATGAAATCACGAGTACTTATGCTAACATAATTGATTCATACAACTTCAATATTCTCAATGATACGACTACTTGCGGAATTACTCGTCAAGCCGTCAATTGCAGCTGCCAAATCGATTGTAATCATGGAAGTATTCTGGATCATGTTATTGCAAACTTTAAAACCTTTAAAGCATTGATCAAATCATATGATAATCCCATTAGTGACCACAAAGTTTTGGATATTAATATTGAAAAATGCGACATTATACTTGAACCAATGACACGAGTCACTATTGAAAAAACGAACTGGAATGTATTTCAGAATCTAGTTGCGCAAAGAGTTGAAACGTGTAATTCATACGACAAGCTCACGGAGTGTTTAAAAGAAAGTAAAGCTCTGGCATCATCATTAAGAATAGTTAGAAGAAGAAATCAAAACCTCTGGGTTACACCATTTATACTTAGCGTAATCAAAAAGAGAAATAAACTATACTCTAAACTTCGCAAAAACAAAGACAACTCTGAACTACAAGATAGGTATAGAAGAATCAAAAATTATGTTCAAAAATTAATAAAAAAAGCAAAAGAAGATTACTTTAACAACCAAATGAGTGAAAGTACCAACCCTCAACAGATGTGGAAAGTCATCAATAAGCATTTAAATCAAAATAGCTCAAAAGAAAATTCAACAATTCGCTTAAATAAGAATAATAGTGAAATCTCTACATCTGAGCTAGAGGCAGCAAACATTCTCAACAATCATTTTGCTACCATTGGAAGCACATTAGATAAAAACTTCACCGACCAAACAGTTAATGAAATAAGTACACAGCATTGCATAAATCAGAACTCAATATATTTGATTCCAACAGACAATAGTGAATTAAAACATATCATAAACTCTTTTAAAACTAATTCATCTCCTGGGCCTGATGGTATTTCAATAAAACACATTAAATCAGTTGAGCAAATAATATCAAACAAACTAGTTAATATAATAAATGAAGTTTTATCTACTGGTGTTTTTCCTGATATGGCTAAAGAATGTACTATCACTCCAATTTTTAAATCAGGGGATAAAATGGACTGTAATAATTATAGACCGATAACCTTAACAAACTGTCTATCAAAAATTATTGAAAAAGTTATTAAACGTCGTTTAATTACGTTTTTTACTAATTCAAAACTAATTGATGACCACCAATTTGGTTTTTTAAATGGAAGCAGTACTGAATCAGCAGCACTCGAAGTTGTGAACTTCATTAATACAGCATTGGACAAAAATAATTATGCAGTAGCTATTCTATTAGACTTAAAAAAAGCTTTCGATACGGTAAATCATGATATACTCCTAAATAGTCTTGATAAAATGGGTATTCGAGGAGTTGCAGCCAATCTATTCCATTCCTACTTAAAATTTCGTAAAATCAAAACTAAAATAAACGAACTTATTAGTGAAGAAGCAAATCTTGAAGTTGGAGTTCCTCAAGGCACAGTTCTTGGTCCTATTCTTTATTTAGCTTATGTGAATAGCTTTAACAAAATTGGGCTAAGTGGACATTATTCAATGTTTGCGGATGATACCATAATTTTATATAAAGGCAAAAGCAGTAATCTACTAGAAGAATATATTAATTTGGATTTAAATAAAGTTAGTGAGTGGCTAGACCAAAAGAGACTAACGATTAACGTAACTAAAACTGATCTCATAATTTTTAAGCAAAAAAATAAAGAAAACATTAACCTATCAATTTCTATTAATCAACAACAAATAAAAAGAGTTAAATCTTCTAAATATTTAGGATTAGTTATTGATGAAGACCTATCTTGGAAAATACACATTGAAAAATTAAAAAAAACAATAATGTCAATAGTAGGTGCCATTGGAAGATGTCCTAAATTAAGCGAACAAGTTGCAAAATTAGTCTTTTACTCTCACATTCAGTCTAAAATACGGTACTTAATTCCAGTTTGGAGCCAGGGTTGCAAATACATTACCAATTCAATAAGCATCCTTATCAACAGAGCTATAAAAATTTTATACAGATTACCATATGATTATCCGACTACTCAATTGTATTATACTTGTAACTTGCCTTCTGTTGAACAAACAATATTTTTAGAAAACTGTAAGTTAATTTACAAATTATCAAATAACCTAATGAAAAGCAACCTAAAACTACAAACAAATGCTTCAGTTCATAATTACAACACAAGAAATGCACAAAATTACCGACTAGCAGCACCCAGAACCGAAAGAGGTAAAAGAGACGTTATGTTTAATGGTATAAAAATTTTCAATAGCCTTCCTAACAATATAAAATATGCTCCTAATTTAAGATTATTCAATAAAAGATTGAAAGCTGTATTGCCAAAAAATAATAACTAAAAAAAAAAAAAAAATAATAAAAATAAATAATTAAACTAATAATATTTAAATTGTTTAATAAGATTGAATTGTATTTTATTAGATATAAGCTAGTTATAAGTGAGATTTATACCAGTTTTTTTGTAACTGTCTATCTCTATACAATAAATAAATAAAATAAAAAAAATAAATTATACAAAAATTTAATGTCATTTTGTACTCAAAGATCCATTGAATTCTAAAAAAAAAAAATAATATTATTATTTTTTTAATGAATGGAACAAAAAAAAATAAAACAATATGGCATCCATTTGTGTGATATAATATCTATAACACCCAACCCAACCTTAATGTGTCCACAAAAATTTTTAAATACAATTTTTTATTTTAATTCCCAAAATGATACAAAAGATGAGGGATTATGAGCTCATTTATGTAATTGGAGCATATAATAAAAAAAACAGAACACCAAATGAAACCAAAAAATAATTTGAATCTTTCATATTGAAAAAAAATTTTTAAAAATATTTTGGAAGACAAAAAACAAACAAGGGTTTTTAAAAATGTACATTTATAATAAGTTTTGGGTAAAAGTGTATTGAAATAAGTCAGGAAACAACAGTAAGATGATGCAACTGACTTAGTAATACCCTACACCCAAGAAATTCAATTGCCCGTTATACGAACCTCAACTTCAAACCATCTCAAACTTTAGGAATCCTAAGCAAATAGGACAAAACTACTGTGTACCGAATTTAAAATTTCTAACTTTATTAATTCTGAAAATTTGCTGGTTAGATCTTCGGAGGCATTTTGCATTCGAATCACTATTTTCATTCCTCTTAAATTTCAGAAACATAAAGAAAGCAAGGCAATACGCTCCTGTACCAAATTTCAAGTTTCTATCTTTATAAATTTCGAAGATATGTTTATTAGATCTTGGGATTCATTAGATAGGTACCAATTTAAAAATTTACAAACATAATGGAAGCAGGATAGAACTATCTTGTACTAAATTTCAGGTTTCTTACGTTATTAATTAAAAAATTATGCTTCTTAGATATTGGGAGGTTATACCCTAGCATCCACTCAAATAAATCCCCAATTTTATGACAGACAGGCGACCAAAGTAAAACTATTAGGCTCATTTTTTTAAAATTATTTAAAAATGTGTTAAAAACGATTTTTTTTTGTGTGAGGACGATGCCATTTTAAATTTTTCAAATTTTCACTATGAATTGTCTAAAAAAAAAAAAATGGGATTGTGTTAGAAGTTGAAAGTTTTGTTATAAATTGCATGTAATTAATAAAGATTTCGGCATTTTAAAAAAAAAATTTTGTTAAAAATAATAAAATAAAATTAATTTTGGGGGGAATTATTATTTAATATTTTTTGATAAATTGGGATTAGAAAATATGTCGGAATGTTGAAATTTTAAATATTTAAAATTTTTTATTGTGTTTTACTTTATTTTATGCCGCATAAGCCCTTTTTTTGACCTTTGATCGGTCTACTCAAAAGATTTCCTTGCATTTATTCAAATTGTGTGTTTCAATGCATTAATTTAATAATTGCAATTAATATTGTGTCGTCACAAGGCAATGACGAAGAATTAGAAATTATTAAAATTTATGTTTGATAAAAACGTAGTAAGAGTTGACCGAATAGTAGAAGCTTAAAGCTGCAAAATTGTTAGATGCAGATATTCATAATCGTTTAATTACTATAAAGAGTTTCTTCAGTTTAAAAACAATTGAGATAGGTAATATTATAGCTGTCAGATGAACTGGTTTACTCTATCCGTCAACTTCAGTGGATCGTTAACTCCAACCATATGTTAAGGTTATTAATCAAAACAACCCTTCCAATTTAAATATTTAATGATTAGAAATTTATTAAAATTTTTAAGGGAAACTATCTCCATTTCAATCTGAACTTAAATTCAAAAATCCTATAATGGAAAGTCTTGTAGAGACTAACACCTGTTCTAATGAAATTAAACAACTTATGCCTCCACTCAAGATTTTCCAACGGGAAACTAAGAGTTCAACAGATGCTCATCCCTACATAGTTGAATTAACCAGATGGCGTAACACGGCTTATGGAAATTCGTTTGTCATACGCTCATCACGTCTATGGAACCATATTCCCCCACATGTGTTCCCCAAAGTTGATAATGAAAATGACGTGTAAGATTGAGCTAAATTTAAGAAGAACATTAACATCTTTCTTCTAAATATCCCATCAAATTTTCTCCGTCTCCCATAAACCAGAAATCGCAAATAACTTCCACCATAATCAAATCCTTCCATAGCCCCATCCCTGTAACCTAACTGTACATTTCTATCACAGGTTCCTTCCTAAAGTTTGGTTCAAAAAGGGTGTGGTTTTGATGTATTAAAATCGCACACTACCCAGAAAAACACCGCACAGTTTCAATGGGTGGCTTTCGAGCTTTCCATTCCCTAATAAAAAAAAAAATTTCTAAAATAGGATTCAAACACTTGAAATGAATTTTATTTTAAGAATTTCTTCTAAAAACCATATATTAAAAACTATCATATTAAATAGTAAGTAATTAGTGGAAAAATAAATTAAATTTCAATGGTATTTAATAAACTTTAGGCATAGTTTTTTTTTATTGAAAAAACCTTCGAAACCTTAAAATAAACTAAAAATTAAAATGGAAATTTTCAAAAATTTTATTTTACCAAGTGTTTATCATACAAATCTAAAAAATTTTATTATACGTTTTGGTGACAGCAAATTTATTCATCTTTCCATCTTTTTAGCCCTTGCGAAAGTAAATAATATTAGAATGCACGGAATTTCAAATGATTGGGCACTCTTTAATCTTAAGCGGTTTCCGAACCTATCACGAGCATTCGTTGGCGATTAGTAAAATAAATGTGCGTTTTTTTAATATTTTTAATTTTAATAACCAAGGTCGGTTAACCCTTACATTTTTTGAATATCAAAATTTTCGGCTGAACTCAATTGTCAGAATCATTACTTTTTCCTGCTAGGTTCGTAAAATTTATATATTAAGTAGTGGCAGCATTGATGACGCACAACAATATTATCGCATACGTACAGTTGTATATAACTGACTACATTAAATGATTTAAACCTGCGTTTTTTTATTTGCACATCTAACTTAGACCTAAATTCTATCAAATAGAACAGTTTTAATTCAAAAAACTCTATATAACCATTAATGTGTTCCGACATAACCTTTCAAAGCGTACTTTATTAACTGTCAAATTTTACTGTATTTTCGTTCGCACTAGCTCTCAACTAAATGAATAACAGACAATATATTTTGTTTTATATTGTATATTATAATAATTAACATATAACAGTTATACCAGATTATTGTTAAATACTGTTATAATCAAATTCTGCTGAAAAATCAGTGACTAGATATTTAAATTCAGAACAGTCGAACGATTAATTCCTAAGCCAGGAAAAGTTCTTAAAAATTTATTACAGCCGTAAAGTTTTATATAAGCCGTACAGCCGTACCAGATATTTAAATTCAGAACAGTCGAACGATTAATTCCTAAGCTAGGAAAAGTTCTTAAAAATTTATTACAGCCGTAAAGTTTTTGACGCCCAAACGTCAAAAATTTTATACGACAAATAAATTAAACTCAATTGTAGACAATGAATTAAATATAGATAATGACATTATAAAACAATAATGAACTTTAAAATACACATTCAAATTAAAGATATTTAATTTAATAACACTTCAAAAGAAGTTTTTTATTTTTTTACGTGGGAGCCTAATTATTAACCTAGCTTGCAAAAATATTTCATATATTTTACCGCATGTTATAAACACGTGGGTTGTTAATTTTTTTTAAATTTTTCCTAAAATAATTTTCCGGCAAAAAGGATGGGCAATGTTCGACGGTTTGAGATACATTTTATCTGAATTGGTTGTAAATTTTAGTCAATTTTTTACCCATCAAACAATAAATAAGTTCGGTTTTACCCACCTAACCTATAAACCTATATACATAATGTATGTAATACTAAAATACTGTTAAACTCGTTCAAAGTTTACATTGAAAAAAAACAAAAATAAAGAACATCCATTTTTAGAAAAATTAAATTTTCTAGAAGGAACATTTATTTTGATCCTTTAAATCCTAATGACTATATACAGTACCTTAAATATCCTTATGGGAAGTAAAATAATCAAAAAATAACAAATAATAACGGGAAAAAAATATTAAGTATAATAACGGGAGAATAATATTAAGTATAATAACGGGAGAAAAATTAAGTGAACATTAAATGGGAATATTATTAATAAAAATGAAATGAAAGAGAATGAGATAGAAAATATTAAAGGCTATAAAAGACGCGACAAAAAAAATTGATTTATAGATATTTTAAAAATATAAAAATGTTTTATAGAAAAATATTACGTAGATAATATAATAAAATTATAATGTAGGGTTGGGTTGATCCAATATATAGAAAATTATCTTTAAATTATTTTTTAAGTATCATAAAATATAATAAAAGTTAATCGATTTTAATTTTAAAACATTAGATATAATTTTCCATAAAATTTATTTTTCTTAGCTGTTAAGTAGGTGGTTAAGTGGTTCGTTTATGTATTTTGTTCTTTTGTTTTTTCAGAAGTTGTAATACTATAGATATTTACATATGAATATTATGTTTAAGAGTCTTTGTCAAGTGATTTTATGTACTATCTATTAAACTATACCCGAAAACTTATAATTTAAATTATATTTAGTAAAATTTTGATTTAAAACATAGGAACATGGCCTGTTTAAGTGACATTGCCTGGCTAAGTATAATATGCTATGTATTATACTGAGCTAGTCAATAGTATGTGAAATCAATTGCTTGTGTGATGCAGTAAAAAGTTTGAAGTGTAATCGATTTTCAAATCGAGATTGGTTAGATTCAATTCCCCTTGGATTTGAAGAAAATTTACGTTCACTCTTCGGTCATTAAATATACAATTTTTAAAACTTTAGTATAAATTTATTATATGATCCCTAGATAATAAAATTTTAAAGAATTCTAATTTCGTATTTTTCCTAAGAATTAAAAATTAAATTATCTTTCATGACAAGAGTAAAAAATTTTTAACAAATTAATAACAAATTTTTTGAAAAATGAGCAGCATTTTTTTACCTTTTTTCTTAAAATAATTAAAATTAGAGGCCTAGCTGGCGGGAGGATATGGCGTTTTAAGCGAAGTATTACCGAAAGAATTTTTTTAATTTGAGAATTTAAGTCCTCAAGTCATCCTTAATACATACTTTATAATGTTTAAGTGAAATACTAATGTAAAACCTAGTGAATACTAATGCCTAAGTAAATGCCTCAGCCTAGATCTAAAAACTAAACTAATCAATTTTGTTAATGTTGCAAAAGATTTTCCTAAACTGAGGACTCAAATCATGCACATATTGAAGTTTTTTTTTATTTTCTCCTAAGTTTGAAGCTGCATTACTGGTATACAAACTAGTGGCTACAAATCTTTTATTAATCAGTGTCAGTCTTCATTAAAAGACAAAACTAATGGAATATAACTAAATTAGTTGAACCTCTCATTCTATTTTAGACTCTATTAATTCTATTAAAGAAAAATATTAAACTTCTTTCAAAACTCATAAAAGAGGACCTACTATGGGAAACTCATTTTATGATACTATTTGTTTATAAGCTATGCTTCGTCTAATTTACACATAAATTCGTTTTCAATTTGTATGCTTATAAATTACAAATAAAAACATATAAATTTTTTTCAAATAAATGTCCCTTTGTTTTCATCTTTTAAAATTAGAATTTAGAAAGAAAAACTTTTGACAATTTTCTTTATTTTCTTCTGTAGAAATTGTTCTTTGTTGTATTTTTTTGCAAACATCTTTTTATTCCATACTCAAGGTCAATGATGGACTATAGCACTGCCAAAAAATAAAAAAAAGAGAAAATGTAGTATTTATTTTAAAATTAATATCCTGTTCTATGTCCTTTCAACCGTATAAAATGTAATTTTAAAAGAGATTTTCTCAATTAAATACAAAGAGATATGGAACTTGAAAAAGACTATGAAGGTCGAGATAAAGACAACAATAAGTTCTACTTTTATTACACTTTTTATAAGATTTAAAATCGCGTTCTTAAATTTTGTTAGTTTGTTAAGAATTAAATAAATTTAAATGTTAAGGTGTATTATATCTGATAAAAGATTTAAAAAAGAAATCTGGTCTTGAAATGACAACCCAGTCCAAAAAACTGGAAAAACAAATTAACATTATATTTCCGTTCCTAATTCCTACTCTCAAAGCCAAATCTAGCATTTGTATAAAGGGATCCATGCTATGAGTTTTTTTTCATAACTAATGGTTAAGTCAAAGTCAAAAATTGACCCGAGGTATCTTGTGTAGCTGCTCTGAAAGATTTTCCCAGAAACCCAGACCCGTTTAATGATATTATTTTTAAAAAAATTGTATGAAGAGCAACAGTAAACTGGTCTCTGTTGTTCAAAGCATCGTTGAAGTAAATAAAATGGTTATAAAAAATTTGTTACAACTGTGACAGTTTTAATAAAAATCAATTATACCGATCCTGTGATTCTTTAGCAAAAACTTGAAACAATCTCAAAACGTCATAAGTCAGAAGTTCGTCGATCCAAAGAGCCTATTCGAATGATCGTTCAAGTACTTAGACCTACAGGAAATATTCTATACTGATACCACAATAGCAGGCAAATTAAAGACTTACGATGTAGTTCTTATCTAAAACGAGTAAAAGGGATCATGTGTGAAAAGTTCTAGCGTCATTGTACTTGATAAAAGGTTGATCCAAATAATTTTAAAAAATAACAGTAAATGCTATCTTGAAAGCTGCCATATAATTTTATTAAAGAATTATTTTAGTAAATACTTTTAAAATCTTAAAAAAAACAAAAATTAAATTTTTTTAATTCAATTAAATTTTTTATATTATGTTCTTTTATTAAAACTGATTGAGTTGTACATACCATTTATACATGGGTGTGTAAACGAGTATGTTTAACACACACGAACTTTATATCAGTGATTGACAGAAAGATTCTAAACTAACAAAAAAAAGAAAATTTTTTTTTTCCACTGGATACTCGTATCAACGTAGTTCTAAGGGTATTATAATTTTTTCAATATGTTTGTAACGGTGAAATGATGAGGAGATAAACATTGACTTAAGTGTATTCAAATGGAAAGTAGGTAGACTTAGAAATGCATGCCCTATTGTCCCTTCGTCCGCCCGCAGGATAACTTAAAAACTAAAACATTTAAAATTCTGAAACATAATAGACTTGTTTTTAAACTGTAGTAGTCTTCGATACTGAAATTGAACCACTTTATACGGTAGCTTCGAGTAGATGCCATAATTTCGTATAAATGTGACAAAACTTCTAATTCTGAAGCTAATATAGGATTGTAGGGATCTTAGATATTGCCAAAGTAGTTAATTTTCCATGCCTATATTAAATCTGCGTTCTTGCGGATATCCCATAGTTGTTTAGTCGTCTCTGCTCCTTTCTCCATTTTTATTGTTTTTTTTTTTGTAGCATACTTCTAGGAAGTCTGTTTAATTTTTTATTATAACCATTAAAAGGACATATAAAAAAAAATTTCTATTTTATGTTATTTTGTTGTTGTTTTTTGTTAAATATAAATAAAATGAGAAAATAATTTATTTACGACATCATAAAATTATTTTTATTTTCTTATGTGAAAATTTTTTTTTTTTTTTTTTATTTATTAATTTTTTTTTTCCGATGTTTTTTCCTATGAATTTTCCTTGAAAAAAAAAACATAAACAAATAAAAGAAAAAAAAAAGAAAAGGGATTTTATTTTTTAATGTTAACTGTTTTTTTCTTCTTATTTTTTTATTACAGGTAAAATCCATTAATTCAAAACAAGGTACCATTGAACGTTTAACATTCCAAAATCACACGGAATGTCATTGTGTGCGTAAATCAAAAGACAAATCTTCACAACAAAATTTATTAATGGAACCGGCATTATTAAGACGTGCTACAGTTTTAGATTGTAATTGTCCAAAATTATTTGAAAAAGTTTTACAAGATGATGGCTATTGTAGATGTGATTGTTCATCTGGTAATAGTGATTGTGATTGGTTAAAACGTGGTATGGAACATTTTTCAATGGTGGATAGAAAGTGAGTATCTATATTTTAAAACATATTTTTTCCAAAATTTTCTTCATTCTCTCTGTGGTATCATACGGCCTGGATATGTGCAATAATATTTACATATTATATGAATATACTAATTCTGAATTAATGGGGTATTTTAAATTAAGATTCAATGAGTTTTTCCAGAATATCTATCTGTGATACTCAGTCATATGAAATTCAGGCAAATGAATACAGTCTTGTAGTATGGGCTCTTACAGAATATACACGTTTACTGTAATGATTAGTAGAATCTCGAAAAAGAACAGCTTTCATTTGGATAAAATTAACCAAGGACAATTCCATAAAGGTTTGTACCACAAAATTGTTAACATAAGAATGCTTCGGAAAAAATTTATGTATGGAATTGAAGAACCAAGTTCCATGGTTTTAAGATAAAAGTTAGTAGTAGAAAGAGTAGTTTCTTCCAAATGAAAGCTGTTTGTCTTCAAGACTCTACAAGAGCGTATTACTTATCTGTCTTCAATTTTATATGATTTGAGTAATTTGATAAGGATTCCACTGTCCTAAGCTTCATTTTTATATGCTTTCCACCATAGCCCATCACTAAGCCTAAATTCACTTTACGAAGAAAGTTTGTTTAGGGGAAAAAAGCTGTGGAATATTTTACAACAAAGATTAAAAAATTGCATAAGTTTGTCATTGAAAGCTTAATACCAAAAGGTTCTTCAGTAGAGCATTCATAGTCTTCAGGGACGTCCTTATCAATAATTTTTCTTATTTGTAACTTCAATGTTTACGTTTTAGAGTTATTTTTATCACAAGGGTATTAAACCTTCCTTCTTACCTAACATTCTTTAAGCAACCCCCCTCAATGTTTGATATATAACCTTAGATCCCAGAGCATATACATACCTTTTTAAATATCTTCATCAATACAATTTCAATAAATTTTACTTTTTGAAGGCTACTGCTTTAAATAAACTTTTAAAGCAATTAAATTAGAGAAATATAGTTTGACAACAGGAAGAGGAAAACTTTTCAGATTTTCCAAAAACTTAGATATTCTTCTTCAAAAATCGATAACAAATAATTTTAATGGATTTTATATAAAATTTATTATCATCTATTTCTCTACCAAATTTTGTTTTTTTTAAGACATTCGAAAAAAGATTCTTTAAATATTTTTTCCAAGTACCAAGAAATACTTCCTTTAAATTTATTTTCTAGGAAAAATTATTTAATATTTTATTTAGTCCATTTCGGTGTTTTCACTTGTTTATTACATTTTTAAAGAGTTCTCCAGAAAACTTTATTTTATATCCTTGATATGAAAATTCATTTTAAGCCTGATGAAAGTATTTTCATGTTCAACATATTTCTAACAGCAAAGTATAAGTTGAAAGACTTATTTTTCATTGCAAATAAAATTTAACACTTCTAAATCGAACATGGAAAGTAATAATTTTAAATATTTTAGGGGAATTATTTTTTCAAAATAAATTTCAAAGATTTTCAGAAATTTATTGGAGAAATTTTAATATTTCAGATCATGATTTTTCAAATGAATTTTATTGCTATTGTAGATCTTGTAATATTTACAAACTTATTGAGAATCGGTTCCATTGAATCACAGGTGCATACAGTAACCCATATCTCCAATTCATTAATGAATCGCATCTTTGGCAATTGCTGAGAAACGAATCCAAAGAATCACAAGTGACTACATGAAGCCATATATGCTGTTTTTCGATTGTACGCCTTTTCCATTTTCATCGGGAATTGGTTTCAAAGAACACTAACTGCAGTTAAATAGTTTGTCGCATCTTCCAATATCGCTGAGAATCGGTTTCAACGAATAACAAGTCAATAAATAACTAACTCATATATCCGGTTCTTCAATGTATCGTATCTTTTACTGTCTCCTATCTTTCTTATTTCGCAGTAATTGAACATTTTAGAAATGCTTCACGTAAAATGTCATCGAGCTCTCACTTATATCAACTGCTTTATTTATAAATTATAAATGAACTCTCACTTATATCAACTGCTTAAAGAAAATATAGCTTTAGTGAATAAAATATTTTCCCTCGCGAAACGAATTTTAGAATTCTCTGAAGCTGCTTTGGGGATTTTCCCATATTATAAGGATTATTTACCTTAAATTTCATAGAATTCTCTCTTAAAACACATTTCCTTTCAACATATTTATTTCAATCCTATATTACTATTCAATCCTGTGTTACTATTAATATAATTTTTTTTCCAATTATATTTTATTACAGATGCATAATTGAAGGACGATGTAAACCACCAACATGTGAATTTGGAACTTATGATAAAAAACATGGGAGGTGTCCTAGAAAAGACGATAAATTATTTTCCCGTAGCTTTGATTAGAATATTTTATAAATTTTTAGTTAAAATAGTTATTATGTTTTTAAAATTTTAAATTTGATTCTTTTTAATTACTGAAAATAAAAAATCAGGAATTAATTCGAAAAACAATTAAGAAATCTTGATAAAAAGTATAAAATAAAAAAAAAATAATGCAATAGAATGTAATGCAACACGATATTTTCAAAAAAAATTTAATAACCTGTGAATTCTGAAGCCAAACAAACAGAAAAATACATTAGTCCGATAAAAGATATAATTATTAATCAATAGTGTGCATTTACATAGGTGCTAACCTATGACGCTAAATTATGAGTTATTAAAGTGCTTCATCTTCTTTTAATTAATAAACAACCAGATGCAGATAAACCAGATTGTTTTCTGGAATCTAGGTACATGTTGGCATTTCTTCGAAAATCACGCTTTGGAATTAGTAGTTCTCATAGGAAGTGTGTAACTTTAACGCACCAAAACCACAAACGTTATTGAACCAAATTTTAGGCTGGGGCTTGTGATAAAATAGTACAGCTTGGATTCGAAAATAGGAATGTGTTAGGATTTTTGGGAATCGGGTTTGAAAAAAATATTAGATTCTAGTATTATGGGGGATGACTAAAATTTACCAGTATACATATGCGGTTTTTGATAAAAAAGTTAGCTTGTCTTAGGATCCTTTGAAGGTTGGAACCCCTTTACAGCTGAATCGATGGCTTATGATTTTAAGTTTTTAAAAAATAACAAGTTTTCGGAAACGCGTTTTCTTCTTATTTCCAACCTCCTTCCAAGTCTTTTTCGTTTCTCCTTGAAGATTTTCCTTAAGAATCTTCCCCAATAATTTCCTAATGAATTATAATAATCCTCTAATTTATTTCATTTTTTAATTTGTAAAGCCAGCGTTAAAAAATTTTTCAATTTTCATTATTATACTTTCCACTAATAATATTTTCTTTCCAAATAATAATGAACTCAAAAGAAAATCTAAGAAAATTAAATTTACTGTAAAGAAAAAAAGAAAAAATATTCAAACTAATTCCAACGATAATCAAAAAAATTTTTTTCAAAATAATCATTAAAATAATCTATAACAGGTAAGCATCTATAGATTATCACCTTCAAGACTCCTCTAAATAACTTGTGTCTAAAATAAATATTTAAATTTTAAAAAACTCAGAAGGGTGCTTTAATTGAATTCCATTGTCATTCTCCAATTGCTTTAAACAAAGAACTAAAGTCCAACTCACGAAAAGAAAATTTTTAAGAAAATTTAAAACCTTCGTGGATTTTTTTGGTGGAAAACTAATTTCATTTAATGAGATAGTTAAATCCGATTGAACTTGTATAAAGACTTCATAATAAGAATTTCATTTTCTTCATCTTATTTTCAATATTAAAAATGCGGATTCACGAATTTATTACTCTTCTATCCCTTTCTTTGTCTTTTGATATGATTTCTCTTTCTATTTTCATTAATATTGTTGAGGATTTGAATCCCTTTTGATTCCAATTAACTGCCGAAGAGGTAAAATATTAGAAATCCTATGTCATATTTTCAATGTTAGTCGGAATATAAAACAAAAAAAGAAGAAAAGAGACAGAATATCAAAATGAAAAAGATAAGAGGCAAAAACAAAAAAAGTCAAGTATTTAAATTTCATTTCCTCATTTCTTTTATCACTTTATTTTAAGACTTAAAGATGAAGAAGTTTTTTTTTATATCTAGTACTGAGAACCAGGAAATCCTTTTATATCTTTTGTAGAATGGACGTGATCTACCGTATATATATATATATTTAATACTTGTATAATATATATATATATATATATATATATATATATATTTGGAGTCCTTTTGAAAAGGAAATATTCTCTGCTCTAGTAAATATTATTATATTATACTCCCTCTTCTCTCATTTTTAATGTCTTTATGTTTTTATTATATCTAGTCCTATTTCCATTCGAGTCTTCTGCTTATGTTACTCTCAATTTCTTTCTTCTTTCTGTATTTCTTATTATGCTCCATTTTTATTAAAAACAATATTAAAATTTTTACATTTTTTTGACTGCCATAGGTATTATGAACGCGAATTTGTTGAAAAGTTTAAAATTAACTTAAAACGAAATTTGAAATAAAGAAAATGTGGGTGAGTTAAGGCACCATTCCATTCTTGTAAAATTTAACGTAAGCCTTTTTAATATTCGACCACTTAATTTTCATCAGAGTATTATTTCAATGTCATAAAAATAAAAAATGTCATACTTTAAAGTGTGCACAATTCTTTACCCATAGCCTGCCATAGCCTAAATATTTTGAAGCCATGGCTTTCTGAATGAATGGCTGAATAATTTGCCACTTAATTTTTATTTGAGTAATATTTAATTGATGGGAGTGTGAAACTTAAAAATATGCACATTTTTTTACCCATAGCCTGCCATTACTTTGATTTTGCTAAGCCATGACTGCTGAATAAATGACTGAAGAAATTCATCACTTCTTTTTTTTCGATAAATATTTAAATGAATTAACTGTTATTCTGAAAAATTATTACTGCAATTAGTTTGATTTATTGAAGGCATGGCTTGCTGAATCAATGGTTGAATAATTGTTGGTTTTTCATCTATTAAAGTGAACCCTCTTCTCTACCCAAGGACTACCATTACTTTGATTTTTTCAAGTCATGGTTTGCTGAATAAACAGCAGAATAATTGGTACCTATATTTTGATTAAATTAATATTTATATGTTGATCCATACCCTGCCATTGCCTCAATTTATTTTAAGCCTTGGCCTGTTTAATAAAAGGCTAAATTATTATATGATCTAAAGTCAGTCTAAAACTTTCAATTTCAGCTATCCAATTCAATTACACCCTATTACAGCTGGGATTATACATAACTTTTCATCTTTTTATCCAATTTTATTCAACTCGATTATTTTAATAAAAATTTTCCTTCATCTTACTTTTCTTTTTCATTTTTACAGTCGCTGTTGTGCAATGAAAATCTCTGATCAAACATTGAATATTAAAGCAAAAAAAAAACTGTATAATTCAACATCACCAAATTCTATTAAAGTACTTATATTAAATTTTAGTTTATTTTTACTTTTTTTTTTCATACCAAAATTACTCCAAAAAAATAATATAAAGTTCAAGTATTGAAAATGAAAATCTTTAAAAGAGGTGAGAGTGTGGGAGGAACAGTAGATTTGGTTTGTGAGTTCATGTAAGAAATTGGTGTGAAAGTGTATAAATAAATTTTCATTTTTTAGTTCCAAGTTTGAAATTTTTTTATTGTGTACTTGTCAATATCGTCCTTGGGTACAAAAAAAAAATGTGAAAACCATAGTATAAAAAAATCACATCATTTCTTTTCCATGACTTTATAAAAAATGAGTGTGAAAAAGAAAAAAAAAAAGAAATTCAAATAAATATTTAATATTTAAGAAGAGAACACCTTGTGAAAATCATCTAAAAGAGATATGTTATAGTTTTTCAAAATGAAAAGCGTTAATTCAATATAGAAAATGTACTAAAATATTTTTTCAAGTATTTTTTTTTTTAACAATACAATTAATCACACTCCAATACTTTATTTGAGGGAAATACAATTGTACATCTACTGATAGTTTGTCTGTTCATTTGTTCTTCGATAGGAACTCTAGTTTTAAAAATGATACGAACATCGGGTATCATGAATTGAATTTTCGGGACTTTCAATGATCAAAACCTACTTTAAAATTATTTATAAATCAAAACTTACTGAGGAACTTTTACTGAGGAAAATTGCATATTTAAAGGGGCAAAAAAATTCTAATTGATAAAATGGAAAATTTAATTTAAATTTAGAGTTACCTTAAACCTTTCCAAACAATATGGCAACAATTTAAAGTTAATTTTATGCACCCATTAATGAATTTCCGTTTGATTTTAAAAAAAAATTGCATATCTTAAGGGGCAAATAAATTTTAGCTTAAAAATTTTCAATATTCCCCACAAATCTTGAGGTATCTTTAAATTTTATATATATATATATATATATTTCTGTTTGTTTGGCAATAAAAAATTTTCAAGGTTACCTACATTATACATTGTATAATACATATAAAAACAAAACTCATGTATGTTATAATATAATTTGAATAAATAACAACTTAAGTTTCTTTTTTAATATTTTATTTTTCAAAATAATGCAAAAAAAAAGAAAATAAATATCATTTTCTTCTTTTGTATTCCATATTTAATTGCGATTTGCAAATTTCCTTTTGAAAAAAAAAAATTTCAAAAAATTTCAAAAAAATAAATAAATTTCTAAAATATTTGCAATATAGAAAAAGAAAGGAAAATTTGTGATGATATTTTAATTTTCATTTTGTTTCTTTTTTATATTTTCACGGTATTTTTTTCTATAATACAAAAGAAATATAGATATTAATTTAGAATTTTAAAAAATGTTTTTATTAAGTTTTCTTTTCTATACTAAATCTAAAATTTTTAAGAAAAACTTGCAAAAATACTTGTATCTAAAGATTGAATTATTAAATGATAAGAGAAGAGAAATTTAAAACTAAAAACTGATATAAAAATTTGAAAAATTTGTATAAGAATTTAAAATTTTATAATTTAAATTTATTTTAATTGTATAGGTGTAATATTTGTGCATTTTTATTATAATTTTGTTTTATTGTTATATATAAAGTGATTTTTGACTAATATTTACATAGAGTATTCGAATATTTGTCTTAGTATTTTCAATTTAATATAAAATAAATTAATTTTTTAAATTATAATTCTATTTAATCAAATTTTATTTCTATGCAATCACAAACCTTTTGAGATCAATTGATTTTTCTCCAGTTTGAATTTTAAATTGCATATTTACAGGGGCGAATAAATTTTTATTGAAAAGAATTATTCTTCCGACAAATTTAAGGTATCTTTAAATTTTTTAGGTTTATTTTAAATATAATTTTAATACTGTGATAAAAACCCATCCATAAGCCATCCATTAAAGCCTCTCTTAGTGAGATTAAACATAACAAAATAAAAGTGGCTTTATAAAATATTATGGCTTTATATCACAGTACTAATTAAAATTATTCTTATGCATGGTAGTGATTAAATTTTCGAAATGCAGATAACAAATTAATTACTAGTAATTAATAAAGTTTCAGGATCATATGTTGAAAATTTAGCAATTAGAGCTGTAGTTAGTATGATCCAAAAATGAAAACTGCTTCAAATTAGAATTTTGATATAGAGAAACAGGTTTTGTTGAGATTTTAAAGTTTTTTAAATTAAATAAAAGTAATTATTATATTTAATTTATAAAAGATACGGTTAATATAAATTGATACCATATCAAAATATTTAATATTACTGCCAATTTTTTGAGGAAATAAAAACTGAAATAAAAGAACCATTTTCCTCAAAAATATTAGAATAATAAATTTTAACCTATTTTAAGATGTAGTGAATTATCAATTAATAAATTATCACCTATATAACAATAGTTTTTTTTTTGAATTTTTCCATGGGTATTTTAATTTTAAATAAATACAAATGATTAAAAATCGAATATTTTAAATCCGCACCATCTTTTACCTTTAGTATCATAAAAATTTAATAATTAATTACTAATATTAAAGTCAAAAATCACTAAATCTAGTCAATATTTTTATTAAAATTAATATAAAAACTTAAAGTCATTTTATTTTGTATTTAATTTTAATTTTAAATTTTTTTAATAATAATTTGTACATAAAATTTTAAATTTTTTTAATAATTTATAAGTAAAATTTTATAATAACTAATATTAAGTATAATATTAATTAATTAATTATTTTTTTTTTTTTGTAATTTAAAATGAAATGAATTTTATATTAAAAACCATTTCAATTATTAATTTTATACATTATTATTAATACTATTTTTTTTTTATTTTTGTATATTTTATATTCTTTTTTATATAATTAATTAATATTAATTTTATTATTAATTTTTAAGTATATAATTGATTAATTTCTTCTAAACATATCTTCTATTTAGTGAAACGAAAAAAAAAATAAAACAGATTTATATAAATATTATATTACTATTAAATAATCTTAAATTAATTTTATCAAAAAAAAAAAAAAAACAAATGAAAGAATATATCAAAGTCATAGATTAATATTAAGTTTTAAATTGCATAAAAGAAGAAAATTTATTTTAAAACTCTCTAATGTATATATACAAAAACTCAAAAATTTCATTATGACCATTTATATTTAAATTCAATATTTATATTAATATACAATAATATATATAATAAATTCATAATATAATATACACCATTAATATTTTCTTCATAATAAAATATTTCTTATATTTCTACACTTAAAATGAAATCAAATAAAAATTTTTAAAAAGAAACACAACTATAATAATAACATAAAACTGTATAAATAATCCATTTCTCTTTTTCTTACTCAAATAAAATTTTAAATAAAATAAATAAAAATAAAATTATAAAAAAATAAATTCAAAAAAAAAAAATAATTTAGGAAAAAAAACAAACAATTTAAATATTAATTAATAAAACCATGGCATAATAAATAAAAAAAAAAGTTTTATTTAATTAATAAGTAATTTACACAGTATTATTGTTAATAATTAAAAAATAAAAACTATTTAAAAAAAAGGAAAATAAAATAAAAAAAAAAAATTTAGAATAAATAAAAAAAAAAGATGATTGGAAATTTTAACAAAAATAAAACTTATAAACTGTTATATAAATTTAAAATTTATAAATAAAAATATATATTATATAATAATAATATTTCATATAAAAGTTTTTCAAAATCATATATACATATATTTAAAAATAAAAAATAATATTTGTCATATATCAAAACACTGTCAACTAATATATTAATATAATATTTTATTAATTAATAATTCATATTAGGTAGATAATATATGTAATTAATTTATATACTTATAAAAAACTTTATTAATTAATACATTATTATAATATACCTATTGTATTATTTCGTATAATAATTTTATATTTTTGTATTAATTAATATGTTAATTAAAATATATTATTATTTATATACTTATAAAACACTTTATTAATTAATTCAATTAATATAATATATTGTTATTTCATATGATAATATAATATTTTATTAATATATTATTTAAATTTATAAAATAATAAATATGCAAATTTTTAATATATTAATATAATATATTATTTAATATAGTAATATAATATTTAATTAATTTATATATTAAAATAATATTTAATAAATTTAATATATCAATATAATATTTAATTAACTTATATATTAATATAATATTAATATAATATGTTATTAATTTATATATTTATATAGCACTTTATTAATTAATAATATAATATACTAATATTTCATATGATAATATAATATTTTTTTTATATAATATATAAATTAATAAAATAATAAATTGCATTTATTTTAATATATTAATATAATATTTATTTAACTTACATATTAATATAACACTTTGTTAACAAATATAATATAATATATTATTAATTAATATGTTAATATTTTTAATTATTTTGTATGATATATTTTATTAATTAATGCACATAAGGATATGTAATTATTTAATTAATATATTAATATTATATTTAATTAATTTATGAATTAATATAAAACTTTATTTCCCAATACATGCATATAATTTATTATTACTTCGTATGAAATTCATTAATTAATGCATAAATTATAATACTATCTTATTAATTAATATATTATTATAATGATTATTAATTAATATATTATTAATAAAAGTTTTTTTTTACAGTAATAAATTGATAACTAATTAATGTTTAATTTTTTATTTGTTAAATTATTAATATTTTTTTTTCAAATAATATTAATTAAACTTTTTACACCTTAATATGATTATCAAATTTAATTTCCATCAAAAAATTTAAAATAAAATATTATATTAATATATTATCTAATATATATTAATAAAAATATATGTATGTCTTTAATAAAAAACAAACATCCAAAAAAAATATAATCATTAAAATATATTAATGAAAGTTTTGCAGAATTATTATTAAATGCTAATATTGATAAGAATGCACAAGAAATCCAAGCTGATAAGTAAAAAATATAATAAAATATAATAAATAAATATTAATAATTTATATTGTAATAAATAATGATAATAATTCTAATATTAAAAAAAAAAGAAAGAAATTAATAAAACAATAATAATTATATTAATGTCTGTTAAAATACATTTTATTTTATTAGAAATTTGGAGCAAATAAATAAAAAAATTTTAAATAAATAAATTAAAAAAAATATATATATATATATTAAAAAATTATTTATAAGCGAATTGAAAAAAAAATAAATGAAACGAAAATATTTAATATAATATAAAAAAAAAATATTATATAACATTTGTAAATTAATAATAAAAAATATAATATATTATAAATTAGTTAAAATAAACAAAAAAAAATTAATTGTTTCGTTTAAAATTTTTAATTTTATTAATTAAAAAATAAATTAATAATATTAATTAAATAAAAAAAAAAAACACTTATACACACAAAAATAAATGATGTATATTTTAAAATTTTTATCTTTAAATATGTTAAATTTAACTTATTTCATATTTTAAATATTTTTTTATATTTTCTTTTATTTACATACCTACTATAAAATACTTTAAACATTCTTTAGTTTAAGTTTAATTTTGCTCATTTTTTATTTTTCATTTTCATTATTATTATTATTATAATTTTTTAATTTAAATTAATAATTAATTAAAAATTGAAAACACTTCAAATACATCTATAATAAAAAATAAAAATATAAAAAAAAAATAAATTAAATAAAAAATAATACAAAAAAAAAAATAAAAACCAAGAAAAATTAACAATAAAAATTAGATGATACCTACAATATATTGAATTTGTTTTATTTATACTGATTTTACTTCTAGCAGATCAACTATGTGGCATTCAAAAGTTTCATTAATAATTAACATTTCGAAGGAATCTAATTTTATGTCATTTGATCCATACCTCATTTTTAATTAATTGCTACACCACTGACGCAATGCACATTATTTTTGAAAAAAACTAATGACTGGAGGAACTACAACACATATAACCAAAGCCAAATTCAATTAATTAATAACGTTATAGTGAGTATAGTAAATCTTATGTCATTATTATACAGTAAGGATATTAAAACTTAAATGGCCAGTTAGATTAATACAGGCCAGGATTAACAAATCTTTTGCGTAAGTCGTCAATTGTATTTAGCCTATGTAACTTTTTTGGAAGAACTCTAAATTGAACTTCATTCAACCATATAGGCTTAATTTCATTAACTAACACTTAATTATAAATTGACTAAGACTTATGACCTAGATGCAGTAGTATATAAATTATTTGGTGAAATTTACTTCTTCGGAATTAGTTTCATTAATTTTTATTTTCATCTTGTTAGTTCATTCAATAAATTTTTCACCATGAACTTTGTAACTTTCTTCTGGACTTGATGGTTGATCTTATTTCTAACATGGCCGTATTATGAGCGAATGTTGCCACAGTTGCATCTTCTACTTCTGATAGATCACTAGTGTATAGTAAATAAAGTACAAGTTCTAAAACTCAGCATCATTGCTTTTAAAGATGAATACTCATTTTCTTGTTTTAATCGAAATAATCTAACCACAAAGTATGATTCCGGCATTCGAACATATTTGGTGGTGTATTAATTTGCTTAACTTAATCATTAAACCTGTGTCGACTTTATGAAATGCCTGAGCTATGTCTAGAAAAATTGACGAGCATGAGTTTCATATGAAAAGTCCAAATAAAACTGCATGATGATTGTTGCATACGATAGTACTCGTACCACTCTAGGAAGAAAAAACATAAAACATATTAAGAAAATAAGATAACAAAAATTATTACTAACCATAAATGTCCAATGAAATATTGAAAAATCCTTGTATAAATCTTTATAAAATTTTTTTTTAATAAAATAAAACAGAAGGAAACAAATCATGATTTAAATAATTTTGGAATTTTTCATCCGAAGAACCATTAAGAGAAAAAAATTTGTTTGTTTATTTAGACTTCTACTATCATTACTCTTCTTCGTAACCAAGTACAGTTGCCTGACACTTTGTTTAAAACAAAACATATATTTTACAATATTATAAATTTTTAATTTGTTTAATATCTTTTAAATAAATCTTCATTTTGTTCATTGCATTTTATAATAAATTAATAAAAAAACAATAGAGCAGAGTAAACGATGTTGACTCTTGGATACTCAAAGGAAGATAATGCAAACATAATTCGGTTCAGTGAATTCACAATATTTATTAAAATATTTAACATTTGATAATTTTTTACCAGACCAATAAAATTTTGAAGAATTATTGTCATAAACATGATCACCTTTTACAAAACTTTAGAGATCTAGTTTGATTTAGAGAATCCAAAATTTGAAGCATCTATAGCAGGGATCCAGTGCGTATATTGATCATAAGACATAAGTACTGTTTTAAAAATTTTAAAAATCGAGAATTTAGATGTAGAAACCAACGAGGGTTATTAATTTGTGTAATTTGAAGTATCTTTGCTCTCTTAGTTTTCGATTATCCTGCAGACGGAGGGCATTATCCTGGAAAGAGTAATCGGACGGAGACAATTTGATAAGCTTACTCATTTTTCAATTCTGATCCCATCCATACAGTTGAGCCAATATCCACCTCTCCTCTTTTTTTGCATCCCAAGCCAATATCCATTGAGCTAATATCCACCTCCCTTTAGAGCAAGGATTCTCTCTCTTAGTTTTCAATTATTCTGCAGACGAAGGATATTATCCTGCAAACGGGTAATCGGAAGGAGACGATTTGCTAATTTACTTTTTTTCAATTCCGACTCGATCCCCTTACAGTTAAGCCAATATCCACTTCTCTTCATTTTTTGCGTCGCAAACGCATTAGCAAATTTTGTATAACACCCTTGAACTATATTCGTACAATTTTAATAATAGTAAATATTCGTCTCTTTCTGTATATGAATCCTAAAAATGCACTTCTTTATGGTGAAAATAATAAGTCATTTTTCATTGTTATTTTTATTCCATAAAAGAAAATCCAAATAAAATACAAAATATAAAGTAAATATAAATTTTTATATAAAATTGCAATTTATAATAAAAACAAAAATGCAATATTTAAATGTATTTTGACATGATATCCTTTTAAAATTTAAAATATAAAAATAAAAATTTGAAATAAAAACTGAAATAAGAAATGTAAACAAAGGATCACCATATTTTATTTGTTATAGATTATAAAAAAACTGCTCCTAACAAATACGTGAAGCCACTATGAATCAAAACGATAAAGGACCTGTTATAACCTAACAACAAAAGTCACTTGCAGCAAAGAATAGATATTGTAATCAACCAAAATTCTGCTATTGAACTTCTCGTTTCCATAGCAACCTTTTTCGGCTTTTATAAAATGTATGGGGATTCACATAAAATGTATGGGGACTTCAATATTTATACTCGAATGTCTTTAATTACCATGTCGGATATTATTGAAAATATTAGGCGAGATCTTTAGCTTTTGTTTGGGATCCAATGTTAGAGATTATCGTGCTTGAGCGTTGGAGTGTTTTGAAAAGGTCGTTAAATACACGATGTACGATGATTTTAAACCATTGGCAGAGACTCTTAATCTTAAAGCCATTGGGGGAGAATGGGCGGCTATTAAAAATATTATGGAGATCTTTCAAACTTCTAAATCATTGTCAGAGACTCTTAAACTAACAGTCAGTGGTGGAGAAGGAAGGTTGTTAAAAATATTTTGGAGATCTCGCAAACTTCCCTTTAGATAATGGTTTAGATAATGAGTTATAAAGCCCTTACTATCGAAATAAGCTTAACAGTTCTTTTAATAGATGTTCATGTATGCCAATCTAACCATGGGGATCCTCGCTTGCAATGCAGGCCTACATTACAAGTTAAACATGAGTATAATTTAAAAAGAAACGACAATGCAACACCAAAAAGCATATTTCTAACAACAGAAAATCCATTTAACCATTTTCTACGTCACACTTAGATGAATAGAATCCTAAAAAAAAAACATAAAAACAAAACATAATACAATAAAATATGGTGTGAATTTTCTTCAAATACATACATTATAATAATATATGTATATATATATATATATATATATGTATGTACATTATGTTGATTGTTAGCAAAATATTTTATTTCAGTAAAAGGATAATGCAAAATAAAAAAAATTAAATATATTTATATTAAGTGCATTTTATTTTCTATTTAATATGTGTTTTAGTACTTGGTTTTCTTTCAGAATTTTAGCACATTTTTTTAAAGAAATTTTAAAATTTACTTAGTAGGAAAAGTCAGTCCCTCGTTTACACTGTCACACATTGCTAATTGTTATACGTTAAAATGATTTTTAAAAAGTGAGACGCAACAGAGCAGCAACCCCGAGGAGCTGAACGAAAATAACAAAACCAGGCTCTTCCTTTAATAAATAAATTTAGGGATTAGGCGTTTGGTAACTGAACAGAAGAATTGCCTTTAAGAAGAAAGATCAATAGAGATTAAGGAACCGCTTTAGAGGATAGAATAGAGTTAATTAAATTTTTATAAACCATCCTTAATTTGTGAAAGAAGTTAAGTTCTTACCGAAAACTAAGGAACATATACTATAAATTGGATGGATCAGTGGCCACCTATAGTATGCCCACCATTTACTGGACAGGTTAGGCTTAAACTCATTTTAAAGTGGAAACTTTTATTAGGCATTCGATTCGACACAACTAAATAATATAAAATCAAAAATTTAATTGAATCATATAACTCACAGACAAAAAATACCTTCAAATTAACAAATAGAACTTTATCAATTGAAAATCTTGATTTTTCTACATGTTACAAGGCCTAGTATACTATCTCATGTATTAGTAATGTCTGTGGACTTTTTTAAATCAATCCTAATAATAGGAACATAATGTGTTCAATGCCATTCCTCCTGTTCTATATGGTATAGAATAAAGCTTAAAAATTTAACAGTTTAGAGCTTAAAAAAATTAATGATTACGAGCTTTTAAAATAATTTGATTTTATTTACTACCTTGTTTATGTAAAAATAAAATATAAATAAAATTTTCTTTTATCTTTAAATTAATTTTCAGAAGCATCTTAAATTTTGTCTCTTGCACATCTGCTCTATATATCTTCTTCAGAGAAATAAAGTAAAGATTAATCCCAAATTCATATAACATGCTTGCAAACCAAAGTTATTTATCTAGCATTCAGATTGAAAATAAACCAATGACGTTCTTTGGGTTGATTGGGTTACTAAATGCCGGCAGGTAAAACTAACCCAATTTTTATGGCTTGTTAGAGATAATAATGCGTGAGTCAGTCTACCGGCTCAACATCATTTGCTAGAATACAAAATTCAGAGGACTAAAGTAAAACGAATAAAAGAGGCAAATTCCACAACATATTTTCCAACATATTTTTTTTTTATTTTTCAGTGCTGAGGATCTCTTGGAATTTTATTGAAAATGTAACTCCGATATAACTTAAGAAAAACTATTTTAGACACAATCGCAGAAGTCCATGATTTGAAAGAACCTAAACTATTGAATATCTTGAAAATTTATTAGCCTCGAGGATGTTTTGAGTTTATGGATGTATTTTCCCAGTTAAAAAAAAAACAGTTATTTTCGAATTTTCATTTTCGAAAATTAGACAAAGTGATTCATTTAAATAATGATAATATTTCAGTTTTGTTTGTACCAAAAAATAAAGTAATATTTTAACAAAGACTTAAAGTACTTAAAATATTTTAAAATTTTCTTAATATTATTAATAATTTCCCATTTATTAAATGTTGAAGACAGACAAAGTTGTTATATTATGTTATACTATGATACACTAAAAAATTATTAATTTACATAGTATTCTTTCGTTATGATTATTCTCATATTGAAATTTTATTAAAGTTTTTTACAAAAGTTGTCAAAACAAATAGAAGCCATATTTCATCTAAAATATCTTTACTTAATAAAAGGGTTCAAAAACTGAAACTCAGCCTTTACAAGTTTAAGCTTCTTTACCTAGTAAACTTGAAACTGAAGAAATAAAATTAAGGTAAGTTTCTCCTTTACTCAAATTTGATTTTTCAATAAAATAAGAATTGGGTGAAGGGTCATAATTCCCTTAAGGACTTAAGGTTCATACAGTCCTCAGCTAAGAGGTTAATAGAAATATTAAAAAAAAAATTACTTTTATTTATAACGTCAGTGACTCATATAAATTAGTAAAGGGAGTTCTAACTCACTTAATTGGTTATTATTTCCAAAATGGACTTATAACGTCGAGGGACTTATGTCCAACGTAAATATTTTAAAGTGTCAAAAGTCCCTTAGGGATTTATGTCCCATTAAGTGAGTTATAAGTCTCAAAAGGATATGGATAGGGTTTGTTAAAATTATTATTATTATTATTATTATTATTTTTCTGTTACACGGTATATTAATGGGGTATATTTTTAGCTTAAGTAAAAAATTTATATCCCGAAAGTAGTAACCATTTTCGGCTTCACACATTCATGCTCTTTTCAGTACATTTTCCATAACTTTTCGTAAATTTTGATCGCTGGTCTGTTGTGTACTGTTCCATTTCCAATTCCCCAAGTTTTCTTAACAAAATTCTGAAATAAAAATAAAATGTAAAAATAAATTTAAAAAGTTATTAAATATTCAAACTATATCGGTCGTTTTGCGCCACCCTGAATAACATGTAGAAACGTCTTAGATTTTTTATATTTTTCATAACTTTTCGTAATTTTTGATCGCTGTTGTGTACTGTTCCATTTCCAATTCCCCAAGTTTTCTTCACAAAATTCTGAAATAAAAATAAAAAATATAAATAAATTTAAAAAGTTATTAAACATTCAAACTATATCAGTCATTTTGCGCCACCCTGTAGTAATTTGTAAAAATTAATGCGTTTCGTCTACAATCTTATAAATAGGCTGGAATTCTTCTTTTTAACGGTTTTTGAATAGGTAATATTAATTAATTTCAAATCTTGTAAAAGTAAGGTTTCAAGGATCTGTGATTTTGACTTGTTTTAATTTTATTATGGCAATTATAATAAAATTTCATACCTAATGCAAAAAAGTGTTTTAAAGTATTTTTAAAATAATAACGTATATATACAAATCCATATATGCACATAATATCATACATGCTACGTGTTTAATAAAATTGTGCAATTATTTTTTATTATACACGAAAATGAGAGTAATTAATTGGAAGGATCATCAAACTAAAATTAAAAAGAAGTTTAATATTTTTTTTTAATAAGAACGAATAGCAAAAAGTGTAGTAAAAAGGAGTAGGTATGTCATAATAACTGTCATACACGTTTGATATGAATCCATCCTTTGAAATTTTTTAAAGTTTTCCCTTCATTTTTATTTTTGTACTCCTTTTTGTCTTTGTTAAATTTTCTTTCAACACACAAAGATTTTTCTTTTCCCTTTGAAAAATACAAAAAAAAAATACAAATTGAATGTAAAGGAAAACGTAGACATTTTTACAAAGGATCACAAAAAGAATTACATAAAAATATAATAGTAAAGGACCCCAAAATATTTGTCGTTTAAAAGGGAAGAAAAAGTAGGTGGTTTTAAAGTTATTTTTTAAGTAATGAATATTTTTTTCATAGAAATTCAACTAGGAGCATTTACAGTTATTTCTTAAGTAATAACAGTTTTTCGGATAAATTAAACCTTTGATGACTGCTTATTGCTAAAAATAGCAAACGTCTACAGAATACTAAGATTGGACATTATCAATTCCAGATTCTAAAATGATAGAACATATTAATAACTGAACGGACTATAAAAAGTCAAATTTCATAGCAAATAATAAAGTTTTTTAGAAAATATATTTTACAACAACAAATCTGTCGACATAATCTTTAGTATCCAATTCTTCGGTATTAACATTAGATTATTGTAATCAAAAAATTTTATTCTGAAATAAATTATGAATGATTGAAGACTTGCCTGATGTAGTTTCTCCAACACTGAGCTTATACCCTATTCACATTACGGGTCTAAAACATGTTATCAGCATTAACTTGCTATATATTTTTTATAATGTCCTATAACTAGAAATATTGTATGAAAAAAATCTGTCAATATTGTATGAAAAAAATCTGTAATATGATAATAACTAGTTATTCAGTATAATACCATGTTCACACTATGAACTAGAACCAAATTCTTCGAAGAAAGCAGGTTCATGTGTGGTTTGTAACAAGGTTTTTCATATTTAAAATTGCTGTCAAAACGAATCAGGATTTTGAAATCCTAGTTAAGTTTAAGGGTTATAATTAGGTTTTTGTTAAAAATTTTAGGATATATTCGATTATTGTTTGAATTTTTTTACATCCCTACCTGGTTTTGTTGTAAAATGTCATTGTTATTTATTTTTGAAAAAAAACAAATAGCCGTTTTTTTCTCTTTTGAATTTTAAAAGAAAAATTTTATTTATAATTTAATAAAATGTCGTCGAAAATTATAATTAAAAAAAAGAATTTTGTTTATTTGTTGATTTTAAAACAAGACTTGGGGATTTTGGGATTTTGAATTACGTACCCAAACTGTGCCCTATTTCATAAAAATTGACAATCCCATAATTTACAGGCGACAAATTGTACAATTGCAAAAAACCCTACAATTTAATCAAAATTCAGAATAATTAAAGGTTTTTAAAAATGAAATTGTCAGACTATTGTGACAACTTTGTCAAATATTCGCCTGTCAATATTTATGAAATGGAGCCCTGAATACTCCATTAGGGGCAGTCGTAAGTAAATATATAATATAATTGTCATTCAATTTTTTTTAGCTGGTACAATTGTATCCTAATGAGATTCATTATAAAATTTACTTCTAAATACTTCTTTTACTTTCAAAATTAAATAATTATTTTTCCATTATAAAATATACAATTATTCCTTAAGGAAATTAACATTTTACTTTAATATTTTTCAGAAAAAAGTTTAGTTCGAAGTTAATCAAGAAAGAAAACATTTTTTTTAATCACCTTCACTGCATCACATGAAAAAGATTTTCCAAAAAGTATTCAAAAAATTCTAATAGGTTTCATAAGTACATGTACTAAAAGAACACAATTTTTTACTAACTAAAATTAATCACTAACTAATTATTATTCAAGAATTTTTACATAAAAATTAAATTTGTAAAAACTTTTTCGAGAAAAATATTTTTTTTATATTTTCTTGCGAATTTTATTTTTAATTTTGGTTTTTTTGCCATTTAAGTATAATTCTTATTATAATATGTGTATATTAGGGTAATCTTATAATTCATAAAACTTGTCATACATAATGTCATTTAACAAAATTAGTACAATTTTAAAAACAAACTGACAGGAGGGGGAAAAAATTAACAAAAAAACAAAGTTTTCTTTAAAAAAAATTACTTCTTAAAATTACCTTGAAAATATCAAATGAAGATTAAAAATTCCCATAGCGTATATCAAAAGTTTAATACAAATTCATGGGGATTCATATGACGTACATATACAATAGAATACGAACCCAACTCGAATAAGTATTTAATTTTTATATATAACACGAGCATGGAAATAAAACCCAAAGCAATAAGGTTGGTGTAGTAGATCTTTTTCACATTAGGTTGGGCCTTATTTCTCTTATGATATTATTCCAAGTCTAAATTTGTAGCCGACTATAAATCCGAATATTTTTATCAAGACTCAAAAAATTTTCTATATTTTAGTCAGCACAGTGGGCTTCACGCACTCCCCTTTGAGCCACCCTTTGGTATTTATTTAACCCTTCCTCATATAACTTTTTCCACGTTTTCCTTGAAAGAATGGAAGCTGTCGTCTTAGTTTCCACACTCGTGCATCGTCGCTGCATATGTGGCCACAGTTTCTGCGATTCGATCGTTTTATCCCTTGGCCATATTTTATGTCCGAACACTTTATGAATTTTACGTTTGAAAATTACAAAATAAAGCTCTTGCTTAATTTTTATCTATTTGGATGGATTTTATAGTTGGCTACAAAACCTCGTTTGTCCCTCTTTCCAAAATATTTACATACATACATTCTAGAGAAAGCGGATACCCAGATTTTGTAACCAAGTCTAACAACCGTATTTAGGCTTTATTTCCATTATTTAAACCTTATTCCCCCCAGCATCTTATTACGACTTTACGATGCGTTCGAACAACAAAAAAAAACAAACAAATTAAATCTAAGAACAATGTTTGCATGTATGATTCAAAATGAGAGAGGAGTGTAGAACATACGCGCGTCCCATGGGATAATGATATAATAAATATTAAACAAAAAAATTTGTGACTTTTTTGTTGAAACTAAGTTTTTTGAGTGATAAACATGGGATCTATAAATACACATATCATATTAAAAATTTAAAAGAAAGTTTTTTAAGTAGAAAATAAACTTCATTGTTCTTTCTGACACTATGATAAGTTTTTTTTTGTATTTTTTAGCTATCAGATGATATGCTTATTATAATATTATACCTGTATCATACAATTAAAATTACTTTAAATAATTTATCACAATTTTTAAGTACCATTAACTATACCTATAGTTTGAAATTTTTTAACCCTTTTCATATACTATTTGTGCACTGAAAAAATTTATTTACTTTTCATTTTCATTTACTTTATCTTTCATTATTCCTATCCTATGAGATCTCTTTTCAAATGATAGTTTATTTTGAATACTCGTACAATATAGGAATGAAAAACTTTTTTTATCTAATTAAAGTCAAAATGAGGAATTTAGAATAGCAAAAGATGCTTCAATTTATTGATTATAAAATAAAAATAGTAGTTGCCAGAAAGTTCATTGTACTACTTGTTAATTATTTGGACTTGCTGCAAGATAGTGTTATGAGGAATTGGGAATCCGTGACTTTGGTTTGCTTATCACTTTTTTCTTCTCAAGGCGTTAAAAGCGTAATGAATGTCCGACATATCTTTACATTTCTTATAGCCCCTTTCGATTGATTTTATCCTTTCAACTTAGGCAAGATTTGAAGGAAGAATCAAGAGTTGGACATAAATTTGCATCGAATTCAGTGCTTCTCTGGGGGAGCAAAAGACTTTCAAAAAGCTTGTATATCATACTCTGTTGTACTTCTGCCACGTTTTACACGGGTTTCAAATTTCTTTGAAACAGATCTCTTCCAAGTTATGTTTTATTTACCCACATATCTTTTACCCTGTGGTTTCCAATTAAGCGTCTACTGTTGGTTTCCGCTTAATGTTTTCTGCCAATTTCCAAAGTGTATGACTTATCCATGTTCATTTCTTCCTTCTTATTTGACAAAGTTTGGTTTCTTGCCTTGAGATAGCTAATAGTTTCATTATCCCTCTAGGCCATCTTATATTATGCATTGTTCTGGAGCATTTATTAGCAAATACTTGATTGTTGTTGAGTGTTTGACAAGGCTAGACTTGTATATTAATATATTCTTGTTTTCATGCCTTTCTTTAATTGTGGGGATCTCCTGATTACACAATTATTTCTCCAGGTTCTCTACCTGTGGTAACGATACTGCCAATATAAATGAAACTTCTCCCATCCTCAATATTTACATTGTTTATTATTAGCAGATCATAACTGTTAGCAGTTAGTGTTAGGAACTTTGTCTTTGGTATATAAATTATGAGTCCAATATTCTGTGCTTCTGTGTTTGGGGAATCAAGTTGAGGATATGAAATGTAATAATAAACCAGATAGCACCATTAAATTAATTAAACAACTCGAAGTCTTTTAAAACGAAAACCATCTAGTTCGACTGAGATAGAGATGATAAAACAAGAACACCATTCCTTATAGATGAATTGGGATTTCAAATTTAAAGCTAACTTAATGCCCTTATTAATTGCCTCCTTTGGATATATTAGATTTAGATTGTTGATATTTTTATTAATCTAAGTTAAGCTTTTAAAATTTCTATCACAGATAATTTTGGTTTAATTATTTTAGAAAGATTAGGGATTTCGAAACAGTATGTTATGTTTTTAAATAATTAAGTTGTTTACACTGAACATAATTAGTAAGACATTGAACTAGGGAATCCACATTAGTCTTAGAAATTGCTCTGAATCATTTTTCGTAAGAAACTCCTAACAAGTTGTAAAAGCACTGACTTTGCATCTATTAACTCTGAAATCTCTTCAACCCTCGAACCCTTCATTCCAGATGAATCTTAAAAGAATGTATGAGGAAAAATTTGTAGATTTTTCGAATTTACATCGGAATTTATGGTTTCATACATTTTGTTGTAAACTAATATCCATTTCTTTCCGGAAAAAACTCCATGAGATTGGAATTGGAGCATGGGATTATCTAGGCTCTTTTTAACCAAATCTCCAAAATTTAACTTGTATTAACTAAAAATCCTTCTTAATCTCCTCCAATTTTTTCATAAAATTATGACTTTTATAATAATTCTCAAAAATATAAAAGCAAAACGACTTCTAAATGACTTTACTAATAAATTACTTTGTATAAGGAATTCAAGGAAATAAAAATAACTTACTTGTACTTGCACAGTACTAAATCAACTGAAAAAAAAAACCTTTGTATAAAATCTTGTCATTTATAATTTTAAATTAACTTTATTTGTTTTTGAAAGAAAAACAAAAATTATATTACTGGATACCATGTATACCTACCATTTATCTATAAGTACACAAAACCTCTTTGTAGTATAGTTGGATCCTTTCTATTCCCTGCATATTCAAGTTTTATGTACTGAGATTATATTTGAGAAACATAATAATATATCTTTTAGTTACTTAATATTTTTGTATGTTTACTTAATGTATCCTTACTGTAAACATGCGTGTACTAGATTTAAATTTTAATAAAGATTAAATGCTTTCATTCTTGCAGAGATGTTGTTTTTAAAACAAATCTTTTTATTTCTTATCATGTTGATTTAATCATGGGGAACGTAAAGGCCTAAGAAATATTATCTTTTAACCCGCGTTGTTTTTGTTTCCTTTGACTTTTAAAACTAAAGTTATTCAGAAGGAAGGGATGTTCAGTTCAGAAGGAACTTTTGCGGTAGTTTTTTTTTTGGGATCCGCGTTGTACGTGGATAATTTATTGTATGATTAATTTTTCTTATCTATTTCTAAAGAAGAGATAACATATATTTGCTTAGGCATCCCTTATTTTAATAGAAAGGTAGGTATAAAAAAAATACAAAGTTATCTTGGTGTACTTTTAAAATTGCCGAATAGCGGGAGGGAGCAAGAAGGAGTCTTTTTTAATAATTAACACTATTTATAATTTAAAAGGTAAATTTTACAAAGGTAAGTTGTTTTTTAGACGTGGGTAACTTGATGAATAGTTCTATTATAATATATTGTATAATGAAAGGAAAATGGTGGGATACCATTTTTAGTTTTTTCAGCAAAGTAATTTATCAGATGAAACTTTAAATTATTTATTTCCGAAGTTATATTTCTATTTATACTAATCGTATTCACGCGGTGTATTCATTATTAAGATAAGATAATTATAAAAAATTTTATTTAATTCTGAAATAAAACTAAAAGATTTACAGAAAAACTTCATTGAGCAGGTCTAATATATAAAATCGTTGGTACGTTTGTGGCAAAGCTCATCACGTCTAGAATCAACCAACATAACATTAAAGTCATATTTACAACGAATGTTCACTTGATCTCCGGATGGCTTTTGTTTTTTTTTTTTTTTGTAGGTGACGCTGAAGCCAGAGTTGCCATACAACTTCAACTATTTTTATAACTCAAATTTTCCGAAGATCTGCTTTGACCCAAAAGAAATTTACAAAAATTATTGCCATTAACCTCCATTAAGTTCCATTAACCTTGTCATGTGTCACAGCAAATTTTTATCGATTTCTTCGTCAAGTTTTATTGATTTTTTCAAATGGAGTTAACTTTTTTATCAGACTTAGAATTTGTTAACGCATATTAACACAACGACACAACGAAAATTCGTTATAAAAAACTTAAATAAATTCTAAAAATAACAATATCAACTTCAATTAAAACAACCCAAGTGAGAGGAGCAGCAACGCCTACTGTGTATTAATTAAAAATAATATAAATTTTCTTAAACCTAGAACATTGGAGGCTGAGCAGATCATAATAATCAATAAGACGTTGTTACTGTTTTTAATAAATATTCGTTCTTAAAAGTGTTCTTGAACTCTAGAAATTAATTCATCAGGGATGCTGAGGATTTTTTTTTCCCTTATTATTCCCCTAGGGAACATAGGACTTCCACATAGCCTCTTCAACTGCCTCTGTTTAGCGCTAACCTCTTTAATTCGAACCATTTTTTCCCCGATAGGTCACATTCACTCTGGACCGGTCTCCTCCAGGTTGTTCTTGGTCTTCTCCCATTTCTACTACCCTGCAGGCTCCTAACATGCTACTAACGTTGTTGGCCGCCTTAGAATGTGATCAATCCACTTGCACTTCTTTTTTCTATTTTGGACCCATATCGGCTCTTGCCCCGTCATTACCCAGAGTTCTTCATTCATTATTTGCCTAGGCCAGAATTGTAATTTTTGTATGGTATTTCTTGATACAAGCCATGTTTCGCTTCCATATAGCAGTATGGATTTGACACATGCCTCGAAGTATATATATGAGTTCTTCTTATATGAGTTCCACGTGCTATGTGTATTGATTTCCATACTGCCCTTAGCCTTCCGAAGGCAGAGGGATGCTGTGGATATCTTACTTTAATTCCTCTTTCCAAAGAGATTTTCCGAATGTCAACGATAAGCCTGTTCAACCTGCAAAGGTATTGGGGTACGCTTTCTATATAGTAGGTGTATCCTTTAATCCTTGACTTTAAATGTTGTATCATATATATAAAAATACATAATTATGTACCCAAACCCTTTCTTCAAATACTTCTTTTAAAAATCAAAAACTCAAATGATAAGCATCACCTAATTGAAAAAATTTTCTAAAAAATTGTGAAGCAAAATGATTTAAAAGTTATAATTGAATATTGACAAAAAAATATATATAAATAAAATTAGGTTAAAAGATTCACAATCTCTGATACGGAAATTAACTATAGTGAGGTATAAAATGAATATATACTTTAAAATTAATCTGATCCTAACCAAACCTCATGTATTATCTAATTAATATTTCCTTTACAGTTATACATCTACACAGTCAAGTTAGATCCTATTTTTATCACTTTTTCGATAAGAAATAACAGTTTTAATAATATCAAAACTATATCATCTCACCTTTCCTGTCACGCTTCTATAAAATCAGAAATTTAATTAAATTTTTAATGCTTATTGGAAACTACTAAATTAAATATCTTAACCATCAATTCGTACATGCTTATTGTTTTATTCTAAAAAGTTTTTAATATACCTGGTGCATGATTATTAACCCAAAATAAGCGTGACAGAGCGTGACCCAACGTGTACTTTATTATTAATTTAAATATATTGTGTAATATTGAACCATTTAAAATTATTTTAAACACCTTCATTTTAGTTATTAAATAGGTGATGTAATGGTTGTGGTATCTCTTTCTTATATCCGTGTAGGTACCCTATAGGTAAAAAAGGTGAAATATATTTGTCATTATGTTTGCGACGCAGAGAAGGTAGATATAGACTCAAAGGTATGGATCGCACGATAACTCAAAAAATGAAGGAGCAAGGATTTTGAAATTTTCACTATCTCGTTCTTATGCAATCATCGCAACTGAAATGCAGCCAGTTTCCTCCACGCGTTCGGTTTGCTGTCATACAACTTCTATGTTTACATGAAAGTTACTCTATACTTATTAAAACTACGTATCTGCAAATTTTGCCAAAAATGGTTTAATTTTATGGTCAAACTTTGTGCTGTCACTTCTTCTTTTATATGAGCATTACTCTATACCTAATGAATTTGAGTATCTGAAATTTTGTCAGAAATCGTTTAGTTTTATGGCCAAAGTTTATACAAAATTAGGTTGGTCTACTGTAGTGGGCTTGAGTAGCTGTCATACAATTTCTTATTTTAAATGAGCATTAATGAAGCTGGGTGTCAATAGTAGTTAACCTTAATCGCCGACGTCTAAAAATAACATAAAGTTGGTAAAGTGCAAGGGCTTCGAAGAGCTGCCTTTCAACTTATATTTTCTTTCGTACATAACTGAAAATGCCTAAAAAGTTGTGTATTTAAAATTTTGTTAATCTCACAGTTGTCACAGTTTGATTCATCATTGAGATCACAGTACTACACTCTTCCTCGTTTTTAATAATACTGCCTAATTTGATCAAAAAAGAAAAAAGCTACCCGATTATTTTTTTCATTCAAATATAACTGTAAGATTACAGTAGGTAAAATTGTAAGATATAATTAATTTATATGTTAAGATTGGATTGCACAAACACACATATCATGCATGTATATGGAATATTTAATAATTTTTTTAAGGTAAGTACGTGTGTTAAAAGATACATGTGGTCTTTAAAAATGGAATTAGATACAAATTATACACACCATATTTTTCCCAGGAGTCATTATATTTATTTCCACATTTTTTTTTTTGTTAATCTTCTATTATCATGCAAGATCTCATTAACTTATAAATAAACCTTAAGTATATTTTAAAATATTATAGGTACAGTTTATAGCTCAATTTTGTTTTACATTTAAAAAGTAACCCATTTTTTCAAATATTTATTAAAAATATTTTTAATGCACAGGATAACAGCCTACACTTACATCTAGGATGAGCCTCCGTCTTATATATTACAAAAAACTCTTGGCTACATTAACGACACATAATCAACAAATGGAACACTTAAAACCCAAAGGACCAAATTTTTTTTACTAATTAAAAGAAACGATATTGAAGTATCCAAAAGCTTCGACGCGTAGCAAGCCTAGTAACAACGTAATTTATTACTTAAGTTTAGATGGATTTAGTTTTTTAAAACCTGGCACCCTAGAGGACTATTTCCACCTGTAAAGATGAAAATTTCCACCTCAGTATAAAGAAAAACATATCCGCGGGTCAAAAATATACAAGAACTATGAAATTGGAAAAAAAACTTAAATTTATATCTAAACATTAATATCTTTGTATACCTTCCTTAAAATCATTCAAATTTTTAATTTGGACTACGGGGCTTGGGAAACTTATGTCAATTTTAAGAATAACGACTCCAAAATGCCACTTTTAAAATTTCGACTAGGATACAAAATGTCGAATTGGATAACATGTAAATATTAATATTCTGGAAAAAAGGAAAACCCTGATTTTGAAACCAATTCTAACACCCATTTACATGGAATTAGAAAATCCACATTTTTTCGACATTTTGGAAATCGAAATTTTGGCGGTCAAAATTTAGGGAGTCGATATTTTGAAAATCGATACAAGCTACGCGTCCCTAAGTACATCTAAAGTATTCTGCGCCAGTTAAATTAATAATGTGTCACCAAAATTTTCTACCGCACTGTCTAAAATCATCTTCGGTAAGTTTCTACTAATGTTCATGCATATTTATCCAGGTTTTCTTAATAATATTATATATTTTAAATTTAGATTAAATATTGCACTTTGGAGCAAAATTTCCCTAAGTAAGAACCCGGAAGAAAAATAGAAAGGAAGAAAATTGAAAAATGAACGAATGAATGTAGGTAATAAAGAAAATCAATATTTAGGTGTATAGATAAACTTATTTTTTTTTATCTACTGAATTTTTTATAGTTTACAATATATTTTAGTTAAATTTGCATTTTTGTTGTCAGTTTTATAATTTTATGATGAAATATTGTTGCAAATATGATGCAAGGAAAAAAATTATGCTGTAAAAGTTATTATTTTTACTACGGTTATATAGTTATGTACTATGTTCTAACTAAAGTTCTTTTTATGTTGTTGTCCATTCAACATATTTGCAATTTAAAATGCAAATGAGAAAGAAATCAATTTCTTTCTATGTTCTCTTAATTTGCATATTATTAAAAAATTGGTTTCTTTAATAAAGAGCAATGTATTACTCCATGCATGATAGTTACCTTAATACTACTAAAAGATGTTTTTTTTAAATGGCATCAGAAAATCTGGCTAAAGAAAAAGTTTTACTAAATCTTTTGATAAGTATACATACTAATTTCTCATCAATCCTTGAATCAGTTAAAGTTCCTATAACAAGGACCTATTGCACCAACCACTTATCCAATGCAAGTAGTTGGTGTAATAAGTAATATTTTATAAGTTAGTTAATTTTACTAATCCAAGCTTAATTAAGTCGTTATCATTTATTGTTTCAGTGCAACTAAAACTAGTCAAAAATATGTTTTTAGTATGTCAGGGTTCAGTTAAAGTATCTAAACCGAGGCTCTATTACACCAACCACTTACCACTGACGATATAACTATTTTTAATTTATAATATTGTGTTTATTATTAATCAAAAACTTCTTTCGTCCTTTGTTTAATCTGTAGGACTTAGTGAGATAGTGGGACCAGACTGATCATTTATCCTAGAAAACTCCTAAAAATTCTTTCAACTTACTAAATACTTTATATAAAAAATTCCAGAAGTGGTCTGTGGAGTGAAAGAATACTTGTGAAAAAACTCATATAAAGTACTTTACCACATCTCCTTAACTTAATTTTTAGCAAGCTGACTGAAAAAATCACTCAATTTTTCCATACATACAAATCCATACAAACTACAATGGGAATCGTCGCAAATATTCTTTCTGTGGAAACATGAATAACGGGAATTCCCGCAATTATTTTTGTAGAAACATGAATGACAGGAATTCCCGCAATTATTTTTGTAGAAATATGAATGACGGGAATACCCGCAATTAAGCAAAATGTGTTAAATGCAGTAGTTGCAGTAGTTAATAACTGCATCGTCATCATGCAATATGAAGTATCTCATGCAACATAGCCCTGATAAAATTCAAAGTAGTGTAGTATTGCTAGACCTTACTCTGAAAATTTTACTTTCATTAAAAATAAGGTTAGTTACGCCAAAAATATTTAAATATAACTTATAATTTTAACTTACTCTGTAATGTCAAATGTCAAAGTTGTCAAATGCATTTACGATTTCATTACATGCGATTCACAAAATGTAATTTTTCTTTCATTATCTTAATTGATATTAAAATGTAAAAGAATTCGTAAATTATTTTATTTCTGTTAAATATGATAAAAATTAAATTAACATTTTTTAAACGCCCTCTAAATAAATATAGAATATATTATTATTATAACAAAATCACTTAAACGCATTTAAAATATTATTATGATGCATATCTGCATAAACACGAACGCACAAAGAGAATATTATCAAAATGAAATGCATTTAAATTATTTACTTTGAATACTTTTTATTCAAAGAATTTAAAATTTTTTGCAAATTATGCAAATTATTCTTAAAACTTAAAACACTTATATTTCATACCCTAAGTCCCTCAAATTAAGAGTAAACGTTTATTTTTTTTTTTTTGAAATATTATAATTTGATAATGTGTCATTTGAGGGATTTATAATATTATGTTTTCAGAGTAATTGTTATAATGAAATTCTGCACCATTAAATGCTATTGTGAATTGAAAAAGGGTTAATATATTATATATTTAAACAAGTGATGAAAAAAAACCAAGGGTTTTTAAAAAAGCACATTTTCAAATTTATATTGTATTACATACTGAGTTTAACTTTGGAAATATTTACTTGGAAATAGTTACTACTGACTTATAAAATTTACTGCTAACAGTAAATTTTTTATTTAAAGTTGTTATAACCCTTCAATGGGGAAGGTTGCCAAGTTTCTCAAGGATCTAACTTCATCTAACTCCCCCCTCCGCCCCCCTCCATTTTTTTAGGTTCTAGGAATTAAATTGTGAATTCCACAAAAATTTGGAATTTTACTTAGAATTATACAATCTAAGAAAAAATGGGTAAAACTGAGGGACACTTTCTTCAATTTAAGGAACCGCTATTAAATTTAAGAAAAACCTTTAACTTTTGTCAAAATATAATGTTTGGCCTTTAAATTTTTTTATATTAATAAAAAAAAAATTGGACAGGTATTCAAGTTACAGGTGTTTAAAAATAGCAAAATTTCAATTTTCGAGCCCTTATAGCTCCTAAACAGGGGGCTTGACAAAAATATTTTATTAACCGGGTCCTACTAATATTTGAGGATCTAACTCCTCCCAAAATTTCAGGATCCTATCTTAAACCGTTTAGGAGATATATGGGACCAAAAATTTTGCAAAAATTGAGTTTTATATAATGGTAAATTTTAGTACCGTATGGTAACCCTATATATTTAAGCGACATATTTTTGTAAAGCCTATAAAAGCAGCTCTCTTTTACCGTTTTTTTATTGAAAATGAAACTAACAGAACTCTTGTTATATCAATTTAAAAATAGGGCTTTTTTGGAATTTGCAGGGGCTGTAGCTTTGTCACCCTTCAAAATTAAGAAAAACCTTTGACACATGTTAAAATATAATTATAGAGCTTTGAATTTTGTATATCACTAAAAAAAAATTTAGACAGGTATTCAAGTTACAGGTGTTTAAAAATAGCAAAATTTCAATTTTCGAGCCCTTATAGCTCCTAAATAGGAGGCTTGACAAACAAATTTTGTTAAACGACTCCTACTAGTTTCTTAGTATCTAACTTCTCCCAAAATTTCAAGACCCTAGCTTGAACCGTTCAGAAGATATGTGTGGCTAACAATTTTGCAAAAATTGAGTTTTGTGTAATGTTAAATTTTGGTACCGTATGGCAACCCTAAATATTTTCCTTTTAAATATTTATAAAGCTTATGAAACCAGCTATCGTTTGCCGTTTTCAGATTGAAAATATATCTAACAGAACTCTTGTTATAACAATTTAAATATAGGGCTTTTCCCAACTTTGGGGGGCTGTAGTCCCGTAATTGATGGGGCTACAGAAAAAAATTCTTCTACGAAATTATTTTTTTTGTGAAAACTATCCATGGTTAAAATTTCTTTACTCTATTTCAAACGATGTAAAAGTTTTTGTAAACATACGGACAGACGGACAGACAGACGGACGGACGGACGGACGGACAGAGTGAAACTATATAGGCACATTTTTACAAAATTTTTTGAAAATGTGCTAAAAATGTATGTACAATTTTAATAGTTAAAGTGAATAATATTTTAAAGACATTTTTCAAATGCAAAATAATTTCATAAAAAATAAGGTGAGAAAATGTCTTCTAATTTGCATTATTAAGAGTAATTGATTTTTATTATAATGTAAATATTGTAAATTGCAGAAAAAGATGTTGTTAAAAATTTGTGTTTTTTATTTGTTTGTTTCTATGGTAACATTAGTCAAAGTGTCTAACTTTTTCTGGGAAAGTGTGTCTACCTATACCTACATCTAAATTTAAGTGTAGGCGCTTAAAGTAATTTAAGTAATTATTCTTTGTATACATTGCTAACATTTGTATAAGAGTTTTAAAGTGATGATATTTCATTTTTTTTGTAATATTGTTGACTTTCAGGTACCTACCAATAGAAATATGAAAATTATGACTGAGAATTGATTTTTCTAAACAAGTGATTAAAGTTATTTCACTTGAGTTTTGAGGTAACGTCAATTCCGCATCTTATGCATTAATTCTGCCTGAACGAATTTTTTATTCAACTTTATCAAAAAAATTTACAGAAGATTTCAATAACTTTTGAGAAAACCTCGTTGCCCATGTCAATTACCCTATATTATAGTGTCATGCATGCTGTTGGAACAGCATTCAATATGCCGGGATGATACAACAAATCTTGCCTGTAACCGAGACGATTTGCAATACAATTTGGTTTCAATACTAATGCTGCATATAAAAAATTTATGATTATCAGCAGAAAAAATATAGCCTAAAATTACGCGACATTACTGCAGATAACACCGATAGGATGTGTAAGTAGTATTGGAATTCTGATAAGAAAAAACAAATACATAATAGGAATCGCTAGAAATGCCTTTAATAAGTATAGAAAAATATTAAGTAATCGTGATGTCAACATTAACTTAAGATTACATTACAATTCTTTAAATGTTTCGTCTGGTCAGTTTTAAAATATTGTGTAGAGGCCTGTAAATCCAAAGTAGCTATGATAAAAAAAATTAGATGTATTTCAGATGTGAACTAATAGACGTTGATTAAAGATATCTTGGACAGATCATGTATCCAATATGGAAGTTTTATAGACACTGCTGAAAGAAAGTGAATAAGTAGCCTTTTTTGGCCCTATAATGCGAGAAACAAATTATATATATGTCCAAGGCAGAATATAAGGTAATTTAAAAATAAAGAAAACTAAATAATTACGAAAGTTTTTAACTTAAAAATATTTTATAATCACAATTTAACTTTTATTTAATCCATTCCAATTAAAATTTTAATATGTTCAAAATAATTTAAATCATTTTATATACCTTCTAAATTCTGAGTATTTTTTAATTAAATATTTATTATCAATAGAATCCGAAATTCTTTTGAATGATTCTCGATTCAAAATATAATATAAAATGTATGTCTACGTATATTCTATTTAAATTAAACAATATTAATGAAAATTAATTGTTTTGGAAATGTTTTTAAACTATAAAAACAAAATTTTTAATTTGTATTTGTTTAAGTCCCATTACAAAAGAATTTGAAACGTATATTTGTTATTTGCAATGTACCTAGTGTATATTGCACAAAGCAATATTCAATGTTTTGGATTTCAATTTCGAAATTCAATACAATTTTAAGTTGCATAACAAAAATGGATTAAATTTTTAGATTTTTTAGAATCAGTTTAAATTATTTTATTTAGAAAATATTATTTATCCAATTGCTATCAAATCCTGACAATTGCTATAAAACCCAGATTTTATATTTTGTTTGTTTCATTTTGAAATTTGTGCTTTGATTTTAGATTCTAAAAATCAAACAATTGATTATCTTGTTTTAGATTTAATTAGAATTTAATTTTTTTTAAATTTTAAATTTGTCCTTTGTTAGTAAACAATATTTAATTAAAAATTTTCTCTTTAGAAATTTTAAATTTAATTAAATAAAAAAGTTTTCCTTAAAATCAAACAATTCCTACATTTTTAGTTGTTCTAAAATAAGGAAGGACAATGAAAACCATCAAAAGCTATCAATGAAACTGTTCGAAGCTCCAATAAATATTATAAGAGTATAATGTAGTGTACGGTTTTAAAACCGAGTCATATATAAGTTAAACCAAAAATTGACCGGGTCAAATCACATTTCGGATATAGCTAAAGATGCAGCTATATGTTTGGGCTTTTTGTATCGCTGTAAAACTAAATTTTCTCCGGTTGACCTTCTCAATATCTATAAAACATATATTAGATTAAAAATGTAGTATAATGCACAGATTTGGGCTGTTGCATCCCAATGGGCACTGGGATAAAGTGCAAGACAGAGCCATTCGTCTTATAAATGATCACAGTGTTACCGTCAACGTCCACTCCATTTAGAAATCAGCGTACAGCCTCACTTACCCTGTTTTATAGATATCTGGTGGGGACGAACACCTGTTCTAAAGAAATAAAATAATTAATGCCTCCAGTCAAAGTTTTCCAACGTGAAACAAGGAGAGCAACGGATGCTAATCCCTACTGCGTCGAATTGTTAAGATGGCGTAATAGGGGTTATGAAAATTCGTTTGCTATGCGCATATCGAGACAATGGAACCATATTCCGTCTAATGTATTCCCTAAAGCTCGTAGTTTGTATGTGTACTTCCATATCCCCATCCCTGTTACCAAACTGTACATTTGTATCATAGGTTCCTCCCTAAAATTTGATTTAAAAAGAGTGTGGTTTTGGTGTGTAAAAGTCGCACACTACCCAAATAAACACCGCACAGTTTCAATGGGATGCTTTCGAACGTTCCAATACCTCGCAAAAAAAAAAAAATCATACGATAAGTAACAATATAACTTTAAATATTATAAATTGATACTAAATAAGAATTTTATACAAAAAAAGACTTAAATATTTTATATAATCTATTTGGAATCTTTTTTCATTTGGAAAATGTCCAACAAAATTGTTTTTTGAATATTCATGAAAATTTTATGATAAAAATGTATCCATATTTTAATTCTTGATTTGTAAATTTAAATAATTAGTTTGATTATGAAAAAATGTATAACATCAAGAATAAAAAATATAATATTATTTTATAGAACTGCAATTCTGTAAATTCAATTGAGATTTAATCAACATTTATTTTAAAATTTTTTTTTTTTAATTAAATTTAATTGATTTAGAGTTATTTTCAACAGAAATATTTATAATTTAATATTCTTTTGTGTTATTCATAAAATCAAATCTCAAGGGTATACTGCAATATTTAATTCTCTATGTTTTATTATGAATTTGCTTTGTTATGCCTACAAATTTCTTTGATTTTGTTTTATTTTGCAAAATATTTTTGGATTTTGAAAAACCAAGTTCTTCCGCCTTTTGAGCACAATTGAACCAAATTTCATTATGCTTCCCATGTTGGACAAAAAGCAGATGTATGATTTAATTCTATCATACATTATATTCAGGTTTTGTTAGGGAGGTGGGTATGTAGGTAAATCACATAAAGCTGTGCAGGAAGGTGCAGTTTTGTGACCTCATTGCACTCATATAACCGAGTTGAATATCAATCTCGCGGTGTTCGGATACGAAATTTTTGATTTTGTAATTTAAGAGTTCACTAATGATGTGGTAAAATAAAAATCTTGCTCATCTAATGCCGAAGATCTGCGGTTTTGATAACACATTTATATACTTCAATCCCTAAAACTACTTTTTTTCAAATATAAAAATCATTCTAAGAAAAATCTGTAATATTAACCCAATTGTTTCATACTGGCTCTTTCATCCGGTAATATTAGCCCTTCTGTATTTTGTCCGTTCCGTTCTCAATAAACTTCGTTATATCAATGTAGCACAGTACTTTCATGCAGTTTGAAGAGCCGCAGCATTTATTTAATACAGCCCCTAAATTGAAGTACTTCTATTCTTAAATACTAATCTAAGTAAAATGCATTTGAGGATTAAGTAAATCTCTTCCATCATCCAAATACCAGCGTAGTTCATTTTTTGTCTCTTGGTTGAAAGTTTATTAAACTATATAAGGCAATGTTATCTTACGTCATTTCAGAAGCCTTTCGATATCTTTCCACTTATTAATATTATTCAATTGTAATAATTACAGTATTAGTGTAGATCTATTTTTTGGACTACTTCAAGATATTTTTCATTTGCCACCATTTAAAAAATTATTTGGTGACAATGGGAAAATTATTTTCTATACTACGTATAGCCATCAGTTGTTAAGTACTATTACCACATGATTGCTTCTTTTGTTATTTTTTTTCTCTTCTTGTTTTTAAAAATTATTAGGAGTAATATTTAGCAATTATTCACTACCCTATTCTCGGGTTTTTATTTTCCTAACCTAAAAGGAATCTTTGAATATTGGGAAAAGATAACCTAAAAAAGTAACCAAGTAAAGAATTTTAAAAAGAAACAAATTTTTTAGATGGTTTCTTATGGAAAAACGTGATCTGAAATTTAAGAAAGAAAATGGAATGAGTCAATATTTTGCAAAATTCACTAATAATACAAAATGTGTGTGATAATCAGGATATAATGTATACACACATAGATATTATTTACATAATTATATAGGTATTATGAGGGTTATCGAAATAAATTAGCAACTACATTATTTTGGATTACTTTTGATCACTCAAGTTAACAAAATTGCAATTCAATAAAATTTTTGAATGAGATAAGGAATTAGTTTTACTTTCTTCTTTTGAATAGAAAGTAAAAAGGGTCTTGATTATACAGTAGACGATGAAATGTAGAGGAATTCATATAAATGATGAAAATTTAATTTTTTTTTGATTTTGGTTGTGTTACAAGATTTGTAGAATGAATTCAAAAATTGATGAAGAGGAAATATTAGAAAAAAGTTTGTGTAGCTAATAAAAAGTTTGAGATACGAGTGAAGAATTAGAGAATAGGAGAATACAGTAAAAAAGATTAAGCAACTAATAGATTAACGATTAAAAATATATTGAAACGATCCTATAAAACTACGCTGAATAATACCATTCTACCGTCGGTAAGGAGTATCAATATTTTCAACTGCCCTTCATCTCAACTCTGCTTGGTTCCGTTCCCAATCCTTCCCTAGTACTTTTACATTAATAAAGTATATATAAAGTTCATTACGAATAATTTTATTTAATATAACAGTAAGATATGCCTAATACCTTTCATCCTATTTCAACGTCCAAATTCCTTTTTCGTCCTGGTCCATGAACTGTATAGATAAAAAGAAAAGGCAATTGTACTGTTCAAAATAGCAATCTTGTTATATGTATAGTTTTTCTCTTGATAATTAAATGTTTATCCATATTTATAAAGTTTATTAACCCCATGGTACCCTATAAAATTAAATAAAAAATGTAAAAAAAAAAACAATTATGTAGTTAACAGAAAATTTAAACGTATACCTACAGCTATTCATTATCTCCTAAAGAATTTAAAACTTAAATCCTCGTATATATTTGAAACTTTGTTTAAAATTTTATTAATAGTTTTTGTTTTAATAATTATATTATTATTTGCTACTATTATTAACTAAGCTCGTTAAATTTAAGATTTATTACTTTTAAAAAATAACGTTTATTATCTCTCTGTAAAATTATCTTAAATGAAAGTAAAAATATACTCACTTTCCATTGTTGCAATTAAAATATTCATCTTTGTTTTATCATTTTGTTTCATACAACGTAAAAATAATAATTAGATTTTGCAGCAATACAATTTTATGGTGTTGTTATTAATAATGATAATAGTAAAATGGGTTTTAAATAAAAATTGCATTTTGAAAATAATGAAATTTTTTCGATTTTTTTTCGTAAATCATTTTAAACTACAGTGTGGTATCAGAATGTTGCTTAACAACAAAACTTGCGGTAGAATTACCATATATTACAAGGATAACACCTTTTGGATTGCAGGTTTTAAAAATAAACTTTTCGAAGATTAAAAATAGTAGCTAAGTGGTAAAGTGGTTGCTTTTTAATCGAAAAGTCTCGGGTTTAAGACGCTGTTGGATAATATCTAATAAAAAATATAATTTATATTAAGATAATTTAATAAGAATTCCAAATGTCAAATAGACAAAGGTTTAATATTATCAACAAATATTGTCTGGTACTATAAATAAATAAATAAATAAAAACACTAGTTTTCTTTGTTACGTGAATTTTTAATTTCATTGCACATTCAAAAATCTTTTAATACTAGCTGTTGGCCCGTCACAGAATGACGGAAGGTCAAATGAAAGAAGAACTTTTTCTAAAAACTTGCATCGAACTCAGGTATCTCTCTATCTCTGCACTATTTTTTTCCATTTTCAATCTTTTTAAATAGAAAAAATAATTAAAAGGAATTATGTGGAAAAGGTGGAAGATTAAAAGATGCAGAGAAGAGGGAGATTGACAGAAACTTTGAAATTACTTTGAATGCATTTTTTGCAATCAAAATTATAATTGAAACACAACCCTGTCATTTACCAACTTTAATAATTTAATTGATTACTAATTATTTTATTTTCAATAATTACTTCGAAATATCCAACGAAGTTAAAAAACTTAAAATAAGTAATTTTTGAATAAAATTTTTTAGTATTCATTTTTATTTTAATATATTTTTACTTCTTTTTCGAAAAAAAAAATAATTAATGTTTTCAAATTAAAAAATAAAACTCCATTAATAATTAAAAAAAAATATATATTGTATAATATTTTATAAAATATTTTGAAAAATTTTCATTTTGCCTTAACTTATACATATACATATAATTCAAATAAAACCATTCAAATTCACCCACATTTATAGCCTCCAATTACCTATTGTAAATAATAATATTAATTTGGCAACATTGAGTCTCAACATTTCACCGTCATTTATTGCTTATAAACATTTTAACTCAAATAATTTTTTATCATAATGTCTACTACTCTACTTGTACACCACCCCACAAATAGGAGAGTGTAAGATAACAGAGCATCACTCAAAAATACAGTTTTCATTTCACTCAAAAAAAGTACTCAATCAGTACTCACTACACTACTCACTACACTACACTACAATCAAATCTCAGAACACAATGTTATTTTTTTTTTAACAGAAATCTGTATAATACGCACTTTTGGCCTCTTGCTTATCCGTTACTGTTAACCACTGTTAACTTTTGGGAACAGTTTTTTTTATTCCCTTTAGGAATTTTCATTTTAACAGCATATTTCAACAGTAGAGTAGAGATAGAGTTTGTTTTTTTTGTGTATTTATTTAATTATTTATTCAGTTTGAAAATAAAATTTGTAGAGTAAATGCATTTTTAATAAAATATTTTTTATTTTTCTCTCTCATTTAATCTCGCTGCTTACAAGATACACTTTACAGTCTACAGTGTTGATTGAAATTTTTAAATGAAGTTCTGTAATGTGTACTATAGTCTGTTGTATATAAATCAGTTGTTATCTCTTCATCATATGTTTAAGACATGCTTTTCACAAATGTTTTTAAATTTGAAAAATTACGAATGGTTTAAAATAAATTAAGAAAAAAAAAAAAAATTAAATAAATAATTAAATCACAACAGATTATAATCTTTGAAAGGGTTAAATAAATCCTTAAAGTGCTTTTATAATTTGATATTTAGATATATAAAATTACCTTCAAAATAAAATAATACATAATATATTTTTATATAATATACCGTATTTAATCCGGATCAGTTTTATAATACCTATAAGTTAGGTATGTATAATAATAGTTGTATATAAATAACTGTAACTGTAAACTTTGCTTAAAAAAAAACATTATATAATTATATAAACAAAAATAAAGTAAATAAGTAAACAATACGGTAAAAAAAAACTTTTTATTAAACCGTTTTTTTGTTTTCTTCTACTCCTGTAAACTTTATTAACGGTTTTACAGTAATACTGACTTGTTAATTCCGTTATAATGAAAAGTTTTTTTATTATAACGGAGCTATATATGTATATATTTTAGATTTATTGTAATTTGTAAATAAATTTAGTATATAACGGTATATTTTTTAATAACGGAAGGACATTATAAATAATTATTTAAATTAAAATAAAAAAAAAAAATTTAAATTAAATTAATTAAAAAAAAAAATAAAAAATAAAAACCAAATAGAATTAACAAACATAATTAAAAAAAAATGTGATTTTTTAATTAAAAAAATAATACAAACATTTAAAAAAAAAATCCAACACAGGTTAAAAGGTTAGACACAAGTAGCCCTAATATTTAACCTGTGTTTTATTTAAGAATTAAAATAATAATTATAATTAAGTTAAAAAAAAAATAAATGGAATTGCCGACAAAGAAAAAAAAATAATTATTTATAATAAAAAACATGCGAGAGGGAAATGGAAATTAATGAAAATATCCTACAACAAATACAATATAAATGAAAAGGTAAGAAAAATCTACTATATAAAATATTTAAGATATTAAAACCGTTGTTAAATACTCAAATATTGTATAAATACAAAATACATATTAAAAAAAAAATTAAAATAAAAAAAATTAAAATATAGAACTAACTATGGCTTCTGGTTTTTTATAAATGAGATGTAAAATTAATTAAAATGCTTGTAATTTAATAACCATAAACTAGAAAATAAATTTGAATAAATTATACACTGTAGAATATCGGAGGAAATTGGTATTTATAGATACTTAAGTAGGTATATAAATATATAAAAATGCTTGGTATTATAAATTAATTAATTATTTATATAAAACTTAACTGAGAAGTTTTTCTAATTAGATTTTCAATATATGTATATATTATATAAATAGGGAAAATTTAAATTTAAATATTCTTTTCAGAAAAAAAAATATAAACATAGTAATTATTAGAATGTTTTAATTTATTTTAATTTGTGAAATATTTTTGTAGGTATTATTTTATTTAATAATTTGAACGTGGGAAATACATATTGTTACACGGTTAAAATGGAAGGAAATGAAGGCAATTAAATAAAGATTTATCAAATTTGTATTAAAATCTTAAATCAGTTTTTTATTTTGAAATTTGTTAGAGCAAGAGTGAATATTGAAAAAGTTAAACAATTCTAATAATGAAAGCTTATTAAAAATTCGAACCATATCAGTCGCGGCACCCTGCCCTGAATAACAAGTAGAAACGTCTTAGATTTTTTATATTTTTCATAACTTTTCGTAATTTTTAATCGCTGTTTTGTTGTATTCTGCTCCATTTCCAATTCCACAAGTTTTCTTCACAAAATTCTGAAATAAAAATAAAAAATACAAATAAATTTAAAAAGTTATTAAACATTCAAACCATATCGGTCGTTTTGCGCCACCCTATATAAAAGGAATCCTCATATTAATTACACTAATTTCAAAAATTTGGCGATCCAGCTAAAATCTTTCTGCCCTGCTGTTGAACTCGAGAAGAAAAAGCTAGAAACTGTCTTATTGATACCGTACGATAAATTTGTTTCTTGAAATATCAAATCGTTTTAAATCGCATTTTATCATATTTTTAAATTCGCGTAAAAAAGGAATTAGGTGTACTTTACTTTTAAGTACATAATAAATTTTTGTAGCTTTAAATAAGGGATAGGTGTACCTCAAGCTTCAAAGACCACTTAGAAAATACATTGAAAACACTTACTTAAATTTTGGAAGCATATACATTTATAGACCCACGGGCTCTTGAAAAAGAATTCAAAGAGAGGGCTGATAACATATTTTGTAAAGATGTACATAATGTTATAAAATATTCAATGGTTTCGGTACAGGATTTTAGCGTGACACATTAAACAATGTGTTAATATTAATTTATTTTTTTGATATCATACTTTATATTTGATTATATATATATTTGGTCACCATGGAGATTTGTAAATTTTTTCAATTAAGTATTTTATGACCCGTACAGGAATCGAACCAGCACTTCATCAGTTACTTACCCACTATAGCCACGAGGACCCAATTTTTAGTTTTTATTTAATTAAAAAAATATTAACATTATAACGGTATATTTTTAAAAATGTCATTAGCTTCCCATTTTTCCCCATCGGAAGAACTCCCTGACCAAGTACAGTTTTACAGTTGTAAAAAAATTCTAAATTCTTATAAAATTGAAATGTTAATCACCGTCCATTTAATTAAACTAATCCCAAATTAAATTTATCATAAAACCCTTGAAAATAAAATTTTTAAAAAAATTTTTGAATTCATAAAAATTTTACCTTTAGTAAAAATGCAGTAGGAAATTAAATTATATGTACCAACTAAATTATATATTCGTTATTGCACTGATCTATATACTTAAAATTTACAAACCCATAGTTACAAATTCACACCTATATACTTACTTATAATTTAATATATTATTTTTTGTATATACTTACATAATAATAAAATTTTTCACAAAATATCTAAAAGTTAAATTACATTTTCAAAAACCATTAAAGTTATGTTAAATTGTTTTGAAAAAAATAAACACAAACAAAAGTAAAATGTATGTTATCCTGTTTTTTATAATAATAATAATAACATAAAAAAAATTTATTCTGTTATTTGTCAAAAGCTGTTAACATGTCTATTGAGAAATATGCATATTATAATATACATATTTAATGTTGTCCTTCTAAGTGTTATTATACTGTTTACATCTTTTACAAATAATTTTACCGTTTTTTTTTGTTTTTGTATTTTGATTTTTTTTTTTGTGTTTTGAATTTTATTTAAAAATGTTTTTACAAAAAAAAAAGAAATTTTATTTTTCCCGTGAGTCCTTTAAAGTATTTGACAATGTTATATGTTGTTATTCTGTTATTTTTTCCAAACCCTTTGTGTTTTTTGTTTTAGTTTTTTTGTTATGTTTTTTTTTCTGATTATATTAGGTACTTATTATTATTTTGAATATATATATGTAGATATAGAACATATAATACTATGGAAATACTGACACTTTAAAATATTATATTTTTTTTTTTTAGTTTAATATATAACAGGTAATTATAATTTAATTTTATCTCATCGTATTATATTTTTAACTCTCTATACAATCTACATAAACCTGTCCCACTTAAAACTTTGCATAAACATGTCTGGTGTAAAAGTAACACAATTGTATCTACAACACTTTTTATAGGTGTTACCGTTTCTATGTAATATTTAAAACATATTTCGAATTATTTGAAATTAGAATTTTATAAAAAAAAATTTCGAAAATGAATGTAAACTTTCGAACATAGTGGTTTTAAAAAAGGAATGAGATTGTGGTTAAAAAAAGTCACTTAAAAACCTTATCTTAAACCCTGATTGCCAAGTTATACTTAAGTTTAACTAGCTTCGTTAAAGATAACGATTCATCGAAACCCTCACTACTTAAAACTAATTTATACAATTCTTTTAAATGATTAGAAAGATACCTATAGCACTTCTTTTATATAATCACATATTAAAGATATGTCTTCTAAGGAGAGCCCCTACTATCTTATACGGGAAAACAAAAACATACCATCTACAATTATAGATAGAAAACTTTTTAACAAGTCTAACTCAAATATCTTTATATAAATCCAATAATGTTACATTAGCAATCTAAAAATTTGGCAAACATTATCATTACTAGGTGGAACCTCGTTTGGGTCACAAACAATTTTAAGACGAATGTTCCTTGAACTCTTTCTTTCTAATGTTAAAATCTTAATCTTCTGAAAAAAGTTGAGGAATTAAGAATTAGAAGCCGAATAAGGAAACTGGTCACTCCATTCGACTTCTTCGCTTCCCATGTTGCGCACTAGTTATTTGAAGGGCTAAGAACCAAACCCAAATGATCAGAACCAAAATAGCTTAATCCTCATGACAAAAAAAATTGCCAATAATCGGATTAGAATTAGAAGTAGAATGGCTCTGAATAATTAAAACATTCCAATTTCTCCTATTTCTCCTATGCCATTTTTCTCAATTTTTTAGTGTCAAAGGGGTTTCCTTGTGATTCAGTCCATTTTAGCTCTGGAAAAAATATCATTCCTTATAAAACTAAAAGTGGCTTAGGCTAATTATCTATTGACTTAGGCTAATTATAATTTTTTCTATTCTTTTAAAAAGTTCCAGGTTTTAGTATCTAATTTTGCTGTATTTATTTTCTCCTTGGTAAATTAATCGTAATTTATAAATTAAAACTTAAAGTAAAGATATTTAGGGAATCGTTTTAATAATTTTTATTATATAACGAACTTATATTATTTCTCACTTTAATATACCTTCAACTTATCTTTTTAGATGAATCATTAAGAAGAGAATTAACACGGAGTTCTGAAATTCTCTGTACAACTGCCGAATCAGCTAATGGAAAATTGAATGAAATTTTAAAATAAGATGCAGTCAAAACTTCAGTAGAGATAATCGCAATGGCAAAGTCAATCTGAAAATACCTATAGTTTTGGTATTGGAAATCTTGTAAAATAAAATAAATTTAAAGTTGAAAATATATTTGTTTTATTTCTTATGGTTCGATAGGATTATGAATGATCTTTTTCCGAATTCGACGATATAAAATAGAAAAAGGTGTCTAAAAATATACATATTTATTATATCTATTACTTTCCTATTTTCATATACACCTAATTGCCTTTTTAAGCGAATTTGAAATAACGCTATTTAAAAAAATGTTTTAATAGAATCTTAAAATAACGCGATCGAATTTGAAATAACGCGATTTAAAAAACATGATTTAATTCGATTAAAAAAGATTTGATATTCTAAAAGAAAAATTTATCTAGGACACAAATAACTTTTAGCGCGATTTTTTTGACGCAAATTTTTCGCAGTGCGTAATTTGACGTTTGGACACATAAGAGTATATTTATATTGGAGCATTGATAAGTTGTAAGTTGAAGTTTGAATGAGTGAAATATTAATTCGAAATTTGTAATCAATTTTCTGAGCTGCGCTCCTATCAATTCTTCTATCACTTATCGCAGCTCCAACATAAATTCACACTACCTTTCAATTACGCCTATGCTATCTCAATTATTACAGCTCTGTAATTGATTATTTATTGAACTATTTAGGAAAATTAAGAGTAATATTCAAGTGTTGAAAGCATATATACAATAACATTATTTTAAAATACAGTCTTTTAATTGTCAATTGCAGAAGACATCACAAGAATAAAAAACTAAAATTCATTTCTAGAGAAATAAAAATCAATGAAATCATGATAAATTTCTAAAACCCTTTTTATTGTCATTTTCATCAGTAAAAGTTTGATAGATTCTCAATAATTTTCATTAGAAAAGTGTCAAAATATTCTAGATAAAATCTGTAAATTTATGATTGGAAATTTCAGATAGAAATTGAACAAAGTTTATTTATCATTTTCTTCGATTTCATATTTCAAGAATCGTGGCAAACAAGAATACATGGTAAATAACAAGCATGGTAAATAACAACAGTCACCAGTATATTTAAATTAAAAACATGTTCAATTAAAAACTGAACGCACCTTTTAACAACTTTCCTATTTGATATTTACCCAAGTAGGAAAAAACAACATTGAAAGAAATCAAAGAACAGCGTTTAATTAAAAGTTTTAAAATGATGTTGCTGATTGTATCCAGTAGCATGTGTCATAATGTGAAGATTTGTTATTTATTGATGAAGGATTCGTTCTTTCTACAAAAAAAAAAAAACTCAAGATAAAAATGAAATAAAATTTAATCTTATGTGATATCAAAAAAGGGTTAAAATAAAAATACATGTAAGTATGATGAAAGAAATGAAAATGATCATCGTCTAGAAAATAATCTTTTAATCTTTTTAAATGTTAATTTGAAATGATGATGAATTTCATAAATATGAAGCTACTGTTTAAATACCATAAAGATGATAAACAATAAAACGGCGGCATCTTTTTAACAAAATATTGAAAAAAAAGAATCATTTTTTTTTACATCTCATTATCATACAATGAAATGAACATCTTAGATAAATTTTCAAGGGTTTGTTTTGACTTATTACTCTTTATGATAAGCAAGTCATCTTTTTGTAATAATATTTAGAGAATACTTAAAAAACACCAACTGGATTTGAATTATTTAAAATATATATGGTTGTATGTACTTTATGTTTTCTATTTAAGGAAATAAGAGCCTTTGAATGATTTGAACATTTCGTTAAGTACTTAAAAAGCAAGAGTAAGGTAATAAAAAAAAAAGTTAATTTAATATATGACAGAGGCCAGACATCTCTAATAAGATCTGTTTATCTTTAGGTTTTTTTTTTGTAAAATATTATTGATTTTAAATAGTTGTTATTTCACCTGGTTAATTTTTTTTTCAAGCAATTAATTTGTAGTTAAACGTATTATCTGGATATCAAAATTTGTAAAAAGCTAAAATATTCGAATAAAAACCTCAGCACATTTACTTCCAAAATAGGCTTACCTTTATTCTCCTTCTCTTTTATTTTAACTTATTTAAAAAAAACAACAAAATAAATTTTGACATATGCGTTTGATGCACACTGCACAAAATACTGCAACATAATTCTAGGCATTTACTTTCACCATAATTCTTTTTTATTTAAAAGTGACGTTTTAATTGTTTTCTATGCTACCAGGGTCCTATTTCATAAAACTATTAGTCTAATACTAATAAACTAATAATTATTAGAACTAATAAATATGGAATAATATTTTTTTGTTACATAAAACTTTTCTGCACCTAATAAAATTTTACTAATAAATAATTAATGTAAAGCATAAATAATTAGTATAGACTTGTCACTAATTTTTATTATTTGAGTGTTCAATGATTTAGTTTATATTAAATATACGTACGACTTCTGTTTATTATAATATAATCTTCATAAACACTATCAGAGCAAAGACTCTTAAATCAGAGCTTAACATGATTTTCAAATTTATACTGAATTATGTTTAAAGGGTAACCAAAATAAAATGTTGTTGATTAAAGTAAGGTATGTATAATAATGAGTAAATTTTTTTAAAATTTTATTATTTATTTATTTTTTATACCCTACACCTATAGAATAGGTAAAGGGGTATATTAACTTTGGTATGGTGTTTGTAACCACCTAAAGAAAGCGAGCTAGATATGGAAAAGTATATATATTTGTGATCAGCGTGACCGCCTTAGTCGATATAGCCATGTCCGTCCGTCCGTCCGTCTGTACGTCCGTCCGTCCGTCCGTAGGCACGATAACTCAAAAAATAATGGAGCTATCTTGATAAAATTTTAACTGTAGGATACTAGGACTGAAAGTACGGCGGGGATTGCATATGGGCGAAATCGGCCCATGGGTTCGGATTCTGGACCTTTTAATCAGTTTCAGGGCTAACGAACAAATATAAAAAATCACGATAACTCAACAACCAATGACGCTATCTTCATCAAATTTATGCTGTAGGTTACTAGTAATGAAACTACTTCGGGAATTGCGTAAGGTCGGGATTGGACCATGGGTTCGGAACCTAGAACTTTTTGATCGAATTTAGGCCAAACGAGCATAATTCCGAACCCAATGAAGATAGAACCTCCAAATTTGGTATCAGGGTGTCCCTTCCCATTTCCTAAGTGTCTTGTGAATTTGGGCCCCATTGGAGTAGTGGGTCGGGGACCAGCCACACATTTCCGAAGACCTTAAAGTATATCTTTAAAATTAATAAAGATAACAACTTAAAAAAATGTAGAAGCTTCCAATTTGCCACAAGGGTGTTCTTTACTATCTCTTGCGTGTTCCCCTAATTTGGGATCAGTTGGAGTGGTGGTTCTGTAACCCTCTCAGACCTCCCAAGTTTAAAAGGCTTTTAATCGAAATTACTAAACATAGTTACTTAAAATTAAGATAGGCAGTTCAAATTGTGTACAAGGGTTAACTAGTACTATAGTACAGCGCGGACTATATAAGGGCGAAATCAGCCCAACGGTTCGGATTCCGGACCTTTTAGTCGGTGTCAAGGCTAACGAGCATATATAAAAAATCACTATAACTCAACAACTAATGAGGCTATCTTCATGAAATTTGTGCTGTAGGGTATTGTTAATGAAACTACTGCGGTGATTACGTAAGGTGAGGATTGGACAATGGGTTCGGAACTTAGAACTTTTTGATCGAATTTAGGCCAAACGAGCATAATTCCGAAACCAATAAAAATAGAACCTCCAAATTTGGTATCAGGGTGTCCCTTCCTATTTCGTAAGTGTCATTGAAATTTGGGCCCCATTGGAGTAGTGGGTCGGGGACCAGCCACTCAGTTCCGAGGACCTTAAAGCATATTTTCGAAATTAATAAAGATAGTAACTTGAAACAAATGTAGAAGCTTCAATTTTGGTTCAGAACCTCTCTTAGACCCCCCCAATGTGTAAAAGCTTATCATCGAAATTATTAAAACAATTAACTTAAAATTAAGCTAGAACGTTCCAATTGTGTACAAGGGTTAACTAGTATTGAAAGTATGACGGGACTGCATATGGGCGAAATCGTACCATGGTTTCGGGTTCTGGAACCCTTGAAAAGTTCAAGGACTAGCAAACATATATCTTAAAAACACCATAGCTCAAAAAATAATGCCGGTATTTTGATGAAATTTAACACTAAGTTACTAGTAATGAAAGTGCCATGGGAATTGGTTCTGGTCGAGTTTAATTTCGAAGCCAAAAAATATATTTCCTATTTCCTATGTCCCCCCCTATTTCCTATGCGTTATTTCCTATTTCCTATGCGTTTATAAGCTTTTCTATTAGGTACATAAACTAATCATTTAAAATAATTGCAATTTTTAAAAATTTGGATTATTAAATATATTATGCTTTGATTATCTTTTTATCGCAAAATTTAATAATTAGAATTTTTTCATTTTGTAATTGAATTGGAATAAATATATTTTCATTTATTTCAAGTTTGTTTGTTTTTTAATATTTTTAAATAGATAAATTAGTAAGAATTTGTAATATTTTTTAATAGATAGTGTAATTAGAAAATGTTTTTAGTATTATAAAGTTAATTTGGTTGGCTATGTCTTACGATCAAATTAATAGCAGCTTTTATGGTGTTAAAATGACTTATGAATATGTCCTTAAATTTGAACCAAATAGGTGTAGGGTATTTCTAAGTCGGTTGCACCGACTGACTGTTGCTTTACTTGTTTCAAAATATTTAAGATTATTTACTAAAAAATTAAGTTTATTGCATACAATATAAAGTTTGAACCTTCATAGTATGTAAATTTCCTAATATTTAATAGTCTAATAATGAGTTTATTGGTCTTTCTAAACTAATAAAAATTTAGTAATAATTATTAGTGCAGCACTAATAAAATATTAGTCTTTATGAAACAGAATTTTACTAATAACTAATAAAATATTAGTTAATTCACTAATAATATTAGACCAATAGTTTAATGAAATAAGGCTCAACACATACAGACTATAATTGCAAATAATTTCTTCACGCAAAAACTGTATTTTAAAAAAATTTAATATGATGCATGTACATTACGCCATAATTAGATATGTGAATTTCCAAACGTTTTACTTCACAGCCGAATTTAAAATGCTTAGATTGTAAAAAAGTAAAATAGAGGTTCCTAGAATTCCTAGATTATTCCACAAGTTTTTTCACTACATTATAAAATCAAATATTGAACTATAATAAAATATCTTAAAATTGATTGCCCTAAAATCACTAGGAAAAATATTTACTACAAGTAAATATTTTAAAAACGTAGGGGTTATTATTGTAAATGACATTAATTCCATATTAATTATTTTAATACAAATAAACCAATAATTCAACTATTATTTGATTTTATTTTTAAATATAATATTTAATACCCATATAATATAATTATTTTTGAATAAACAAAGCAATTTAATTAGTAATAATATTTAGTATTACTACTTTGAAAAATGTAAGAAAGTTTTAGTGACAGCAAATGTCAATATATCAAAGAAAATAATTATATGAAATTTCAATAAATTTTGTTATTTATTACAATAAAGTAGGTACATAACTTGGTAAATTTATTAGAATATTATTCTACATATCATAACAGATTGCGTTTATGATTTAACTAATTAAATAAAAATTGGCAGTCCTTCGAAATACATTATTTAAGGGTAAAGTAAATAGTATAATTTTAAAAGGCGAATATACTTTTGCAGAGTCGGGACAAGAGAATAAAATTGACAACTTAGTTTTTATAAGAATCCATACGGCTTATAGAGGTAAGTAATTAAAAATGTGTTCATGTATAGATATTTAATGAAGTTAATCAAAACTCATAAAGTTTATACGCTGAATTCTGACACAACTTTTTTATACTGTCAACTGTCAAATTAAATTACCTATTTTAATTGTACGTTTGCGCATACACTAATTTTAATATTTTATACTTTTCTAAAACGTCAAAAATATATCGATGAAAAGTCACAAATTCATAATATTTGTTAACGCGTCAATCATAAGTAATTTGAAACTGATTGATTGTCAAAATCTTGCGAATTTTAATGCAACACCGCAATTTTTTATTGCTCCCTTTAATAATCAACCGAATCATCATTCATCCATAATTATTTATTATTAATCAAATGCAAAAGTCATCAACACATGATCATCATATTGCTGACGTTTTAGAAAAGGAACATTCCTATTCTAAGTTTTAAATATCGTAAATTTCGATTAACTAAATTCTCCATATTAAAACTTTTATATTCTTTCAAAAATAAGCCTAGAATGAAAGACCAAGTCAATTCATAAAATATTAAATTCCATTTCCTTAAAAAAATTGTATAAATTCAAAAAATTCCAGCTGCAACATATTTTTTTTTTAGAAGCTATTATCGGTGTACCTAAAATAAAACTGAGTTTCAACGAACGGTTTATTTAAAATAATTATACACTATATACTGTATCAACTTCATAGTATTAGGAATATTTTCAAATTTTAATAATCATTCAATTGTTTTAAATATTTTGCACATTCAATGTACATACAATAGCCCATGCATATTAAACCCACATATCACCACCTACATATCTATAAAATGAAAGTACATAATGTGTAGTTGTATATTAAAAATAAAATAATACCTATCACTGTCTTTTATTATCCTTTTTCTTAAGTGTTCTGTATAAAATATGTTACAGGGTGTTTTAAATGACATTGTTAATATTTCAGATGATTCCGTGATGGATTGCTTTTTGGGTAACTAGTTAGAGGTTGATTCCGAGGAAGTAATTGTTCTTCGGCAATTAATTAAACAAGAAGATAAAAGTCCCAATATCTTATTGATAGCTCATAATATACACCCCATACTATTTTTATACCCGTATGACTATAGGTCAAAAGGGTTTACTAAATTTGCCATTACGTTTGTGACGCAGAGAACCGGATGATATGTTTTTATTACGGTCATACGGATAACCCTCAGTTGACACAGTCTATTCTACCACACACTTCCTCGTTTTTTAAAGAACCTATCAAAAATTACCTCCTAACATATTGACATTCCTTTGCAAAACACCCTGTATATTTGAGTTATTTTAATGTTATAAATAGTTATTTATTTAATCCTAATATGCTTATAGCATTTGGAAATAAATGACAGTTTTTCAATTATAGGAAATATTTAGGTAAAATATGGTATTCAATAGTAAATTATATTTCAGAAGTTTCATTGTTTTATTGAAACTCAATTACATTAAAGTTTTCTTGATTAAATGTTTTTGGTTTTTGTGTTATTAAAATTGATAAAATAATAGGCAGAATATTCTGAGAATTATATATTATCATTATTTTATATGATTCTATTGTTATTATTTACTTTTGTTTTAATTTTGTAAATAAATTTTTGCAGGATTTTAAGTAGGTGGGTATATTTGATTTCAAATACTTTAATATTTCCAAAATTTTAATATTTTAATGAATTTTAATTTCAATATTATCATCAATATTGAGCCAAATTTACATTCTAAAATAATTTAATTTGACAATAGGACGATTTGAAAATTGAATTTTATGCAATCATATTTAACGACCATTTGTTTAATTGTTGCATCGTTATATTATGTATGGTAGCATTAATTTAAATAGGTGTTTATGCTATTACTCTTTTGCGTTGCACGATTCTTTTGTGACGCTGTCTTAGTTTACATGAAAAATAAATTCTTCCAGAAAACAATTTAAATTTCAATTGCTGCATTCTTTAATCTTTTGTACGGTTCTGGTATGAAATCTCGTTTTTACAAAAATTCGGTTTTTTAAATAAGTAAATAAGTTCATGTGGAAAGTCTTGGGTTCAAACCTCGGTCAGTTCATATCTAATAAAAAAATATCGTAAAACTATCTCGTCAAGACTTTGTCGACCGAGATTTGTCCACCGAGATATTGCTCTCTGTGACTGAGTTCTCTGTGATTTTGTAAAAACGAAATTTTGGAAACCGCGACTTTGTACCGCTCTCCTTGTCTACACAACAAAGTTTTTTGCAACTTCTTTTTGGTCAAAGCAAGGATTAAATTAGAAGATTATAAATAGAGAACCATAAAACCCAACCAAAAAGTTGATCCATTCTATTGCATAAATTTACAATAAATTGATGAAATAATATAAGTTTTTATTTATGTTGGACATTCCAATATTACAAGAAATTAATTATGTTGTATTCAAATTAGAAAAATCTCAAAAATATTATTATAACGGTATTTGCTTACTTTAAATATTTTCAATGAAGACTTGTATCTTCATTGAAAAAGATGATACAAGTATCATATCATAAGATTTTACATAAAATTTTTGGAATTGTGTAATAAAATTACCGATTAAACAACTAGACATTTTCCATATTTTTGTTGGCTGTCACTTTCTTAAACATTTTAATGAAAAGAGAAGAACTTTGTTTCAATCAAAGTCAAAAAAAATTATTATGTTAGATAACGATTTTATAGTACCTACATAATAATTTAAAATTTATAAATGAATAATATAATATATATTACAAAATGTGTTTTCACAATAAGGTTGTTTCTAACTTTATAACATAGAACCAAAGTTTAAATAAATGTTAAACAAATCTGAGAGAAGTTCATTTATATTAAACCAAGATAAGAAAGTTTAGATTTTTGTTATCTTTTCGTTTTTAAATCAAATTTTTTTTTTAATTTTGAAGAAGATTAATTAGAATATTTCAGACAGCAATAAAAAGATTCTTTATATTATTAAAAAAATTATTATTGCCATCTCTTTTCGTCTTCCCTTCCTCTCATCTTCTTTCATTAGAATATTTCTATAATGTACATAGATATGCAAGATTGTTTCTGTAACATTTTATATTATAATTATTCAAGTTTGTACATCAAAGTTAAAGAGAAGTTACAACAAACCCTTCTAATAAAATTCATGATAATCTACAGGTATGAAAGATAGATAAGTATAATTGTACATTAACGTGTTACAAGTGATTTTACTTTATCAATATTACATCTTAATTTCTTCATGAATATTTTTAAATATGACGATGATTAATTTTTCTAATCTATCTTAAATTAAAGAAAATTTTTAAGCAATCCATTGAAGTTTTCTTTCATTCAAGCAAAAGTAACAGTAAAACCTCGCTTTCCAAATTTTTACATAAACGTCATAAGGTCATAGAATAAAATTATTACCAAAATATGTACATAGCGGTATGACTAAGGCAAATATAAAATTATATAATAAACACTTACAAACTAAATAAGATTTCTTAATTCTGTACTATAAAATATGAGAAGAAATTAATAGAAGAAATTAATGAAGTGCAACAAAGACTTTACAATCATCAAAGAAACAATTGAGGTAAGTGGTAACTAAGATGATCCAAGAAGATAAAAATTAAATTTTTACTTAAGAATCGCAAACTCTCCTTAAATCTATTTTTCTTCTATCCGTTTAGTAGCATGTCTTCAAGCAGTTTTTTGTGCGCTATGTACAGTTCACCACACATCTGACAACAAATCTAGATTACAACAATCATCTATATAACAACAATTTTTAGATTTACTATTTACCTATCCATAAGGTTTGAAGGGCAAATTTTTTTTTTTCTTTTATTTTTCCGAGGAACATGGAAAACTTCGAAATCCACTTATTGGAGCTATGAGTTCCTAAAGGTAGCATACAACTTTCACACACCAAACCATATACCCTATTTGGGCTTAAGGTAGAACCTGAGATACAAATCGTTAGTTTGTTATAGAGGATTGAGGATTGAAAGGGATTTTTGGAAATTGGGTTCGGAAAATATAAAATTCTGGGATTATGGGGAATGAGAAAACTTGAATCGCCTATTTTAAAGAAGGATATTAATATTTTCAATAAACTTCCCAAAATCGTACACATATGCATTATCAGATAACTCATTTGATGAAATTCGCGATGAGCTAATGATAGGCAAATTTCAATAAGTTGTGTTACGCCACCTAGATAGTTTAATAATGTAGGAATGGGCATCTAATCTCTCCTTGTTTCTCGTTGAATATTGGGTTGAGGCATTAATTTATTTTTAGATGGTTTTCTTCAAATTTCGTGCAGGTGTTATCGAGCTAAGTTGTTGAAGACGTTAATTAATAAAAACATTTTGAAGTATATCTTTTATTAATGAACATGTGTGGGCCTCTAATAATAGATACGTAAAATTTGGTTTTTGGTTTTGGAACGTAGTTGTGTAAAATGATTTTTTTAAAATAAATATTTTTTTAAGATAAAACAAACAAAAAAGTGAAAAAACGAAAAGTGATCTAAATACTAAGGTAGATCCAAAAAATTTGAAAATTAAAAATATCGAAAACAAAAGTAATGGAATGATATTAATTGAAACGGCGACAACAGAAGATCGGGATAATATCAAAAAGGCATTAGAAGAAACAATGAAGGAAAATTATGACATAAAAATACCAGTGACTATCAAACCCAAAATAGAAATAGTGCACATGAACAATAAATTGAGTAAGGAAGATATAGTAGAGAAGCTCAAAAAACAAAACGCCTTTTTGGAAAGGAGCGAAATGAAAGTGGTTAAAGTATTTAATGTAAACAAATATGGCAAGGAAATGTTTAACGTAATATTGGAAGTTGATAAGGAATCATTTCCAAAAATAATCGCTAGTGAGGAGCTATGTATAGGATGGGAAAGGTGCAAAGTGTTTGATGCGATAAACGTACCAAGATGTTTTAAATGTAAAGGTTTCAACCATAAATCAGTTGACTGCACAAACACTGAAACTTGTTTGAAGTGTCACGGAAAACACAAAACCAGTGAATGCCAAAAAGAAGAAATCAATAAGTGTATAAATTGCGTAAAATCTAATGAAAAATTCAGTTTGGGTTTAGATGTAAATCACAAAACCTTAAGTAAATTATGCCCAGTGTACCAGAACAAATTAAATATGCTAAAGCGCAAAATTGGATACTAGCAATTAAAGGAGTTAGAAGTGAAAGATAACAACTTAAATACAGATAACAAAAGTGTTTCTTTCTGTATCAACTATACTCATATCAATCCCAATACCGATAATGATAATAATAGTTCTAAGTTTAAAAACAATAATAATATTAATGATAGTAATAGTTCTAATAATATTAGTAATGATATTGCTAATAAAAACAAAAATAATGATCGTATTAGTGTTAAGATTAATAATGGTAATGAAATTAGTAATAGTACAAAAAAAAACGTATACAATAATATAAGTAATTCTGCTAGTATGATAGTTTTAAAAGATAAAAATAAAAATAGTGCTGAAAATTCGAGTAGCTCCAGTAATAAAAATTATAATCTATTATCTAAAACAAACAAAAAAAAACGTGTTAACATTCTTTCTTACATGCCTAAACTTTGGTCAAAAAAAAATAGAATATTAGTAAATGACAATAAAATTAATAAACGTAATACTAAAAATGATAATGATAAAAATAATGTTAATAATAATGATAATTACAATAGTAATAGTGCTGCTCGTAATAATAATAATAGCAAAATTGATAAAACTAATAGCAATAATAAAGAAACTAATAGTAATATTAATAATATTTATGATAATAGTAGAGATGAATTCTGTAATAATAAAGATGAAATTGAGAATAGTAACAAAAACGTAGGCGTTAGCGATAGTGTCAATAAAGTGGAATTAGCTTCTAAATACCATAACTGGATTAAAGGAGAAACACTATATCAACAAAATGAAAAAATGGAAAATGCTTCTAATAGTACTAAAAATTTACAACTTGTAAACAAGAGCTTTTTAAGTCCAATGGAACCTCCAATTGTTAAATTAACAAGAAAGGCTATTGAAAATGGTGATAGTATATAATGTATTATCACGATTACGAGATCACAGAATATACAATTACGTTAGATTATTTTTGTCTTTTTTGCACGATCAAGAGGATATTTGTTATGAAGGTATAACGAAAACGAATATCAAAGTGTTGATCGACATTGAAGGTTTGCCAACGAATTATCAGGAATTACGTGAATTATATTATAAATTCCATGAAAGTAGGGGAATCACTAACAAAGAAGTACAAAAAGACCTAGCTGCATATAGGCAACATACATATAATAATTATAAAAACTTAATTTAATGTAAAATCGCTCTAAAATGCTTCTAAGTGCCTTAAAATTAACTTTAAAGTTTAGCAAGACCATAATTTAAAAAAAAAAATTTGGGTTACGTGGAAATTTTAGTAGTGATCACGAATTAAAGCCAGAATCGCTCTAAGACGCTTCTAAGTGCCTTAAAATTGAGTTTAAAGAATTCCATGACAAAAATTATAAAAAGTTAATTAAATATAAAATCGCTCTAAAATGCTTCTAAGTGCCTTAAAATTAACTTTAAAGTTTAGCAAGACCATAATTTAAAAAACAAAATTTGGTTTACATGGAAATTTTAGTAGTGATCACGAATTAAAGCCAGAATCGCTCTAAGACGCTTCTAAGTGCCTTAAAATTGAGTTTAAAGAATTCCATGCCAAAAATTATAAAAACTTAATTAAATATAAAATCGCTCTAAAATGCTTCTAAGTGCCTTAAAATTAACTTTAAAGTTTAGCAAGACCATAATTTAAAAAACAAAATTTGGGTTACATGGAAATTTTAGTAGTGATCACGAATTAAAGCCAGAATCGCTCTAAGACGCTTCTAAGTGCCTTAAAATTGAGTTTAAAGAATTCCATGACAAAAATTATAAAAACTTAATTAAATATAAAATCGCTCTAAAATGCTTCTAAGTGCCTTAAAATTAACTTTAAAGTTTAGCAAGACCATAATTTAAAAAACAAAATTTGGGTTACATGGAAATTTTAGTAGTGATCACGAATTAAAGCCAGAATCGCTCTAAGACGCTTCTAAGTGCCTTAAAATTGAGTTTAAAGAATTCCATGACAAAAATTATAAAAACTTAATTAAATATAAAATCGCTTTAAAATGCTTCTAAGTGCCTTAAAATTAACTTTAAATTTTAGCAGGACCATAATTTAAAAAACAAAATTTGGGTTACATGGAAATTTTAGTAGTGATCACGAATTAAAGCCAGAATCGCTCTAAGACGCTTCTAAGTGCCTTAAAATTGAGTTTAAAGAATTCCATGACAAAAATTATAAAAACTTAATTAAATATAAAATCGCTCTAAAATGCTTCTAAGTGCCTTAAAATTAACTTTAAAGTTTAGCAAAACCATAATTTAAAAAACAAAATTTGGGTTACATGGAAATTTTAGTAGTGATCACGAATTAAAGCTACAATCGCTCTAAGACGCTTCTAAGTGCCTTAAAATTGAGTTTAAAGAATTCCATGACAAAAATTATAAAAACTTAATTAAATATAAAATCGCTCTAAAATGCTTCTAAGTGCCTTAAAATTAACTTTAAAGTTTAGCAAGACCATAATTTAAAAAACAAAATTTGGGTTACATGGAAATTTTAGTAGTGTTCACGAATTAAAGCCATAATCGCTCTAAGATGCTTCTAAGTGCCTTAAAATTGAGTTTAAAGAATTCCATGACAAAAATTATAAAAACTTAATTATATATAAAATCGCTCTAAAATGCTTCTAAGTGCCTTAAAATTAACTTTAAAGTTTAGCAAGACCATAATTTAAAAAACAAAATTTGGGTTACATGGAAATTTTAGTAGTGATCACGAATTAAAGCTAGAATCGCTCTAAGACGCTTCTAAGTGCCTTAAAATTGAGTTTAAAGAATTCCATGACAAAAATTATAAAAACTTAATTATATATAAAATCGCTCTAAAATGCTTCTAAGTGCCTTAAAATTAACTTTAAAGTTTAGCAAGACCATAATTTAAAAAACAAAATTTGGGTTACATGGAAATTTTAGTAATGATCACAAATTAAAGCTAGAATCGCTCTAAGACGCTTCTAAGTGCCTTAAAATTGAGTTTAAAGAATTCCATGACAAAAATTATAAAAACTTAATTATATATAAAATCGCTCTAAAATGCTTCTAAGTGCCTTAAAATTAACTTTAAAGTTTAGCAAGACCATAATTTAAAAAACAAAATTTGGGTTACATGGAAATTTTAGTAGTGATCACGAATTAAAGCCATAATCGCTCTAAGATGCTTCTAAGTGCCTTAAAATTGAGTTTAAAGAATTCCATGACAAAAATTATAAAAACTTAATTAAATATAAAATCGCTCTAAAATGCTTCTAAGTGCCTTAAAATTAACTTTAAAGTTTAGCAAGACCATAATTTAAAAAACAAAATTTGGGTTACATGGAAATTTTAGTAGTGATCACGAATTAAAGCTACAATCGCTCTAAGACGCTTCTAAGTGCCTTAAAATTGAGTTTAAAGAATTCCATGACAAAAATTATAAAAACTTTATTAAATATAAAATCGCTCTAAAATGCTTCTAAGTGCCTTAAAATTAACTTTAAAGTTTACCAAGACCATAATTTAAAAAACAAAATTTGGGTTACATGGAAATTTTAGTAGTGATCACGAATTAAAGCTACAATCGCTCTAAGACGCTTCTAAGTGCCTTAAAATTGAGTTTAAAGAATTCCATGACAAAAATTATAAAAACTTTATTAAATATAAAATCGCTCCAAAATGCTTCTAAGTGCCTTAAAATTAACTTTAAAGTTTAGCAAGACCATAATTTAAAAAACAAAATTTGGGTTACATGGAAATTTTAGTAGTGATCACGAATTAAAGCTAGAATCGCTCTAAGACGCTTCTAAGTGCCTTAAAATTGAGTTTAAAGAATTCCATGACAAAAATTATAAAAACTTAATTATATATAAAATCGCTCTAAAATGCTTCTAAGTGCCTTAAAATTAACTTTAAAGTTTAGCAAGACCATAATTTAAAAAACAAAATTTGGGTTACATGGAAATTTTAGTAGTGATCACGAATTAAAGCTAGAATCGCTCTAAGACGCTTCTAAGTGCCTTAAAATTGAGTTTAAAGAATTCCATGACAAAAATTATAAAAACTTAATTAAATATAAAATCGCTCTAAAATGCTTCTAAGTGCCTTAAAATTAACTTTAAAGTTTAGCAAGACCATAATTTAAAAAACAAAATTTGGGTTACATGGAAATTTTAGTAGTGATCACGAATTAAAGCCAGAATCGCTCTAAGACGCTTCTAAGTGCCTTAAAATTGAGTTTAAAGAATTCCATGACAAAAATTATAAAAACTTAATTTAATATAAAATCGCTCTAAAATGCTTCTAAGTGCCTTAAAATTAACTTTAAAGTCTACGAATTAAAGCTAGAATCGCTCTAAGACGCTTCTAAGTGCCTTAAAATTAACTTTAAAGTTTAGCAAAACCATAATTTAAAAAACAAAATTTGGGTTACATGGAAATTTTAGTAGTGATCACGAATTAAAGCCATAATCGCTCTAAGACGCTTCTAAGTGCCTTAAAATTGAGTTTAAAGAATTCCATGACAAAAATTATAAAAACTTAATTAAATATAAAATCGCTCTAAAATGCTTCTAAGTGCCTTAAAATTAACTTTAAAGTTTAGCAAGACCATAATTTAAAAAACAAAATTTGGGTTACATGGAAATTTTAGTAGTGATCACGAATTAAAGCCAGAATCGCTCTAAGACGCTTCTAAGTGCCTTAAAATTGAGTTTAAAGAATTCCATGACAAAAATTATAAAAACTTAATTATATATAAAATCGCTCTAAAATGCTTCTAAGTGCCTTAAAATTAACTTTAAAGTTTAGCAAGACCATAATTTAAAAAACAAAATTTGGGTTACATGGAAATTTTAGTAGTGATCACGAATTAAAGCCATAATCGCTCTAAGACGCTTCTAAGTGCCTTAAAATTGAGTTTAAAGAATTCCATGACAAAAATTATAAAAACTTAATTAAATATAAAATCGCTCTAAAATGCTTCTAAGTGCCTTAAAATTAACTTTAAAGTTTAGCAAGACCATAATTTAAAAAACAAAATTTGGGTTACATGGAAATTTTAGTAGTGATCACGAATTAAAGCCAGAATCGCTCTAAGACGCTTCTAAGTGCCTTAAAATTGAGTTTAAAGAATTCCATGACAAAAATTATAAAAACTTAATTAAATATAAAATCGCTCTAAAATGCTTCTAAGTGCCTTAAAATTAACTTTAAAGTTTAGCAAGACCATAATTTAAAAAACAAAATTTGGGTTACATGGAAATTTTAGTAGTGATCACGAATTAAAGCTACAATCGCTCTAAGACGCTTCTAAGTGCCTTAAAATTGAGTTTAAAGAATTCCATGACAAAAATTATAAAAACTTAATTAAATATAAAATCGCTCTAAAATGCTTCTAAGTGCCTTAAAATTAACTTTAAAGTTTAGCAAGACCATAATTTAAAAAACAAAATTTGGGTTACATGGAAATTTTAGTAGTGTTCACGAATTAAAGCCAGAATCGCTCTAAGACGCTTCTAAGTGCCTTAAAATTGAGTTTAAAGAATTCCATGACAAAAATTATAAAAACTTAATTAAATATAAAATCGCTCTAAAATGCTTCTAAGCGCCTTAAAATTAACTTTAAAGTTTAGCAAGACCATAATTTAAAAAACAAAATTTGGGTTACATGGAAATTTTAGTAGTGATCACGAATTAAAGCCAGAATCGCTCTAAGACGCTTCTAAGTGCCTTAAAATTGAGTTTAAAGAATTCCATGACAAAAATTATAAAAACTTAATTAAATATAAAATCGCTCTAAAATGCTTCTAAGTGCCTTAAAATTAACTTTAAAGTTTAGCAAGACCATAATTTAAAAAACAAAATTTGGGTTACATGGAAATTTTAGTAGTGATCACGAATTAAAGCTACAATCGCTCTAAGACGCTTCTAAGTGCCTTAAAATTGAGTTTAAAGAATTCCATGACAAAAATTATAAAAACTTAATTAAATATAAAATCGCTCTAAAATGCTTCTAAGTGCCTTAAAATTAACTTTAAAGTTTAGCAAGACCATAATTTAAAAAACAAAATTTGGGTTACTTGGAAATTTTAGTAGTGATCACGAATTAAAGCTACAATCGCTCTAAGACGCTTCTAAGTGCCTTAAAATTGAGTTTAAAGAATTCCATGACAAAAATTATAAAAACTTAATTATATATAAAATCGCTCTAAAATGCTTCTAAGTGCCTTAAAATTAACTTTAAAGTTTAGCAAGACCATAATTTAAAAAACAAAATTTGGGTTACATGGAAATTTTAGTAGTGATCACGAATTAAAGCTACAATCGCTCTAAGACGCTTCTAAGTGCCTTAAAATTGAGTTTAAAGAATTCCATGACAAAAATTATAAAAACTTAATTATATATAAAATCGCTCTAAAATGCTTCTAAGTGCCTTAAAATTAACTTTAAAGTTAGCAAGACCATAATTTAAAAAACAAAATTTGGGTTACATGGAAATGTTAGTAGTGTTCACGAATTAAAGCTAGAATCGCTCTAAGACGCTTCTAAGTGCCTTAAAATTGAGTTTAAAGAATTCCATGACAAAAATTATAAAAACTTAATTAAATATAAAATCGCTCTAAAATGCTTCTAAGTGCCTTAAAATTAACTTTAAATTTTAGCAAGACCATAATTTAAAAAACAAAATTTGGGTTACATGGAAATTTTAGTAGTGATCACGAATTAAAGCTACAATCGCTCTAAGACGCTTCTAAGTGCCTTAAAATTGAGTTTAAAGAATTCCATGACAAAAATTATAAAAACTTAATTAAATATAAAATCGCTCTAAAATGCTTCTAAGTGCCTTAAAATTAACTTTAAAGTTTAGCAAGACCATAATTTAAAAAACAAAATTTGGGTTACATGGAAATTTTAGTAGTGATCACGAATTAAAGCTACAATCGCTCTAAGACGCTTCTAAGTGCCTTAAAATTGAGTTTAAAGAATTCCATGACAAAAATTATAAAAACTTAATTAAACATAAAATCGCTCTAAAATGCTTCTAAGTGCCTTAAAATTAACTTTAAAGTTTAGCAAGACCATAATTTAAAAAACAAAATTTGGGTTACATGGAAATTTTAGTAGTGATCACGAATTAAAGCCATAATCGCTCTAAGACGCTTCTAAGTGCCTTAAAATTGAGTTTAAAGAATTCCATGACAAAAATTATAAAAACTTAATTAAATATAAAATCGCTCTAAAATGCTTCTAAGTGCCTTAAAATTAACTTTAAAGTTTAGCAGGACCATAATTTAAAAAACAAAATTTGGGTTACATGGACATTTTAGTAGTGATCACGAATTAAAGCTAGAATCGCTCTAAGACGCTTCTAAGTGCCTTAAAATTGAGTTTAAAGAATTCCATGACAAAAATTATAAAAACTTAATGAAATATAAAATCGCTCTAAAATGCTTCTAAGTGCCTTAAAATTAACTTTAAAGTTTAGCAAGACCATAATTTAAAAAACAAAATTTGGGTTACATGGAAATTTTAGTAGTGATCACGAATTAAAGCCAGAATCGCTCTAAGACGCTTCTAAGTGCCTTAAAATTGAGTTTAAAGAATTCCATGACAAAAATTATAAAAACTTAATTAAATATAAAATCGCTCTAAAATGCTTCTAAGTGCCTTAAAATTAACTTTAAAGTTTAGCAAGACCATAATTTAAAAAACAAAATTTGGGTTACATGGAAATTTTAGTAGTGTTCACGAATTAAAGCCAGAATCGCTCTAAGACGCTTCTAAGTGCCTTAAAATTGAGTTTAAAGAATTCCATGACAAAAATTATAAAAACTTTAATAAATATAAAATCGCTCTAAAATGCTTCTAAGTGCCTTAAAATTAACTTTAAAGTTTAGCAAGACCATAATTTAAAAAACAAAATTTGGGTTACATGGAAATTTTAGTAGTGATCACGAATTAAAGCCAGAATCGCTCTAAGACGCTTCTAAGTGCCTTAAAATTGAGTTTAAAGAATTCCATGACAAAAATTATAAAAACTTAATTAAATATAAAATCGCTCTAAAATGCTTCTAAGTGCCTTAAAATTAACTTTAAAGTTTAGCAAGACCATAATTTAAAAAACAAAATTTGGGTTACATGGAAATTTTAGTAGTGATCACGAATTAAAGCTACAATCGCTCTAAGACGCTTCTAAGTGCCTTAAAATTGAGTTTAAAGAATTCCATGACAAAAATTATAAAAACTTAATTATATATAAAATCGCTCTAAAATGCTTCTAAGTGCCTTAAAATTAACTTTAAAGTTTAGCAAGACCATAATTTAAAAAACAAAATTTGGGTTACATGGAAATTTTAGTAGTGATCACGAATTAAAGCTAGAATCGCTCTAAGACGCTTCTAAGTGCCTTAAAATTGAGTTTAAAGAATTCCATGACAAAAATTATAAAAACTTTATTAAATATAAAATCGCTCTAAAATGCTTCTAAGTGCCTTAAAATTAACTTTAAAGTTTAGCAAGACCATAATTTAAAAAACAAAATTTGGGTTACATGGAAATTTTAGTAGTGATCACGAATTAAAGCTAGAATCGCTCTAAGACGCTTCTAAGTGCCTTAAAATTGAGTTTAAAGAATTCCATGACAAAAATTATAAAAACTTTATTAAATATAAAATCACTCTAAAATGCTTCTAAGTGCCTTAAAATTAACTTTAAAATTTAGCAAGACCATAATTTAAAAAACAAAATTTGGGTTACATGGAAATTTTAGTAGTGATCACGAATTAAAGCTAGAATCGCTCTAATACGCTTCTAAGTGCCTTAAAATTGAGTTTAAAGAATTCCATGACAAAAATTATAAAAACTTAATTAAATATAAAATCGCTCTAAAATGCTTCTAAGTGCCTTAAAATTAACTTTAAAGTTTAGCAAGACCATAATTTAAAAAACAAAATTTGGGTTACATGGAAATTTTAGTAGTGATCACGAATTAAAGCTACAATCGGTCTAAGACGCTTCTAAGTGCCTTAAAATTGAGTTTAAAGAATTTCCATGACAAAAATTATAAAAACTTTATTAAATATAAAATCGCTCTAAAATGCTTCTAAGTGCCTTAAAATTAACTTTAAAGTTTAGCAAGACCATAATTTAAAAAACAAAATTTGGGTTACATGGAAATTTTAGTAGTGTTCACGAATTAAAGCCAGAATCGCTCTAAGACGCTTCTAAGTGCCTTAAAATTGAGTTTAAAGAATTCCATGACAAAAATTATAAAAACTTAATTAAATATAAAATCGTTCTAAAATGCTTTTAAGTGCCTTAAAATTAACTTTAAAATTTAGCAAGACCATAATTTAAAAAACAAAATTTGGGTTACATGGAAATTTTAGTAGTGATCACGAATTAAAGCTATAATCGCTCTAAGACGCTTCAAAGTGCCTTAAAATTGAGTTTAAAGAATTCCATGACAAAAATTATAAAAACTTAATTAAACATAAAATCGCTCTAAAATGCTTCTAAGTGCCTTAAAATTAACTTTAAAGTTTAGCAAGACCATAATTTAAAAAACAAAATTTGGGTTACATGGAAATTTTAGTAGTGATCACGAATTAAAGCCATAATCGCTCTAAGACGCTTCTAAGTGCCTTAAAATTGAGTTTAAAGAATTCCATGACAAAAATTATAAAAACTTAATTAAATATAAAATCGCTCTAAAATGCTTCTAAGTGCCTTAAAATTAACTTTAAAGTTTAGCAAGACCATAATTTAAAAAACAAAATTTGGGTTACATGGAAATTTTAGTAGTGATCACGAATTAAAGCTACAATCGCTCTAAGACGCTTAAAGTGCCTTAAAATTGAGTTTAAAGAATTCCATGACAAAAATTATAAAAATTTAAATAAATATAAAATCGCTCTAAAATGCTTCTAAGTGCCTTAAAATTAACTTTAAAGTTTAGCAAGACCATAATTTAAAAAACAAAATTTGGGTTACATGGAAATTTTAGTAGTGATCACGAATTAAAGCTACAATCGCTCTAAGACGCTTCTAAGTGCCTTAAAATTGAGTTTAAAGAATTCCATGACAAAAATTATAAAAACTTAATTAAACATAAAATCGCTCTAAAATGCTTCTAAGTGCCTTAAAATTAACTTTAAAGTTTAGCAAGACCATAATTTAAAAAACAAAATTTGGGTTACATGGAAATTTTAGTAGTGATCACGAATTAAAGCCATAATCGCTCTAAGACGCTTCTAAGTGCCTTAAAATTGAGTTTAAAGAATTCCATGACAAAAATTATAAAAACTTAATTAAATATAAAATCGCTCTAAAATGCTTCTAAGTGCCTTAAAATTAACTTTAAAGTTTAGCAAGACCATAATTTAAAAAACAAAATTTGGGTTATATGGAAATTTTAGTAGTGATCACGAATTAAAGCTACAATCGCTCTAAGACGCTTAAAGTGCCTTAAAATTGAGTTTAAAGAATTCCATGACAAAAATTATAAAAACTTTAATAAATATAAAATCGCTCTAAAATGCTTCTAAGTGCCTTAAAATTAACTTTAAAGTTTAGCAAGACCATAATTTAAAAAACAAAATTTGGGTTACATGGACATTTTAGTAGTGATCACGAATTAAAGCTAGAATCGCTCTAAGACGCTTCTAAGTGCCTTAAAATTGAGTTTAAAGAATTCCATGACAAAAATTATAAAAACTTAATGAAATATAAAATAGCTCTAAAATGCTTCTAAGTGCCTTAAAATTAACTTTAAAGTTTAGCAAGACCATAATTTAAAAAACAAAATTTGGGTTACATGGAAATTTTAGTAGTGATCACGAATTAAAGCCAGAATCGCTCTAAGACGCTTCTAAGTGCCTTAAAATTGAGTTTAAAGAATTCCATGACAAAAATTATAAAAACTTAATTAAATATAAAATCGCTCTAAAATGCTTCTAAGTGCCTTAAAATTAACTTTAAAGTTTAGCAAGACCATAATTTAAAAAACAAAATTTGGGTTACATGGAAATTTTATTAGTGTTCACGAATTAAAGCCAGAATCGCTCTAAGACGCTTCTAAGTGCCTTAAAATTGAGTTTAAAGAATTCCATGACAAAAATTATAAAAACTTAATTTAATATAAAATCGCTCTAAAATGCTTCTAAGTGCCTTAAAATTAACTTTAGCAAGACCATAATTTAAAAAACAAAATTTGGGTTACAGGGAAATTTTAGTAGTGATCACGAATTAAAGCCAGAATCGCTCTAAGACGCTTCTAAGTGCCTTAAAATTGAGTTTAAAGAATTCCATGACAAAAATTATAAAAACTTAATTAAATATAAAATCGCTCTAAAATGCTTCTAAGTGCCTTAAAATTAACTTTAAAGTTTAGCAAGACCATAATTTAAAAAACAAAATTTGGGTTACATGGAAATTTTAGTAGTGATCACGAATTAAAGCTACAATCGCTCTAAGACGCTTCTAAGTGCCTTAAAATTGAGTTTAAAGAATTCCATGACAAAAATTATAAAAACTTAATTATATATAAAATCGCTCTAAAATGCTTCTAAGTGCCTTAAAATTAACTTTAAAGTTTAGCAAGACCATAATTTAAAAAACAAAATTTGGGTTACATGGAAATTTTAGTAGTGATCACGAATTAAAGCTAGAATCGCTCTAAGACGCTTCTAAGTGCCTTAAAATTGAGTTTAAAGAATTCCATGACAAAAATTATAAAAACTTTATTAAATATAAAATCGCTCTAAAATGCTTCTAAGTGCCTTAAAATTAACTTTAAAATTTAGCAAGACCATAATTTAAAAAACAAAATTTGGGTTACATGGAAATTTTAGTAGTGATCACGAATTAAAGCTAGAATCGCTCTAATACGCTTCTAAGTGCCTTAAAATTGAGTTTAAAGAATTCCATGACAAAATTTATAAAAACTTAAATAAATATAAAATCGCTCTAAAATGCTTCTAAGTGCCTTAAAATTAACTTTAAAGTTTAGCAAGACCATAATTTAAAAAACAAAATTTGGGTTACATGGAAATTTTAGTAGTGATCACGAATTAAAGCTAGAATCGCTCTAAGACGCTTCTAAGTGCCTTAAAATTGAGTTTAAAGAATTCCATAACAAAAATTATAAAAACTTAATTAAATATAAAATCGCTCTAAAATGCTTCTAAGTGCCTTAAAATTAACTTTAAAGTTTAGCAAGACCATAATTTAAAAAACAAAATTTGGGTTACATGGAAATTTTAGTAGTGATCACGAATTAAAGCTACAATCGCTCTAAGACACTTCTAAGTGCCTTAAAATTGAGTTTAAAGAATTCCATGACAAAAATTATAAAAACTTTATTAAATATAAAATCACTCTAAAATGCTTCTAAGTGCCTTAAAATTAACTTTAAAGTTTAGCAAGACCATAATTTAAAAAACAAAATTTGGGTTACATGGAAATTTTAGTAGTGATCACGAATTAAAGCTAGAATCGCTCTAAGACGCTTCTAAGTGCCTTAAAATTGAGTTTAAAGAATTCCATGACAAAAATTATAAAAACTTAATTAAATATAAAATCGCTCTAAAATGCTTCTAAGTGCCTTAAAATTAACTTTAAAGTTTAGCAAGACCATAATTTAAAAAACAAAATTTGGGTTACATGGAAATTTTAGTAGTGATCACGAATTAAAGCTAGAATCGCTCTAAGACGCTTCTAAGTGCCTTAAAATTGAGTTTAAAGAATTCCATGACAAAAATTATAAAAACTTAATTAAATATAAAATCGCTCTAAAATGCTTCTAAGTGCCTTAAAATTAACTTTAAAGTTTAGCAAGACCATAATTTAAAAAACAAAATTTGGGTTACATGGAAATTTTAGTAGTGATCACGAATTAAAGCTAGAATCGCTCTAACACGCTTCTAAGTGCCTTAAAATTGAGTTTAAAGAATTCCATGACAAAAATTATAAAAACTTAATCTATATATATAAAAATGAAAGTTTGTTTATTTGTTTGTTTGTTTGTTTGTTTGTTTGTTTGTTTGTATGTTTGTTTGTTTGTTTGTAGCGAATAGACTCCGAAACTGCCCAGCCGATTTTCATGAAAATTTGTATATAGGAGTTTTTGGGTACGGAAAGAAATCGTGGCCCAAAAATTTTGCTCTAACGGACCGCCAAGTTGGGGCTGTGGTGCAAGTATTTAAACTTCTTTGTTCTAAAATGAAAACGGTTTGACCGATTGACTTCAAATTTTGTATACGTGATGCTCTTTGAGAATTGAGTAGACACTATTAATTGTTTTGGAATTTGTTAACCCATGTCGAACCGACGGGTGGTTAAAAAAAATTTGGGTCCAAATTTTGTCCGATTTTACGAAATTCTGCTTTGGCTTTAAAGAAAGCTCCAAAAAAATTTTGTTGAGTTCCATTAACCCATTGCGGCCCAACAGCTTCTTATAGGTTTTTTCAATACTTTACTCTAAATTCGAAACGGTTTAACCAATTGATTTCAAATTTTGTATACGTGATGCTCCTTGAGAATTGAGATGACAATATAAACAGTTTTGGAATTTGTTAACCCATGTTGAGCCGACGGGTGGTAAAAAAAAATTTTGGGTCCAAATTTTGTCCGATTTTACGAAATTCTGCTTTGGCTTTAAAGAAAGCCCCAAAAAAAATTTTATTGTATTGCATTAACCCATTGGGGCTTAACAGCTTTTTAGAGGTTTTTTCAATACTAAACTCTAAATTAAAAACGGTTTGACCGATTTTCTTCAAATTTTGTATACGTGCTCCCCTATGAGAATTGAGTTGACACTATTAACAGATTTGGAATTTGTTAACCCATGTCGGCCCGACGGTTGGTCAAAATAATTTTGGAAGCTAATATTGTCAAAATTTGCGAAGTACTGCTTTGGCTAAAAAGAAAGCCACAAACAAATTTTGCGCAATACTGCTTTGTCCAAAGAGAAAGTGTAGTTCCGTTAACCCAGTGGGGCACAGTGGCTTTTAATAGATTTTTGCGTTACTTAACTCTAAATTAGAAAGGATTTGACCGGTTGACCTCAAATTTTATATGTGTGAAGCAACTTGAAAATGGAGTTGAGACTGTTAACAGTCGGTCCTACGATTGGTCAAAAAAATTTTTTTGGAAGTAAATTACGTCAAATTTGTGGAAAGTAGATTGTACTGCTTTGAATTACAGAGAGTTTCAAAAAATCCTAGGATAATCCTAGAAAAATCGTTTTAAAAAGATTGCTTTCATACATTTTAAAATTTATATGTGTAAACCGTGTGTAATTTTTGTGTTAACTTTTTGCGGTAACATCATCTTCAATTAAACCTCCATTGAGAGGCGCAGCAACGCGCACCGGGTACTAGCTAGTTATATATAAAATCGCTCTAAAATGCTTCTAAGTGCCTTAAAATTAACTTTAAAGTTTAGCAAGACCATAATTTAAAAAACAAAATTTGGGTTACATGGAAATTTTAGTAGTGATCACGAATTAAAGCTAGAATCGCTCTAAGACGCTTCTAAGTGCCTTAAAATTGAGTTTAAAGAATTCCATGACAAAAATTATAAAAACTTAATTAAATATAAAATCGCTCTAAAATGCTTCTAAGTGCCTTAAAATTAACTTTAAAGTTTAGCAAGACCATAATTTAAAAAACAAAATTTGGGTTACATGGAAATTTTAGTAGTGATCACGAATTAAAGCTAGAATCGCTCTAATACGCTTCTAAGTGCCTTAAAATTGAGTTTAAAGAATTCCATGACAAAAATTATAAAAACTTAATTAAATATAAAATCGCTCTAAAATGCTTCTAAGTGCCTTAAAATTAACTTTAAAGTTTAGCAAGACCATAATTTAAAAAACAAAATTTGGGTTACATGGAAATTTTAGTAGTGATCACGAATTAAAGCTACAATCGCTCTAAGACGCTTCTAAGTGCCTTAAAATTGAGTTTAAAGAATTCCATGACAAAAATTATAAAAACTTTATTAAATATAAAATCGCTCTAAAATGCTTCTAAGCGCCTTAAAATTAACTTTAAAGTTTAGCAAGACCATAATTTAAAAAACAAAATTTGGGTTACATGGAAATTTTAGTAGTGTTCACGAATTAAAGCCAGAATCGCTCTAAGACGCTTCTAAGTGCTCCACGGTTTGACCGATTTTCTTCAAATTTTGTATACGTGCTCCCCTATGAGAATTGAGTTGACACTATTAACAGATTTGGAATTTGTTAACCCATGTCGGCCCGACGGTTGGTCAAAATAATTTTGGAAGCTAATATTGTCAAAATTTGCGAAGTACTGCTTTGGCTAAAAAGAAAGCCACAAACAAATTTTGCGCAATACTGCTTTGTCCAAAGAGAAAGTGTAGTTCCGTTAACCCAGTGGGGCACAGTGGCTTTTAATAGATTTTTGCGTTACTTAACTCTAAATTAGAAAGGATTTGACCGGTTGACCTCAAATTTTATATGTGTGAAGCAACTTGAAAATGGAGTTGAGACTGTTAACAGTCGGTCCTACGATTGGTCAAAAAAATTTTTTTGGAAGTAAATTACGTCAAATTTGTGGAAAGTAGATTGTACTGCTTTGAATTACAGAGAGTTTCAAAAAATCCTAGGATAATCCTAGAAAAATCGTTTTAAAAAGATTGCTTTCATACATTTTAAAATTTATATGTGTAAACCGTGTGTAATTTTTGTGTTAACTTTTTGCGGTAACATCATCTTCAATTAAACCTCCATTGAGAGGCGCAGCAACGCGCACCGGGTACTAGCTAGTT